>CM040122.1:148311030-148911030 GCA_022559845.1 Amorphophallus konjac
AGAGATCGTAAGGTTGCATGGTACTCCAAGTTCTATTATTTCGGACCGAGATCCGAGATTCACCTCTCATTTCTGGAAGAGTTTACAATCGTCTATGGGTACTAGACTAAGATTTAGCACTGCTTTTCACCCACAGACGGATAGATAAATCGAGAGGATGAATCAAATTATTGAAGATATGTTGAGAGCATGCATGATAGACTTCGGCAGAAGTTGGCATGAACATTTACCATTGACTGAGTTCGCTTATAACAATAGCTATGAGTCAAGTATACAAATGGCACCATTCGAAGCTCTTTATGACCGAAGTTGCAGATCGCCTCTATGCTGGAGCGAGGTTGGTGACAAAGGATTGATTGGTCCCGACATTGTACAAGACACAACTGACAAAATCTAGTTGACACAAGAAAGGCTAAAGGTCGCTCAATCACGGCAAAAGAGCTACGCCAACAACCGGAGGAGAGACCTTGAATTCCAAGTGGGGGAGCATGTCTTCTTAAATATCTCACCCACTCGAGGAATTAGAAGATTCGGCATCAAAGGAAAGTTGAGTCCAAGATTTATCGGCCCTTTCGAGATTCTGGAGAGAATCAGCGAGGTGGCGTACAAGCTGGCTTTGCCTCCTCAACTGGCCGGTGTACATGACGTATTCCATGTATCCATGCTAAGGAAATACGTCTATGATCCTTCACATGTGATTCAATTTGAAGAATTGAAACTCCAAAAGGACTTATCATATGAAGAAAGACCGATCAAGATATTAGATCAGAAATTACACCAACTGAGGAATCGGGCCATACCGATGGTGAAAGTCCAATGGAGCAAGCGTGGGTTCGAGGAAGCAACATGGGAATTGGAAGAATCCATCAAGAAGAAATACCCGGATTTAATCTCAGGTTAGAAATTCGACCTTTCTACTCGAATTTTTGACTTTTAGTTATATAATGTGAATTTGGAGGACCAAATTCTTTTAAGTGGGGGAGGATGTAGAAACCTGATAATTAAAAATGAGAAATAAAATTTTCAATTTCATTATGTAATTTAAATTTTCATGAAATAATTAAATTACATTTTTACTATATGAAATGAACTAGTTTATTGAATTTACTTGAATTAACTAGAAATAAATAGATATTAAATGCTTTAAACCTTAGATAAATCATAGAAAGTCCAATAAAAGTCCATGTAATGAACTAGGATCACAATTGGCCTATTGGATAATCCAAAATGGGCTGGATTAATAGATTAAAGGATTTATTAAAGGTTAAATTAACCTAAATTCATAACATGTGTTTAATATGCAATTTAAGAGATTATAATAATCTACTTTCTAGAAGGTTGACACAAAAATCGACTCTTACCTAACAGCCCACCTTGGACCAGCCATTTTTACATTGGTTTCACACCAAATGGAGGCTAGGTTAAGAAGAAAAATTAGAATTTTCTTCTAATTCGGAGTTGGAAAGTTTGGCATTGTTAGGCAAGGAATCTTGACAAATTTGGCCAAGTTTTGGCTATAAATAAAATTCCATTCGACCCTCAAATCATCCATGGAGGTTAAGGTTACGCTACTGCGAAGATTGGTGGAGATTTGAAGGAAGATTTAGAAAATCAAAGAGTTTTCTTATATTTGAGGATATTTCTTTAGATCCGTAAAATGTAGGTGTCTCTCAGGCAAAACTTTAATTAAAGCATGTCATCTTGTTCATTTTTCTGTCCTCTTTCCATTGATAGCTCATTTATTAAATTCCGTTATGAAATGAGCAAGTTATGGTCATTTTACTGAGGGGTATTTCTGTTTCGGTCTCAGAACCATAATGCGCTACTCTCCAGGAGCGCGTTCTGAACGCGCCAGCCCGACCCAGCGCGTTCAGACAGACCCCGCCCCTTTCACCAAATTTTTAAAATGTGCATATAATAATATAAAGATATGTTCCAGATCGCTCTATATGTACATAGCCCGGAATGCCCGGGGGTCAAACAAAATAATTTCAAAACCAACCAACCACACCTCGGTGCGGTGCGGTTCGGCTCGGCATAAATAAATAAATATATTAATAGTATAGTTTTGTATTCACACACAACTCGAGCCCACATCCTATGTCCCTTGGGTGCTGACCCAAGGGTGAGCTCTCCAACATATAAAGTCATGCAAGTTTTCTAAACTTCCAATGTGGGACTAAAGATTAGTCACTACACATTATGAACACAATATGAATTATAACATTTGGAATCTCCAATAATTATAAATATTTAGTCACCAAAAGTAAGAAAAGGTAATATTAGTATGTTTTAATTCTTACATCATGTTAAAAATTATTTTTTTAGAATGAAATTATTTTTACATGTAAAAATCTAATTTTAACCATATTAGTAAATTAATGCATGAAAAATATTTCCAGCATGTTAAAAATGACTTCCAACATGATAAAAATTTTTTATACATACTGAGATATAAAAACTATTTTCAGCATGTTAAAATCTATTTAAAACTATTTTTTTGTGCATGCTAAACCGAATTTCCTATTAAATAATTAGTAAATTGATGTATGAAAATTACTTCCAGCATGATAAAATTTCTTCCAGCATGATAAGATTATTTCTAGCATGTTATAATTATTTTTAGCATCACATAATTATTTTTAGTATATTAAAACTATTTTTCAGCATGATAATTCTATTTTCCTATCAAATAATTAGTAAATAAATATAGAATTTTCAACATGATAAAATTTATGTTGTTATCAGAGAATTTCTGTAATCAGCATGGTAAACTTATCTTTATCATCTTATCAGTAAGTTAATGTGTGAGAATTATTTTAGCATGGTAAGTATTAATTTTCAGCATGTAAAAATTAAATCCAGCACGAAAATTTATTTTTTATCATCTTATCTATAAAAATAACGTATGAAAATTATTTTCAGCATCTTAATATTATTTTTAGCAAGTTAGAATTATTTTTGGCATAAAACCCTATTTTCATAACCAAATTCTGATTTTTATAATAAATCACCGTTTTAGCTAAACTAATGCATTTCTAATGTACAAAAAACTTCCTGTAAACATCTCTAAACACTTGTAAATCAAATGCACTCAAGATTAAACCATGGAATTAAATTAATTCTATTAAACTCTAATTACTTGAATTTTCTTCCTAATTACCGTTCTTTCTTGAATTCCACGACTTAATGTCGTTAAACATGATGCCTTGAAATTATTATTCACTCCTCTTGCTACTTCTGAGATTTTTTCCAGATCTGTACTTTTTACAAATGAGCTTATGCTTGATATTCATTGGCCATAGTCTTAACTGGATGTCTAAACGTACTTGGGATCTTATGATCCACTGACCCAATGCCTAGCATTAATGGGGCCCGGTCTGGTCTTGGGAGGAGCGTCCGAAAGTACTTGTGCCCATGGGAGTTGATTGACCACGGTGTGGCATTGCACCGAAGTACATGACTTGCTAGATTTTTACGGCATTCCACTATTCGTACTTGTTTACTTGTTACTTGTTTACTTGTTAACTTGAAAATTACATGAATTACTTGACTTGCGTGAAAATGGCCAATTACATGAAATTCTTTACTTGTTCAAAGTTATTACTTGAAAATTCCTCTTGATATCATATTATCTCAATTACTTGGAAATTCCATTCATGTTTATACACTTCCAGATACAAGTTAGAAAATTACTTAAATTGTTAATACTTAAAGATTGCTTGGTTCTTAGAGATATAAAATCCTACTGAGCTTTTCGCTCACCCTACGTTTTTGTTAATTGTTGCAGGAAATGAAAATGAACAAGGGAATGGACAAGAGTGAGAGAGTGATTTTTCTTTTTACCTAGGTATATGTAGATCATTAGTGTTTTTACAAGAATGATGTATTTTGGATTGGAAGTTTGTAATTGCCTTTATGGCTTATGAATTAGTGATGTAAACTTCATTTTGATGGAATAAAAGTATTATTTTCCCATTCATTTCTGTCTTTAGAAATGAATTTGTACATGCTCTGATCGACACGATTGTTTACGACTAGTTCGCATCCCGATATTCCGCGTCGGGGCTTGACATTTCCTTCCCCATTGGAGGTAGAAGCCGTGGCCCGCACACTTGACCACGTGAATACAAATGCCCATCCGGACCCTATTCTTATCATAGAGGAAGCCCAAGCTCCCACCCATAAGGAAGAAGAGCCTCAATCTTCCCCCACCTCTCATGGCCTAGATCCTCAAGAGCTACACGCCATCACACATGGCACCCTCACTGTAAATGAGACTATCCTACCATGGCTCAAGCAAAGTCCCACCCTTCCTAGCTCGCCACCATACCTCTTACCCTTGGGATATCAATCCCAAATTGTGCCCACCCGGCCTCCCCATCTCACTTATCAAAACTTCTACTTTGTAGAAGACTTGGGAGAACTTGTGGATTGCCTACATTGGGAAGCCCACTTAACCGGCCTACTAGCCATGGGACCATTGGATCCTAGCACCGTCAACTTTGTCCACCCCGCCATCGTTTCCATCACCTCCCTTTGCACAAGTGGGCATTGTACTAGTGAGATCCTCTTATTTCTTCCCTTGGAGGGAGAACCCATCCCGGTCTACTCCCCACCCCTTGAGATCCCAAGTACCTTGAACGGTCAACCCACTAGAGACCTTAGACCAACTACTTGGCAGGAGGATGACTCACCACCTTGTGAGGACCTTGAGGACATGGAGTACCTCTCTCTAGGTGACCCTTATCATGATCCCTACGATCCCTTGCAATGGGAGCCAAGGAACCCATGTGACCCAACCACCTTAATCACCACCCACCTTTTCCTACCCCAACCCACCACGTTTGACCCAATCTACCCCTTCCTAGACTCGGGTTACACCATGGGAGCCATGACTTTAGGCAAAATACACATAGGGATTAAGGAGGAGCCTCTCTCCAAGATGTCCACCTTCCTAGATCCCTTTGATCCTTTCACATGGAAGTTCAAAAGCCATCCTGCCACCCCACACATGGAAGTCATGTAAGGCTCGTGCCTCAGTGGATCCTTAGTGGTTTGGATCTAATATTTGTTCTGGATTTTCCGGCTATTTTCCTGGATTTTTAGGACTTTTTCTGGTATTTTTACGGATTTATTTGGAGTTATTGAGGGTTATTAGAAATTAATAAGATTTTAATATATATAATGATTATATTATATATATTTTAATTTTATTTTATTTTCTTTTAATCCCTCACCCTCACCCCCTCTCTCCCCTCGTCGATCTCTTTTCCCTCACGCTCTCTCTCTCTCTTCGTTCGATCGCCCTCTCCCCTCTCCTAGGGAACGCAGGCGAGACGACGTCGGATTGAAGCGTGGTTGGCGCCGTTGGATTCCTTGCGTCGAGAGGAACGCGAGGGTACCCATTTCGGTGTGGTTTGGTGATCGTGGGAGCGAGGTGGAGCTTGAAGGCCCCGTGGACCCTCCTCGTTGCATGCGGCGTTTCCGGCCGTTTCGACTTGCCAGAGGTAGGGGGATGGACTCCTGAACTTGCTAGGATCATTTCCTGTAGCTAGTTCATTTGATTAGAACCCCGTAGCATGCATAATGTTCATTTTTCTATTTTTGGGGTTTTAGCCTTGTTCTTGAATTTAATGCGTTGTGGGCTTTGCATGTGCTATTTTTAGTTGTTATGTTGTTGTTTGGGATGTATGGTTTGACAGGAAACAGGTTTTTACGTCGTTACCCGATGATTTCTATCGTCCGGGAGGGAACCGGTTTTCAAACCTAACCCGTCCGTGACCCAGGTGGTGTGACGGTCCTTCCAGGAACCGTCACACGCCTAACGGTCCTTGGAGGACGCGTTACTTGAAAGTAACGGCCCGTTGATGGGGCGTCACTTCGAAAGTAACGGTGGGGCTCCCCTCGTTACATGTTCGTTGTTTTGCGTTGACCGAGTCAGGCGGTTGACCTGACGGCCAGTCGGCCGGCCGTCAGGGTGACCCGACGCGCCTGGGCGAGCGCGTCACTTCGCCTGCAACCGGATCTGATACACTGTGTGTTGGTTTTGCTCTCGGGTGGATGTAACGGCCAGTCGGCCTGCCGTTAGAGCGGTGTAACGCGCCTGGGCAAGCGCGTTACACTCTGTTTCATTTGCGTTGAGCTGGGGTTCGGGGGATGTAACGCCCAGGGTGGACGCGTCACTTTCAATGTAACGCGCCTTCCCCAGGCCGTTACATGCCTGTAGCGCGGTGGCTGCAGACCGCCACTTGCCTGTTGGTTTCAAAAAGCTTCCAGCCCATTCCTTATGCATTCGATAATGACTACACGCCATGTATGAATTAGTTTATGAACTAATGGCATGTTTTTAGATCCCAATAGAGTAAGCTTTACTTTCCTTGCAATGGAACCACTGTTGTTGCCCTAAGGTCTGTTGAGTACCGACCCGCTTAAGGATGGCGGAGGGGATTGTTCCCGTACACGGTTTTTAAGCTAGTGTCGTGGGCTCCCCGCCAACGGTAGCGTCCTACCGAGGGAGAAAACTAGCTAGAGGGCCTGGCTCAGGCGAGAGTCAGTGTGTGCACACGTGGTCAGAGGCTGTGGACTGACACTGACGGGTGTCACTCTGACTGGTCACTTGGTTTGGTACTGTTTACGTGCTTAGCTTGTCGTGTTGTCGACTGCGAGTGCTTGAGACGCAGTGTAAGTCGTCAGTGGACGCATCTGGTTTCTGTTCCAGTGGTTGTCCTACTCCTTGTTGCTCGGATTAGTTGAGGCATGTTCTACTGGTAGATTTAGTTTCAGTCGCTTGCATTTATTTATTATTGGCATGTGTTAGCTGTTATACCTCCTTAGTTAGAGTTTACAGCTTTACTTGAGTAGTTTATTCATGCCAATGCTTGTTATTTTATTTAAATGCATGCTCTAATTGCCTTTATCTTCGCATGTATGCTTGTTTAGTGCGAGGTAGGGATCCCTGTGACCCCTACTGAGTCTGGCTGTGACTCACCTTTCTCCTTTCAGGTGAGCCGCGCCCGCCGTCTCCGGGTGTTTCGTGAGTTATTTTGGAGACCGTGCCTAGCCGCCAGCAGTAGACGGATCACCTTTTTGGGCTTTGTTGTACTTTTCCCGGGGTATGTCCCGTGTAGTTGTACCTTTTTGGACTAGTGCTTTTGTGCTTCTGGACTAGTATATATATATATCACTCTGGTTATTTTGAATTGCTTCCGCACTTTTGTTAACTTCATTGCTTAATTCTAATTTGCGAGCATGTAATTGCAGTTCGTTATGCATCCCCTCGACAAACTTCACTAACCCTTCAGGGGCCTCATCAGCCCCCTGGGTTGCTTCCCCAGTTCTTGGTATCGGTATATCGATGTTATCGGTATATCGGTATCCCAACTCTGGGTCGTCACAGCTGGTATCAGAGCGGAGTTGAGGATTTGTATAAGGAATTGGAATTCATGTTTGTCCAGAGCTAGTCCTTTCCTGTTATCTGTTGCTGGCATAGGATGTTTTCCGTGTGATTGATGTATTCGTTATTGTTTTATGTGTTTTGGCAGTGTAATCATGCCGCCTCGTCGAGGAAGACCTCCTCGAGTTCCTCGAGCTCCTAGGGATGCTCCAAGGGAAGAGAGTGGTTCTGCACCTCCTCCTGCAGTTCCCGATGTTCCTGCTGTTCCAGTTGTTGCTCCTCAGGTCGAAGTGCCTGGTAGTCGAGGCAAGGCTTTGAAAGAATTTATTTATGTTCAATCCGCCTGCTTTCGATGGTCAAGCTGATCCAGAGGTTGCGAGGCAATGGTTGGATGCAATTGAACGCGTATTCCTGTCTATGGAATGTGCTGAAGATGAGAAAGTTATGCTTGCTGCGTTTCAACTCCAAGGTACAGCCATTACGTGGTGGAAAGCCGAGTGGCAGATTGCGTTTCACTCTAGACCTCTTCGGCAGATCACTTGGGCAGAGTTTGTTGCTGCTTTTGAGCGTGCCTACACTCCTGCCTGCTTGCAGATGGCTAAGATGTATCAATTCATGGAGCTGATTCAAGGCAGTATGACGGTGCTTCAGTATCGGAATAAGTTCATGGAATTGGGTCAATATGCGCCCCATGTGCTGGCAAATGAAGCGTTGAAGACTCAGCAATTCTTGCGAGGGTTGAGACCAGAGTTGAAGTTGCCCTTGATCGCGAGTCGTGTTGCTGACTTAGATGGTGCGTGCCAGGCAGCCGTGGCACTAGAGCTGGAGATGGCGAGACCAGGTGGGTATCCTCAGGCGGGGTCAGTTCAGCCGGCGTTGCAGTCTCAGCAGGCTTACCGACCGCCCGTGTTAGGAGTTCCCTCTGTTGCGCCAGAGGTTAGTAGTGCTTCTTCTCCTTCCAAGACCAAGTTTAAGAGGTTCAAGAAGAAAAAGAGGTTTTTCCAGCAACCGTCCGGTACAGATTCTGTTCAGCAGACGACAGCGCCTTCTTCTCAGACTCGCCAGAGTTCAGCTGTCAGTCAGCCGTGGACTTGTCGGAGATGCGGTGGTCACCATAAGGGTCAGCCGTGTTCTCTTCCAGTGGTCTATTTTCGTTGTGACCAGCCTGGTCACGTGGTTCGAGATTTCCCGTTGAGGCCGAAGCAGTTGCAAGCTCCTCAGTTCTCTCAGCCTCAGTAGCCGCAATTCAGACCTCCTCCTGTACCTCAAGCTCAACAGTTTTATTCTCAAGCGTCGGTGTCTTCTCAGCAATCCTCAGCTGGTTCAAAGAAGTAGAAAGGCAATGTTTCTCATATGACTAGAGCTGAAGCTGTTGCGTCCCATCTAGTGGAAGGTACGATTATACTTTATGGTCATTCAGCTCGTGTCTTATTTGATTCTGGTGCTTCTCACTCTTTTATTTCTTTGGTGTTCGTGGCATGTATTGAGGAACCAACATCTGAGATAACTTGTGAGATGTTTGTTGAATTGCCTTCTGGAGATTTCATGATTACACCTTTGTGTTTGGAAGAGTCTCCTGTCATGATTGATAGTCATCAGTTGCCGGCGAGATTGTATGCGTTGCAGCTGGCAGACTATGACATTATTCTGGGTATGGATTGGTTGGAGCAGTATGGAGCTGTGGTTGACTGCAGAGCGAAGAAATTCTATTTTCAGCCATAGGGAAAATCAGCTTTTTATTTCCAAGGTATTCGATCCCGTTCTTCTCGTATGATTATTTCTGCTATTCGAGCCTATAGGTTGCTTAGTGCAGGTTGCCAGGGATTCTTAGCTTCTGTGGTTGCTGTTGAAAAACCACGATGGGATGTCGGTGATATTCCTATTGTTTGTGAGTTCCCTGATGTATTTCCTGACGAGTTGCCAGGCTTGCCTCCAGAGCGAGAGATAGAAATGGTGATTGAACTGATTCCAGGTACATGCCCGTTAGCAAAGGCACCGTACCGAATGGCTCCAGTTGAACTGGAAGTACTGCGAGCACAGCTACTTGAATTATTGAAGAAAGGCTATATTCACCCCAGTTTTTCCCCGTGGAGTGCTCCAGTGTTGTTTGTGAAAAAGAAAGATGGAAGCCTGAGGCTTTGTGTTGATTACAGGCAGCTGAATCAGGTGGCTATCAAGAACAAATATCCGCTTCCCAGGATTGATGATTTGTTTGACCAGTTACAGTCTGCTACTGTCTTTTCACGGATTGACCTCCGGTCTGGCTACTTTCAATTGAGGATCCAGGAATCTGATGTAGAGAAGACAGCTTTCAGCACTCGATATGGTCATTATGAATTTCTGGTAATGCCGTTTGGATTGACTAATGCCCCAGCAACTTTTATGGACCTAATGCAGCGTATCTTTCGTCCATTTCTGGATCAGTTCTTGGTAATCTTTGTTGATGATATTATGATCTACTCTGCTTCTGAATAAGATCATGTGCAGCATTTGAGGATCATTCTGCAGACTCTAAGAGATCACGAGCTCTATGCGAAGTTCAGTAAATGTGAATTCTGGCTTCGGAAAATTCATTTTCTTGGTCACGTGATTTCTGGTGATGGAGTAGCAGTGGACCCTGCTAAGATTGAAGCTGTTTTGAGTTGGTAGAGACCGAGAACTGTGACAGAGATTAGAAGCTTCTTAGGTTTGGCTGGGTATTATCACATATTCATCCAGGATTTTGCAAAGATTGCAGCACCAATGACTAGACTGACTCGTAAAGATGTGCCTTTTGTCTGGTCAGATCAGTGTGAGGAGAGCTTTGTTGAATTGAAAAGGCTCTTGACTTCTTCTCCAGTGTTGATTTTGCCGTCCGGCTTAGGTGGATTTCTTGTTTGCACAGATGCTTCTCGAGTGGGTTTGGGTGCAGTGCTGATGCAACATGGTCAGGTTATTGCATATGCATCTCGGCAACTGAAATAGCATGAGGAAAATTATCCCACGCATGATCTGGAGCTAGCTGCAGTTGTTTTTGCCTTAAAGATCTGGAGACATTATCTCTATAGTGAAAAGTTTCAGATTTTTACTGATCATCAGAGTTTACAGTATATTTTCTCCCAGAAAGATCTGAATCTCAGGCAGAGGCGATGGATGGAATACATGAAAGATTATGACTTTACACTCTCCTATCAGCCGGGTAAAATGAATGTTGTGGCTGATGCTCTGAGCAGGAAGGTGCAAGTCAATCATCTGTTGCTTCATGAGTGGAAATTGTGGGAACAGCTTCCGTGCGAGGCATTTAGTGTGGAGTTTCCTGCCGATCTGAGGATAGCAGTTTGTGCTAGCTTGGTTTTGGGGTCAGCTTTGTATCAGCAGATTCAAGAAGCCCAGCAAGCTGATTCTGAATTGGGCCGTGTTGTATCAAGATATGATGTGGAATTTGATGATGAGCTGGTCGTCAGTTTCCAGGGCAGATTATATGTTCCCGTTGTTGATGCATTGAGACAAGAGATTCTGAGTGAAGCCCATGGCTCCCGTTTTGCTATTCACCCAGGTGTCACCAAAATGTATCAGAATTTGAAAAGGCAGTTCTGGTGGCCAGGTATGAAGAAAGATGTGGCTGTGTTTGTTTCTAAGTGCTTGACTTGTCAGCATGTTAAAGCCGAACATCAAAAGCCAGGTGGATTGCTTCAGCCATTAGAGATTCCAATGTGGAAATGGGACCATGTTACTACAGATTTTGTGGTGGGTTTGCCTCGACTTCTCAAGGTTTTGATGGTATCTGGTTGCTTGTTGACAGATTGACTAAAACTGCCAGATTGTTGCCAATTAAAGTTACTTGGAGTGTGCAGAGATTGGCCGAGCTTTATGTGCAGAAGATCGTGCCACTGTATGGAATTCATGTTTCACTTGTGTCAGATCGTGATCCACGTTTTACCTCCGGCTTCTGGCGTAGTTTCTAGAAAGCTTTGGGCACTGAGTTAGCTTTTAGTTCAGCGTATCACCCACAGTCAGATGGACAGTCAGAGAGGACTATTCAGACTCTGGAAGACATGCTGAGATCGTGTTGCCTTGACTGGCAGGGTTCGTGGAGTCAACATTTGCCACTTGTTGAATTTGCTTATAATAACAGTATTCACTCCAGTATTGGTATGGCTCCTTATGAAGCGTTGTATGGTCGTCCTTGTCGTACTCCTCTGAACTGGTTTGATGTTGGGGACCGATTGTTGACAGGACCTGACATGGTATAGTAGTGTTTCGATGTGGTTCGTCTGATTAGATAGAGATTGTTGATGGCTCAGAGTCGACAGAAAAGTTATGCAGACCAGCGCAGACGCCCACTACAATTTGAGCCAGGAGATATGGTGTTTGTTAAGGTATCTCCGATGAAAGGTGTTTCCAGATTTGGGAAGCGTGGAAAGCTCAGTCCGTGGTATGTTGGCCCGTTTCCTATTGTTGAAGCAGTGGGTCAGGTAGCTTACCGATTGCAACTACCAGCGGCTATGCAAGCTATTCATGATGTGTTCCACGTCTCTCAGTTGAGGAAATATGTGCCAGATGCTTCTCATGTTCTCGACGATTCAGTTTGGCCCGAGATGACTGCTGATTTGTCTACGCCAGAGTTTCCTATCAGAATTGAAGACCGTCGTGAGCAGCGGTTGAGAAATAAGATTATCCCTCTGGTAAGAATTGCGTGGCAGCATCACTCTGGTAATGAGTCCACTTGGGAACGTGAAGATGAGATGCATCAGCTTTTTCCTTTCTTATTCCAGTGAGGTATCATTCCTTTCTCAGTTTCCTCCTTATCCGTTGTTGTAAATTTCGAGGGCGAAATTTCTATTAGGAGGGAGGGACTATAAGGCCCGTGCCTCAGTGGATCCTTAGTGGTTTGGATCTAATATTTGTTCTGGATTTTCCGGCTATTTTCCTGGATTTTTAGGACTTTTTCTGGTATTTTTTCGGATTTATTTGGAGTTATTGAGGGTTATTAGAAATTAATAAGATTTTAATATATATAATTATTATATTATATATATATATTAATTTTATTTTATTTTCTTTTAATCCCTCACCCTCACCCCCTCTCTCCCCTCGTCGATCTCTTTTCCCTCACGCTCTCTCTCTCTCTTCGTTCGATAGCCCTCTCCCCTCTCCTAGGGAACGCAGGCGAGACGACGTCGGATTGAAGCGTGGTTGGGGCCGTTGGATTCCTCGCGTCGAGAGGAACGCGTGGGTACCCATTTCGGCGTGGTTTGGTGATCGTGGGAGCGAGGTGGAGCTTGAAGGCCCCGTGGACCCTCCTCGTTGCATGCGGCGTTTCCGGCCGTTTCGACTTGCCAGAGGTAGGGGGATGGACTCCTGAACTTGCTAGGATCATTTCCTGTAGCTAGTTCATTTGATTAGAACCCCGTACAATGCATAATGTTCATTTTTCTATTTTTGGGGTTTTAGCCTTGTTCTTGAATTTAATGCGTTGTGGGCTTTGCATGTGCTATTTTTAGTTGTTATGTTGTTGTTTGGGATGTATGGTTTGTCAGGAAATAGGTTTCTACGTCGTTACCTGACGATTTATATCGTCCGGGAGGGAACCAGTTTTCAAAACTAACCCGTCCGTGACCCAGGTGGTGTGACGGTCCTTCCAGGAACCGTCACACGCCTAACGGTCCTTGGAGGACGCGTTACTTGAAAGTAACGGCCCGTTGATGGGGCGTCACTTCGAGAGTAACGGTGGGGCTCCCCTCTGTTACATGTTCGTTGTTTTACGTTGACCGAGTCAGGCGGTTGACCTGACGGCCAGTCGACCGGCCGTCAGGGTGACCCGACGCGCCTGGGTGAGCACGTCACTTCGCCTGCAACCGGATCTGATACACTGTGTGTTGGTTTTGCTCTCGGGTGGATGTAAAGGCCAGTCGGCCTGCCGTTAGAGCGGTGTAACGCGCTTGGGCAAGCGCGTTACACTCTGTTTCATTTGCGTGAGCTGGGGTTCGGGGGATGTAACGCCCAAGGGTGGGCGCGTCACTTTCAATGTAACGCGCCTTCCCCAGGCCGTTACATGCCTGTAGCGCGGTGGCTGCAGACCGCCACTTGCCTGTTGGTTTCAAAAAGCTTCCAGCCCATTCCTTATGCATTCGATAATGACTACACGCCATGTATGAATTAGTTTATGAACTAATGGCATGTTTTTAGATCCCAATAGAGTAAGCTTTACTTTCCTTGCAATGGAACCACTGTTGTTGCCCTAAGGTCTGTTGAGTACCGACCCGCTTAAGGATGGCGGAGGGGATTGTTCCCGTACACGGTTTTTAAGCTAGTGCCGTGGGCTCCCTGCCAACGGTAGTGTCCTACCGAGGGAGAAAACTAGCTAGAGGGCCTGGCTCAGGCGAGAGTCAGTGTGTGAACACGTGGTCAGAGGCTGTGGACTGACACTGACGGGTGTCACTCTGACTGGTCACTTGGTTTGGTACTGTTTACGCGCTTAGCTTGTCGTGTTGTCGACTGCGAGTGCTTGAGACGCAGTGTAAGTCGTCAGTGGACGCATCTGGTTTCTGTTCCAGTGGTTGTCCTACTCCTTGTTGTTCGGATTAGTTGAGGCATGTTCTACTGGTAGATTTAGTTTCAGTCGCTTGCATTTATTTATTATTGGCATGTGTTAGCTGTTATACCTGCTTAGTTAGAGTTTACAGCTTTACTTGAGTAGTTTATTCATGCCAATGCTTGTTATTTTATTTAAATGCATGCTCTAATTACCTTTATCTTCGCATGTATGCTTGTTTAGTGTGAGGTAGGGATCCGCGTGACCCCTACTGAGTCTGGTTGTGACTCACCCTTCTTCTTTCAAGTGAGCCACGCTCGCCGTCTCCGGGTGTTTCGTGAGCTATTTTGGAGACCGTGCCTAGCCGCCAGCAGTAGACTGATCACCTTTTTGGGCTTTGTTGTACTTTTGTCGGGGTATGCCCCGTGTAGTTGTGCCTTTTTGGACTAGTGCTTTTGTGCTTCTGGACTAGTATATATATATATATCACTCTGGTTATTTTGAATTGCTTCAGCACTTTTGTTAACTTCATTGCTTAATTCTAATTTGCGTGCATGTAATTGCAGTTCGTTATGTATCCCCTCGACAAACTTCACTAACCCTTCAGGGGCCTCATCAGCCCCCTGGGTGGCTTCCCCACTTCTTGGTATCGGTATATCGATGTTATCGGTATATCGATATCCCGAACCCTGGGTCGTCACAAGTCATCCTTGGAGTAGGAATACATATGTCTTGGCACCTCCCACCACTTGGCATGATTAGTAAGTCGGGTCCTTTAATTCATGACACCCACATGTCAAGTCGAAAACATGAGTGGTCAATATTCGGGTGTAACGGCTCTCCCCCATTCGTCATTGGTCTTGTGCATGAAGGATACACATTTGGTTGCCCTGGGCCCCCAACACTTGCCACATTCAAGCATGATAGTTTCACCTACGGATGTCCCAGTCCTCCTAGGTCCCTTAAGGTTTACATAGCCGCATTGCATGATAGATCCACTTATGGTTACCCCGGTCCACCTTTGCATACCATACACTTCCCACCCACACCACACCGTAACTCATGGCATAATCATTCAAGCAAGCATCCGACAACGGGCAGTGAGGTTCATATTAAGCGGGCAAAACCTCACAAACGCCACTTTGAAATTCAAGTTGGCAACTTGGCGATGGTGACTTTGGAGTGGCTCTACCCAAGGGTCACCTCCAACTTGAGGGCACGAGGACTTAGACCTTGCCAAGTTTCGAGTGGCCTTGGCAACCCGACTTATGGGTTGGGCTTTCTAATGGGTTTTGGGATACACCCCACTTTTTGCGCGATGGATCTAGCACCCTCTAAGGGCACCACGGTGGAACCCAGTGAGCACCTTGAGCCTACCCCCACCTTTGAGAGTGATACCCTCGGAGAGCCTCCACATATCAGCCTGAGAGTCCGACGTGTGCACACGGAGGAAATACTAGGCAAGCAGGGTACCATCGCCAGCAAGAGGGTGTGCCCGAGCCACCTTAAGAGGCTAAAGAGCCGTCCCCCAGCTGAGGACGTAAGGTTGAGTTTGGAGGTCACGGCTCGCCCGGAGCTGCATTGGAGGACCTCTTCCCCGGCAGACCCATACTCGACGGAGTCGAGTTCTTCGCACCCCGAGGGTATGATGGGGACATCTCTCTCCCTTCACATTTTTCACTGCTTCGATTGCTCGCCAACATGGTTCCATTGTGTTCGGCACACTTTTCTGAGTCAAGTCATGTAAGTTTCATATTTATTTGAGTCATAAACTATGTGATTTTCCTTTTATTTGAGTCCAGTACCTAGGTTAGAAAGTTATTTTCATAAGTCATATGTTATTTGGGCCATTAGATTAGCTAATTGGGCCCAACATGTGGTCAAGCCCAGGGGCGCCCCTTTCCCCCTTGGTTGTCTTGTCAATGTTCCAAAAGTCAAGGACTTATTGTAAAATGTGGGTTCCCTATAAATAGGACCCCCATCTCCCCATTTCAAGCTAATGAAGATCTATTATTATGAGTCCAGAAAATTAAGTTCATTTGGTGAGAAGCCATTAGAGAGGAGTGAGAAACTCCCCTCCCCTATCCCCTTTCTCTCTCCTCCCCCTCCCACCTACTTTGTCTCTCTCCTCCCCTCATTCAATAGTCACCACAACTTCCCACAACACCTCTTTACTCCACCCCTAGTCCCAAGGGAGAACCCACTAATCTCCAAGCCACCCTCCAACCCCCAACCACCCACTACCCTTTCCCAAGCACCCTTCCCATCTCCCCAAGGCTGAAGGGGTTCAAACCCTAGGCCAAATTTGAATCTCCCTCCCTTGTTGGCTGCCCCTCACCCCTCCCCAACACCCCCTTCCTACCCTAGTCGCCCTCCCCATTTCCCCCTTGCATCCCTTGGCCATCCCACCCTCATACACACAACCCTACACCTTCATCCTATTCCCAGCTTGAAGGCAGCATAGTACCAGCGACTTTCTGAGGCTGCCACATCATCAACAAGAAGCTTCAGAGGGCGTATTACATATCGTTGGAAGCGGCTCCCAGTCCTCTTCGCAATGGTGGTGGTCTCGTCCCAGTCAGAGTTTGTGGCTGCCCAGGAGAGCCGACATCGCCGGACTGTGCATCATCTTCCTGACAGTCATCCAGAAGCAGATTGCAGAGGCAACCACGACCAGAGTTCTGAGCTTCTTGGAGCGGTGCTTGACTGAAACATTCTCCTCCAAGTCCCCTAGCATTTCCAAGAAGCAAAGCGTTGTTTGAAGCCCGAAGCACAAAGTTTCGAATTTCCTACCATTAGTGCGCATGTCAGTCTCACTGAAGATAGATCTGACCCCCTCCCACTTCTCAGGCTCTTGCAGTCAGCTCTAACCTCCGACAGTGTCCCCGTGGATCTCCGTTCAAAGAGGGTTCGACCACAAATCCAACGACTCTGGCCTCGCCTAAATCAGAGCTCGGGAGCAACCATGGTGTCCTCGCCTTCCTACTACAGTGACGCAGAACCTACCATAATCAGAAGCTTGCAACCCTATTCACGCCTCTGCCTTGACCGTCGTCGCCAACAAGAAAATCCCAAAAAATTCTGACGACATACTGGGTCAACCACAGAGGTTTTGCCTCTGGTTTCGTTAGAAATGGAGTTCAAGGCAGTCCACAATGGCGTCAACACCAACTATCTATCTGCTATTACAGAGGGCTGGCAAAACCGACGATCTTCATCCACTTTGGCTTCTAGCGTAGTTTTCCCCACCCCGCATGGCCGGCTGACCACCCATCCCTGCCTGGAGGTACATTTTGGTTGTAAAAACTAATCCCCACCCCTATTCCAACCACCTTGCAAGGGGCGTAGTGCATGTAAACTGAAATTTCAGGTTGAAGCTTCTCCGGCGCGGCGTGCGGGTAAGCCCACGCTTCCTCGCTCGCCCTCGTCTTCGACTGTGATCGGTGTCTTTACACCGATCAGGTGAGCCCCTGTACACTTCCTCTGCTGGTTTTACTTTTGCTTGTCTTAGTATCGTTTCTAGTTGCCCGTCGGACGGCGAGTTGAGTGCCAGATCTCAAATTGCTACTATGTGAGTGTCCACCGTGGGTGAGTTGTGGGCGAGACCAATTTATCCACGCCCTCGGCGTGCTAACCACCCATGAATATGGGCAACCCCAGACCCTTAGGGGTTCTCCCCAAGCCAGCCATACCCTTGGAAACCTCTGGGTCCATCCTCAGACCCTCACCCCATCGCCGGTCCACCTACGGACCCGAGTGTGCCAAATGCGAGTGAGTCCGCTTCTGTGACATTGCCGTGTCTGTTGCTTTGCTTGTAATATAGGTCTTAGGTTGTGTCACATCACGGCCATTATGGGTCCCTTAATGGCAGGAAGCTCAAAAGGACATAGGAAACCAAGAGTCCACGTCCTATAAAGAGTCCGTATGAAGGACGTAACCCCCCTGAGACTCCTCTGCTTACAGGGATTAGTCGCACAAACATGCCACTATTTAAACTGGAACAACCCTACTACAAGAGGTAAGGCAAGGCGAGAGCCAAAAAAACCCTAAGCAGGTACCACTTCACCTTTTGGTGGAGAGGGATCTCGCGCTCCCCTCTTCCTCTTAGCTCTTCCCTTTGCATCCGAGCTCTACTATTTTGCTGACTTAGGCATCGGAGGGTCTTCCCCGGGGTTCTATCCCTGGGCACCTCTGACTCATTTCCCTTCTTGCAGTTCACATTTCAAGGGTACGTGGACATCATCTTCCCCGCTCAGGAGCAGCACAAGATCACCCCTCTTCATCTGGCGCCGTCTGCGGGAAACGAACAAAGAGCCATCATGGTGCGAAAGAATTTTGGCAGGAGGACTACCGGCGACCTGGGGAAAACCCTGGTGACGGAAGAAGACACACCCTCTCTCCCAACGGAGAACTCCCCGCCGAGCAACCACGCCAACGAGATACCTCCATCGGTGCCGGGGGGACAACTTCCCGGCGGGAGCATCGACGCCCTCCAAACCCTCAACGCAAAACTAGATTTCCTCGTGGATCTCATGTGGGCCCAAGCGGCCAGGGAGGAGAAGTCATAGCTCCCCCGGAAGAGCCCCCCACCTAGAGATGCCTCCTAGTAAACCGCTGGAGGCCGTTTTACCCTCCGGGGGCGGCGGCTCATTCACAACTTATCGGGAGGACCATCGCATGCCCCTCCCCCGGAGCAGGAAGCCTCCTCAACCCCAAGGAGGGAGAAGACCGGAGCACGCCGATCGTTTCCAAAAGCTGAAGCCCCCGAGGAGCATCGGGACAGCATGCAAGTGCGCCCCCCAGCCCCTCGAGTCAGCGACAACCGGAGCTATCTCTCCGGCTGCGAGACTTTGAGAGGCGTTTCACGGAGCAAGAGCGTGCCCTCCGCCCCTTGCAGAAGACCTCTCCTGTGGAGGACGAGGAGTGATCCCCATTCTTCGACTATATTTTAAAGGTAGAGATATCACCTAGAATCTCACTCCCGACCTTCAAGTCGTACGACGGCCAGGGAGACCCATTCGACCACTACAACAGCTTCGACGCCCTGATGGCCTTGCATGGGGCGTCCGACATAATCAAGTACCGAGCGTTCATAACCACTATGGTCTAGGGCGCTCAGGCTTGGTTCAGGGCCCTCGCCCCCGACAGCATCCACAACTTCAAGCAATTCGGGCGAGTGTTCAAGGAAAGCTTCGCCAATAGCGGTCCACCCCGGTCAGTGGCGGGACTATTGGCCCTCAAATAGGAACAGGGGGAGAAGTTGTGGGCTTATATCAACCGATTCAAATCGTAAGCCCTGTGCATCCCCCACCTGGATGTGGCCTCTGCCATCACCGCATTGACCGGGGGTACCCATGACGAGAACCTGCGGTGCGAGCTAGTGCTGCATCCTCCCACCTCCCTGGCCGAGCTAGTGACCCTGGCCTTACGCCATGCAGAGTGCGAGGAAGTCCTCCACGCCTGCCAAGGCACAATCGGATCGGGTCGGGAGGGGGACAAGAAGCGATCGTTCGACCAAGGGACGGGCCAAGGAAAAAGGCGGAACCAGGACGGAGACCGAAAGGAGCCGTCCCGAAAGTACGAGCGGTATACCCCCCTTACCACCCCCGTCTATGAAATCTATGAAGACATCAAAGGCTCGGGCCTCCTCAACTAACCCAAGCCTATGAAGACCAAGCACCGCAATCGCCACAAGCATTGCATGTTCCACAGCGACCATGGGCATCACACCAGTGATTGCCATCAACTTCAAGATGAGATCGAGCGCCTTGTTCGCCAAGGACACCTATCCCGGTACGTGTCCGGGAAGAAGGAAGACCGAGGCGCCCCTGAAGAAATCGACAATGCCCCCCGCGGAGTCCACATCAACATCATCACGGGCGGCGCGGCATCAGGCGAAGATAGCAGTCGAGGAAGAAAGCGTCACGCCGAGCGGGCGAGCCAAGCCTCCATTGAGCACTCTACGGCCCCGCAGGCGAGCGGATCGCAGGCCCTGGTATTCTCCGACCAGGACCTGGAAGGGTTAACCACCCCGCACGATGACGCTCTCATTGTATCAGCTACAATAAACTATTGTAACGTAGATATGATCTTAGTTGACAATGGTAGTGCCCCTGATGTATTATCCTACGAATGTTTCCTTAAGATGGGAGAGAATCCATCTAAACTCCGCCCGATCCAAACTCCCCTCTGTGGGTTCAACGGCTAGGGAACTTCTCCCGAGGGAGCCCTAAGCCTGCCAGTTACTATCGACACCCTGCCCAAAACCGTTACGATTATGGTAGACTTCATCGTGATTAAGGGGATGACGACATATAACGACATCTTCGGCCGAGGCATTCTCAGCCGAATGAAAGTGGTGCCCTTTACCTTTCACCAAAAAATGAAGTTCCCAACCAAACATGGTGTGGGGGAAGTCCGAAGTAACCAGGCATTGGCTAGACGGTGCTATATAATCTCGGTCGAAGCCATTAGGTCGGAAGGGAAAAAAAGGAGTAAATTGAGCTGAAGAGGGACCCGCAACATCTGAGCCCGGTGGCGAGTTGCTAACGGTCTTCCTTAACAGTGACCCGACTCTAGGAGTAAAGATCAGAGCCGATCTACCACTTGAGGAATAGGAGATTTCCTTACCCGGTATATCCGAGTCTTTGCGTGGTCTGATGAGCACCTTCCCGGGATCCCGGGAGATGTGGTGATGCACAAGCTCAACCTCGACCCAACGGTGAAGCCGGTCCAACAATGCAGAAGAAAGCATGCCCCAGAGAAGCAAGCGGTCATCAAAGAGCAGATCATCAAGGGGCAGAAGACTGGTCTTTTTTGCCCGGTCCTGTACCCTACGTGGCTCGCCAACGTTGTCCTTGTACCAAGGGCTTCTGGGAAATGGTGAATGTGCGTGGACTTCACCGACCTCAACCTGGCTACCCCGAAGTACTGCTACCCGTTGCCGAGCATCGATCAACTGGTCGACTCAACCTCTGGCAACGAGCTACTCAGCTTCCTGGACGCCTACTCCGGCTACCATCAAATCAGGATGGACCCGGAGGACATCGAGAAGACCACCTTCATCACTGACTTCGGCATACACTGCTACACCCGGATGCCATTTGGGTTAAAGAATGCCAGAGCAACATATCAGAGACTAATCAACCACATCTTCGAAGGATAGCTTGGTTGGAACGTCGAGGCCTATATTGATGACATGCTCGTCAAAACGCCGAAGGCTGAAGACCACCTCACCGACCTAGCCGAGACCTTCGACACCCTACTGAAGTGCAGCATGAAGCTCAACCCTGCCAAATGTGCCTTCGGAGTAAGATCCAGGAAGTTCCTAGGCTTCCTGGTAACTCAGCGTGGAATTGAGGCCAACCCCAACAAGGTCCAGGCCATCCTGGACATGCGGCCGCCCACTTGCATCAAGGACGTTCAACGCCTTACGGGGCGCAATGTTGTGCTCAACCGTTTCCTATCCCCGGTGGCCGAACAGTGCCTACCCTTCTTCAAATTGTTGAGGGGACCCAAAATGGCATCTGCTACGTTCGCTTGGGACGAGGAATGTCAAAAGGCGTTCGCCGAACTCAAGGAATTCTTGGCCTCACCCCCGGTACTGTCCAAGGCGAAGCCTTATACCTCTATCTCTCGGCGACCCCTTCTATAGTGAGCTCGGTCCTGGTCAGGAATGACGTAGGGATCGAGAGACTAGTTTACTATACTAGTAAGGTGCTTAATGAGGTCGAGAAAAGGTACCCCGCAACTGAGAAACTCGTGCTAGCGTTGGTTACCTCGGCCAAGCGCCTCCGACCCTACTTTCAAGGGCACTCCATCGTCGTATTGACCGGCGAACCTCTGAAGAAGATTCTCTTTCACCCTGAAGCCTCAGGACGCCTCGTCACATGGGCCATCATGCTCGGGGCCTACGATATCTCGTATCACCCCCGCTCGGCCATCAAAGGACAGGCTCTCGCAGACTTCATCGTCGAAAGCACGGTCTCGATTGAAGCAATACCTCCACTAGTGCCCGGGCCCACTTGGGATATGTTCGTCGACGGGTCCTCCAACTCGGCCAGATGTGACACCGGTGTCCTCCTCAAGTCCCCCGAAGGAGCGGATCTACGGTATGCTCTGAAGTTCAACTTCCAGGTGTCCAACAACGCCTCCGAGTATGAAGCCCTTATCTCAACGGTCAGGATGGCTCGACGACTGGGAGTCGAGCGGGTCAGAATCCACACTAACTCCCAATTGGTCGCTAGCCAGGTCAACAGTGATTACGAAGCTCGAGAGGGACAAATGGTCAAATACCTCCAGGCGGTCAAGAGGATGGCCCAACTCTTCGAGAGCTTTGAGGTAGTCCGGATAGCTCAGGAGGAAAACTCCCGAGCGGACGCCCTCTCTCGACTAGCCTCCTCGCTCGACCCCGCAGGTACTCGATCGGTCTTCCTCGAAGAGCTCGGGCGATGGAGCATTGAATCCGAGCTTATGAGCATTGACCCGGCACCCCCAAGTGACTGGCGGACCCCCTACATATCCTGGCTCTGGGATTCTCAAGAGCCCACCGACCCTCGGGAGGCTCAGAAGCTGAAGTACCAAGCCCGAGGTTTCTTCATGCTAGATGAGGCCATGTACCACAGATCTTTCTCTGGTCCCCTCCTCAAATGCATCAGTGCCGACGAAGCCAGCCGAGCTATTCAAGAAGTACATGAAGTCACCTGCGGAGCGCACCAAGGAGGGAGATCGCTCGCCAGGATCTTGCTTCGGCAGGGTTACTGGTGGCCCACTCTCCATCGCGACTGCACGATCTACGTACAGAAGTGCGACCGATGTCAACTTTTCGACCACCTGATCCATCAGCCCACTGCGGAGCTCATCACCCTTGCCGAGCCATACCCTTTCGATCGGTGGGGGATCGACATCCTAGGGCCATTCCCCACAGCCCAAGCTCAGAAGAAGTTCGTCATCGTCGCCATCAACTATTTCACCAAGTGGATCGAGGCCGAAGCCACCACCAGGATCACCGAGTCAGTCGTATGGAGTTTTGTTTAGAAGTCGATCATCTGTCGCTATGGTGTCCCCCGAGTGATCGTGAGCAATAACGGTCGGCAGTTAGATTCTCATTACTTCAGAGACAGATCTGCCGACCTAAATATTCACAACCACTTCACTTCGGTAGCCCACCCTTAAGCTAACGGACTCGTTGAAAATGCCAATAAGACTATCTTAAAAGGCATCAAAACCAGGCTCGGCAAGGCCAAGGGTAGCTGGCTCGAGGAATTACCGAGTGTACTATGGTCGCACCGAACTACTCCGAGAACGGCCACTGGTGAAACACCTTTCCAGCTGGGGTATGGCACGGAAGCCGTAATTCCGTTGGAGGTCGGCAACCCCTCTCTCTGAGTCATCCACTTCGAGCCCGAGGTAAACGAGCAGAAACTGCGAGAGAACCTCGACCTAGCGGACGAAATCTGAGAGATTGCAAAGATCCGAGCAATGGAATACCAATGGCGCATCACTCGATACTACAACTCCAGAGTCTGAGATAGACACTTCCAGCCGGGAGACTTTGTCCTAAGAAAGATCGAGGCATCTCGACCACTAGAGGCGGAGGGGAAGCTGGCCCCTACTTGGGAAGGCCCCTACCGAGTGGTTGAGATGCTCGGGAAAGGAGCATACCGACTGTCCACCATGGAAGGACCACTCGTCCATTTGACATGGAACGTGAGAAATCTTCGCAAGTTCTACTTTTGATCATTTGGCAAACATGCACATGTAAGCAAAGTAGAATAAACGCCATTCTTCTCTTCTGATTAAAATTTGATGTACATCAAGTAGGCCGTAGCCAATACAGTATACATGTACAAAAATTACACCCTCTGGCACTATTACGCGAGCAGAACGCTTAGCCAACCCGGTAAGCACTCCTACGTCCAACCACTGACTCTGCCTCGTGCGGAAACTGGCTCGGACAAAGGATTGCTGGCCTCGTTGGTTTGAGAAAATCTCAGAGAAGAGGGGGAAGAAGAGGAAGGAATACAAGTGAAGGCCTCCTCTCTGCCAACTCTTTGGAAGGTAGAGAGAGCAGGCACCCTCCGAAGAGTGAAAGATGAGGGAGAAAAAGAAAATAGCAGAGATGGACGAGGAGGTAGGGGGAGGCCAAGAAAGGAGGGAGCTTAATTAGCTCCCCCCTCCCCCTCGAGATGGCGTCGGCAGGTCAGGGACAGGAGGGCCACATGCTCCGGCATGACGAACCCTCTCCCAGAGTGACTCCCGATTGACGAACCCTCTTCCAGACCGAAGTAGCAGGAGCTTCCCTCCTACCGTCATCTGCATCATCATCTTCTGAAGCGCCTTCCATGCCCGCCAAGATCGACAGCACAACGCCTCGCGGAAGGGAAAGAAGGAGAAACCGCCAGGGATGGCCTTAAGCGATGAAAGGAAAAGGAGACGCCCATCGGACCTTTTATAGGTCGAAGGGGGAGCTGATCGCCTTAAATGACTCTCCCCTTACAAAACATGCTAAAAGGGGCTTTCCCTGATATGGTTACCTCATTTCCCAAATATCCCGCCAGCGGGACGCGCGAAGCAGCAAGTCATTAAAGGCAGTATGGAAAAATAGAAAGGTGCCAGCGCCATGTCAGTTATTTGACAGATCAGCACGTGCGATATCTGTAGAGAAAATCAGCACCTTCTCCAACGACTACAAATCCAATAGTGAAATCACACCAAAGCGGTAAGAAACAATCAATTCAGCATTTAATATTGTCGCTATAATATTTTCCAAAAAAGCCTTACTATGCTACATAAAGGGAAATAAAAAAAAAGAAAGAAAGAGCTATTACATCAGGCCTCAGGCCCATCTTCAGGCTCGACAGGCAAGGCTTCCTCAGCACCAGACGATCTGCCCCCAGTATTCTCGGTGACGGCCAACCGAGGTACTGACCCCACCTGTGTGGGAACTGTCTCGGTCGTGTGCTCTCCCGAAGATGCTGGAGTTGGCAATCACTCAGACGAAGACTCCCGAACCTCCTCTTCACTTGAAGTATAATGGGAAGAGTCAGTCGAACCCCAGTCCGAGTCATAGTGTTGCCCGGAAGGAAAAATGAGCTTAGACGCTTAGGCCTCTGCCTCTATGACGGCCCCATCGTAGCCCTGGGAGAAGACCTTCCGAAGGCCCCGGTGATATCTCGACTCATAATAAGGAAAACCAGCCTGGAGAAGAGCCGCGTGGTAGGCCTCTGAGCACTTATGTCGCTCAAGTGCCTCCACCCTGGCCGACTCCACCTGCCCCTCGAGCTCGGCTATCCTCCGCTCCGACTCGGACAGCCTTCTCTCAGCCTCGGCCAGTGCATCCTCGGCTCCCCGGACTCGACCCTCGAGCGTCTCCCGCTTGGCCTTCCACTGTTCGCCACCCTCGACCTGAATCATATGCTCCACCTCCAAGAGCTCATTCTTTCGGTCGACCATATGATGAGCCTGGGCCAGCTGCTCTGCCAACGACCGAGCCTCCGCTTGGCTTGATTTCACCTGATCCTGAAGTGGGGACACCTCCCGACGGAGGTCACCAAGATCAAGGGTCAGACGCTCGACCTTCCAATCGAGCGCACCACGGGCCCACGAGGGAACTCCACCCGAGCATACGCGGCCACTGCCTCAGCCCCGAGCTGGGCCAAGATCAGGTTGCCTTCCATGAGTTGCTCGAAAAGCGTGGAGGGGGGACTCCTCTGGAGTTTCGCTCGTACAACCCCTGAAGCTACGGAGTGGCACCTCTGGTAAAGGGAGGCCCGGACACTGAAGGCACTGGTCGAGGGGAAGGGAGCCCTCTCCGGAGCGATCGGGATCCGGGCACCTCCCCTGAGCAACCTCATCTCGGGTGCCCCACCGGTTGGCTCGGGATGAGCGGCCCCGTCACGAACCTCCCCGGCCTCGGTCGGCTGTGATTGAGTCACTTCCCCCTACGACCCTCCAACGTCAACCAGCTTCGTCCAGGCTCCATCATCCGGTGGCCCCTCTACTTCGCTTGGCACCCTAGCAGCTGCTGCGATCCCTTCATCATCTGCCCCCTCTTGCACCGCAGAAGGAGGAGGCAACAGGGGAACCTCATCAGCCAGGCGAACGGTCTCCACCTTCCTCGCCTGTTTCTTCTCAACAGACTGAGCCTGCATCGAAGACCGCAACAACTTCTCCACAGGATCCTCCTGCTTGACCCCCCAGCGTTCAGAAGCATCGTCTCCGGCAACCCCCTTGCCCTTTTCCTGGGCGCGGGACGAGCCCTCCGAAGCTGGGAGATCGCTCGGAGTTGGCGTGTCATCAACATTGATGACCTCCAGCTCGACCGACGGTGCCTCCTCCTCCTCCTCCTCCTCAGCCGCTCGCCGCAGATCTGCGCGAACAAGAGCAAATTGAGAAGAAAAAAGCACACGCTTGAAAGAGGACAAGTTCCTGAGAACTTTACCCGTCGGCAATAGCAGTCGAGAAAGATACTCCTCAATGTTAGAAGGAGTCACCAACTCAGCAGTCCCCAGGCGGTCCCGCTGAAGGACAGCAACATCCCTCTCCACCTCCGGAGAAACCTCTATTTGCTTCGGGGGTATATTCGGGTGAAAGTTGGGCGCCGTCGAGAAATCCCAGACCACGCCGACCGCCGATGGACCCACCCAAAAATATTGGGTCTTCCACCCCTTGTGAGAGGAATCCTTCACAGAAAGGGACACACAACTCTTTCCCCGCCTCGCCTGAATGAAGAAGAAGCCCTTCCCAGCGAAAGGATTATCCTTCAACTCAAAAAAAATAATGTAAGAGATCTAGCGAGGTGCGCACCCCTCTCTTGGCACAGAGGAAGATGAAGGAGAAGATGAGGGTGTAAGAGTTGGATACCAACTGGATAGGAGTCAGCTGGTAGAACCAAAGCAACTCGGCAACAAAGGGATGGAGGGGCAGCCGAAAGCCGCACTTCCAGGCCAGGAGGAAAGAACAGAAGAGGCCAGAACGAGTGACCATACTGGATTCATGAGCTTCAGGTGCGAGGAACTTGAATCGCCATGCCAGCCCATACCGATTCTCCAGCCGCTTCACGTCTGCCTCACCCAGCTCACTGCGAAGAGGTTCTGGTGGCACCAAAAAAGTCCTCGAGGCCCGTTCTCCCTCTCGGCTCTCGACCCCTGGATTTTGGTCCATCATGGAACAGACAGAAGAGCTGGGAGAAGAAGGGGAAAGTTTTGAATCAGAGGGCTTCGGAGGAGAAGGAAGCTGACGAATCACCGCCTCAGGAATGCTCTCCTAGCTCCGATGGCCGCAACGATTCTCCACTCTTCTGAGCTGCTCTCAACAATGCATAAGCCCCCACACATATAAAGAGAGGCAAAACCCTAAACCCCGGGGATAAAAGGACGTAAAATGCGTAATGCTCAAACCGGAGGCGGCGCGGCGATCCGATCTCCCAGGGAGGGGCCTTCTCTTATTCATCATAACGGGCGTATTTTATGGCGAGCCGCGTCAGATGGCCCCTATCAAAAAGAGAGATCTATACCCAACCAGTGCCACAAAAAGTCCAGCCTAAACGCTACTCGTCTGAGCCTAATTTTGGCTCGGGAGTAGGAGGGGGACAAGTGGAGAGGGGAAATCTCGTCGCCCGTACGGAGAGGCCAAAAGAGGTCCAACCAGACCGAACGAGGCCCAACTCCTCGAAATGGTAGCCCCCGGGCCCGCTTAATATAAAGCCCAAAAACTCACTCGGTACAAGCGCTTCCTAGGCGGCCTTCGGGTTGGGAAGTCCGAGCATCAGTTCGATCGAGAAAGATACCCTGGAGCCCCTTATTCCCTGTCCCGACCAAGCACTCATCGCTCGGGAGACCTCTCCTGGGCCAGTGCCTATCGCTCGGGATCACTGATGGAAGCTTATTGATCATGGCCGTTGCAGGTCCCTTAATGGCAGGAAGCTCAAAAGGACATGGGAAACCAAGAGTCCGCATGAAGGACGTAACCCCCCCCCCTGAGACTCCTCCGTTTACAGGGATCAATCGCACAAACAGGTCACTATTTAAACTGGAACAACCCTACTTCATGAGGTAAGGCAAGGCGAGAGCCAAAAAAATCCTGAGCATGAACCACTTCACCTTTTGGTGGAGAGGGATCTCGCGCTCTCATCTTCCTCCTAGCTCCTCCCTTTGCATCCGAGCTCAACTATTTTGTTGACTTACGCATCGGAGGGTCTTCCCCGGGGTTCTATCCCTGGGCACCTCTGACTCGTTTCCCTTCTTGCAGTTCACATATCAAGGGTACATGGACATCATCTTTCCCGCTCAAGAGCAGAACGAGATCACCCCTCTTCACTTATCATGCACAATGCAAAACCTGCACCGACCTTATCATGCATAATGCAAAACTTGCACCGACCTTTTATATGCATGAGATAAAAGGTGCACTGATCTTTATACGCGTAAGGTATAACATGCACCGACCTTAGGTATGCATGAGACGTGGCCAGCACCGACTTTGGGTGTGCATGTAACGCAGCTAGCACTGACCTTGGGTATGCATGAAACACAGCTAGCACCGACCTTGTGTGCCGTCTTAGTAGTACTAAGAGATGATGTGCACCGACCTTTCCTCTGCTTACCATGCAATATGCATTGACCTTCATGCGTAGAACTGTAAAAATGTATGGACCGTAGTATGAAATGCGTGCACATGAATCTATGAAATGCTAACAGTGTTGTCAAAATAAGAATGGTCTCAGAAAGTCATTATTATCAAAGTCCAAGAGCTGAAAAATAAAATGTATTGTTGCCAATTATCAAAACAATAAGGGAAATTAAATTCAGAGAATTCAGTCAAAGGAGACATGACATGAGACACATTATCCTACATGAGCTCCCACAACATTCTCCCCCTTTTTGATGATGGCAACACGTTTACATTTTGATGTCAACAATGATTTTATTAAGAATCAAAGAATATGCTCACAGTAATATATACATAGTATGCACACAGCAAAATTGAAGAAATGCAGAAGGCTCCCTCGAATGCAAAAAATCTCTCAGCATCAAACTCTCTCCCCATCAACATCAAAGGGCTAATCAACATCAAAATCTCTCCCCCTTTGCCATTAGCAGAAAGGATAAGAGGAAAATATCAAGGAGAGTACTATAATGAAGAAGAAATCTGATTTGACAAACTAGGTAGGCTTTCAGTAACCAAGCAGATAGAGCATAGATTCTTTAAAATAAGAGTACAGATAGTGCATTCCTGAACTTATGTTGTTTAAAGAGTATGAAAGTGAGAGACTAGCCACTTCACTCAGTGAGAAACAGTCTGTATGAGCTCTTAATAGTAATGAATCAGAAGCACATGAGACATGCCAGATTTTTTCTTACTCTATCTTATTTATCTAAACATCAAAATATCATCAGGAGAGACCAGAACTTGTATTGAGATTAAACAAACACCACAGTTCTGAATTAATCTTTAGAGGAGCATTGATAGTTACATACATTTCTTTACTTTACTACTTTAGAACAGTCAAGTATAATCTTGTCTTTTTACATAAGAGTACGTGTTTATCAGACGTCGGTACCCCTAGTTACTCATCAAGATCTACTATTCTGTCTCAGGTATAATGTCCACCTTTTTACGTAAGGGTACACGTTTATCAAACGCCAATACCCCTAGTTACTTCAGTGGAACTAACCTTTAAATTTTCTGAACAGAGATAACTTGAAGCACTTCATGACATGAGTGTTTCTCCATTTCATTGATGAAGTACCAAGTTTCTCAATGCATTCAATCATTGCTCTGCCTTTAGCATATATGATTCATCATTTTGACATAGATGCCCATTTGATTTTCAGAAGGTGTTGTTTAAGAACAATACATGTTTTCAGGTCTTCTCAACTAATTTAACCCGAGTCTAGATAAATTCAGATTCTGAAAGACTCAATTAAACATGACATGCACTAAGTGTTTAAAAACTATTAAAAGTATTCCATAGTCCTTCTTCATTGAGTTTGGTTTTTAGTCTCTAAAGTTCATTAAGTGTAAACCAGCAATTCATTCAAGGTTCATTACTGCTTCTTATAAGAAAAGAATTCATATTTCAGCAGCTTAGATTAATGAACATGTCTATCAGTTTGTCATTTGTTCAGATTCAGAAAATGGTTCCAAGGAATGTTCAGATACTGATACCAAGGATGAGAATAGGTCAGATAAATGGAGAACTGACAGAGAGTGTTCTCAAATGAATTATTCAGAAACTGACCTATCGACTAGCTCGAATTCAAACTTTATTCTAAGCTCCCCCTCACAAAGTGAATAACATGAGATGATCATGAATGAAAATTATATATGTGGTATCTATCTGTATGCTCATGACCACCAAGGATGACATGATGAACCAAAAACTCCCCCTCAAAGAATGCATGAAATTTTCTAAGATGATTTCATGTCTTATTCTAGATTTATGCAATGTTGACCCATGGTACTAGGCGAAGGGCTAGCCTCTACGCATAGTGTGGGTTTCCAGACAGACAATATCTATCTTTACCCCAACTTATCATTTGATATACCTATGGGTTAATAATGAAATGCAACAGACAGACATTCAAAAAATTCAGTGACAGTCATTACACATGCAACATTCAAGAATACAAAGTTTAGAAATAGATATGTTCAAGAGCTCAAGCTGAGAATTTTCAAAGACCAAGCTCTCTTCTTAGAAATTTGAATCTTTCATTACCAAGAGGCTTGGTAAAAATATCAGTAATTTATCTTTTAGATTCAAGAAATTCTAGAATAATTTCCTTTTTACTTACTCCATCTCCAAGAAAATGATATTTGATTTCAATATGTTTAGTCCTACAATGGTGAATAGGATTTTTAGTTAAGGTAATAGCACTTGTGTTGTCACAAAGAATTGTAATGCAACCAAGATTTATAAGATAGTCAATTAACTGGTGTTTAATCCAGAGGACTTGGGTAGCACAATTTCTTGCAGCCACATACTCTGTCTCAACAGTGGATAAGGCGACAGTGTGCTGTTTCTTAGATGCCCAAGACACTAGAAACCCACCTAGAAATTGACAATATCCACTAGTACTTTTTCTATCTATCTTACACCCAGCATAGTCTGCATCAGTGTAAGCTATAAGGTCCAGCTCACACTTAGCAGGATACCATAAGCCTAAGTCTAGGGTGCCAGACAGATACCTAAAAATCCGTTTCACAACTATCAAATGTGATTCCTTAGGACATGCTTGAAATCGAGCACATAAACATTCTGAAAACTGAATATCAGGGTGAGAAGCAGTAAGATATTACAAGGATCCAATCATATCTCTATATAGTTTGGGGTCTACCATTTTACCTTCAGGATCAGTATCAAGGCTGGTGGATGTTCCCATTGGTGCAGTTATTACTTTGAGGTTCTCCATCTTGAATTTCTTCAGTAGATCCTTGATATACTTCTCTTGAGTTATAAATGCTCCTTCTTTAGTCTGACAGACATGCAACCCAAGAAAAAATTTTAGTACACCCATTGAGCTCATTTCAAATTCACTAGTCATTAAAGCTGAAAATTCCTCACACATGGATGAATTAGTTAATCCAAACACTATATCATCTACATAAATTTGAATGATCAGAATTTCTTTGTCACATATCTTTATGAATAATGTCTGGTCAATCTTACCTTTGGAGAATCCCTTTTCTGTGAGGAACTTACTCAGTTTGTCATACCAAGCTCGAGGAGCTTGCTTCAATCCATAGAGTGCCTTGGCAAGTTTATAGACATGGTTAGGAAAATCAAGACACTCAAAACGAGGGGGTTGTTTTACAAAAACAATCTCTTTTATGTCACCATTTAAAAATACAGATTTAACGTCCATCTGCTGGAGGGTTATTCCTAAATTGCATGCAATTGCTAAAAGAATCCTTATGGCTTCTAGCCTAGCTATAGGGGCAAAAGATTCTTGAAAGTCAATACCATAGTCTTGGTTGTACCCTTGAGCTACCAGCCTAGCCTTATTTCTTACTATGTTACCATGCTCATCAGTTTTATTCCGAAAGACCCATTTAGTGCCTATAATATTACCATGAGAGGGTTTAGGAACTAAGTGCCAGACCTTGTTCCTATCAAATTGACTAAGTTCTTCATTCATGGCATTAATCCAGTGTTCATCCTGAAGGGCACACTCTATGTTCTTTGGTTCAATCTGAGATACTAAAGCAAATGAATTCAATTCATTTTCAATTCTTAAATAAGCTCTAGTTCTCGTAGGTTCATTCAAATTACCAATAATATTTTCTGGAGGATGATCTCTAAGAAATTTAATATTGGTAACTAGAATACCTGGATTTTCACTTACCTCCCCATGAGTGTAAGAATTTTCTTCTTCAGCCTCTTCTGCAGAATCTCCATTCGGTGCCTCTTTAGTCTACAGAATTTCTCAATCTACTTTATCCCTGCATAAACTGATGTCAGTTTTATTTTCTGACTCATCAAACACTATATGAGGAGATTCTTCAACAGTTTTAGAATTGAGATTATGTATCCTATAGGCTCTGGAATGTTCAGAATAACTTAGAAAAATTTCAGGTTCACTTTTGGGTTCAAACTTATCAAGGTCTCATTTGGAGTTTATATGAACAAAATAGTTATAGCCAAAAATCTTGAAATGCGCTAGAGAAGGTTTCTTACCTTTAAGAATCTCATAGGGAGTCATTTGAGTAGTGGGTCTTACCAGGGCTCTATTAATGATGTAACATGAAGTGTTAATAGCCTCAGCCCCAAACTTCCTTGGTAGGTTCCCTTCTACCAGCATAGTCCGAGCCATTTCAACTAAGGTTCGGTTTCTCCTTTTCACTACTCCATTCTGCTATGGAGTTCTTGGTGAGGAGAACCTGTGAGTGATGCCATTCTCCCTGTAGAAATCATCAAATTGTGAGTTAACAAACTCACCACCATGATCAGATAAAATATTCAAAATGGCATGATCATTGGTCTGTTTTATTATTTAAAAGTACTCCTGAAATTCTTCAAAGGCTTCATTTTTGTGAGACAGGTAGAAAACCCAAGTGAATCTAGAGAAGTCATCAACCAGCACAAAACCGTATCCTTTTCCAGATAAGCTAACTAACCTAGTGGGTCCAAATAAGTCCATGTGAATTAGCTCATAAGGTTTAGAAGACAGGTTTTCAGCTCTAGATTTAATAGATTTTCTGGTCTGTTTGCATTGGGTGCATGCCTCACAGATTTTATTATCATTTTTAAAAGAAATTTCAGGAAACCCTTTTACCATACTATGTTTATTCAGTTTATGAAGCACACTATAGCTAGCATGACCTAATCTACGATGCCACAAGTAGGCTAGGTCATCCTTATTAACACTAAGATAAAGATTAGAGTGTGCTACATCATCTAAGTCTACCATATAGATGTTATTAACTCTCTTGCCAATAAATTTTACAGATTCAGAATTGGGTTCATAGATGGTGCATGCAAGAGAATCAAATACAACTTTATGGCCTCTGTCACAGAGTTGACTTATGTTAAGAAGATTATAAGCTAAACCTTCAACTAACAAAACTTCTTCAATTAAACAAGAAGAGCACTTACCAACCTTTCCCGATCCAATAATCCTTCTCTTGGTATTACCTCCAAATGTAACATGACCAGCATCTTTCTTCACCAGCATGCAGAATTTTTCTTTATCTCCGGTCATGTGCCTAGAATAGCCACTGTCCAGATACCACTTGTTATGATTGGCTGCCAGGCATACCTGCAAGGGAATTAAGTAGAATGATTTGGAACCCAGAGCTTCTTGGGTCCCATAAAAGCATTTATTTCATGCAGAGAAGAAAGTAAATATTTTGGTATCCACATTTGATTTGGCTTCTTCATGTCAGTTGTGGATTTCTTATCATTCGGTTTGGTCTTTTTTTTCTTGTCACCATTAATTTTGGGAGATTTATTTTGAGGTGTAGCACTTTTCTTCTTAAGCCCATTCTGAAAGTTTCTTTTCCAGTGATCAGTCCAATGAGTATTGGAAGTAGTATAAGCATAGGGAACCCTAGGCTGATTTGGCATGAATTTCACAAAGCCAAAAGAGTTATGGCTTCTGAAGATTTTATGCCTGGGTTGCACATAAGAGTTCCAAAGATAAAGTCTATGCATTTTTGTAGAGTAGGAGTTTTGGAACTGCATTGACCTCATGTATGTAGATCTCTTTTAAAATCCACTTACTTAAACAAAAAAAATGATAGGGACGCAATCAATGAAATAACAATAAAATAGCACGAGGTGCTAATGGGGAAAAGATGTGATCGCCAGAGACACGAGGGTCTCAAAGAGGAGATTGATATGGGGAGATGATCGCAAAATACCTCAAAAGATGCGGGGGATGTGAGTACTCCTGTTCTCTTCAAGATCGGCCGGCCGACGAAGAGAGTCTTTTCAATTAATTACCCTTGCAAAACAAAAACAACAACACCAAAAGATATGGATTAGAAATAATGGTGTAGCATCAAATTCAATAAAGATATAGGTGAGCATGAAAAGTATGAACAATACACACCTTAAGGGGATTGCCCTTAAACCCCTATGCAATGAGGGTGTGGGAGATATGAATGAATGTAAAATATAATGGGGAAAGAGTGCAAGTGTTGCACTTATGGGGAGATCTCAATGTGATTGAGTATGAAAAAAAAGAAAAAAACAATAAAAGAATGATGCATGCATGCATATGAATTAATGAAAATAAGCAATAAGGGGGAGATAAAAAATAGAATCTGTTGTTTGCTCCTTGGCTTTGATGCTTGATGTGGAGAAAGCCTTCAAAGGATGAAGATTTGATGTGGAAGAAGCCTCCTTAGCCAAGAGCCCCACCTTCCTTCGATTCCCTGCAGAAAGAAGATAAACAAAAGAAAAGGAGAAAAGACAGAAGGAGAATAAGAAGAAGAAGACAGAACGGAGGAAGAAACAGAATAGGAAGAAGAAGAAGAAGAAAGAAGAAGAAGAAGAAAAAAAAATAGAAGAACAAAAACAGAACAAAGAGGAATAACGAAAACAAAAGAAAACGAAGAAGAAGAACAGAAGAAGAAAAAGAAAACAGAACCTCCGAACCAACCCCCTAACAGAGCCGAAAGGCTCTATTAATAGAGTTGAATCAAAAGATAGGAGGATAAGAACGGGCAAGAGCCCAAAAAAAGGGAAGGATTAGAATGGGCAAGAGCCCAAACGAAGCAGGACTCTCTGGGAAAAGGCTGCGGTTGAGCAGGAACACAAAACTGAAACACGACCTGGACCAGGGCATCAATTCAAAAATTGATGACCTTCCAGAGGGCGTCTTTTAAAAACACGCCTTAGGCTAAGGCGTCTCTTCCTGGATCAATTTTGGAAATAAGTCTTTCTTTTATTTTATTTGAAAATTCTGAAAAACGCCTTAGGAAGAGGCTTTATTTAAAACACGCCTTAGGAGAAGGCATTATTTAAAACACGCCTTAGGAGAAGGCGTTATTTATTTGAAACACGCCTTAGGTGAAGGCGTTATTTAAAACACGCCCTAGCCCAGGTCGTTAATTCCGAAAAATTAGAGAAAATATCCAAAAAAATCCAAAAAAATAGAGAAAATAGGAAAAGAGGAGGAAAAGTGAGAAATCCAAGAAAAGTGAGAAAAATCATTTAAACAGAGGTAATTCGAGGGTCAAATTGGGGCAGTACAAGGTAATATGAGATGTACTCACAGTAACGTCAATTTTGGCGTGTCTACAGCTGTCCCGCCTTGGCGTCTGCTTTGCAAGGGAGCAGAGCAAACTGAAAAGTAGATGCCAAGGTGTGATGAGACACGCAATCGACATCACTTGATGAGAATTGAAATCAGAAGCTCGAGATGAAGCAATCTCGGGAAATTCAACGAAATCAACACTGTTTGGATAAAACGGGGAGTGTGCACGCGGTGCACGAAGGAGATAAAATAATGATCAACTTCCAGCGCGGTGGAAGTACCCCAGGTCACAAACCTGTAGGTTTCACCATTGGGGAGCGGTTACCAGCTAGTGGACGTGCTGCAGCCAAGGTGGATCAAAGGAAAAATAAGATGATAGAAATCCAAACAAGGAGCTTTCGAGAAAATGACCCAAAACAGCGTCAAAACGAACTGAGGACTCAATTCGGCATGGGAATATCTCATATTGAAAGATTAAGATCAATTCAACCCTCAAAACAAGCTTATCAGAATGATTTTTCAACAATTGATTCAAATTCCTACATGAATGCATGCTGGGTTTAAAGGGAAAATTAAATCAAATGAAAATATAGAATAATCAAGGATAATATTGCTAAGCTGCCAAGACTGGGTCAAGAAACCAATTCTACGAGCTGATACTAAGCCGAAGCCCGTTTATCCACGCATCAACTCGCAAAAGGGAACCATCGTCCCCAGCCTTGGACGGCTCAACGGCCTATCCGTGTGATTAAGATGCCTCTGGAATCGTCATTGTTTTTGATGAAGGGGAACTCAAATTCCATATTTACCAAAGCCACAAGGTCCTTGATATAATCTAGTAGCATATAGTAGAATGCATACAGGGAGATGGTGATATCAATAAGCATGGGAACTGAGAAATGAGCTGCAAGCACCGTGGGACTTTGATGATGATGCTTAGTCAGTGGGACCAACAGCTTCTTATCCTGCGCTTAAAGATTCATCAGCCAAGATATAAAAGATAACAAACAATGAATAAGGCCTTTAAAGCATAGCATAGTATTTCATTCAAACATGTATAACATGAATTGTATTGAAAAACATCATTGTTTGTTGTTTTAGCATGAGGATGACAATCTGGGCAATCAAAATTGGAGTTGAATGATTGAAAATCGAGAAAATACCCAGTGGCAAATGATCAGGAAAATTAGCAGGAGTTTGATTAAATGATAATGACATGAATAATCAAGATGATAACCAGGAGATGTAACAATCAAAATGCCCAGGGAGATATAAAGAACTGATAATCAAATGCCCAGCAGCAAGTCATGAAAATGTCGGGAAGAATCAATGGATTGATAACAATAAGTGGAAAGGGGACTCATCCCGTGCTCTTAGTCCTTGCAAAGTTTGTTGTTCCTGCAAAAGGCACCATCAGAAAATACAATGCAAAATTTTTGGAGTTTGAAATATGCAAATTTTTATGAGTTTTGAAAAAGATATTCAAATTTTTATGGAGTTTGAGAAATATTTGGATTTTTATGGATTTTGGATAAATATCTGAACTTTTCTGGAGTTTTGGAAAATATTTCAAATTTTTATGAATTTTTGGAAAATATTTCAAATTTTTGTTGGATTTTGATTTTAGACATTACTAATGCAGCATCAAAAGGGTGTTTTTGAACCATTAACTGAGCGTCCTCGTTCCTTCCCTTTTCATTAAGATCTGTCCAAAGCCGGGCGTGCATGGAAAGTGGCGTCCTTTAACCGACCGCCATTGATCAACGGTGCCCCTACCAAGGCCATACCCGAGAAACATTCGGTCTTGGAGGGAGAAGAGAAGAAAATTTGGAGATAAGCTTTATGCAAGATAGGAGATATCGGGACTTGAATTCCTTCCAAGGTATTAACCCTCAAAGAGGTGATCTGTTGCGCTGGGGCTTTGTGCCTTTGATTTTTAGACCCTCGACATGCATACGACCAGGGTTTTCCCTGCGGGGACTTTGCCACTCTTGTCATGTCATAATTCATACTTTTATCAGAATTCCGACTTGATTTTCATAATAGCCCTTTTTGGCGAGATATGTATAATGAAATTCATATTGATTTTTCTTCTGGGTCAAGACTGCCCCTATTTGAGACTCCTCTCGTATTGGGATTTACCAAGGTTGGTCATCTTATCCGTCAACCTCTTGTACCTGCATTCGGCCGAGTGAAGGAGAGAAAAAGACTTTCAGATATACTCATGGCATGGCCAAGGTAGCAACGGCGTTTTACCAAAGGAGCCGGCTACGGACGCCGTGAAGTGTGTGGAATGCCCAACCGAGGGTTACTTTTAAACAAGCGGGGAGAGAATGTTGAATTCCCAATGCTGGGTTCTTTATCAACCAAAGTGCTGCAAAGCAAGTCGAAAGACTCTTTTTTCGAAATGATTCAATTAAAAGCCTAAGATAAAGGTTTAAAACACCATTCTTAATCTTGTTAAGAAGCACTTCCTTTTGAGAATCATGCGTGAAGAAATGGGGAGATGATATTATGAAAATACTTACTTACGCCAACATGTTACCTTGCAACCTTTGTAGAAGCAGCTGCTGCTGGAGGTGATCATCGTGGGATTTGTCCTCTTTAGCAGAAAAAAGACTGGAAGCAAAGGATTGGAAGTGGCTTATCAAGACGGAGCGGTGCCCAGACTAGACTCAGACGAATAAGGAGAAAAAGGAAAAGAGACAAGGGCTAGAACTCCCTTATTAAGGCGCGGAGACCCTGATTACAAGGAACAGTTTACAAAAGAAGCGAAAAATTAGGACGTGGAGTGAGGACTAAAGCCTCTAAAACAATGGGAGAAAGGGCAAATGCCCAAGGCAGTGGATGTCGAAGAAGTTGGGTCAGACCCGTGATCAGGAGGAATTAGAAGAAGAAATTGGTAGATGGAAAGAGGTGGATCCGGAGGGTCCGGAGGTTGTGGAGGAGAATCGTGAGTGGAGGAATCATCCGGAGGTTCAGGAGGGATATGGAAAGAAGGGACGCGACGCCCTGGGAAGAAATAGGAAAAAAGATGATGGAATAGGAGGAAGAAAACAAAGGATATGATGTCCCGGAGGAGCAAGAGGATAAATCGGAAGAAAGATGGAAGGTCCGGAGGTTCCGGGGGAATAAGGTGGAAAGGGACGCGATGCCCTGGAAGATGGTAGAGAGAATAAGATGGAGAATCAGGAGGTTCCGGAGGAATGATGGAAGGAGGGACGCGATGCCCAAGAAGGTCCGGAGGTTCCGGAGAAATGAGGTGGAAAGGGGCGCGATGCCCGAGGGGAAGGTCCGGAGGTTCCGGAGGTAGCAAATGGAGAGGGGCATGATGCCCAAAGGACAAAGAGAGGGGTGAAAGATCCGGAGGTTCCGGAGGAAGAGGATGGAAAGGGGCGCGATGCCCAAGGAAAAGATTGAGACAATCAGATGGGGAATCCGGAGGTTCCGGGGGAATAAGATGGAAAGGGGCGCGATGCCCGAGGAATAGAGAAAGGAATGAAGGAGGATTAGGAGGAAAATCCGGAGGTTCTGGAGGAATAAGATGAAAAGGGGCGCGTTGCCCGAGGGGAAAGTCCGGAGGTTCCGGAGGGATAACGAAATCAGAAAGGGCGCGATGCCCAAAGAGGAGGGGTAAAATTCCTGGAGGTTCCAGGGAAATAGCAGGAAGGGGGACGCGATGCCCCAAGGGGAGTGAATTAAAGAAAGATGAAGATGAGAAGTGCGGAATATCCGGAGGCGTCGGAAGGCGAGGAAGATACGGGTTTGGAAACCTGGGAAGAAGAAGGTGCAAATGCATGCGAATGCAGTAGAACGGATGTGATGAATGCACAAATGCGACAGAATGCATGGAATGCAAAGAACGTGAAGAACATGAAGGGCGAGAGAATGAGATCCTCCTCTTTACCCTTGGAATGGCCCATGAAGCGAAAGATGAGAATAGGGATGAAGTTGAATGGGAGGTGGGTAAAGGAGTGGAAGGTCTCTTAGCATCAAGATAACTGCCCTTCCACGGCAGTGAAAGAATACAGCCAAATGGCCTAATGGATGAAATACAAGCCCATGACGAAGCTTCAATAGTAAACGACAACTCTCTCGGAGGGTGAAAAGTAATGGTGTGAGGGAGTTGGAAAGTAGGGCTCAGAAGCATCATGTTGCCCAGGGGTTCAAGATTTGGAAGTTGGAACAGAGGGTGCCCTGCCCGGCCCTTACACCGCATCAATGCTTGGCATGGTGGCGACTTGGCCTCTTCAATCATGCCTGGCACAATAACTCGGATTGGCATCCGGCAAATGAACTCTTACATTTTGAATAGCGCGGCCATGGCCAAATTCTTCTTTCGCAGCTCTTGATCATCCTCGGCACAAGTGTTTGTAGAAGCACTCCCCTTCCGAGTAGTAAAGGGAGGTGAGGCGGAGGCGTAAGGCTTTGTGGATAATGGAGGTTTAGTGGGAGGTGTAGTGGAAAGTGTTGGAGGAAGGATAAACGGAGACAGAGGTTCAAACACGTCGAGCTTCTCCCTTTGCTCCGAAACAGTCGGGGTTGGCTCGAGTGCAAAAAAGGGTGAATCCTGCTCAGGATTAGCCACGGGTAAAGGTGAAGGGTTATGTGGTGGAATAGGTAAGGTGGGTTGAGGCGGTGGTAATGGGAGGTTAATTGGGGAAGGTTCAATGGTAGGTTTAATGGAGGCCGATGGTGTGAAAGTTGATGGTATAATGAGTGGAAGTTTAATGGAAGGCTCAGGGGAGATTGGTGTTGTGAAGGTTGATGGCATAGCGGATAGAGGTGTAATTGATGGAGGTTTAATGGAAGGTTCTGGGATAGGAGGAGACTCAAGAGGTGCCGATGTGGGCGATTGGAGTATCGACCCATCATCGTAACACCAATTAGTCTCGTAAACGGGGGTTGGATCAGGGATGGTGGCTTCGTCCTGAGCAGGGGGTTCGTCAAATGATAGTGGAGGGAGCGGGAAATTAAGGAAACTCGGAAGGGGTGCCTGTGGAGCTTCATCATCATCGTACACTGCTTCGGATTCTTCAAATGCCGATCCTTGATTGCTTGACATGCCAAAGTCATAATCATCTCTCCTGTCTTTCCAATCTTTCTCCATCTTGGTGATATCATCCAGGAAAACATGAAGAGGATTGACTGGAGTAGAAGGAGCCGTGACCCTCTTTAATTGTTCCTCCATCGAAGTGATTTTATCGAGGAGAGTTTGCTGGAGGGGTGTGACCTGAACAACAGAAGGTTGGCAGGGCCTTGAAGGAGGAGGGGCCGTATAAAAAGGCCGTGGAGGTGGATTAATGGGCCGACCCGTAGAAGAACCCGGATGGGCCGGATTGCAATGAATAAATGGACCTTGGGGCCGTGAGGGAGGAGGAATAGAAGGAGGCGGGTGATGGGCCACCTGAGTAGAATGAACAGGAGGAGATGGGTAATGGGCTACCCGATCAGGATTGGAAGGAGGAGGGGGGTGATGGGCCACCCGTGTAGAATTGGAGGGAGATGGGTGATGGGCCACCCGAATAGAATTGGAAGGAGGTGGGTGATGGGCCACCCGTATAGAATTGGAAGGAGGGAGAGATGCATGAGATGTACCCTCAACGGCAGCCTTAAGGGCTTGGATCTGTTGAGGGGTAAGATGATCTAATGCATGAATGATCTGGGAGACCTTCTCATCATTGGGACGAGAGGATCCCGAGGGAGTAGTGGCCCGAAATTGAGTTGAAGGACCATTGGATTGGACATTGCCCATGGGTCGGGCATGACCATAACAATGAGGACGTGGCCCTTTGAAAGAATGGTGAGAATTTTGATGAACATGTTGAAATTGAGGGGAATAGGATGCGCTAGGTTGTGCATCCTCATGAATTGAATTAAACATGTTACCTTGTTTATAGTAAGCCATCATGCAATCAAAGTTCAAAATAATATGCAAAGAAGCACACAAAAGAGATGGTAACCTTGATTTGATTTGTTTGAACCTTGGTGAATTAAAGATTTTATCAAAGATTTGGAATGATTCACACAAGGGAGGAACCTAGTTTCAATATGATTTTACTTCAATGCCCACTAGGAACGCTCTTTCACCACGTATAGGCCAACTAACTCGGGACTTCAAAAGGGTACAACATGCCCGGCGTCCGTGAGGGAATCCACGGGTGCGGGGACTTATGGAGGCTTGGTTTAGGAATTTCCAATCTAAAGAGACGGAATGCTCAATGGAGGGTCGTTCCTTCACCAAGGGGGTGTGTGGCTCCTAGTATAAAGAGATAAGGCCTCTCAAACCAATGCAAAATGAATGAATGAATGCAAGATATAAGCAGAAATATGATACAGTGATAAACAAAGGAGTTCGGTGAAAACACAAGAATAAGACGCCCTGGGGCAGGGTGCTACCAATAAAAGAGACGCCCTGGGGCAGGGCGTTAATTATCAAGGATGCTCAACCAAATAAAGAGACGCCCAGGGGTGGGGGCGTCAAATCATGACAACGCGCCGTGAAGAGAGGCGCTACCAAATAAAGAAACGCCCTGTGGGAGGGCGTGAATTCACAGTATAAAAAGATATGCTATAAAGCGCCCTGACAAAAGGCGTTAAACAGGAAAAGACGCCCTGCGATAGGGCGTTAACTAAAAAAAGCGCCTCTGTCAGAGGCGTTAATTGCCTTCTTCCAGAAAACCCTCGCGGCCAGCAATATCAAAGTAGAGAAGCACTCACATAGGCAATCAACAAATATAATTATTAACACAGAAGCATGCTCATCAAGATTTTAAATAAGTGAAAGTTTTAAAACAAATCTATCTAATTGACAGATCACTTTGGGGAGAGTGCAATGCACAAGGGAGGGTGCCCGAGGGGCACAAAAGGAGGGGTACACGTGGGTACCAATAGGAAAGGGCACACGTGGGTGCCAAGGGGAAAGGGGTAATCAAATAAAAAACAAGAAAGGGTCCCACCGTGATCGCCAATTTGTAGATCTCTTTTAAAATCTACTTACTTAAACAAAAAAAATGATAGGGACGCGATCAATGAAATAACAATAAAATAGCACGAGGTGCTAATGGGGAAAAGATGTGATCGCCAGAGACACGAGGGTCTCAAAGAGGAGATTGATATGGGGAGATGATCGCAAAATACCTCAAAAGATGCGGGGGATGTGAGTACTCCTTTTCTCTTCAAGATCGGCCGACCGACGAAGAGAGTCTTTTCAATTAATTACCCTTGCAAAACAAAAACAACAACACCAAAAGATATGGATTAGAACTAATGGTGTAGCATCAAATTCAATAAAGATATAGGTGAGCATGAAAAATATGAACAATACACACCTTAAGGGGATTGCCCTTAAACCCCTATGCAATGAGGGTGTGGGAGATATGAATGCATGTAAAATATAATGGGGAAAGAGTGCAAGTGTTGCACTTATGGGGAGATCTCAATGTGATTGAGTATGAAAAAAAAGAAAAAAAAACAATAAAAGAATGATGCATGCATGCATATGAATTAATGAAAATAAGCAATAAGGGGGAGATAAAAAATAGAATCTGTTGTTTGCTCCTTGGCTTTGATGCTTGATGTGGAGAAAGCCTTCAAAGGATGAAGATTTGATGTGGAAGAAGCCTCCTTAGCCAAGAGCCCCACCTTCCTTCGATTCCCTGCAGAAAGAAGATAAACAAAAGAAAAGGAAAAAAGACAGAAGGAGAATAAGAAGAAGAAGACAGAACGGAGGAAGAAACAGAAGAGGAAGAAGAAGAAGAAGAAGAAGAAAAAAAAAATAGAAGAACAAAAACAGAACAAAGAGGAATAACGAAAACAAAAGAAAACGAAGAAGAAGAACAGAAGAAGAAAAAGAAAACAGAACCTCCGAACCAACCCCCTAACAGAGCCGAAAGGTTCTATTAATAGAGTTGAATCAAAAGATAGGAGGATAAGAACGGGCAAGAGCCCAAAAAAAGGGAAGGATTAGAATGGGCAAGAGCCCAAACGAAGCAGGACTCTCTGGGGAAAGGCTGCGGTTGAGCAGGAACACAAAACTGAAACACGACCTGGACCAGGGCGTCAATTCAAAAATTGACGACCTTCCAGAGGGCGTCTTTTAAAAACACGCCTTAGGCTAAGGCGTCTCTTCCTGTATCAATTTTGGAAATAAGTCTTTCTTTTATTTTATTTGAAAATTCTGAAAAACGCCTTAGGAAGAGGCTTTATTTAAAACACGCCTTAGGAGAAGGCATTATTTAAAACACGCCTTAGGAGAAGGCGTTATTTATTTGAAACACGCCTTAGGTGAAGGCGTTATTTAAAACACGCCCTAGCCCAGGTCGTTAATTCTGAAAAATTAGAGAAAATATCCAAAAAAATCCAAAAAAATAGAGAAAAATAGAAAAAGAGGAGGAAAAGTGAGAAATCTAAGAAAAGTGAGAAAATCATTTAAACAGAGGTAATTCAAGGGTCAAATTGGGGCATTACAAGGTAATATGAGATGTACTCACAGTAACGTCAATTTTGGCGTGTCTACAATGTAGAGATTGCCTTGACCTCTCCTATCAGAGTAGTGGTGATAGGAATTATAGAAAGGAGGATGGGTCGAAGTATTCTGATACTGACCTCGACCTGAGATGCCTCTGCCTAGACCTTTCTCAAAGGATTTGAACCCAGTAGTGCTACGGGTTGGATGAGGTTTGGAGTTGCCTCTGACTTTCTGTTGAGGCTGGACAGTTTTGGGCTTGGATTTTCCTTGGACTATAGCCTTAACACTTTGAATCCTAGCTTGTCCCTTGATCTGAGGTGTGGGAGTGTGTGAGCAAGATTCCCTAGACACCTCTATCTTCCCTTTTCCCTTGTCTTTGGCATTGGGCTTGACTTTCTCAGCTGATTTCAGATTTTCACCAGAAGTCATTTGAATCAAAGGTTGTGATGTTCCTTTTTCAGCTACAAAAGAAATTGACCTAACATCAAACATTTTCTGATTAGTTGGGTTGAAACCCAAACCTTCCATTCTAAAGTTTATTTTTGATCCTAAGAGAGCATTTAGATTTTCTGTTCCTTGTGTCATGCTTTCAAGGGATTTTTGCTTATCCTTATTTTTTGTACCATATTTTCAATGACCTTTTTGAGTTCAACATTTACACCATTGATAGCTTCATATTTTTCAGTTGCTATTCTAGTTTCTTCCTGAAATTCATGTATTCTCATTTTAAGTTCATCAATGGTGTTAAGAAAATTCTCATTTTCATTTTTTAAATCAATTAACATGTTGTTACTACATTCAGCTTCATCAAGGGAGTTTTTAAGCTCTAAGTTTTCAGTTGTTAGACATGCAATCTTATCAGACAGAGAAGTATCATTAACTAATGAATTCATTTTTGTTTTCAAATGTATGTTCTCCCTACGCATGTTTTCATATTTTTCAAGGATTTCAGCATAAACATCTTCCCATTCATTCTGTGTAAAGTTTTTGAATGGGGAGAATACCTCAACATCATCTTCCTTGCCTTCATCACTCTTGGCCATCAAACATATCTTCTCTTCTTTCTCACTTTCATAGGAGCTGCTCTGACTTTCTTCTTCTTCATCGCACCAGGTGCTAATCATGGCTTTTCCCTTTTTGTTCTTCCACCTGGGCTGCTTATCCTTGAGCTCAGGACAATCTGCCTTGAGATGTCCTACTTTCCTGCAATTGTAGCAAACTATGGCATCAATTTTCTTAAGATTATCAGACTTATGTTTGGACTGTCTTTTTCTAGAATAGTATTTTTTTCTCAGCCCTTTCCCTTCTTTTCTTAAGAATTTTTTGAACTTCTTGGTAATCATCGCAAATTCATCCTGATCTTCCTCAGAACTAGTGCAGCTATACTCACTAGATGACCCTTTTCTAGAATTAGCTTTAAGAGCTAAGAGTTTTCTTCTCTTTTCAGACTCATCAACCTTTTTAAGGGTCAACTCATATGTCATGAGAGAACCAATGAGCTCATCTACAGTGGTCGTAGTTAAGTTACTAGACTCCTCCACTACAATGGCCTTAGTGTGCCAGATGGGTGTCAAGGACCTTAGAATTTTCATAACCAACTCATACTCACTGTAGGTTTTTCCCAGACTTCTTAAGCTATTGGTAAGCACATTCAGATGCACATACATCTTAGATATTGACTCTTCAGGCTTCATTTTGAAAGCCTCATACTCAGAGACTAACATGTTGGCTTTGGTTTCTCTAATCCAAGACGTCCTGTCGTAAATGACCTCTAGCTTATCCCACATCTCCTTAGCAGTGTTGCAAGAAGAGACTCTGGAGAATTCGGTGGGATGAAGAGCATATTGTATAGCATTAATGGCACCCCAATTCAAGGTGGATTTACAGATATGCTCCTTAGTCCAGAACTATTCATCTGGAGGCAAATCAAAAGGACCCTTACTGACTACTTTCCAGATCTCATAGTCCTTTGCACGCACGAAGACCTGCATCATATTCTTCCAGTAAGCATAATTATTACCATTGAAGAATGGTGGCTTACTCCTAGAATGACCCTCAGCGATCAATCCTTTAGCATCCATAACAAATCTCTCCGGGATGTAAAGCCCTAAGGGAGAGTTAGGCTCTGATACCACGTGTTGGCACGGATGGACACTAAGATCTAGAGGGTGAATAGATCTACCCCTAAAAATCTACAGCAGTTAAAGACAATGCGGAATAAAAACTAACCACTGTAAATCAATCGAGAGATGTAAGTTTCAGAACAAATTAGCACGCTAACATTTATGCACGAAGGCAATGCACAATAACAGCTAGAGAGATCGATGTAAAATGTCAGACAGTAAGAACAGAATCTTCAATTTCAAAAATAGATGAATTTCAGCAATATCAAGAGAAATCAGATAATTGCACTTAACAGTCAGCCAAACATCCAAGTATGGTACGATGGCGGAGGCTAGCCTCACGCAAGAGGTGGAATTCCCGATAGGCGTAACCTATCCTTTCAACCCAGCCTTTTGATATACCTACTTGATGAAGAGCTTTAGCAAGAATATTATATAGCAATTTTAACAAGTGAAAGCATGTATCTCTTAAATGCTCCTAAGCACTAAACACTTAGCAGATAGAAGCTATAAACACACTTGAGCACACATCAATCACACAAGAGAGGAGAATTTTTCGGTGGTTTGATCTCTATCAAGAGATATACGTCCACCCCTTACTCAATTGAGTGAGGCTTACTGCTGTCACACAGCTTGAGTACGGTGATCCACAGCTTCGGGGATATAATCCCTACATACCACTGATCCACAACTTTGGGGATTAGATCCCAGACCGCTGAGCCTCACAGCTAGCTACCGCTGAGCCTTACAGCTTCGTTGTCCGAGGTTTCACCCTCGCCCGCTGATACACAGCTTAAGAGAATTCAAGAAGTAAAATAGAAAGAACGAAACGAGAAAACAATGTAGCTCTCTAGGAGCAGATTGACTCTGGATTTGATCCAGGAGTCAATTACAAAGACAGATTCCCACAAACTCTATTCTCACTCTGACCTTCTATCCAACTTACGACACTCCTTTTTGACTTTCACCGTAGGCTCTTCTTCTTTCTACTCTCAGCTTTTAGCGCTCAGTCTTCTATCTCAGATTACTTTTCTCTACTTCTATGCTCTCCCTTTCTTTTTATCTCTCACCAACCTGATCTGAGAGATCTGATCCCTTTATATAGCTTCGCAAGAATAGGGCGCGTGGGAAACACGTTTCTCGGTAAGAAAATCAGTAGAAGAGGCTCTGGTGAAGCTCCACGTGTCAGGACATGCAGATGCTCTTTCCACGTGTCAGATGAATGGAAGCGTGCGGCTCAAGTGTCAGATAGATCTGATTGGAGAACCATCTTGGATCACGTGCCACTTATTGTCCTGGGATCACGTGGTCACTTAAGTTTCTATTGATCCCAGAGACGTAGTTGGAGAGGGGGATTTCTGTAGCCCATCTAAGAGCGGCCGAACTAGGTCCAGCGAGACCTAATGAGGCCCAGCTCATCTAAGTGACCGCACCGTAGGGACCACTTAGCATAAAAGCCCAATAAGTTCACTCAGGATCAAGCACTTCCTAGGCGGCCATTAGGCTCGGAAGGTCGAGCGTCGGTCCGGTCAGAGGAAGACCCACGCCTGACCTATCCCCCTCGCCGGGGTAAGGGCTGGCACCCAGTGCCCACACCGGCCGAATCTCACCCAAGCTACGCCTATCGCCCAAGACAGGGCTGGCACTCTTCATGCTTGGGTGGACCGACGGTTGCTTATCCACGCTACCATTGAGAACCCTTTCTGAGCAGGAGTTTACGAGGATAAGGGGGCCCACGAATCCTCAAGGCTATAAAGATCCCACGATGAGGACATAAAGAGCCCACGTCGAGGACGTAAAGAGCCCACGTCGAGGACGTAACCCCCGCCTGAAACTTCTCAGCTTACGGGACTCATAAGGCTGGCGCACTATTTAAACCTGAGACTCCCTCTAGTGAAAGGTAAGGCCAACGAATGCCTAAAACTCCCTGAGCAGGAACCACTTCACCACATTGGTGGAGAGGGATCTCGTGCATCTCCTTCTTTTTCCCTTCATAGCTTCCACCACTACTCTACTGCCTTAGGCATCGGAGGGTTTTCCCCACGGAACCATCTATGGGCCCCCTGATCCGTTTCCCTTCCTTACAGTTCACTATTCAGTGATCATCTCCTCTAGCTCAGGACCAGCGTGAGATCGCCCCTCTTCATCTGGCGCCGACTGTGGGAACCCTGAGCTCTCGCGCACTCGCTTGCCTTCTCAAGGGGGGGGGCTTGTGTAGCGGACCTAGGGTCACGGGATTAGTCCAACATCGGATGTTGAGAAACCAACCGAGTGCTTATAAGGCATGTCTTCACCTCCTATCCTAAGAGGGCCCTTTTACAAGGAAAAAACCCTAGCCGCCCTCCGGCGTGGCGGGGACAATACCTCTTGGGGGCACCAAAAAGGTTCATCTCGCATCTACAAAGTGGCGCCGTCTGTGGGAACCCTGAGCTCTCGCGCACTCGCTTGCCTTCTCAAGGGGGGGGCTTGTGTAGCGGACCTAGGGTCACGGGATTAGTCCCACATCGGATGTTGAGAAAGTAACCGAGTGCTTATAAGGTAGGTCTTCACCTCCTATCCCAAGAGGTCCCTTTTACAAGGACAAAATCCTAGCCGCCCTCCGGCGTGGCGGGGATAATATCTCTTGGGGGCACCAAAAAGGTTCATCTCGCATCTACAAAGTTGTGTAGCAGACCTAAGGTCACGGGATTAGCCCCACATTGGATGTTGAGAAAGCAACCGAGTGCTTATAAGGTAGGTCTTCACCTCCTATCCCAAGAGGGCCCTTTTACAAGGATAAAACCCTAGCCGCCCTCCGGTGTGGCGGGGAAAATACCTCTTGGGGGCACCAAAAAGGTTCATCTCGCATCTACAAAGTGGCGCCGTCTGTGGGAACCCTGAGCTCTCGTGCACTCGTTTGCCTTCTCAAGGGGGGGTTGTGTAGCGGACCTAGGGTCACAGGATTAGTCCAACATCGGATGTTAAGAAAGTAACCGAGTGCTTATAAGGCAGGTCTTCACCTCCTATCCCAAGAGGGCCCTTTTACAAGGACAAAACCCTAGCCGCCCTCCGGTGTGGCGGGGACAATACCTCTTGGGGGCACCAAAAAGGTTCATCTCACATCTACAAAGTGGCGCCGTCTGTGGGAACCCTGAGCTCTCGCGCACTCGCTTGCCTTCTCAAGGGGGGGGGTTATGTAGCGGACCTAGGGTCATTGGATTAGTCCCACATCGAATGTTGAGAAAGCAACCGAGTGCTTATAAGGTAGGTCTTCACCTCCTATCCCAAGAGGGCCCTTTTACAAGGATAAAACCCTAGCCGCCCTCCCGCGTGGCGGGGACAATACCTCTTGGGGGCACCAAAAAGGTTCATCTCGCATCTACAAAGTGGCGCCGTCTGTGGGAACCCTGAGCTCTCGTGCACTCGCTTGCCTTCTCAAGGGGGGGCTTGTGTAGCGGACCTAGGGTCACAGGATTAGTCCCACATCGGATGTTGAGAAAGCAATCGAGTGCTTATAAGGCAGGTCTTCACCTCCTATCCCAAGAGGGCCCTTTTACAAGGACAAAACCCTATCCACCCCCTGCACCATCCTCTCAACGGGATCCTTGCGCTTGGACCCCCGCGGAATGGAAGACCCTTCCCGGGCCACCCCCTTGCCCTCATCTCAGGCTCGGGGGCGACCCTCGAGAGCTCGCGGCTCAACGGCAGCTGAGTCGTCACCGAGATCGATCACTTCCCACTCGGTCACATGCTCCTCCTCCGCAGCCGGCCACCTGGTGTTTGTGTAAAAGAAGATATGGTCAGGAAAAGAAAAATGGCTTCTTCATCCGAAGAGAACGCTGATTCATGGTGCCCGTACCTGCCGGCCGTAGCTGCTAGAGAAGGCATCGCTCGATGTTCTCCGGGGTCACCAGCTCCTCCGTGGACTGGCGACGCTTCAGCAGAATGGTCGCGTACTTCTCCACATCCGGAGAGAACTCATCTTACCTCGGAGGGATGTTCGAGTGAAAGTTGGGGATTACGGGACACCTCCAAGACTCCTTCACCGAACAAATCCCCACCTAGAAGAACTGAGTCTTCCACCCCTTGTGGGAAGAGTCCTTCATGGCTAAGGAGACACAGCTCCTTTTTCGCCTCGCTTGGATGAAATAGAAGCCCTTCCCGACCGAGGAATGCTCCTTCAACTGAAAAAAGTAATGGAAGAGGTCCAAGGAAAGAGGAACCCCGCACTGGAGGCAGAGGATGCAAAAAGCGGAGAGAAGAAGATAAGAGTTGGCTACCAACTATATGGGAGCCAACATGAAGAAATTGAGAAGGTTAAGAACAAAAGGGTCGAAGGGAAGACGGAACCCACCCCTCCACGACAGAAGGAAAGAGCAGAAATGGCCCCTACGAGAATCCAAGCTCGTCTCATTTTGGGTAGCCGCGGTGAAGTAGTACTTCCAGGGCAGGCGAAACTGGTGCTCCAGTCGCTTCACCTCTGCCTCCCCCAACTCGCTGCAGTTCGGAGTTGGCAGTATCACCACCACCCTCGCCTCAGGCTCACCCTCCAACTCCTCGACCTCCAGACGCTGGTCCGCCATGAAATCTGAAGAGGAACTTGAAGATGAAGGCTCCCAAGACTTCGAAGACTCTGGAGGAAGGGGAAGTTGTCGGATCACCTCCGCGGTTATCTCCGCCAACTCTGCAAACACCGCTGCGAGTCCCTGCTCTTCCGCCGTATCCCCACGGCGCATCAGAGAGCCCGGAAAGCAAGTACAAAGGAGGGCAAAACCCTAAAGCGGAGGGAGTATGGAACGACAGCAAGCGCACAACGCTTATATCCCCTCGTTGAAGGCGACGCGTCGTTTCGACCTCTGAGAAAGGGGGGCCCCTTCGCTTCAAATCCGTCATGATTATCATTATTACGGACCTAGGTGACCACGACACGTGGCTTCTTAACACCACCAGATCTCCACCCACCCGAGCCACGCTGGTCCAAAACCCCAACGGCTACTCTTCCGAGCCTGTCAAGGCTCGGGAGTAGGAGGGGGACAAGTGGAGAGGAGGATTTCTGTAGCCCATCTAAGAGCGGCCGAACTTAGTCCAGCGAGACCAAATGAGGCCTAGCTCATCTAAGTGACCGCCCCGCAGGGCCCACTTAGCATAAACGCCCAATAAGTTCACTCGGGATCAAGCACTTCCTAGGCGGCCATTAGGCTCGGAAGGCCGAGCGTCAGTCCGGTCAGAGGAAGACCCACGCCCGACCTATCCCTCTCACCGGGGTAAGGGCTGGCGCCCAGCGCCCACTCCGGCCGAACCTCACCCAAGCTATGCCTATCGCCCAGGATAGGGCTGGCACTCTTCACACTTGGGTAGACCGACGGTTGCTTATCCACGCTGCCATTGAGAACCCTTTCTGAGCAAGAGTTTACAAGGATAAGGGGGCCCACGAATCCTCAAGGCTATAAAGAGCCCATGTCGAGGACGTAAAGAGCCCACGTCGAGGACGTAACCTCCACCTAAAACTCCTCAGCTTACGGGACTCATGAGGCTGGCACACTATTTAAACCTAGGACTCCCTCCAGCGAAAGGTAAGGCCAACACACGCCTAAAACTCCCTGAGCAGGAACCAATTCACCACCTTGGTGGAGAGGGATCTCGTGCATCTCCTTCTTCCTCCCTTCATAGCTTCCACCACTGCTCTACTGACTTAGGCATCGGAGGGTTTTCCCCAGGGAACCATCCCTGGGTCCCCTGATCTGTTTCCCTTCCTTGCAGTTCACTATTCGGTGATCATCTCCTCCAGCTCAGGACCAACGCGAGATCGCCCCTCTTCAATAGTAATTAATCCTACAATTCAGACGACATACATTTAGTCAAACACTCAGAATGCATATGCACTGACCTTGTAGCATCATATGAAAATATGCACAGACTTGTCCTTGCAAATGTGCACGGACTTGATTATGCTAAATAGAATGAGCACTGACCTCGATATGCAGTATACGAAATATGCACCGACCTTGGATATGGACAGAATGGAGTGTGCATAAAACTGCCAAGCGATCAATGCAAATGTGCACTGACCATGAGTTTATGCAAATGACTATATGCACCAACTTTAGACGCTGAACAACAAAATGTGCACCGACGTTAGATGTGCAGGATGGCCTATATGCACCGATCTTATATGCAGGTGACAAGAACGTGTACCGACCTTGTTTAGCACAAGGCAAAACCTACATCGACATTATCATGCACAATGCAAAACTTGCACCGACCTTATCATGCATAATGCAAAACCTGCATCGACCTTATCATGCATAATGTAAAACTTGCACCGACCTTTTATATGCATGAGATAAAAGGTGCACTGACCTTTATACGTGTAAGGTATAACATGCACCGACCTTAGGTATGCATGAGACGCGGCCAGCACTGACTTTGGGTGTGCATGTAACGAAGCTAGCACCGACCTTGTGTGCTATCTTAGTAGTACTAAGAGATGATGTGCACCGACCTTTCCTCTGCTTACCATGCAATATGCATTGACCTTCATGCGCAGAACTGTAAAAATGTATGGACTGTAGTATGAAATGCGTGCACATGAATCTATGAAATGCTAACAGTGTTGTCAAAATAAGAATGGTCTCAGAAAGTCATTATTATCAAAGTCCAATAGCTGAAAAACAAAATGTATTGTTGCCAATTATCAAAACAATATGGGAAATTAAATTCAGAGAATTCAGTCAAAGGAGACATCACATGAGACACATTATCCCACATGAGCTCCCACAACACAATCTAGGTCCGTGTCACTTATTTCGGCACTCCGAGCGAACAAGTTGTTAAGAAGAGGGTGTCAGGCATTCTTGGCTTTGGTCTCTTTGACCGATAAGAAGGAAGTGGAGTTGAAGGACATCTCGGTTGTTCGAGAGTTTTCGGACGTGTTTCTTGAGAAATTGCCAGGTCTTCCCCCTGAGAGAGAGGTGATTTTCTCTATTGATTTAATTCCTGGCGCTTCACCTGTTTCTAAAGCTCCATATCATATGTCCCCTGCCGAGTTAAAGGAATTGAAGGAGCAGTTGCTGGAATTGCTAGAAAAGGGGTTTATTCGTCCGAGTACTTCCCCATGGGGTGCCCCTATGCTTTTCGTAAGAAAGAAGGATGGTTCGTTGAGGCTATGCATTGATTATCGTCAATTGAACCAGCTCATTGTTAAGAACAAGTACCCATTACTGAGGATCGATGAATTGTTTGATCAACTATCTAGAGCCCAGTATTTCTCAAAAATCGATCTTAGATCGGGGTATCACCAGTTAAGAATAAAGGATGAGGATATTTATAAAATGGTGTTCCGTAGCAGGTATAGGCACTTTGAATTTGTTGTAATACCGTATGGACTAACTAATGCTCCTGCAGCTTTCATGCAGCTAATGAACAGTGTGTTCCGACCCTACTTAGATCGATGGGTTGTGGTATTTATTGATGATATTCTTATATACTCCAAAAGTAAGGAGGAGCATGAGGAGAACTTGAAGATGGCGTTGCAGATACTAAGGGATCATCAGTTATACGCCAAGTTCAGTAAGTGTGAGTTTTGGCTACAAGAAGTATCCTTTTTGGGGCATATTATTTCCAAAGATGGAATTTCTGTTAACCCTTCTAAGATAGAGGCGGTACGTAATTGGAAAAGGCATGTAAATGCAACTGAGATCAAGAGTTTCTTAGGCCTAGCAGGTTACTATCGAAGGTTCATTAAGGATTTCTCCAAGATTGCGGTACCCTTGACTAGATTAACTCGTAAGGAGAATCGATTCAAGTGGTTAGAAGAGTGTGAGAAAAGTTTCCAAACTTTGAAGGAGTGTTTGACCACTTCCCCAGTGTTGGCTTTGCCATCTGGAGAAAGAGATTTTGAAGTATATACCGATGCATCAGGAGTTGGCTTAGGTTGTGTATTGATGCAGAAAGGGAAAGTGATAGCTTATTCTTCCAGGCAGCTGAGGAAGCATGAAGAGAATTACCATGTTCATGACCTGGAGTTAGCAACAGTAGTGTTTGCTCTAAAGATTTGGAGGCATTATTTATATGGAGAAACTTTCACAGTGTACTCTGATCATATTAGCCTAAGATATTTATTCTCTCAGAAAGAGCTGAATATGAGACAGAGAAGGTGGCTAGAGTACTTAAAGGATTTCGACTTCTCGATTGAGTATCATCCTGGAAAGGGGAATGTTATGGTAGATGCTTTGAGCAGAAAGCCGATGTCTAGATTAGGAAGTTTGATGCTTCAAGAATGGAGTTTTTAGAGCAATTTACAAGTTTAGATCTTGATGTCACAAAGAAAGAAGATAAGATTATGATTGCTCATGTCCAGCTTCATTCAGAGTTGTTCGCAGAGATTAAGCAACTGTAGAACAATGACCCATTGCTAGTAGAAATTAGAGAGCAGATGGCTAATCGACCTGACTTTATGTTGGCTGATGATGATAGATTGTTGTTCCGTGGTAGGACTTGTGTCCCTGATTCTGCGGAGGTGAAGAAAAAGATTCTCGAGGAAGTCCATAGGTCCAAGTATGTAATTCATCCAGGAACCACGAAGATGTATCAAGATTTGAAGAGGACCTTTTGGTGGTCGAACATGAAAAGGGAAGTGGCCAAATTTGTAAGCAGATGTTTAGTATGTCAGCCAGTCAAGGCCAAACATTTTAGGCATGCTGGAAAGTTAAAACCTCTCGAAATACCACAATAGAAGTGGGAGAGTGTTGGCATGGATTTTATCATGGGCTTACCTAGAACTCGTAACAGTTGTGATGCAATTTGGGTGATTGTTGATCGTTTGACTAAGTCCGCACACTTTTTACCTATTAAATCTAAGTGGACTGTGGATGTTTTGGCTGCCTTGTATATGAAGGAAATAGTGAGATTGCACGGAATTCCTGTATCCATCATATCTGACAGAGACCTCAGGTTTACCTCTCACTTTTAGAAAGGTCTACAAGCATCCTTGGGAACTCGTCTGAACTTCAGTACTACTTTTCATCCTCAGACGGACGGACAGACTGAGAGGACTAATCAGATTGTTGCAGACATGTTGATGGCCTGCATGATCGACTTTGGAGGTAGTTGGCATGAATATTTGCCTTTGATCGAATTTGCCAACAACAACAGTTACCAGTCCAACATTCAGATGGCACCATTTGAGGCTTTGTATGGTAGAAGCTGTAGGTCTCCTCTTTGTTGTGAAGAGATCGGTGAGAAGCAATGGATCGGACCAAATCTTGTTTTAGAGTCATCCAAGAATATTCAAGTTATTAGAAATCGTTTGAAGATTGCTCAGTCCAGGCAGAAGAGCTATGCTGATAACAGAAGAAAAGATTTGGAGTTTCAGGCCGATGAGCATGTGTTTCTGAAAGTTTCACCTTCAAGAGTAATTCGAAGATTTGGAATCCAAGGCAAGTTGAGCCCGAGGTTTGTTGGCCCGTTCAAAATCTTGGAAAGGGTTGGCGAAGTTGCCTATAGGCTGGCATTACCACCTCAGTTATCGGGCATTCATAATGTCTTCCACGTGTCTATGCTACGGAAGTATATGTACGACCCTTCGCATATCATCCAACATACAAACTTGGAACTAAAGGAGGATTTATCCTACGAAGAGAAGCTTGTCAAGATTTTAGACTTCAAGCTGCAGCAACTCAGGAATCGATCCATTCTGATAGTCAAGATCCAGTGGAGTCGACGTGGAACTTAAGAAGCCACTTGGGAATCCGAACAAGTGATTAGGAAGTTATATCCCGATTTATTCTAAGGTTGGTATTCATTATCTTCGTTAGTCAGATTCGATGAATTTGGATGACCAAATTCCTTAAGTGGGGGAGGGTGTAGCATTCTGAATTTTATACTGAATATTACAATATTATTACATTACTATTTTATTCTTGACTCAGATTTCAAAAAATTAATAAAAAAATATGGAAAAATAGGTATCCTGTGTAAAACATTATTTCCAACCACTTTGTCTTAAGAAACGAGCCCAGAATAAAATTGGATTAGGCCCAATTTCAACATTTAGGCCAAAAATCGTAGTTTTATGAAGAACAACCTAAACCGCTAAATTGGACCTTAATTCTTGCCCTGACGGGCTCTAATCGAAGCCAAACCCTAGCCCAACCCTTGTAGATCAATTCTTCTTCGAATTGATTATTCAACACATTCAAAAATCCATAACTATCAAACTAAAGCACGAAATTTTTGCATGAACATGTTTCTGGAATCCTGACATTTTTCTCAACACATTCATGCCATTACTTCCTGATTCGGAGCTTTTTCACACTGATGAATAGTGGACACCTCATTGTAATTGGCGCCCTTGACCAGGGCGTAAATTTTAGAATTGAAGACTGCCCGAGAGGGTGTCAATTAATTGAAGACATACACCATGTCGTCAATTCTATTTTCTGGAATTTCCAAAAATCAGTAAATCAACGCATTCAAAATTCTATAACTAATAAACTGGACCTTGAAAATTTTGACAGAGTATACTTCTGTGACCCTGAGATTTTTCTCCATCTGACCATGTCTTCAGATTCTGATTCGGAGAAACTTTTTCGAAATGAATAGTGATTTGAGTCACAAAATGTATCTGCCAGGTGAAAATCATTGAATTGAAGACGGCCCTTAAGTCTTCAATTTCAGAATTGAAGACGGCCCTCAAGTCTTCAATTAATTGAAGACTGCTCACAGGGGCGTCAATTCCGTTTCGTGAGGAATTAAAGTTATAACATTAGAAAATTCATATCTGTGAAACCAAAACTCAGTAATTATATCTGAACATGTTTCTGGACTCTCGAGGAATTATACTAAGTATTCATATCCTTACTTTCGAATTTCGAGAAACTTTTTTGAAATGAACAATGCTTTGAGTCACAAAATGTATCTGGTGAAAATTACTGAATAGAAGACGGCCCTTAAGTCTTCAATTTCAGAATTGAAGACGGCCCTCAAGTCTTCAATTTCAGAATTGAAGACGGCCCTTAAGTCTTCAATTTCAGAATTGAAGACGGCCCTCAAGTCTTCAATTTCAGAATTGAAGGCGGCCCTTAAGTCTTCAATTTCAGAATTGAAGACGGCCCTCAAGTCTTCAATTAATTGAAGACTGGGTAAAGGGGCGCCAATTTGATATATATATATATATATATATATATATATATATATATATATTAAAAATTGAAATTTTGAAAGATTAGCAAACCCTCAGATGCCAACTCAGTAATTACAACTTTTGATCTTGATCTATCTCGAAAATTGTGCCAACACAACCCTAATCCATACTCCTGTGTATGATGAGTTCTTGAAATTCCATTCCAAAAAAAAAACAAAATCTACTTGTGTATACCCTACATGGTCAAACCTTGAATCTCTTAAACTATCATTTGGGAGTGTAGGAGCTAAGTGTCATGTAGGACAAAGTGCTACGTTGAGGGAGCCACCTCTTGAGGCCGTACGGCGCAAAGTGCTACACGACGGGAGCCACCTCTTAAGCCTGTAGGGGCCACCTCTAGAATCCTCCATAACCAAATGACTAGTTAATCTCGTCTGAAATACTACGTTTCTAAATTCTTGAAATTTCATATTGGCTATAAATGAGAGTGGATGTCAAAGGTAATACATGAAATGTTGTGCATATAGGGCCCGGTCTGGTCCTGGGAGGAGCACCCGAAGGTACTTGTGCCCATGGGAGTATATTGACCACGGTGTTTAGTATTGCACCAGAGTACTTGCTTGACTTGAGACACTCCACCCCTACTCTCTCTCTCTCCTTACTTACTTTACTTGCGTGGCCCGAAACGGGCAATACTTGACTTGTGGCCCGAGAAAGGGTAAAATACTTACATGATAATAGCCAATTCTACTGATACATACTTGACAATACTTACTTGAATTGAATTTTTTACTTGATATACTTGTACATGAGTTCCTTCTCATACTTGCATTCATACTTGTACACGAATCCGTGCTTGCCCGAAGTGGCATTTACATCTATACATTCTTGAAATACTGCTTGTCATATACTTGAAATCTTGATATATTCTCTTTATACAGTTCTTGATCTCTTATTGTTCATCATGTCTAGATTTACCTGTATATCTGATTCTTTTGTACGTACGTCATGCATAGCCATATTGATAATACATGCAAATTGTAAATCACATAAAGATTACTCGTATTTGAGATGTAATTCCTACTGAGCGATTCGCTCATCTAGTTGCTTCCTAACATTTTTAGGTTCGGATAGCGACAAGAATGGGTTTGAGGCCGAGTGAAGAGTGCTAGAATATCATCCATTTATCATTAGCTAGTCGAGTCTTTGAATTTATTTGAGTCTACCTTGTATTCCCAGTTATGTCAGTTAGTGGTATAAAGTTTGTGTTAAGTCGTATAGCCTAATGTTTGGCTTTCTAAATTTGGAAATTTGTCATGTACTATCTTTATTTCCTTTGATTAATCAAATAAACATCACTTGGACTATTGGAATTTATTAGATTTTTTAGTCATTTGCGCACTCCAAAATTTTGTATGTTAAAATTCTTATCGCTCTAATGACACGATCTATATAGACACGTCATGCATCTGAGTATCTTCTGCACTCGGGACGTGACATTACCCCTTCTGTTATCTTGGCAGAGGCTTCAGCTTCAATCCACTTGGAAAAATAGTCGATGGTGACGATGAGGAATTTCTTCTGGGCCCTGGCCGTAGGGAACGGCCCCAGGATATCAATGCCCCACCGAGCAAAGGGGTAGGGCTCGGTGAGGGTTACGAGTGTTGAAGCTAGCTGATGAATTAGATAATCAAACCACTAACAACGGTCATAACCTCGAACGTAAGCTGCGCGGTCGCGCTGAGGTGTTTGCCACCAGTACCCCTGGCACAGCAGGATCCTTGCGATCGGCCTCCCCCCTTGGTGTGCACTACAGATTCCCTCGTGAACTTCCTCTATCGCTTGACGAGCCTCCCAAAGTTCGAGGCACTTAAGGAGGGGCCCTGCAAAGGATCTCCTATAAAGCAATCCATCGAGCAGAACAAACTGCGGAGCTTGATATTTGAGTCGCCTGGCTTCCCGTGGATCAATAGGCTCCTGAGAATCTTTTAACCAGGCTATGTAGGGCGCTCTCCAGTAGCCAAGCGACCGCTATATCAAGGCCACAAGCTCGGAGTCCACGCTAGGTCGCTCCAACTCCTCGAGGAGGACCAACCAGGTACCAACTGAGCTGATGGAAGAGGCGAGGCGAGAGAGTGCATCCGCTCGGGAGTTTTCCTACTGGCTATTCGGATCACCTAAAAGCTCTCAAATTGCCTAGCCAAGTCCTTCACCAATTGGAGGTATTTGATCATCAAGGGTTCCTGAGCTTCGTAGTCTCCACTAACTTGTCTAGCGACTAATTGAGAGTCGGTATAAATCTTGACTCATTCTGCTCCCAAGCGCTTTGCCATCCGAGCCCCTGATATTAGGGCCTCGTACTCGGAGGCATTATTGGACACAAAAAATTTAAACTTCAAGGCATACTGCAACTCTACTCCTTCCGATGAACTGTGAAGAACTCCAACGCCGCTATCGACCGAGCTTGACGACCCGTCTATGAAAAGTTCCCAGGTCGCCCCAACCGCAAGTGGGGGTTCTTTGTCGGGTGCCATAGTGTTCTCTGTGATGAAATCCGCCAGTGCTTGGCCCTTGATGGCAGTACGAGGGCGAAAGGAGATGTCATAGGCTCCTAACATAATGGCCCATTTGACAACACGTCCTGAACCTTCGGAGTGCGCTAGGATCTTTTTTAATGGCTCTCCAGTCAGTACTACGATGTTGTGCCCCTGGATATAGGGTCTGAGGTGCTTAGATGAGGTCACCAATGCTAGCACGAGTTTCTCAGTTGCGGCCTACCTCTTTTCAGCGTCAAGGAGCACCTTGCTGATGTAGTATACCAGTTTCTAAACTCCCCAGTCATCCCAGACCAGGACCGAGCTGACCTTAGAAGATGTCGTCGAGAGATAAAGGTACAAAGTTTCTCCCGGCACGGGTTTCAATAACACTGGCGAAGTCATCAGGAACTACTTTAGTTTGGTAAAAGTTTTCTCACATTCGTCATCCCAGGCAAAGGTAGGGGCTGCCATCTTCGGCCCTTTTAACAATTTGAAGAAAGGGAGACAGTGCTTTGCTGGTCTTGATAGAAAACGGTTGAGCGCGAGGATCCTTCCTGTCAAACACTAGACGTCTTTTACGCACGTAGGCCGTTGCATATCCAAGATGGCCTAGATCTTCTCAAGGTTTACCTTGATTCCCCCCTGGGTTACTAAGAACCCCAAGAACTTTCTAGATTTGACTCCGAATGCACACTTAGAAGGGTTGAGTTTCATGTTGTACCTCTGGAGAGTGCAGAAGGTCTCGGCCAGGTCAAAAAAATGGTCTTCGGCCTTTGTTGACTTGACGAGCATATCATCGACGTAGGCCTCGACGTTTCGCCCGATCTAGTCCTCAAAGATTTGGTTAACTAACCTCTGATAGGTTGCTCTAACATTCTTCAACCCGAAAGGCATTCGGGTATAGCAATATACGCCGAGGTCATAAATGAATGCTATTTTCTCGGCATCCTCTAGGTGCATCCAGATTTGATGATACCCAGAATAGGCATCCAGAAATCTAATGAGCTCCTTACCTGATGTTGAATCGACTAATTGATCGATACTCGGCAGAGGGTAACAATCCTTCAGAGTGGCTTTGTTGAGGTCAGTGAAGTCGACGCACATCCACCATTTGCCAGAGGCTTTTGGTACCAGGACAATGTTAGCAAGCCAAGTCGAGTACAAGACCGGGTGAAACAACCTGATCTTCTTCCCCTTGTTGATCTGCTCCTTGATAATTTCCTACTTGGTCGGGGCATGTCTCCTTTTCCGCTGTTGAACTGGTTTCATCGTTGGGTCAAGGTTGAGGCGGTGCATAATGGTTTCCTCGGGGATCCCCAGGAGATCTTCATCAGACCACGCAAACACATGAATATCCGAAAGAAATTCTTTATATTAATTTTGAACTTCATGGAACAAATCTGCCCCAATTTTAACTTCGAGAGCCAGATCATCTTTTAGGAAAATTGATAGCAGCTCCCCACCGAGCTTGCCTATCGTCGGTTTGTCTTCGATGACACCGGATCCTCTGCTCCCGTCCTCAGAGCGCACAGCCTCCATCGAGATTACGTAGCACCTCCTGGCGGTTGCTTGGTTACCATGGACTTCCCCTATGCCATACTTAGTGGGGAACTTCATCTTTTGGTGGTAGGTAGACGATACGGCCTTTATTTGACCGATAATACCTCGGCCAAAAATGGTATTATAGGGCGTCATCCCCCTAACCACAACAAAGTTCGCCACGAAGGTCACAGCTTTCGAACGAGTCCCGAGAGTAACCGGCAAGCTCAGGGCCCCCTCGGGGTAAGTGGCTTGGCCATTGAACCCACATAGAGGGGTTCAGACCGAACGCAATCTGGATGGGTTTTCACCCATCTTTAAAAAACAATCATACAACAAAACATCCGGCGCACTGCCATTGTCGGCTAATATTCTATCCACATTACAATGATTGATAGTCGCAGAGATCACAAGGGCATCCACCCCTTCCAGATCTTGATCGGAGAACATTAGGACCTGCCCGTCATCTGCCAGGGTGGGGGCCCTGGCCGATTTTGCGGCTCAGTTGGCTCATTCAGCGTGCGCTTCCTTCCTTGGCTGATGTCCCCTCCCGAGGCCAAACCTCCCGAGATGACGTTGATGTGTACTCCTCGAGGATGGTTGTAAATTTTTTCCAGGGGATTCACCGGGGTATCCCGACACTCAGCTACATATTGAGATAGTGGCCACGGCAGATGAGGCTCTCGATCTCATCCTTGAGCTATAGGCAATCGCTCGTGTGGTGGCCATGGTCATCGTAGAACTGGCAGTGCTTTCGACGGTTCCGGCGCCTAGGGTCAGCCTTCATCGGCTCGGGCCGACAAAGCAAGCCCAAGTCCTTAATCTCCTGATATATTTCATACACAGGGGTAGAGATAGGGGTGTAGTGCTCGTACTTATGGGGCGGCTCCTTATGGTCGCCCTCCCAGTTCCTCCTCTTCCCCTGGCCGGAGGTCTACTCAGACGGCCGTTTCCTCTCCCCTTTTCGTCCTTAGCTGGTGGAATCTTGACAGGCGGTGAGAACCTCCTCGCACTCTGCATAGTGTAAAGCCAGAGACGTCAGGTCGGCCAAGGTGCTGGGAGGATGGAGCACCAATTCTCGTCGGAGCCCCTCATCGCGGGTGCCTCCGGTCAACGTTGTAATGGCAGAGGCCACGTCCAGACGGGGGATACGCAGGGCCTCTACCTTGAAGCGGTTGATATAGGCCCGTAATTTTTTTCCCGGGGCTTGCTTGAGGGCGAGCAACCCCACAATCGACCTCGGGGAGCCACTCCCCACAAAGATTTCCTCGAAGAGCCGCCCGAACTGTCAAAAATTGGTGACGCTTCCGGGGGCAAGAGCTCGAAACCAATCCTAGGCTCCTTGAATCAGGGTGGTCACAAATGCTCGGCACTTGACAGCATCCGTTGCCCCGTGCAACATCATCAGGGTGTCAAAACCGTCAAAGTGATCTACCGGGTCACCTGAACCATCATAGGACTTGAAGGCCGGAAGAGATACCCTTGGAGATATCTCGGCCTCCAAGATTTCAGGGGAGAACGGGGACTGCTCCTCATCCTCCTTGTTAACAGAACTTTATTGTTGAGCACGAAGAGCGCGCTCTTGTTCGGCGAACCTCCATTTGAACTCTCGAAGCTGGAGGGACAGCTCCGGGTGAGCACACAACGACGCCGGGGGGCTTCGGACGCGCCCTTGGTCCTTCCCCGACCGCTCTGGGGTAGGGTCGGCCACCTCCACCGGTAGGTGAGGTGCTTCCACCCCGCTTCTTCTTTCTCTAGGATAGGATGAGGCCTCTTGCTCCGCAGGCGGAGGCTGAGAAGGGCCAACTATCCCGCTCCAGATGATACGGCCTCTCTGAAGGATAAAACGGCCTCCAGCCTTTAGCCGAGAGGCTTCAGCACGGGGGGGACTTGCCCGGGAACACTGTGACCGTTCCTCCCTGGCTACTTGGGCCCTCATCAGATCGATGAGGGTGTCTAATTTAGTGTTAAGCAAACAGAAAGCGTCTAGGTCCACTGCAGTAGGTTGTTCCCCCATGGGTGGTGGTGGTGAGGGTAGAGCGTTGGCTGCTTCATTAGGAAGGGGGCCGGTCAATGAGTGAGATGGCACAGGCCCTTCATTTACAGTTGCCGGAGCTTTCCCCTCATCGCCAGTGACTCTCCTACTATCACTCTTTCGCACCATGTTGGCTTCTCGTCTGTTTCCCACAGACGGCACCAGATGAAGAGGCTGGATCTCGCGCGCAGCCTTGAGCCATCCGATTGAGGGTGATCACCTGATGCGGTCACCCCACCAAAGGTTGCTGCAAGGAGGGAAACAAAAGGATCATGGGGCCCAGGGTTCAAATCCTGAGGAAAACCCCCCGATGCTTAAGTTAGCATACGGTAAAAGCGATGGGCAACAGAGGAGAGAACAAGGGGCACGAAATCTCTCTTCACCAGTTGGAATGGCTCAGAGTGGCTTACCTTCTCCGGAGGGATCCTTTAGGTATACATAGTGATGGGCTTCCCCACGACCATAGAGGAGGCGGAAGATCAAGTGGAGGTTACATCTGCCAGGGGTACTCCCACGCAGCCAAGGACTCTCGCTCCCTCCTTATCAGTCCCCAGATAACGGCACCGCCAATGCCAGGATAAACACTGGCAGACAAGGATTTGGCCCCCATCCCCTTGAGGATTCGGGATGCCGAGCTAATCCCCAAGGATGAGAGGGGATCTCTGCGGCCCCGCCGAGGGCATTAGGATCGCTCGACATAATCTGTAGGCTTTCCCCGAACGTAAAGGGGCCAACCGACCGAGCACCGAGCCAAGGCTTGACGGGCCGAGCAGGCTGGGGCTGAATGAGGCATCAGAGTAAATGGACCTGGTTGGGGCTGTTGCTTGTTGGGCCAGGTAGGCCTTGCGCATAATGGGCCGCTAATTTCCCCCTCTCCAGATATAGTTAATTTAACGTTGATTAGTTCAGGTGCACCTGAGAACTTGTTGGGGGAGGCCCTTTTAACTGCCTATTACATTTTAAATACAATTCTTTTTAAACAAAATGACTCCACTCCATATGAAATTTAAAAACGTACAAGACCTAACTTGAATTTTCTCAAAGTGTAGAGGTGCTTTACAAAAGTAAAAATATCTTAAAGTAAATGAAAGAAAATTGGACCTAAGACTACAGACATTATTTTCATTAGGTATACTACAAACCACAATACTGATAAATTCAGCAATACAAACAAATTTTTAGTAATTAATTATGAAATAAGTGATATACCAAATAACATTATCATTGAAACTAGAGATGCAGTCTACTTTGAAAATATATTCCCATTTAAATCTAGAAGTGAGACCAATGTAGGAAGTAATGGGCCTAGTACTATCTCTAACCCAATTGCCCCTAGAGAAGAAAGAAGAAGCTCCTACAGAACTTAGGAGAAGCAAAAAGGCTAGAACAGAAAAAGTCTTTGAGGACTTTAATGCACTTTTAGTAGAAGCCTCTCCAACTACCTTCTCTATTGCTATGAACTCTACAGATTCACCCTTCTATAAGGGAGCCATAGATAGTGAAATGAACTATATAGTCCAAAAAAACACTTGGATCTTAATTGATTTATCCCATGGTTGTAAAATAATTAGATGCAAATGAGTCTTTAAGAAGAAGTTAAAACCAGATAGACCATTTGATAAGTATAAGGCCAAGTTAGTAGCTAAAGGGTTAACACCCAATATAGACTATTTCGATGTATATTTACCTATGGCTAGAATCACCACCATTAGAATCTTGAATGCATTAGCATCCATACATAAGCTCGTCATACATCAAAAGAATGTAAAAATTACTTTCTTAAATGGTGAATTAGATAAAGCGATTTATATGGACCAACTCAAGAGCTTTATTGTTCCAAGCCAAGAAAAGAAAATATGTAAATTAGTTAAATCATTTTATGATTTAAAACAAGTACCCAAATAATGGCATGAGAAATTCGATGAAACTATTCTTTTTATGGTTTTAAAATCAACCAAATTGATGCATGTGTGTACCATAAAATTTTTGTTGAAAATATTATCATCTTGTGCCTATATATTGATGATATTTTAATCTTTGGATCCAATATGCATGTTGTTAAAGAAGTAAAAAAATTTCTATCCCAAAACTTTGACATGAAAGATTTTAGTAAAGCTGACTTAATCCTAAATAGTAGAATCATTAGAAAATCAGGTGGAATAAGCTTATCACAGTCTCACTTACCACATAGATTGTCAACCCATATCTAACCCCTATGACACCAATGTTCACCTAAAGAAGAACTTAGAAAATCCAGTGCTACAAAGTGAATATGTACAAATCATAGGATCACTTGGGTTCTTACCAACTACACAAGATCAGATATTGCCCCTATGCAGTCAATAGGCTTCGTAGATATATCATTAACCCGAATAAGAGTCATTAGAACAACTTATAAAGAGTACTTAGTTATTTAAAAGGTGTTATGTCATATGGCTTACACTACACTGGTTATCTCTCAGTTCTGGAAGGTTATAGTTATGCTAATTGGATTAGTGATTCTCTAGATGTCAAATCCCTATCGAGCTTTATTTTCCTCTTAAGAGGAGGTGCAGTGTCATGGAAATCTACTAAACAAACTGTGGTAGGTAGAAGTATATGAAATGATTGCACTAGACACTATCTGTACAAAAGTTGAATGGTTGAGAGACCTTTTAGCTGACATTCCATTGATGGTAAGTCCCTACCTCCTATATCTATTTTGTGTGATTGTAAATCAACAATTGATAATGTATGCAGGCATATGCTGATGTGAAAATGAATAAGTACTTAAAAGTGCGACACAAATCTATAAGAGAAAAAATGAAACAACAATTGATAGCCTTGAATTTTGTGAAATCAAACAGAAACATTGCAATTGTATTCACAAAAGACTTATCTACAACGGTGGTTCTAGAAGCGTCGAGGGGGATAGGTTTGAGCCCATAAAATAAATTAGTTATTGCGGTGGCAACCCAACCTCACAGAGGTTCAATGAGTAGAAACAAACTTGATAGGTAACTATGTGGAGCACTAATATATTTTGCTCCCATCCCTATGACGCTAGTGCTCATTTAGAAGGAAGAGATTAGGGTGAGTTTATACTCTTAATGAATGCAAGACCCAAGAGGCGTTACCTTGTTCACACCCTTTGAAGGATTCACCGACATGTGTGGAGTCTTGAGACTACAACTATAAGATGTGGACTATCTTCTAAAACACACATGAGATACCTGTGCGAGGTCATTAATAATGCAACCCACCTAGAATCTCGATTAATCTTTACTGTGTGTGAACTTTGGAAAGTCTGAATCATAGGACCTGGTTCAAGGCATAGTCCATTAAGCATTCTCACATATAATTTTAAATATCATTAAGTAAAATTTTAAATTAAAAGGTATTTTCACCCACTGCACAGTATAAAGTACTCAGCAACCTTTTGTTTATTAATACTTTTGTTTTAATGGATTTGAAGATTTTAAATCATGTGAGAGATTGTTAGATTTAGCAGTATATTAAAGCATTGCACTTTTACCAGTGATTTAAAACCTTCCCTCACGATGATGTTACCGTTTGAGAAAATTGACGATGCTACCACATGAATCACACCCTTAACGAACGAATACGTTTGTTGGGGATCAAACGGAGGCATCCCTTGCGGACGCATCTCCTCATCGTTGTCTTGGTTTGATTAGGTTTGTGAACACTATAAATTGATCATTGTGGGTGATCATTTCATACACAATTGACAACACACTCGCTCATTTTCTTCCTTCGTGGGTTCCTCTTTCTCCTATTCTTTTTTTGCTGAGTTCTTGCAAGTTCAATCGAGATTTACAAAACTCTCTTCGAGGACATGATGATGAGAGAGAAGAGTCTCACCAATCCAAGGTCGTCGTTACTTCAGAAGAGTGTTACCACGAGAATCACACATCGGGTGACAATAAAACTCTTAGCTCTAACAACTACGCGCTTCGACCCAACAAACTATGCTTCTAACTTAATTTATTTCTAATTACTTGTCAGAATTTTATTTTCAGCAGTATAAAAATAACAATATGTCCATTCTGATGTAAGATGGAGAAAATAAATGGAATTGAGATGCAACAATAAGTGATACCACTCTCTTGTCATTTTTATTTTAGATGATACACTGCTTTTATCCTATAGAGTTTGATTAAGAAAACCTATTTAAGAAACACCAAAGGGTATTATCGATAGTTTATAGAAAAGTGTCCTTTGTAAATGTCACGTCCCGAACTGATAGCAGCGGAACGTGTTGCTCGGAACGTGACAGCGAAACAGTCGGGTCGATCAGAGAAAATCATAATGCACAAATAATAGATAAAATATAATTTTATTTCAAATATAAGTTTATTACAACTTTTGACTCTAACTAATAGACTCAATAAAAGAAAATTACAATGGACTCTTAACTAACTAAACTCGACATAACACTTGGAGGGATCATCTAAGTGCAGAAGCTCTCTTCACTCTTGCCCTCGCCCATCTCGGTCGCACTCGTTCTTAATATTATCTGAAAAATATGGAAAACACTAGGTGAGTGAACGCTCAGTAGGTCTTATATCGCTTGCTCGAAACTAACTTTAAGTAATTAACAATTTAACATGAATATGCATATCATGCACGGGTACAATAATGGCACGAGATAGATTAATAATTTGGAGATAATTCAAGAACTATAAAGGCAATAGACAAGACAATACTTAGAGAGTAATTTCAAGAGCAATCATGATGAGGCGATGACAAGTATTTCAATAAGGTGCTCACTTTCACAAGTGCATAACATGAGACTATCATTTGTAAGATTGGCCATATGTATAATATGAATTCAAACATTCAAGTCATGAACATGTTAATCATTTGTGGAAGTGTCATAGATCAATCTTGCTTTTCATTGGTGTAATGCCACACCCGATCAATCATAATATCGACATATGTTTGGACTTTACCTCTTACATGGGATTAGATTCGGACCTCGTCACTTTTTCTTTCTAGCATTGAGTATCAATTATGTTGGACCCATAGCCCCTTTTAATTTCTAGACCAATTCCATGTCAATTAATGGCCAAAAGAGTTCCAAGAACCAAGTCATGTAAGAATCATTAAGGTAGATTCACGGATTTCAAGGACAAAACTTTGGACAAGATGACATGGCGATAAATCATATAAAAATGAGGACATTCATGAAATCTGGGATAATTGGCGTCCACTCAGGCCGTCGCAAATTACAGAATAGGCTTCCACTGTAGTGGTCGCTAATTCTGTGAACAGGACAGGCACGAAGAAATAGCGTCCACTGTGACTGTCGCTATTTCATGTTTTGGCGTCAACTGGCCTGGTCGCCAATTCCAGCCAGTGACAGACTCTCACAGAATCGACAGAAACAGTGCTCCGTGATGGCTAAGGCGTCATGTTTCTTCAAAGTGACATGACAATAAGATTTTTCAGGGTTTTGAGGGTACAACCTACTCGGATACCTTGAGGGAATCCAAGGCTAGTGAAGTTTTACGGAGGCCTTAGAGAGAGAAACTCCAATCCGGCGGAAGGAGTATCCGACGGAGGGTCATTCAATCTCCAAGAAATAGGGTATCAACGTGAAATTGGGACTCCATCTCGGACTTAAGATAGCAGTGCCAATGGACCCGAGATATGGGCCAAAACTCGATAAAACTGTGAGACAAGAAAATAGCGTCCATTCAAGCAAGCGCTATATCGTAAATTAGCGTCTGTTTGAAGAGTTGCCAAAATCAATATTTTACAGAATTTTAAATAATTTTACAATAATTGGCGTCCTTGCAAAAGGCGCCATATCTTTAAATAGCGTCCATGTGATGGACGTCAACTCAAAATTTCTAATTTATTTCAATTTTCATAATTTCAACAGGAATCAGTGTCTCTGTAAAAAGGTGTCAATTCAAGAATTTACTATATTTTTAATAACCTTGTAATAATTGGCATGTGTTTAAGGAGGTGCCATATCTTTGATCCGCGTCCGTTGTACTGACGCCGATTCATAATTTTCCAGTTTTTTTATATATTTAATAATTAAAAGGATTTGGCATCTCTATGAAGAGGTACTATATCATAAGTACGCGTCTGTTATCTGATACAGACTACTGTTCATTTCCTCATTAGAGGCATGAATAGTAGCACTTCGCATTCTATGGGGAATTTGGGAAAATAGAGAAATGATAATTAAGAGAAAAATACAGGGATTTAGGAAATATGAACATCACTATTTTATCTATCATGGTTTCATAGTTATAGATTTTAAAAGATGGGTGTATTTATTAATTAACAGGAAATTAGCGTCGGGGGTGTTGACGTTGATTAATTAGCGTCCTTCTACACAGACGCTGATTCATTTAAATAGCGCCCACTGATGTGGTCGCCAATTCCTTATCATGCAGAAAATAGTTCTGATCGTTACAAAACCCAAGTTTGCATGCAGAAAACGAAAGAACAACTAGGAAGGATCATGGATTAAGTCTACATGCTCTATTTATCTAGCATGACAATTATTTACGATTTGGCTTGGGAGATTGCCTACCTTTTGATGCTCTAACGGATTAATACGAAAGAATAAGAAGTAGCAGAGGATGTAGACGGATGCAGAGGGCGCAGTAGGAAGAAGAAGAAGAGAAAGAAGCCAACGCTTCTTCTCAGTGTTGTGCAACTGCAACAGCAACAGCCTAACACACGAACTCGGCAGGAAGAAGAGGAAGAAGTCAAGACGTCGACGCAGGGAAGAAGAGACGAACAAGCCTCCTCTCTTCGATGAGCAACGGCAGTAGCACCTTCGAACGCACGAGCCGTAACCCTCGTGCGTTCGATCGGACTGGGTATTTATAGGGAAAGAAAACCCCCGTACGTGCAGCAATCCTATTAGGTTTTAACCTTCCATGTGATCCTATCATTTCCAAATTCTTAGCCACTTTCCAGATTTGATCCTAATGCTCCAAGCAATCCCTGTTCGATTGTGAAACCCTTACCTCCCATGCATGCTTAGAACGTAATAAGAGTTTTGTATAACCCAAAGGCCCTACCTTATTATGGTATTTGTTCATATGCCCCTAAGGCCCTAACTATAAGGCCCATTAGCTATTGGACTAATAAACGTATGGCCTTTTAAGATTTATTATGTGCTAAAAGGGTTTGAGATTATTGAGTCTTTATCTTTTGAAGATTTGTTTGTAGTGGCCCATTAATTTAATATTAATGCCCCTTATCTAATTTAACCATTTCTACTTCGTTATATGACTAATATTTATATAGTCATTATTACTTATTCTCTGATTTTTATTTTCCGGGTTGCTACAGTAAATATTTTAAACTAAGAGTGTCACTCTTTGATATTTGGAAAGTTTCTCTATCCTTTTCAATAATCCCCCCCCCCAAAAAAAAAATAGGAAGCAAAAGTAGAATGAACTAACACCTCACTCGTGACCGGAGAATGTTGAGAAGTTCACATAGGAAAGAAGGAATAGAAGATGAAGATAACAAATTTGGGTATCTGCTCTGAGTTAATCCCCACTATGCTCAAGAGTGGTTAAAATTTTATTTATTTTTTACTGATAAAAAGACCCTCAAATAAGAGGACTCGGGTTTTACTTATAAACACGTGTCCATCTTTATAATTTCTGATATGAAATCTTGTTAATCCCCTTCTTAGGTCTCTACATAAGGGGTTGAAGTGCAAGGGGTAAAAAAACTTTGATCACCCGGAAGACTCCCTTTATTTGGGGGCAGGAAGAGGAAGACACGCAAGAGGTGTCCCTTGGAGATCAAGAATGAAGGGATATTATTGCACCCATAAACGGCAATCACACACGATCAAAACTTCTATAAGCTCTCTAATTTATATGTGGATAAATAATTTAATTCAACTCCGATATTTAAAACCCGTAGGGAGTCAATAAGAAAAAGTAAAAGTGAATTTTATCACTTCTTTTTTTTTATTTGCCAACTATCATCACCTAGGAGCTTGACATATCGAGAAAATAAAAGAATATTCTCCCCGTAGCCCAAGTCGTGTTTGCCCAGCGGGGGTTAAACGAAGGCCAGATTTCCCAGACTCTCTGCAAATTCAGACTTCGACATCATGTAAGGTTTCATAGATGAGGGCAATGACGGAAATCATGAGCTCAAACACCATGCCGCACAAACACAAGTGTTCATTTGCAAACATCCAGAACCAAGCTACACCACTCCAGTTCATAAATTTATGTATTAGAAGTTTTTAGATCAACTTATTGTTTATAGATTAACCCTCGCAACCTCAAATGGTGCTACACAAACTTTGAAGGAAAAGTTGCAAAATCATTGGTTGATTTTTTTTTCCAAACTGAGTTATACTTTTTCCATGGACATCCTTGTACCCGATTTCTTTTCTTGTGAAGTCTCAACATCTAATGAAAAATGATACCACTACAATCTCTCTCTCTCTCTCTCTCTCTCTAGAACTTACAGAAGGAAGTCCTCCCGTACTTCATACACAATGGATATTCTGTTCTTCGCCATTCAAATCTCTCTAGTATGGTAAACGAGCAGGCATAGTCAGCTGGTTGGGGTGCACACTTGAGGTCCATCAAGTCCCCTGGAACTGGCAAAGCCATGTAAAAAAGAAGGAATTCAGAATGCAGATAACAAAAAGAATCAATATGTTCTTGAAATGAAACTATCTTGAATGAGTTTCATTGAAATCCCTGCATCTTCTTATCGACTACACATCAAATGATCCTCAGATGCCTAATCACCTGGAGGTATGGGCAGGCAGTGAAGCACCCAGCATTGAGAACTGGAGGATAAGATCTGGTCAATAGGTGCAATTTTTATTTTAAAGAGAACCAGGCTTGGAATCTCAGGTCTCAAGGGTTAGACAAGTACACAAACAGCTCTCAACCATAGTGAACTTGGTCAAGTTATTGCATTCACTGCCAAGTGCTAATAGGTATGGACAGAGGATGAGACAAGAAGAAAATATGTTGTTACCTTTCCGTTTCATCATTTGAAACTGTACAATATCCTGCAATCTCCTAAGCTATGATGCAAGATCCTGGAAACAAGTTTTCCTGTTAGGAGTTTGACATTATGACATAATAAACAGTAACCTAAAAAATCAGATAAATGATTCACCAAAAACAACAGGGAATAAACACATACCTGCACAGGTGGGCCAAGATATTTCCCTGACCGCATGTAGAGATCATCTGGGGCTTCGATCTTTGCAAGCCATGCGTGATCTTTCTCTTTTTCATCCATTTCGCTTCCAGTAGCTGTTGCTGACATTGTAATCAAAGTTATCATCAAAAAAATTCAAAAGATGGAATCAACATATAATGCAATTTTGGATCTCTTTTATTTTATTTTTGTAAGTATACTTATAAGCTCCTGAAGATGGCTGATAATCATAACCATTTATGCCAAAGATGGTAAAAGAAAGACAAACAGTTAATACACCTAACATCCAAATCCTTAGGAATGAATAGAATCCTAGATTAATATTTTACTTCATTTTAATCATGTCTTGTAAATCTAATTTATGGTTGACTAGGTCCCTCTTGGTTTTTCAGTAACCTTCATTCCTTGTACAATAATTGCCGAAGGACCCTTAACTTCTCCAAGGCTCAAATTAAATTCTAATTTTATTATTTTATTTCAAAAAAATGGTGTGAATTATACAATAAAATTTACCTAATTTGTAACAAGTTTTCATTAGACATAAACTCCATAATACTAATAAGTATTGATCCACTTACAGAAACTGGAATAAGGATAATCATGATAGTATGTACAAAACCGGCCAGCTGCTTCAGAATATGGTGGAGCAAGTACATCAAGCACAGCACAAGATGCAACTGCAGTGAAACAATGCAAGTTGCCTCCACTTTTTGGATAGAGTACAGAAGTAGGGCATGATGCTGTTAGAACAGTGTCCTTCTGCAACTTTGCCAATCTCACTGCATGATAACAAGTACATTTTGGTAGACTTAAGATGATGAAAACCCAATAGATATATATATATGAACAATTTCAAGCACATCTCAGGGAAAAGAACCGAAGAGTGAGATTGCCAGTGTTTGCAAGACAGAAAATTTTCTTAGTATTCAACCATGATTGCAAAAGTTCTATGAGATACCACCAGACACCTGAGTGCATATGTTATGTCAGTATGCAACTGAGATAGTATCGCATATTGGAGTATGGCAACACACTGAGATAGTATCGCATATTGGAGTATGGCAACACATCAAGTTTTGGGGAAACTTGAAATAGACTACATGACTGTATCATATCCTGTGTAGCTGCTGTCTAAGATCAGGAGCAAATCTGTATTCCTTACCTTTGAAGGGATCTGGACAGCACGGTCCTATAAAGGATGACCCAATTTCTAATAGAAGGCTGTATGATCCATCTAATATACCTAGCAATGAATTATGCATGAAAAAAATTATGTACAAGCCCTATGAATGTGATGAATCATTAGCGTCATGGTATCTTTGATCACCCATAAACTCTGACTCAGAAGAGTTTTCCCAGAAAGGAAATTCAATAGCTCGTATACAAATGAGCTGAGGGTCTACCTTAGCACACTATTATTCTTACATTTATACAGACATGATATAACAGACAAAGTTGGGGTTTGCAGATCAAAGTATGACATCATTGACAAGTTCGTGTCTAAATACGATATTTCTTCTCTGCATGGAAATCCATAGGTTGTACAAATTGGCCATGTGAATACTGAACTACACAACCAAATTCCAAATCTTGTATGCTTTCACATAGTGAAACTTCAGGCATAACCACCCCCAACCCCAAATAGAAACAAGAGTAGAGAAAAGGGAATGACAACTGCCAAAAAATCAGAAACAAAAAGGGTGCTTGGTGGCAGAACTACAGGATTGTGTTTCTCGTATACCTTTTACAGTGAGTTTCAATCATATGCACCAAAAACAAAAGACAAAATGTGAAACATCTCACACAAAAAGAGGCACTCAGTGCATGATGTACCACTGAACAAAGGACAGACATGCAGTTTGTGCATTTCCTCAGAAAATGTGGAAATACCATGGCTTGCAGAATGGGCCAGTTCTGACGGAACTAGATCAGAACCAGCAATTCTCTTATCCAGCATTTTCAGAGTCAGAACTGGCCATTCCCAATTTAATGAAAGAAAGTGAACCAAATGAACCAGCTGGAACCAGGTCAAAGCAGCTGTCCTGGTTCATCCATCTGGACTCTAAAGACACCCTTTTGGTAACTTTTAATTCTTATGAAACATTAATAAAGGATGACAGTTCAAGCCAATATGAAAATACCTGTTCTAGCATTACACTGTGTGGCAACAATTCCATCCTTTGAAATCCTTTCTATTGGACATCCCCACAGGTATGCCAAACTTAAACGAGGTTACAATGTGAATCACCCTTGCAACATTTTAACATTTTTTCCTATTTTTTTGTGTTGTGTGTGTGCTTTTGTGTTTTATTTTTTATTTTTTTATTTTTTGGGGGAGAGGGGGGAGGGAGACAGTAGGTGCCTATTATTTCTAGAATGTGAATATTAGTGGGGCTCTAACTGACACTAAATTAAAGAAAAAAGATGAAGTAGGTGAAAAGGAGAGGAGAAGGAGAAAAAGAGCAGAGCTTGAAGGGGAGGGAGAAAACAAATAAAACTCAACTGAGATACATGAAAAAATTATAGATTTTAAGATTACAAATTGAGAGAGGGGGGGAGTTGGAGTGTCTGGAGGTTGATCTACCTATGACCCAGCCTCACATTACGGACCGACCTAGGCTAGGCAATCTAAGGCATCAGGAGGATGCCTTAGACCAAGCTAGATGGCCAAGCTAGGCTTCAGGGCTGAGTTAGACGGTCGAGCCAGATGGCCCAAGGCGACCAGGCAGAGCAGGCGGGTGCCTTGGACTGCTTGGCCCACCTTAGCGGGTGCCCTTTTGGGCCCAGAAAAGGTGCCCCAGTGCCTTGGGCCTGGATCCAGCACTTGGTCAGCTTGGTGGTGCCTAGGTGACTGCCTTGACAACTATGAACATCACAAAAAATAGCTTTCTCATTGTTCCTGTGCTCAACATATCCAAAATGGATGCAAGTCAAAAAGCTGCAACTGTCAGCGTCATACCTTGTCCATTTTTTTGCATGCAGGAAGGTTCAATCCAGTCGTATGCTTTAACATGCATAGACCCATAAAGAATCTTGCTTAAGACAGTCATTCTTGGATGATCATGAAGTGGAATAACTGACGACGTTGGCAAGCAGAATATACCAATCTAGATGCCAAAGAAAATGCTACATGAGAGGTGTCTCTCTTAAAAAGGACACTCTTGATGGTAAAATAATGAAAAAACTGTAGTCAGAGATCACAAGTTATGAAATACTAGCAAGTAATAATGCATGTAAGGATTGAAAAGGCAGCTATGGGGAAGACAAAGATATGTGAAAAAATAAGTTCCAAATATCCACAGCAGGAGCATATTCAAAGTCATTGAATATTGATTTTCACCATTTATCGACATTAGTGACTCTTCTTTTTGATACATTAAGGGGCTCTGTTTAAAAAGGCTCTTGATAGGTTTTTAATGAATCAACTGTACTGGAATTTGAAAATCTGCCAGGAACAGAGATGTCTGACAAGAACCGAATATCACAGGTCAAATTGATTTTCCTTCTTTCTTCCATCAATTTTCTCCAATTTTCATCTTTATACATTTCACGTTTCTTGAATTTTCAATAAGGCTGCTGGAGCCAGATCATACCATGCATTAGCATTGTTTTCTTCTCCGAAAGTGATCATGAAGCAGAGCTTTCACATAGATAATAGGAAGCCAAAGACTTTGGACCAACGTATAGAATCAATGATCACAATCTCAGGATGTCGAGAAAGACACATCTGGAGATTTACCTGCTCTGAGTATATGATGGGAAAAGATTCAAAGTTCATTCCATCTTCGTAACAAACAGAATCTAGAAGCTTCAAGTAACAATGAGATAAGAGTATAAAAGTAAGCCCCATCCAATAAGATGATTGCCAAGGATCAAGGAACAGCCAATATAGAGGTCCTTTCTGATGCCATCTATCAGCTAGTATCTGCCTATCTGTTTACATTGTAATTTTGCCGAAGAGGGTGAGCCACCAACTAAGAAGCATCCTGATGGAGGCACAAATTGTTGTGTGCAATGATGCAAGAATCTGTCTGAATCAATTTATCAGGTCATTGCACCAGGTAATGTTAATCTGATCATATCATCAATGCGCCTATGGATAAGGAATTGGGGAATACTCAATACTAGTCAGCTTTGCTTATAAAGGAGAAAATGTGAACTATGTAGTCAGAGGCGAGAGACGACCAAGGCGACCAAGGGATCGCCTCATGCCTCAAACGCTTAGGCGATGACCTAGGTGTTTGAGGCGTTTAAGGCGATATTTCATTAAAATAATATATATAATTCATAAATATAAATATATGTCTAAATATCACGAAAAAATGAATACACAAAATCAATAAAGTTCTTAAATTCATTCATTCCTAAAATCAAATGAATTTAAATAAAATTAACAACTGGCTGTGTGTGTGAGACAGATCGAGAGAGGGTGAGAGAGTGAGAGGGGCTCGGCTCGGCCCCTATGTGTGTGTGTGTGAGAGAGAGAGAGACAGTGAGAGAGAGAGATAAAGAGAGAGGCTCGGCCCCTCTGTGTGTGTGAGAGAGAGAGAGAGAGAGAGTGTGAGGGGGGAAGACAGGGAGACAGAGTGTGAGGGAGAGGGGCCAAGCCCCTTTGTGTGCGTGTGTGTGAGAGAGAGAGAGGGAGGGAGATGGGGAAAGAGATACCCGCTCACCGCTGTCCACCGCACCGCTTGCTGCACTGCTCGTCACCGTCCACAATAGGTAGCGCTCACACGAGGGGGGAGACACGAGAGGGAGGAGGGGGGAAAGAGCTAGGGCTCGACTGGGGAGAGAGAACAAAAGGGGGGTTATAGGGGCTCGACTCGGATCCCTTTCGGGCTAGCGGGCCTGGGCCGGGGCGCACCGAGGCGGGCCGGTCATGAACTAGGCAGGGGCGTGAGCAGGTGGGCCAGGCCTACAAGGCTGGAACGAGGCGATTGAGGTGGAGGTGAGGCAGCCCTCGCCTAGGCGATCGCTTCCATCGATTTTGATAGCATAGAATGTGAAAGTGGACTGAATACAGAGAGAAGCAAAGGGGGAAGGTACGCAGCCATTGTGGGAGAGAGAATCAACATGTAAAGGATTGTCATGTCCTACACCCAAAGAAGCCGTAAAAATTTAGGACAGCGATAAAATGGTAATAAGCAAAGAGAAATGTTGTAATTACTCAACCTATTGGTGTCCCTCTATTCTCTTCCTCCAAAGGAGCTTCTGCAAGTACAAACAAGGCAGCACTCATGGGACTCCCATCAAATAACATTGCTCAGTCACCAAAAGATTCTTTCACAGCTAAAGACGACCACCTCTTTTACTCCATTTCCACCTACTCAGTCAAGTACTTCATGGTAAAATTGAGCACTCCTTCTCGTCCCAATCGTGGCTCATGGTCATGGAATCAATGATTCAGTACTATTGATCATATGATTGGTACCCTACATTCTTTCTTCCTATATGCTAAGATCAAGACAAGATAAAATAACTATAATTGATTGATTCATGAGCCATTGTTGCTGGAAAAGAAACTATGGAGCTAAATAATCACTTGAACTCCTGTCCTCACATGTCACTTCTGTCCATTAATTTGCTCTCAGTGAATGGTATAAACAGGAGCTTGAATTGTTTAGTACATTTTTTGTTGATGATGGTGTCTCATAGGACATGAAGACAAGACAAATGATTGGGAATAGTCAAGAAGCAGGACTTATACTATTCTGAGAGAGGAAGGAGTGTATAGCTCTTTGTTTATGCACTAGTAGCCACATTGACCGGCAGATCAAGAAGATTCAACTGTGGCATTTCCATTTAAGACATTTGTTATTTCAATCAGAGAGCTTTGTTTCCTTCTGTATTCTATCTAGTTTTAGAATCAGTTCAATGTCATGTCTGTCATCTTGCATGGAATTCATTTTCAACTTCAATGGATAAAAGTTCCATGTCCTCTCAGTTCATTCATTTTGATATGCAGGGACCATCTTTTGTGTCCTCTCTTCATAGTTATAGATATTTCATTAGTTACATTGATAACTTCTCTCATTATACATGGATCTATCTCATGAAATGGAAGAAGAAAGTTCCAAATTGTATCAAGTATTTTGTAGGATGGTTCAAAACCAGTCTCGGAAACAGGTCAAATTGTTCACGCCTGCAATGTGAGGAGTATTTCGATGGAAGCCTGAATGTTTCCATGAAAGATGGAAGAATCATACACAAGTATCCATGTGCTTAAACTCCAAAAGAAATGCAGAGGTAGAGAGAAAGAATAGGTGCCTGTTGGATACCTCTAGAACCCTCTCTTCCAGCACAATTTGCCCAAGAAATTCTGAGCTGAGGTTATGCTCACAGTGTGCCTATATGACTAATAGGATGCAATTTAGGTCCTTGGGAACAGATCTCCTGTAACAATCTTGTATCTAGAGCATCCTCTTATTCCCTCTCATTTCTAGAGTATTTCAGTGTCTATGTTGCATCTTGTTTAAGCCTAGGGTCATCAAAAGTTGGTCTCAAGGTTGTCAAAGGATATCCTTAGGGAACCTTCCTACTCAGAAGGGGCACAAATATCTTGACCCAATAACTGGAAGGAAGCATGTTCCCAAAGATGTCACCCTCTCGAAGTCAAAGCCACCAGGAAAGACCTCTCCTCTCCGTAAACCAACTTGAGTCCCTCATCAAAAGTCCCGAGTTCATGTCGCTTCACTTCTGTGTTCTGTCCCAGATATCTGCTTTTCTTTTTTCTGAGGAAAAGTGGACTGTACCACCAATTTTATAAAATAAACAGAGGTAGTACAATGAGGAGAAGAGGAGAGGTTCCTCTACCTCACAAAATAAAATCCAAAATGCCAATACTGGCAGGGCCAAGAGTGGTTTGGGTTGGTGTTAGGAACAAAAAGACGGCCCTCCCATGGATCACCATTCTCAAGAAGATGCCAAATTCTTCAAGTAAAGACCTTGTTCCAATTTCAGAGCTGCTCCCTCATGTCAAGTGAATCTAGACTAGCCCGACCTAACTATTGTAGTTAGGAAAGAAACAAGAGAATACACCAAACACCATGTTTGCAAATAAGGTAGTTATCATAGTTGTCAAGGCGTTAAGGCAACTTAAGGCATACCTGGGGTCCTGTGGACACCAACAATTGCACACCATAATGTCCCACTCGGCCCATTATCAACAGCGGCTCGAGTGAATAAGCCCCAGGAGAAACTGTCGCAAAGCCGCCTCCGGGAGTCACGACAGTGAAGAGAAGCCAAGCACAAGGAGCCCCCCACAATTTGTGAGCCTCGGAGAAAGCCAAATAGGCCATGACTCGTGTCCATAGCGGGCTCAGAACGGGCTCAAAAACACGCCCGATTTGGCCTTCAACGGCACGCCCTGGGGTGCTCAGCGGCACGGCCCAGGGCCTCCAGCGGCACACCCACTGGGCTGCCCCGCGGCACACCCCCATGGGGTTCAGCGGCACACCCCCCCAGGGGGTTCAGCGGCACACCCCCAGCGGGGGGGCTTCAGCGGTACACCCCATGGGGGGGTCTTCAACGGCACGCCCTTCAGGTCTTCAGCGGCACAGCCCCCAGGGGCTTCAGCGGCACAGCCCTCAGCAGGCCTCAGCGGCACGCCCTTCAGGCCACTCAGCGGCACGCCCTTCAGGAGCTTCAACGGCACGCCATTTTGGCTCCCCCACGGCACGCCTTTTCAACTCGCCAGCGGTACAGCGTTGAAACTTTTCAACGGCAAGACGACGTGAAGCCCATACCCTACGCATCCTTGACGCGCAGTGAAGCCGTCTGAGGTGTCAGCAGATCATTAGGCCACGTAGGCTCCTCCACTGACACCCAGGACGGAGCAGGTCGAATGCCATCATCACACAGGCTGTTTCCCGCTGTTTCGAGAGCACTCGAAGGCTCCCGCCGGGGGAGTATAAAAGACTCCCTGCTTTCGAAGAGAAGGAGACGGACGGACAGAGAGGGACACCCACAGAGAAAACACGGACAAAGGAGAAGAGAGAAAAGAAGAAGGGCTTCGGCGGGAGCCTCCTCCGACGACCACCGGGAAGAAGTAAGAGTAAGAGAGAGAGAGCTTGATGTAATGGGAGAGAGGGTTGGGGACGGTGGCCCAGATCCTAAGCCCCAATGCTTTCTTCCCTTTTGTATTTTCGTTCCTCCTCCTCCCGTTCTTTGTCTTCGGATTTCCCCTTGTCCACGGCTTCGTCCTGGGCATTTTTCTTTTGTAATGTGTATGTAGGGCCTCGGCCTTTTGATTCCCATGAATAAAAACCACCCTCCACGGGTTTCTCTTGGATTTCGTTGGCTTATGCTAGTCTTTGCAGTTTCCGATGGGTTGTCCGTTTCCCCCTCCGTCTCCCCATTTCTCCGGTGTTATTGGGGCCTCCATGTCGATATGATCGCTCTCCCATGAGCTTTGGCCTCATGGGCCCTTCAATTCCCTTCATGGCCCTCTGTTGTGTTCACCGGTTTAGGGGAGAGGGAGACCCTTACCCTCTCTCCGAATACATAGTAACCAAGTGGCCTACCCCCGGCCTTGAATCCCCCCCTCTTTTCCTGAATGGCCTCCAAGTCTCCCAGCTTGCACACTCTGTTTAAGCCCACAGCGATGCACCTTCCCGGCACTTGGCCGGCACACTCATTTGCCCTCAGCGGCACACCCTTTGGCCCTCAGCGGCACACACCCTTCAGTCCCTCAGCGGCACACCCTTCAGTCCCTCAGCAGCACACTTCCTGGCCCTACTCCGAGCCCTTTCCTTCGTGTTTTTCGAGGTTCTATAAAGGTGTTGCTGCCCTCGGACGCCCACCTCCAGTTGTCGGGTTCCGCCACTCCATGTGGGCGCGTTCCCTTTATCTCCCTTACGCCCCGGGTTAAGGGGAGATGCTGCCGAATTTTTGTGAGAAAATAACAAAACATTAAAAGAGGCAAAAGGAAGCAACAAACGAATGGAATAATCAATGAACCTCCCAGCTAATCAAGCCACTGCCGGCACCATGACGAGAACCGAACTGATTAACTACCCGGCGGCCCGAACGCCCGATCCGCAAGAAAGGAGGCTGAACCGAGCAAAACGGAAACAAGGGGGAAGTTTATATAGAATTACATGGAAATTAAAACAAGAAGAAAAGAAAAGCCTTAAAAAATAAGAAATTGAAGACTGATTGAACCTCCACCATCACGCCCCTTGAACCCTCAGTGGTGTACCCTTAATTGCCCATGGGCACACCCTTCAGCGGCACACCCCTTCCAGCCTTCAGCGGTACGCTTCCAAGCCTTCCCCGGCACGCCCCTTGAACCTTCAGCGGTACGCCCCTAATTGCCCATGGACACACCCTTTTAACGGCACACTCCCCCTGGCCCTTTCAGCGGCACACTCCCTCCCTTCGCCGGTACACTCTCATCCATCGTCTCAACGGGATCCAGTGTATAGACTTGGGCAATGTACAGATGATGAATGCTGGCCAATGTATAGACTTTGGGCCAGCCAATGTACAGACTTCATGTTGCAGCGTATAGACTTGGGGCCAGCCAGCGTACAGACTTCATGCTACAACGTACAGACTTTGGACTTGGCAATGTATAGACTTCGAGCTACAGCCAAAGGGACAATGTATAGACTTGGTGTTGCAGCGTATAGACTTTGAGCCAGCCAATGTACAGACTTCATGTTACAACGTACAGATTTTGGGCTTGGCAATGTATAGACTTTATGCTGGTCAATGTACAGACTTTGAGCTGATGAATGCTGGCCGATGTATAGACTTTGGGCCGGCCAACGTATAGACTTCACGCTGCAGCGTATAGACTTGGCCAATGTATAGGCTTTGGGCTGTAATGTATAGACTTTAGGCTGGCCAACGTATAGACTTCATGATGGACAATGTACAGACTTTGAGCAGCCAACGTACAGACTTTGTGCTGGTTGAATAGGCAATGTATAGACTTGAGGCTGGGGAACGTACAGACTTTATATCCCCCCCCCCTCCTTCACCGACACTCTCCAGCGGTACGCCCTTTTCAGCCCCCAGCGGTACACCCCTTGAGCCTACAGCGGTAGCCCCCCTTTGGCCTTGTTGCTCTCAGCGGTACGCCCCTTTGGCCTCCAGCGGTACGCCCTTTTCAGCCCCCAGCGGTACACCCCTTCGCCACTCAACGGCACACCCCATGCCCTCAGCGGTACACTCCCATTTTTTTCCTTCGCCGGCACACTGCATGTATATATACATATATAGCATGATAAGGGCATTGACGATAGCAAATAAATTGATGAAAATTATGCTAATTAAAGGACCCCGAATATGCCACATTAATAATGATTCAAAGGTATAAATAAACAATAAACATCAAATCACAGATCAGAACATATAACTAAGAAAACCCCAAATAAAAGACGCTAGGGCCCACACTGCAGCCCCCATCTCTCCCCGCGACCCGGGGCAAAAGGAACAATAATGCCGCCCTCTCAGGCCGGGCTCGGATCTTGGGAGTCATCCCGACATGGTCCGGTCTCGACCTAGCCTCGGGCCGACATCTTGATCAGACCGGGTTTGCTCCTCGTTCCGGACGCCCTCCGAGTCATCACTAAAATTGCCGGGTGTTCGGCAAACACTTGAACGGATTTGTCCCGCTTTTCCTGTTGCGTTTCCATCACGGACTCGTGTCCGAATATGAAAAGGTCCACGAGTGACTGACATGACCAGCGGTTTGTGGTCTGAATACAACCCTCAGTGTGATCCATTCCTATCTCTTTCTTGCACAATTAGTATTATTCTTTTCGGCCGCGGGGCCCCTAATTTCGGCAATTAATCAAGGGTATTCCCTCGTGTGGGGGATGTAAATGACGTCGTGACCTTTATGGCACGACGGGATTCGGTCCCGACACGAACCACACAATCGCCTGACGAAGTCAGACCGAGCGCACCATGGGCTCTTCGGAGCCCGAATAAAGTGTCACTTCGGTGACTGGCACGCCCACGCACTTAATAGACAAGACCACCTGAACAGCGAATTTAAGCGCGTCCACAACTCTGGCACGCCCGGTGGGACCTATCCACCCTTCATCTCTTTGCCGAAGTTAGGGGCCCCGCGGCCCCCTTCTTGTAATACTAGTTGTGCTACTTTCTTAAATGCAGGAAGAGAGAGAGGCATCATGGAACCGACAATGGCTGTTGTTTGCGGCCCTCAAGTCGTGGAGAACCATGTCCGAGGCGGCTACCTGGCGGTGCCCCTCAACTTCGGGAGCTTCCCTCCCACCGTGGGCTTCCCCAACTTCTTGGGGGTAGCCTTCGCCAACATCCTCGAGGTGAAGGCGCCCGAAGAGTCCCAGGTCAACGCTCCCGCCCCGGGGGCCACTGAAGCTGCTGCCGGCCGAGCTATGGCCAAGAACAATACCAGCGTCCCGACAACGACGCTGAGCTGCAACGTGCACCACGTGCACCAAACTACCGGCCCATCCCACCAAGGGTCGACATCCCACCGAAGGAGGCTTCGGAGGAGCAACACCGGCGCCGGCTCAGGGCGTCGCATGTCCAACTCCGGAAAGTCCATGACGGTTGGGGCCCTCCGAGTCCGCCTAGACGGGCAGAGGTCCCAGGCGACGCCGGACCGCGTCGTCCCGACCATCCCAGTCCGCAACTCCTTCCAAGGACTGGAGAAGCTGAAGGAAAGGGCAACGCCCGCAACCCTACACAGGCCGGCCAAACTGAAACAAGTTTGGGTACCCAAGGGGGCCCAGCCTGCTACACCCGCCCAAGCGGGGCCCAGCGCTTTCCGCCCGAGGAGGGCCCGACAAGATGACCGGGTCGAGGTGATGACCCCAACTTCCCGACCGGCACCCGTCATCCCGGCGCCGTCCGAGAATGCCCGCCGCCGTCGCCGAGGGCGCCGGCACAATGCCGCCCGCCCGGCTCTCACGGCCTGCTCTCCGCCTGCCGCTGTCAGCGACATGCAACCCCAGGCCGCTCTCCCTGACCAGGAATGGGAAGGGATCGAGCAGGCTATGAGGAATTACCTCCGAGGCCCGGGTAGCACCCCCGCCGGCCGCCAGAGACTGCTGGGGGCAATGGCTTCCGCTTTTCAAGAGGAAGGCGCCCGACCCGCACCTAGCGTGGAGTCGAGGACCCGTCCGGAGGAGTCGCGCCAGTCCCCTGTACGGGAGGAAGCGCCGCCCCGACGGTCGGTCTTTGATAGACTGGTGTTCCCAGGGAGATCGTCCAGGAGGGCGACAAAAAGAAACAAGAACAAGAAATGGCAAACATTCACCTGCGACATGGCAGGAGTTCATGGTCGGTATGGGGCCTTGCCCACCGATCCGGAAGAATTGGCCAGAATAGCCGTCAGGCCGGGACCCCTTACTAGAAGAGGGAGAGCGGCAGGCGGCGCGACACCCGCAGGCGCCGAAGGGACCCTACCTGAAGAACCCCTTGAGGCCCTCACGGCCAACGTGGTCACCACCGGCGACACGAGTGGCGGACCCTCGACATCATCCGAGGACGCCCCGGCCGAAGAGACAGGGGGCATGCCCAGTCTCCCCACAGCTGACCCTACAATGCTGCTCATGATACAACGATTCCAGCAGGAAATCGAGTCACTCAAGAAGCAGCTAAGTGAGCGGAACACACCGCCCCCGATGTCCTGGCAGACCGAGGTTATACCCGAAGTACCCAGGGACAGGGGGCAGTCTTCAGAGGCAGCTCTCCCAGCAACCCTCAATCCTCTCGGGGGCGCGCCCCCACAGCAAACACATTGCACGGCAGTGGCCCCGCCACAGGCTCCGCCTTCACAAGGGTCCCCCATGGCTCCCCGGGCGACCGTGGTAGCCACCCCGAGTGCGCAGCCCGCTCATTTTTACCCGAATCCGGTCGACCCGGCAGCAGTCAGCCGGTTGATGCTCGAACAGATGATAGATATGAAGCTGGCCGAGAGGGGCGAAGGGGATCAGACGCCGTTTGACGTCTACCGGGTACCCTACCCGGCCCACTATGCCGCAAGGAAGCTGCCGGTCGGCATCACCAAGCCGCCGAAGTTTGAAAAATTCAACGGGCAAGGGTCCCCCAGGGAACACATTGCTTACTATGTGAACATCATGGGAGATCTAGCTGCTGATGAAGCCTATCTCCTGAAGTTCTTCGGCTCGACACTTACCGGACTCGCCTTCGAGTGGTACTCCAGCCTGCCACCCGGGTCCGTTGCTGACTGGCCTGACATGCAAAAGAAGTTCAAGGAAAGATTTTATGTTGCAGAACGGGAAGTCACTGTAGCAGAGCTCTATGCTACGAGACAGAAGAACGATGAGTCGGCCCTCGACTACATCAAGAGATGGAGGAACCTCAGCATGAGGTGCAGGCGTCCCCCGCACCAGGAGGACGCGGTGCAGATCTGCAAACAAAACTTGAAGAAAGAAATCCTGGAAAGGATGATCGGCACTGAGGTCAAGACATTCGACCGCCTGAACAACGTGGTAGCAGAGATCGAGGCATTTTTGGCCCGATACTCCTCCACTCCAGCCATGTCAAGCCAGAGAGCCAGACAGGCCGAGAAGAAGCCAGCTCCCCCTGAGGTGCACACATTAGACTTCCAGGCTTTTGAGAAGCAAAAAGAGAAAGCCAAGGCGGCTGCCAACCTTCCTCCGCCCAGAACTACAGAACGGCGGGAGGGCCCCTCACTAAGGGAGAAGATGAAAAACAAGCTTTATTCCTTCTCCCGAGACAAGTCCAAACTCCTGTTCGAATGGGCAACCAGCTACAGTAAAATTACACTGCCAGAGCCGAAGAGGCCCGGTGACCTGAAGAAGAAAGATGACCCGCGCTTCTGCTTATACCACCGGGTGCTCGGGCATACTATCGAAGACTGCTACGTCTTCAAGGATGTTATTGAAGCCCTAATCAAGAACGGGGAGCTAGACATGGGGGAGCATAAAGTAGACCCCCCGCAGCCGCATGAGCTGCCCAGCATAACCTCCTCCGTCAACATGGTCTCATTGTACCAGGAGCTGCCAGAGGAGTGGGCGGAGGCCTGCGCCCGCGTCACTTATGAGACCTTCATCATGGCCCCAGCTCAAGACCAAGAAGGGTGGCAGACTATACCCAGAAAAACTAGAAAGGCGCGCGCCTCTCGGCCTACCCCAGGAATTCACCCGAGGGTGGCAGCGCCCCTGCCTGCACCGCCCCCGGCAAGCCCGGTTTGCCACGACACGGCCCCTCGGCTGGTCATGAGGCGGCCCACTCACAACAAGAAGAGTTCTGTCCCGCTGCGGATGCACAAGAAGACTAGCCCGGCGGTTGAAAGACTCCAGGCTATTATTGATGGGCTCGAAGATTATGAACAGCCCGAAATCCAGCCTGTGGAGCTGAAGGAGTATGTCCCCTGGAAGGAGTTCGAATCACTCGAGCTGGCTCCGGGAACAGAAGCTGATGCAGACAAAGAGCCTCCTCTGTGGGGTAAACTTCCTCAAGAGCAGCCATCCGCTGCAGCAGGCAAGAAGAAGAAGAAGAGAAGACCCAGGGGCAAGAAGAAGAAGGAGGTCGTCTTCGCCTGCAACACCCTCTCGGCGTTGTTCGACACCGCTCTCTCCCTGGAAGAAAAAGAAGAAGAGCCACCCCAGGAACCGGCGGAGGTGACTCAAGCTGAGGCGTCCACCTCCCAACACGCCACCAGGTCCGGAAGGAAATGGGGGCGCCCTCCTCAGGACAACCTCAACATCATGCTCAGGGGAGAACAACCATACCAGATTCCCGACCCTGAGGTCCGAGGCGCCGAGATCCCTCCTCCGTCGGGTCTCTATCCCGGTGGGGCCAGGAGTCAAGGCACCCCTTCGTTCGCCGAATTCCTGTCAGCCCGAGCAGGCAAGCAGGCGCGCTCCCCAGTGCCTCCCTCCACCAGGAAAGCAAGCAGTCCCCGAGCTCTACCGGCGGCTACTCCTCCTCAGCCAGAAGGAGAATTCAACGGCATCCCAAACCTCGCCGAATTCATGCGAGAAACAGAGGAAGCCCAGCAGGCCCCGCCGGCTCAACAGGCTGCAGCAGAGCCCACAAAGCAGACATCCCCTGATCTGGCACCCCAACCTCAGGATGAGGGCAGGCGCAGCAAGCCCGAAGAGATGAAATTGCTCAAGGTGCGGGCGGCCGAGCGAATAGTCAGACACCTCAAGAAAATCCCGACCCGGTTTACGGTATGGGAGATGCTGTCCCTGAACGAAGAAACACGGCAAGCCATCATCGCCGCACTCCAGACGCCAGCACACCTTGAAGCCTGTTTGGCAGAAATATCACCTGAAGTAGCAGTGGCTTTCACAGAAGATGACATGCTCCTGCCGACTTGCAGCCATAACAGGCCCCTCTACATGAAAGGGCAGCTGAACGGCCAGCCTATCAACAGGGTCTTGATCGACCCAGGGGCAGCAGTGAATATACTCCCGTACCGGGTGTACCAAAAGCACTACTTTGACGTACACCTGGTTGAGGTCAAAAATGTCAGGATTGCTGGCTTTAACCAGAAATGTGAGGTGCCCATGGGGGTCGCAGAGTTCAACTTGACCTTTGACGACTTCACCTCCAAAGTCCAGTTCCACGTCATCAACTCCAACACTTCCTACAAGGCGTTGCTTGGCCGGCCTTGGCTACACCAGAACAGAGTGGTGCCCTCCACCTTACATCAGTGCATCAAGTACCCCTGCGAGGGGAAAGAAGTCAGAATCTTCGCCGACCTCCACCCGTTCGAGGTGTTCGAGTGTCACTTGTCAGATGCTAATCTGTACTTAGAGAAGGCAAAGCAAGCTCCTCAAGCTGCCCAAGTCAAAGGGAAGAAGAAAATGGAGTCAAGTGGCTGGTTTCCTCCGCCACCCCCGGGCTATGTGGCTCCCCCGCATGTACCATTCATTGCACAACAAGAAGGGGTATTCAGGGCGGCTCCTCTCGCCATTTACCCTACCCCGGGGGCGCCTCGCCTCGAAGACCTGCTAGAAGATGTCAGGGTCCCGCCAGGGATCTTCAAGCCTGTAATAGAAATAGAATGTCAAGCAGCCGAGCAGCTGAAGACCTTCGGGGTGCCTAACCCAGAAGGGCCGCCCACTATCTTCTATGTCGCTGGGGAGAAGCCAGTCAGGGAAGACGATGACTGCCGATTCCCTGACGAGTTGCATGACCCGCACGTCCCCATTGCGGGACTCCCTCACCTGACTGACCGGGCAGCCAGGATGGTCAGAAAACAGAAGATCCCCCCATATCTGCCCTCCAGCCGGAAAAAGATGTTTGAACAAATGTGGAACCCGCCAAACCTGGATCGACGGCTGCTGCAAATCACCAAGCATCCCGGTTTGGGTTTTTCACTAGAAGATTACTACGAGGCTGATGTGATATCAGTTTCGGCCTTGCCCGGCGACGACCCTGCGGAAGCTGCAAATTTGAGGGAAGCCCACCAAGATGTATATCCCAGCTCTCCGACTGAGGAGGCACAAGATGAAGAAGTGTTCCTTTGGAACCCTATCCGCCGCTGCATGGGGAAGACCTCTTCTTTCTCCGAGGAACCGACCCCGGAGGGGCACACCGTCAAGGCACCTCTGCTCCGGCCGGCCGGCGAAGCAAGGAGCAGTAGCATGGGCCATGCTCGAATTCCCCTCGATACGACCCCGTCATGTACGCCTTGTACCACAGGCAGCAACGGGAGATCGAGATGCTAAAAGTGCGGCTGGCTGAGTTAACCTCGCTGGTCGCCGACCTGATCCAGGGTTCTCTTCCCCCGTGGGGTGGCCATCTGCCCCGGCCCCGAGGCACCAGTCCGGACACCTCCGCCCCGTTGAGAAGAGAAGCAAGAAGTGCAGCAAGCCCCTTTGCTGGGCGGCCAGCCCGGCGAGACGTGACACTCCAGGAGAAGTTGCAGAAGCCCTATTCCTTCCCAAAGGAGAAGACTCGGGGTATCTTTGACTGGGCTTGCTATTACGGCAAGGTTTCCCTCCCAAGGCCCAGGAGGCCGCAAGACGCCAGAAGGAGTGGGGACCCGCTGTTCTGTCCTTACCACCAGATGTTGAGCCACGCCATCGAAGACTGTTATGTCTTCAAGACATTGCTCAAGGCCTCATCGACAGGGACGAGCTCAGGATGGGAGACTATGTGGTAGCCCCGCCACGCCCCCACGTGGCGGACAGCCCTAGAGCAGGAGCCTATACCATATCCATCCAATACCAGGCGCCTGAAGATGCGGCTGCCCCGGCCCCCGTCCAAGCTGTCTATGATGAGTATATAGAAGACCCCGAGGTGGCCCTGTGCCTTTCTGCACCAGCGGACCTCACAGACCCGGCGGCTACGGTCCAAGAGGACTGCACGGCAAATCCAGCCCCCACGCCCAGCCAGGAGGAGCAAGAAGACGAGGATGCCGTCCTCGAGCCCGAAGTCAATGAAGACCAAGACTTCGTCGATTTGTCGCCAGCCCCGCCGGAAATTGAAAATGGCGGCCAGGCCACAGTCGACGAATTGATTGAGATCAACCTCGGCACAGAAGGCGACCCCAGGCCGACCTTTCTGAGTGCTCTCATACCCCTTCGTGAGAGAGAACAACACATAAAGCTGCTGCAAGAGTTTCGGAATTGTTTTGCCTGAAACTACAAAGAAATGCCCGGACTCAGCCCCGAGGTGACTCAGCACATCTTGTCCATCGATCCTAAGGTGGAGCCAGTGAAACAGTCTCCCCGGCGCATGAGGCCGGAATTGACCAGCCAGATCTGCAAGGAGGTCGACAAGCTCATAGATGTCGGTTTCGTGGCAGAAAACCAATATACCACATGGTTGGCCAACATTGTACCAGTGAAAAAGAAGAATGGACAGATCAGGATTTGCGTGGACTTCCGCGACCTGAACAAAGCCTGCCCAAAAGATGACTTCCCGGTGCCCATCACCGAAGTGATGATTGATGCAACTACCGGCCACGAGGCCCTGTCCTTCATGGACGGCTCGTCCGGCTATAACCAGATTTGGATAGCCGACCACGACCGGATTCACACAGCCTTCAGATCGCCCAAGGGGATATTCCACTACAAGAGGATGCCCTTCGGCCTCAAGAACGCTGGTGCCACATATCAGCGGGCGATGACCAAGATCTTCGATGAGCTGCTATACAACAAGGTCGAATGCTACATCGACGATCTGGTCGTCAAGACTAAGAAGAGAGATGAACATTTAAATGACCTCAGGGTCGTCTTCCAAAGGCTCCGGCTATACGGGCTAAAAATGAACCCCATGAAGTGCGCCTTTGGCGTGTCCAGTGGAAAGTTCCTCGGCTTCATTGTCCGGCACAGAGGGATCGAGATTGACCCCTTCAAGATAAAAGCCATTCAGGAGTTGCCCCCTCCGAAGAGTCTGGGAGAGCTGAGGTCCCTACAGGGCCGTCTAGCCTATATCCGCAGGTTCATCTCCAACCTGTCGGGGCGTTGCCAACCCTTTCACAGACTGATGATGAAGAATGCACCCTTCAGCTGGGGTCACGACTGCCAGCGTGCGTTCGACCAGCTAAAAGAATACCTGAAGACCCCGCCAGTCCTGGGGGCACCTGTCAAAGGCAGACCGCTTATTCTCTACATAGCGGCTACCGAATATTCACTGGGGGCAATGCTTGCCCAGAACAATGATGAGGGAAAAGAGCAGGCTCTCTACTACCTCAGCCGGAGACTAGTGGGTGCGGAGGCCAAGTACACCCCGATAGAGAAAGTCTGCCTCGCTTTGGTCTTCGCAGTCAAGAAGATGAGGCACTACATGCTGTCCCATGAAGTAAGTCTAATATCCAGAGCTGACCCTATCAAGCACATTCTCCTCCAGCCTGTCCCGAAGGGACGCCTTGGCAAGTGGGCCGTGCTGCTCATGGAGTTTGATATCACCTACGTGCCGCAGAAGGCCGTTAAGGGACAAGCCGTCGCGGATTTCTTCGCAGCACACCCCGTGCCCGAAGACTCCCCGTTGGCCACCGAGCTACCCGAAGATGAAACACTGGAGGTAGACCAAATACAACAAGCCATCTGGCAGCTTTACTTTGATGGAGCCTCGAGGACAGAAGCGACCCCGTCCGGGCGCGCCAAGGTACGAGCCGGAGCAGGCATCGTCCTCAAGTCGCCAGACGGAGAAGTGATGCACACTTCCTGCTGCGTTAGCAAACCCTGCACCAATAATGAAGCAGAATATGAAGCTCTGATCATCGGCCTCCAGGTCGCCCTCCAAATGGAGATCAAAATGCTCCAAGTGTTCGGCGACTCGCTGCTGGTCGTCAAGCAAGTCCAGGGACAGTTTGATGTCCGAAAACCTGAGCTGCTCCCTTATCACACTAAGGCGAAGCGGCTCATGGAGCGGTTCTACCTCCTCGAGATAGGCCATGTCGCCAGAGGGGAGAACGCACAAGCCGACGCATTGGCAAAATTGGCAAGCTCACTGGCGGTGCCTCCAGATGGATCTCTCCATATCCAAGTAATAAACCAGCGCCAGATGCCCAGCATGATAGAAGAGGAGCCAGAAGAAGAAGAACTAGAGGTCACTGCAGCAGAAGCCGTCGGCCTACCTGACTGGAGAGCCTCCCTGATGCAGTGGTTCAAACACCAGCAATTACCTGACCGAAGAGAAGAAAGGATCAAGCTAGTCAGAACCAAAGACTCCTATGAGCTCCGAAACGGAATATTGTTCCGAATTATGGCGGATGCCAAACAGAAGCTACTCCTCCGATGCTTGTCCATTGAAGAAGCTTGGAGGGTTATGAAGGAGGTCCATGCCGGTACAGCTGGCGCACACCAGGCGGGGCCGAAGATGAAAATTGAAATCAAGAAACTTGGCTACTATTGGCCTGCAATGTTCAACGACTGTTGCGGGTACGCTAAGTCGTGTCAGAGGTGCCAGGAGCATGCCACTATACCCAGGAGGCCTCCCGTGCAACTGCACCCAACCGCGCCCAGTTGGCCGTTTGCCCAATGGGGAACAGATGTTGTGGGCCCCTTACCCGCATCTTCCACAGGCTGCAGATACATTCTGGCGGCGACCGACTACTTCTCCCGCTGGGCAGAGGCTGTTGCCTTACGGGAGGTCACCGGAGAAATCGTGGTCAGGTTTGTCCGCCGCAACATTATATTCCGGTTTGGCGTGCCCGACCGGATTGTGTCAGACAACGGCAGCCACTTCCGCAACCAGAAGGTCTACCGGCTAGCAGAAAAATACAAAATTGATTGGAGGACCTCAACTCCTTACAATCCACAGGCTAATGGGCTGGCCGAAGCTTTCAATAAGACGCTTTGCACTCTCCTAGCGAAAACTGTTAGCTCTAACAAAAGGGACTGGGAAGAAAAAATGTATGAAGCGCTTTGGGCGTACCGAACTGTATACAAGACCCCAACGGGCTGCTCGCCCTTCTCTCTCGTATACGGCTCGGAAGCAATCGTCCCCGTCGAACTGGAGATACCGTCCCTCAGGGTCGCCATTCAGCATGGGCTTGTCCCCGAAGGGCAGACCAACACCGAGCGAAGACTCGATGAACTCTCCAGTCTGGAAGGAAAGCGGCTTCGAGCCCAGCAGAATATTCAGGTCTACCAGGCCCGAATTGCGCGCGCCTTTGACAAGCTGGTCAAGGAGCGCGAATTCAAGAAAGGTGACCTTGTCATGGTCAAGAGAAGAGACCTAATGGCCGCCAACCCCAAGGGTAAGCTGAATGAGAACTGGCTCGGGCCTTACGTAGTCCAAAAAGTCTACGAAGGCGGGGCCTATGTAATTGTCAACCATCGCGGGGAAGTTCAGTTCCCGCCTCTTAATGGAAGGCACTTGAGATTGTACCACGCTCCGGCGCCCCCATTCAGGTAATAATATTACTCCTCGCCCTACTTTTGGGCGGATTTGCCTGATTAATGTCCAAACAACTTGGCTACCATCCACGTTTTCAAAAAAAAAGAGAAGAAAGAAGAGAAAAGTGAAAAAAAAGAAAAGTTGAGAGAACAAAAAATATATGTATGAAAAAAAGAAAGGAAGGAAAAAATAATAAAAGAAAAAAAAAGAGAAAAAAAAGAGAAGAGAAAAGAAAGGAAAAGAAAGAGAAAAAAAAAGAAGAAAGAAGGGAAAGAAAAGAGCAAAAGAAGGATAAAAAAAAAACAGAAAAGGGGAATGCCCCCCATTTCCAGTCACCGCCCCGCATCAGCGGAGGTACTAAAAGTTGACTAAACAAACTCTTCTCTCCGTCCTTCCCGGGCAGTGAGTACCCCTTTGGCTCGGACCTCCCGTCCGGGTCATTGACTAAACAAACTCTTCTCTCCGTCCTCCCCGGGCGATGAGTACTCCTTTGGCTTGGACCACCCGTCTGGGCCATTGACTAAACAAACTCTTCTCTCCGTCCTTCCCGGGCGGTGAGTATCCCTTTGGCTCGGACCTCCCGTCCGGGTCATTGACTAAACAAACTCTTCTCTCCGTCCTCCCCGGGCGGTGAGTACCCCTTTGGCTCGGACCTCCCGTCCGGATCATTGACTAAACAAACTCTTCTCTCCGTCCCCTCTGGCCGACGAGAAGTCCGGTCTCTGACCGAGGCCCCCCGCTTGAGGCCAGCACGTGCTTCCAATATTGCGGCGAAACCAGGGAGTCGCCTGTTCGGTATGGTGGAGTGGTCCCCTCGTCCTCCCCCTGGGAAGGCGAGCACTCTCCTGTACCCTGACGTAGGTTCCCGCCTGGTTCTCCCGAAGCAAATCTTCGCAAAGACCCATACCCTGCTAACGTGGTTCAGCACAAAAGAGGGGAAGGAGGGAAAGAAGAAAACAATGTACACAGAAGAGAAAGGAGGGTAAGAAAGCTCCCTCTGGGACGAATGCACACACAAAGAACGCGTGAAATCATAAATGCTCTGCTCTATTCAGAAAGGGGACCAGACTACATGTGCTGCGGGGCATACCCCTGTGTTACATTCAAAAGAAAAGAAAAAGGAATTGAGGGATGCAACGCTTAGTCGATGTCCCTGAAGATGTCCTCGAGAGGGAGGATCCCGACGCAAGGGAAGTTCGTCATATCGCGCAGTCGGCCCCTCAATTCCTCAAGACGGGCGAGCTCCGCTTCGACGGACACCATTTCAACGTCGGCGACGGCAAGAGCTTCCCTCTCCTCTACCACCGTCCTTTCCGCCTCGGCAAGGCCAAGTTTAGCCGCAGCGAGGTAGCCCTCCAGCTTCTCGATCCGGCTCTTGAAGGAACGAACGCTGCCTTCGCCTTCCTCTAAGGCCTTTCCGTGGCGTTCTCTACTATGGCGTCGGGCCTCTAAGGTCTGCAGATACTCGTCTGCCTGAGCATCAAGGGCGGCACGTTCGTCAGGAGCCTGGGTCTCCAGGAACTCGCGGCGCTTGACATACTTCAGCAACAGCAGAACCCGCCGTGACCATTCCCCCAGCGGGCAGCTGAGCACTGGCAACGCCCCGGTCAACTGCACCACTATAGTATGCACCTCCCTATATGACAGAGAAGGGTCGGCGAGGAGCATGGTCCGTAGAGTGATCAGCATTTGGCGGACTGGCGCCTCTGATGACATATGGCTGACTGAGGGCACGACCGGAGGAGTGAATTCCACGGTGCTGTCCACTTCTGCCCACAGGTCGGTGTCTACCGCCGCTGAAGATGAAGGAAGGGCAAGGGTCAAGTCGCCCGGCCGGCGTAGCTCGACGAGAGACCCTTGGCCAGCCACTGCCGGGGGAGCGGACAAGACCATTGCTGAAGCCTCCGGTGCCCCCATCGTTTGGAGCTCCCCTGCCTCCTCTGCCTCCGTCCGGCCCGCCTCTGCCACTGCTCCAAGGGGCAGGGGTGCAGGTGCCGTCACTTCGGCTAGAGGAGGAGCTTCGAGTAAAGCCAGACCCGACGCCATCACCCACGGACTTTTCTCTCGCATCTGGGGCCCCTCCAGATGTGCACGAAGCCCCGCGAATATCTGTCTCAAGAGAGGATCCTCCATCTGGGCCGGCAGCCTCGGAAGGGGTGGAAGTGGAACCAGCAGGTGAGGGACGCTTCCCGCCTGCACGAGCACGGCAAGAGTCTCCACCTCCGGAACAGAGGCCGGAGTCGATCCCCCCGCTGGTGGCTGACCGGTAATCGGCCTCCGCTTGGCGATTGCCTTGCGAGAGCGGCCAGGCATCTTCCCGGTCGTCGGCACCACCTGCCCACATGAAATACGGTTAGCCGCCCGTCGCCGGGAATAAATTACGCAAGGACGAGAAGTGAGAAGAGCCATAAAACCCTGCTTACCTCGGCCACCGTGAGGACGCGGCCTTCGGGCGCAATCTCTCCTTCCTCCAGAGGCTCGGCCGCCGCTTCGGAAACACTTGAAGTTCCCGCGGCCGACTCTTGCTCAAGAGCCTCGAATAGAAGGGCTAGTTTGCCCGAGCCCACATCGACCCCTACCTGACGGTCGATCGGCGCAACTGGGATACTCTTTTCCACAGCCTCCGGCAAGTCAAGCCCCTGAAACCCGGGGATTGACAAGAAAAGATCATTAGATAACCAAGAAGGAGAGGAAGGAGCCGGCCCAAGCAAGCTCACACTTACAGCAGTCTTCCCCACAAAGCTCGGGGAGCCAGCAAGTAAGGGGGGCCCGAAGACCGGCTCAGGCGGCTCCGATGCCCCGGACACGACCTCATCGGGAGCCGCTTCATCGGAGGAGTAGTTATAGTCTACCTCTTCGCCCGACGATGACTCGACCGCCGCAGGCTCTCCCCTTGCCGGCAAAGGGGCCTCCACTTCGAGGTCAATGGCTGGCGCGCCCTCCCTCAGGCTAGATGAGTCTGGTACGCCGGACCTCAGCCTCCTCCTCACATATAGACGCGTCGTCGGGAGTTGCAGGCGGGGCCCAAATAGCCCAGCGACCGCCTCTGCTGTGCCTGGCACACACAAAAAAAAACGGGTTATATCAAGCCCAATTGGCCCCCAGGAAATAAAAAAGAGAAGAAGCCGATTAAGCCGACAAAGGCAAATACCCTCTTCAGCTCCTGCGGCACGGGGTGACCCACGGGCTTCCTCAACAGGCAAGGCCTTCTCGGGAGTCCCAGCCGTACCTTCGCCCGGGATCAACACGGGCGCCGGCTCCTTCGTGCCGCCTGTAAGGAAGAAGCGCATGGTCGCCGTGCGCGCATGCGGGGCCGGCTCAGGAAGCAAGCCAATCCCAGACGATGTTGGCGACTGTTGGACCTCGTCAGCGTCGTGACTCGGTCCGGCCCGGGTGACTTCAAACTCCTCGAAAGACAAGATGGGGGCCACCGGAGAGACGGCCGTAGGAGCCGGGGATCCCTCGGCCCGTCTCCGCTTTGCCGCTTCCCGCCTGGCCACCTCGGCAGCAGCCAATGCCTTCTTAACAGGCGACTTGGCCCGGGACCTCCCCTGTGCTACCGGTGAGGGAGTCGGGGTCGACGCCGAAGTCTTCCTCGCCGCAGCCGCGACTTCACCCACATCTGGAAGGGGCGCAGGGACTGGCTCCTCCACAGCAGGAATAGGCGCAGGCGTGGGCTCCTCCATAGGGGCTGAAACGAAAGGAAACATTCAGGCGTCGAGACCTTGCTCCGAAATAAAGATAAAGAAAGAGGCTTAAAAGGCATGCTAACAGTCGGAGGCGCTAACCGGCAGGTTGGCTCGGCTCGGTCCGAGCAACCTCGAACTCCTCAAAGGACGAGACCCGTGGCGCCGGAGGAATGGCAGTCGGGGCCGTGGCCGCCTCCGTTTTTCTCCGCTTTGTGTCCCGCTGCTTAGCCACCTTTGCGGCATCCACTGCTTTCTTCACGGGAGATTTTGCCCGGGGCCTCTTCGCTGCCTTGGGCAGAGGAGCCGCAGTTGGGGCTAGTGGCGCGGCTTCAAAATATGCAGGTTTCTGCACAAGCCGAAGGAGATTCCGGTACGTGGCCATTTGCGCGCTATCGGGGTGGTCTGCCAGAACGGAAAAGAGAAATAACAAACACGCATTCATGATTAGCATCCAACTATCTGCAAAGGCCGCGATGATAAGAGACGAAGACAAAAGAAGAAAAAGAGATCGAGTACCGTGAGGGCCAGTATACAGTCGCAGTGTAATCGGCCAGTAGCTCAGGGATGGCTCTTTATCCCGACGCGCCGCCTCTCGAACGAGCCAGCACACATCCTCGATCTTCTGGCACCGGTCCGTAAGACTGGCCAGATCCGCGTGCTTCTTCATGGAAAGGTGGCAGAAGAGGCTGAAGTGGTCTATGCCCCACCCGTCAGCATAATAGTACGGGATGTGCAGGCGCTTGCCCAGGATGGAGGCCCTCTGATCTTCGATCGTCAGTCCGTTCACCCGGAGAAGGACATATAGCCACGTGGTGTCCTTATAGTTCTCGGGCTTCCTCTCCTCCCGCCTCATGAATGTGCGGTATGGGCAGAGCGTATCTCTCTCCGGACGCCAGCTCTTGGCGGGAGTCCCCTCTTCCTCTATGGGGAACGGATAATTGATGAGGTCCAGGCGGTCGCTCCCTACCCGGCACAGATCCCTCAGCGTCTTCTGATAGTTGTCCTTCGCCACTGGAGGCAACTCTACTTTCGGCGTCGGCCTCCTATCCCGGGCTTCCCGACGAGCTGCCATATATGCCGCCACCTCCTTCTCCTGTTTGTTTTTGAGCCGAAGAAGATGATCGGGCTCAATGTCAAGTACCGGCACCGTCTGCCTGCTGAGGAACCTCCTCTCGGCCCCATCCCAGCAGTCGGTCTTATGCAACCGATAGAAGGCCGTCCGGGCGTTCCACCACTTTATGTAGTCTTGGGTCACTCGGGGAACGCGACCCGGGGCCGGTACCCTGAAGGAGGCAGAGTCTGCCCGGTGGAAGAAGTCCCACCAGCTCTTCGCATGCTCAGCAACTGAGCCCCCTCGGACATTCCGCGAGGGCAAGCCGAATTGCGCATGATAAGCAGGGATATGCTGATCATATCCAAAGTTGCGGCCAAATCGGAAGGGGTAATACGGCTCCAGCAGCACATTATCTCCCTTCCGGAACACCAACACGCTGGGGCGAATGGACAGCGCCCAATCCCTCAGCTCGGGCTCCAGCAACGGGCGCACCACGTTTTCCTGGCTGATGGGGTGGACGTACCTCTCCACCTGGTCATCCTTGCACTCCCTTTTATTATTCACAAGGGGGCTTGAATGTGCGGCCAGCGTCCAGAAATGAATGGTGCCAGCCGCATCCCGGGGAACCGTTGTCAACCGGCCCCGAATATCAAACATCCGCATGGAGGTAGAAGCCGGCTCTGCACTAGCGAACTCCAGCATCCTCGGTATTAGTCCCCAATCCTGGAGAACTCGCGGGGCGAACTCGGGGAACAGCGAGCAAACCCACACGTTGAAGAAATGTAGTGGGCACACATACCGGGCCTGCCTCGGAAACTGATGGGTGCTGATATCTCCCAGCGCCTTGTAGATCAAGCAGAGCGTTGCCGGGCACAAAGATAGCTTAATCCCCCACGCCATCTGGCATGCCGGGTAGATGGCATCCGGCCGAATCACTGTCTCATCCCCGTACGGCATGGCAAATGAGCACAGCCAGTACGTGAGATAGGCTGCACAGTGAGTCTGCGGGTCGACGCCCATCGGGTTGGGCCCGCTCCGGCGCCCCATGGAGGGGATCTTCACATCGAGCTTAGGCTTCGCACGCTTCTTGGGAGCAACGGCGGTGCCGACGCATGGGAATTCCTCGTACTGCTTCAGCCTGTTGTAGAAATATTCCAGCCACAGGGGCATGCGTACCCTCTTCCTATCCCCGCGGACGGGCTGCTTTCCCTTGTGCGACAGCTGGTACAACTCTCGGTACGCCTTCATCAGGTACCGGTATGAGTACCCAAGAGAATAATAGCCATCCCCGTTAGTCTCATCCTTGATTAAGTCGGGGAGGCATACTTCTTCATAAGGCTCCCCGTCAATGGGCAAGCCACTCAGCTGACTGAGACCCATAAGTCAAGAGAAGTCTCGCCCTCTGCCGTGTAGAAGGTGTTAGTCTCTGCGCTGAATACCTCTATCATGCCGCAACAGAGACCCTTGGAGATGGGATAGCCATATCGGGAGGCGTATACGCTGTGGTAGATGCCGGCCCGAACTAGCAGTGGGGCGTAGTTGAACAGTACATATTCAGTGAACTCCACTGCCCCTTCCCGGAAACTGTGAGCGTCTTGAAGCTTCAGCTCCCCGAACCAGCCCAGTGATAGTTCATACTTGAATCTGATGGCCAAGCAGTCCAAGACGAAGGGTTCCTCCCTGTAACCCCATCTCAGGGGAGCCAAGAACAAACCAAATCGGGGCAGCTCGCCCTGCACCTTCCCTACAGACATATCCCACTTTGCTGGTGTAAATTGAGGGGCCCGCACTAATTTGTCTTCAGCCGGCAGCACTCCCTCAATACCCAAGACCGGCTTCCATTCCCGGGCTTCTCCCACCAGATACATCGGAATGCTCCTGGGGACGCTGTACAATAGACTGTCCCGGGCATGCAGGATGGCCCGCTCGACGGCTTTTATAGTGCGAAAGTCTCGCCCCTCTCGGGAGCGCAGGTGCTTCAGGAATCGAACAAGGTGCCTATCCTTCGGGAAGTCTTTCCTGTACTCCCCGGCGGCCCGATCGAAGGTGAAGCCGCTCTCAACTCTGACGAGCCGGCTGAAGTCCATGCTCTCACCGTCGGACCCCGATGACTCCGCCAAGGCAGCTATTTCCGCATGTTCACGGTCCAGGTCCTCCACATTGAGCCACGTGACCGCTGGCACGGGACCCCGCGGAATGAGGTCGGCACCGACAGCAGCAACAGGGGCAGAAGAACCACTTGGGGCAGCCATTTGTCTGTAAAGATACACAAATCAAAGATCAGAATGAGCCACGTGCAAAAAGGAAATGAAAGACTGCAAAGGGGCTTTACTACAAATAAAATAAATAAGGCATTGCCAATTTCTGACGAAATTTCGGCAGAAGTTTCCCCTAGGCCAAAGGCGTAAGGGAAAACACGGGTGCGCGTCCACAAGGAGTGACGGCCCCAACAAAGTCATGGTGGGCCCCGAAAGGCAACACCAGAAGTCCGCCTATCGAAGAAGTCTTCTTCCCTAGCTAAAAGTCCCCTGGTCTCTTGGCCGGTACACTCCCCCCTGGAGGCCTTCACCGGTACACCGCCGGGGCACCTTCACCGGCACACCCCCGTGGGTCTTCGCCGGCACAGCCACATGCCTCCTCCCCGGCACACTAGGCGCCTTCATCACCGGCACACCCGGTAGGGGGCTTCGCCGGCACACTCATGCCCGTGCTTCCCTCACCGGCACACACCTCTGCCCGCTCCCCGGCACACCCACGCGGGCTCTCGCCGGTACGCCCATGGGGGACCTCTTCCCCGGTACGCCCTAAGGGGCCTTCCCCGATGCACTCCTCGAGCCCTTGCCCGGCACACCTTCTATCCACTCCCCGACACAGCCATATGCCGCTCCCCCGGTACACTCTGTGAGGTCTCCCCGGTGCGCCCTAAGGGCTCCCCGCCGGCACGCCCCGACGCTCTCCCGCCGGCACGCCTCCACACCTCCTCGCCGGCGCCCGATGGCCTCTCCTACCACGACATCAGAGGAGAGGAAGGAGAGGAGATGGAGAAGAAGAGAGAGGGTAAGGGAGAAAAGAGGGGAGAAGAGGACGGGAGGAAGGAGAAGAGAAAAAATGGTGCTTCACCCTCCGTCGTTCCTCAAACCGAGAAAGAAAGGGGGGGAGGAAAAGGGGGAAGAGGAAAGGAGAGGATGAGGAGAGCCTCCCCGCGGTGTTCCCCTCACCACTACGATGTCAACGACGACGACGGCCGCGACGGCGGCGCTCGGCAACGGAGAAGACGAAGGAGGGGTGGGGGGTTTCGTCTGCTGAAGAGAGAGAAGAGGGAGGGGGAGTTTGAACGGGGGTGGTTCGAATGAACCGCCCCCGCCCCTTTTATACGGCAAAAAAAAAGAGAAGGGAAATAAAAAAGGAGAAAAAAGGACACAAAAAGGAGAAAAGAAGAAAAAGAAGAAGAAAATGGGAGGAAAAAAAATAAAAAAAGAGAGGGGAGGGGAAGAACGAATGAAAAAGGAGAGAAAAGAAGAGAAGAAGAAAAAAGAAGGGGAAGGAAAGGAAAAGGAAATAAAAAAAAACGAGAAGAGAGAAATGGGGGAAATGAAATAAAAAAAGAAAAAAAGGGGGATACAAAAGGGGGAAGAAGAAGAAGAATAAAAGGAGAAAATAAAAAAAATTATTATTACTAAATAAATATGAATACATATATATATGTATATGAATACACGCATATATGTACATACGCATTTACTCATGCACGTAGAGGTACGCGCCAATAATGCACAATAATAGATGCCTCCGGGGGAACATTCCATCCCCACGACCCGGTGCTGACGAGCGTCCGTACAAGTGAAGACGACTCTACCCCTGCAACTCTACCCCTGCCGTGGCACCACTACCCTGTCAACAAACAAGGCCTTTCCTGGCACGTGGCCTCGTGCCTCGGCCACCCCCCCCCCCCCACCATACAAAATCGCCGTCACAGGCCTTACGCCCGGATCGGCGGAACCTCTATCCTTGCGCTGGCATTCGTCCCTTGCCAGCGAAAAAACCCTTTGCCGGCGCAAGGCCCCGTGCCCTAGCCACCCACTCTGCATAATATTGCCATTACAAACCCTACGTCCGAATCGGCACGAATTCTCCCGCTGCGCTGGCATTCTATTGTTGCCAACGAGTGAACCTTATCTTCCGGCGCAAGGCTTCGTGCCCTAGCCTACACTCGCATCACCTAATTTCAAAAAAAAAAAGAAAATAAAATGGGGTTAAAAATAGAGATACCCCGCCAGACTTGCCCCCACGTGGGGACAAGGGTAAAAATGGCAGTGACCCGGCTGTGGCGAAAACCCGAAAGGGCGCTACGGGCAAAATTGGGTACCCCGCCACGTGAAAACCCGAAAGGGCGCGTGGGCAAAAGCAAGAGGGGGTCGGTACCGGCGAAAACCCGAAAGGGCGCTTGTATCGGTAATGTGGTTCAAAAAAAAGAAAGAAAGAAAAGAACAGAAGAGATCAACAAATCAGGTCAGCTCCCGGCACCCTGTCGGCGCTGACGAAGAGACCAAGAGATCAAGAGACCAATATGCTGCTTCAGTCCCCGACACCCCGTCGGCACTGATGAAGAGACGAAGAGGCCAATATGCTGCTTCAGTCCCCGACACCCCGTCGACACTGATGAAGAGACGAAGAGACCAATATGTTGCTTCAGTCCCCGACACCCCGTCGGCACTGATGAAGAGACGAAGAGACCAATATGCTGCTTCAGTCCCCGACACCCCGTCGGCACTGATGAAGAGACGAAGAGACCAATATGCTGCTTCAGTTCTCGACATCCCGTCGGCACTGATGAAGAGACGAAGAGACCAATACACTGCTTCAGTTCCCGGCATCCCGTCGGCACTGATGAAGAGATCAACACACTGCTTCAGTTCCCGGCATCCCGTCGGCACTGATGAAGAGATCAGTACACTGCTTCAGTTCCCGACACCCCGTCGGCACTGATGAAGAGACGAAGAGACCAATATGCTGCTTCAGTTCCCGGCATCCCGTCGGCACTGATGAAGAGATCAACACACTGCTTCAGTTCCCGGCATCCCGTCGGCACTGATGAAGAGATCAGTACACTGCTTCAGTTCCCGACACCCCGTCGGCACTGATGAAGAGACGAAGAGACCAATATGCCGCTTCAGTTCCCGACACCCCGTCGGCACTGATGAAGAGACGAAGAGACCAACATGCTGCTTCAGTCCCCGACAACCCGTCGGCACTGATGAAGAGACGAAGAGACCAATAGACTGCTTCAGTCCCCGACACCCCGTCGGCACTGATGAAGAGACGAAGAGGCCAGCATACTACCACAGTTCCCGACACCCCGTCGGCACTAATGAAGAGACCAACACGCCCTGTCGGCACTGACGAAGAGATAAAGAGACGACAAGTCAGGTCGGCTCCCGACACCCCGTCGATGCTAACGAAAAGAAGAAAGGACTGACACACCATGTCGACGGCCGACACCCCGTCGGCATTGGCGAAGAGACGAATAGACCAAGAGACAAAGAGGCCAACAAACCAGCTCAGCTCCCGACGCCCCGTCGGCGTCGACAAAGAGAGAAGAGACGAAGACACCCGCGGGCACCGCCAGGCTCATCCTTCGCCTGCGATACCCGTGGGTGGGGGGCATTTGTGGACACCGACAATTGCACACCCTGATGTCCCACTCGGTCCATTATCAACAGTGGCTCGAGTGAATAAGTCCCGGGAGAAACTGTCGCAAAGCCGCCTCCGGGAGTCACGACAGTGAAGAGAAGCCAAGCACAAGGAGCCCCCCACAATTTGTGAGCCTCGGAGAAAGCCAAATAGGCCATGACTCGTGTCCATAGCGGGCTCAGAACGGGCTCAAAAACACGTCCGATTTGGCCTTCAACGGCACGCCCTGGGGTGCTCAGCGGCACGGCCCAAGGCCTCCAGCGGCACACCCACTGGGCTGCCCCGCGGCACACCCCCCCAGGGGGTTCAGCGGCACACCCCCAGCGGGGGGGCTTCAACGGTACACCCCATGGGGGGGACTTCAGCGGCACGCCCTTCAGGTCTTCAGCGGCACAGCCCCCAGGGGCTTCAGCAGCACAGCCCTCAGCAGGCCTCAGCGGCACGCCCTTCAGGCCACTCAGCGGCACGCCCTTCAGGCCATTCAGCGGCACGCCCTTCAGGAGCTTCAACGGCACGCCATTTTGGCTCCCCCACGGCACGCCTTTTCAACTCGCCAGCGGTACAGCGTTGAAGCTTTTCAACGGCAAGACGACGTGAAGCCCATGCCCTACGCATCCTTGGCGCGCAGTGAAGCCGTCTGAGGTGTCAGCCGATCATTAGGCCACGTAGGCTCCTCCACTGACACCCAGGGGACGGAGCAGGTCGAATGCCATCATCACACAGGCTGTTTCCCGCCGTTTCGAGAGCACTCGAAGGCTCCCGCCGAGGGAGTATAAAAGACTCCCTGCTTTCGAAGAGAAGGAGACGGACGGACAGAGAGGGACACCCACAGAGAAAACAAGGACAAAGGAGAAGAGAGAAAAGAAGAAGGGCTTCGGCGGGAGCCTCCTCCGACGACCACCGGGAAGAAGCAAGAGTAAGAGAGAGAGAGCTTGATGTAATGGGAGAGAGGGTTGGGGACGGTGGCCCAGGTCCTAAGCCCCAATGCTTTCTTCCCTTTTGTATTCCGTTCCTCCTCCTCCCGTTCTTTGTCTTCGGATTTCCCCTTGTCCACGGCTTCGTCCTGGGCATTTTTCTTTTGTAATGTGTATGTAGGGCCTCGGCCTTTTGATTCCCATGAATAAAAACCACCCTTTCACGGGTTTCTCTTGGATTTCGTTGGCTTATACTAGTCTTTGCAGTTTTCGATGGGTTGTCCGTTTCCCCCTCCGTCTCCCCATTTCTCCGGTGTTATTGGGGCCTCCATGTCGATATGATCGCTCTCCCATGAGCTTTGGCCTCATGGGCCCTTCAATTCCCTCCATGGCCCTCTGTTGTGTTCACCGGTTTAGGGGAGAGGGAGACCCTTACCCTCTCTCCGAATACATAGTAACCAAGTGACCTACCCCCGGCCTTGAATCCCCCCCTCTTTTCCTGAATGACCTCCAAGTCTCCCAGCTTGCACACTCTGTTAAAGCCCACAGCGATGCACCTTCCCGGCACTTGGCCGGCACACTCATTTGCCCTCAGCGGCACACCCTTTGGCCCTCAGCGGCACACACCCTTATGGCCCTCAGCGGCACACCCTTCAGTCCCTCAGCAGCACACTTCCTGGCCCTACTCCGAGCCCTTTCCTTCGTGTTTTCCGAGGTTCTATAAAGGTGTTGCTGCCCTCGGGCGCCCACCTCCAGTTGTCGGGTTCCGCCACTCCATGTGGGCGCGTTCCCTTTATCTCCCTTACGCCCCGGGTTAAGGGGAGATGCTGCCGAATTTTTGTGAGAAAATAACAAAACATTAAAAGAGGCAAAAGGAAGCAACAAACGAATGGAATAATCAATGAACCTCCCAGCTAATCAAGCCACTGCCGGCACCATGACGAGAACCGAACTGATTAACTACCCGGCGGCCCGAACGCCCGATCCGCAAGAAAGGAGGCTGAACCGAGCAAAACGGAAACAAGGGGGAAGTTTATATAGAATTACATGGAAATTAAAACAAGAAGAAAAGAAAAGCCTTAAAAAATAAGAAATTGAAGACTGATTGAACCTCCACCATCACGCCCCTTGAACCCTCAGCGGTGTACCCTTAATTGCCCATGGGCACACCCTTCAGCGGCACACCCCTTCCAGCCTTCAACGGTACGCTTCCAAGCCTTCCCCGGCACGCCCCTTGAACCTTCAGCGGTACGCCCCTAATTGCCCATGGACACACCCTTTAACGGCACACTCCCCCTGGCCCTTTCAGCGGCACACTCCCTCCCTTCGCCGGTACACCCTCATCCATCGTCTCAACGGGATCCAGTGTATAGACTTGGATAATGTACAGACTTTGAGCTGATGAATGCTGGCCAATGTATAGACTTTGGGCCAGCCAATGTACAGACTTCATGTTGCAGCGTATAGACTTGGGGCCAGCCAGCGTACAGGCTTCATGCTACAACGTACAGACTTTGGGCTTGGCAATGTATAGACTTCGAGCTGCAGCCAAAGGGACAATGTATAGACTTGGTGTTGCAGCGTATAGACTTTGAGCCAGCCAATGTACAGACTTCATGTTACAACGTACAGATTTTGGGCTTGGCAATGTATAGACTTTATGCTGGTCAATGTACAGACTTTGAGCTGATGAATGCTGGCCGATGTATAGACTTTGGGCCGGCCAACGTATAGACTTCACGCTGCAGCGTATAGACTTGGCCAATGTATAGGCTTTGGGCTGTAATGTATAGACTTTAGGCTGGCCAACGTATAGACTTCATGATGGACAATGTACAGACTTTGAGCAGCCAACGTACAGACTTTGTGCTGGTTGAATAGGCAATGTATAGACTTGAGGCTGGGGAACGTACAGACTTTATATCCCCCCCCCTCCTTCACCGACACACTCTCCAGCGGTACGCCCTTTTCAACCCCCAGCGGTACACCCCTTGAGCCTACAGCGGTACGCCCCCCTTTGGCCTTGTTGCTCTCAGCGGTACGCCCCTTTGGCCTCCAGCGGTACGCCCTTTTCAGCCCCCAGCGGTACACCCCTTCGCCACTCAACGGCACACCCCATGCCCTCAGCGGTACACTCCCATTTTTTTCCTTCGCCGGCACACTGCATGTATATATACATATATAGCATGATAAGGGCATTGACGATAGCAAATAAACTGATGAAAATTATGCTAATTAAAGGACCCCAAATATGCCACATTAATAATGATTCAAAGGTATAAATAAACAATAAACATCAAATCACAGATCAGAACATATAACTAAGAAAACCCCAAATAAAAGACGCTAGGGCCCACACTGCAGCCCCCATCTCTCCCCGCGACCCGAGGCAAAAGGAACAATAATGCCGCCCTCTCAGGCCGGGCTCGGATCTTGGGAGTCATCCCGACATGGTCCGGTCTCGACCTAGCCTCGAGCCGACATCTTGATCAGACCGGGTTTGCTCCTCGTTCCGGACGCCCTCCGAGTCATCACTAAAATTGCCGGGTGTTCGACAAACACTTGAACGGATTTGTCCCGACTTTTCCTGTTGCGTTTCCATCACGGACTCGTGTCCGAATATGAAAAGGTCCACGAGTGACTGACATGACCAGCGGTTTGTGGTCTGAATACAACCCTCAGTGTGATCCATTCCTATCTCTTTCTTGCACAATTAGTATTATTCTTTTCGGCCGCGGGGCCCCTAATTTCGGCAATTAATCAAGGGTATTCCCTCGTGTGGGGGATGTAAATGACGTCGTGACCTTTATGGCACGACGGGATTCGGTCCCGACACGAACCACACAATCGCCTGACGAAGTCAGACCGAGCGCACCATGGGCTCTTCGGAGCCCGAATAAATTGTCACTTCGGTGACTGGGCACGCCCACGCACTTAATAGACAAGACCACCTGAACCAGCGAATTTAAGCGCGTCCACAGGTCCCGAGTATCTAAGCACTTAGGTGCCTGTCTAAGCAGTGCCTAGGCGCCAAGTTGATGGGAACCAGCCAGCAAAAAGTGTATAATAAAATTTTCTATACAAAAGTTTATCATGATCATTAAAGATAAATGAAACATCACTAATATGACATATAAATCAAAAGTAGTAGGAAGTGGCATTGTAATAAAGTACCAAAATTAAATATGAGATAAAAATGATCACCATTTATCACAGACACATTGCCATAAAGTATCAAAAAACATCACCATTTATCACGAACAAGCATTTTTTGGAAGGTGGCCTAGAGACTACAATTCATAGATAGAGCAGAAAAGTACACAGGATACAACCCATACAAGGAGCAAAAGAAAGGAGAAGGTCATCTACCAAGACGGTAGTGCCTCACCCCAAGAGAAAAAAGCCATGAAACCCATAACAGACCCTAATAGGGTGTTTGGTAACGTTTTTTCTCTTCTTTCTCTCTCAATTTTAAAAATAGAAATGTAAAACCTACTAACCACGTTTGGTTGTTACTTCCCTAATTTTTAGGGAAGAATCTAACTCTACTAAAATCTCTTTCTAACTAAAAACAACCCGAGAGCAAATTTTTTTTTAAAAGAACTCTCGCCGCGACTCCTCGTCCTCCCGCACGGCATCCTTCCACGCTGCTTCTCTTCCCTGCCCATCGCCACACACCACTGCTACCACGACTCTTCTTCGCGATCTCCATAGCCGGGCGGGCTGCCCCCCCCCCCCGACGCAGATCCCCGTAATAGACGACGACGCCGAGGCCGTCATGGCCGCCCTTGCCACCCTCACCCCCTGCCACTTCTCCGACCTCGTCCTCTCCCTCGCCTCCGACCTCCGCCTCCACCAGCAGCGCCTCCTCCTCCTCCTGCTCTCCCCGCCCCGCTTCGCCCATGCCCTCGCCCACGTCCAGGCCCTCTCCCTCCCCCAGAAGGCCGCCCTCTTCGCCAGCCTCCTCCTCTGCTCCCTCGCCAGGCTCGCTCTGGCCTGGGGGGACGGCGACGCGGCCCCCGCCGCCGGCAGCCTCCGGGACCTTGACGCCGGGTTGCTGCTGCTGTTCATGTGCGAGGCCTACGACCCGGACTCGCCGAACCCGTGGGTGTCGGACTCCGACTAGCGCGCCGGCGTCGCGGCGCGCGCGCTGGAGGAGGTGCTCAGCCCCGCCGACCTCGGCTGCTGCGGGTGGGCGGCCGTTGTGTGCCGCCACGTCGACCTGGTGGCGAGGTGCCGCCGCCTGCTGGCGGCTGTCCCTGACTGCGACGGTGGGGAGGGGGCTCGAAAGGCGGGGAGGGAGGCGCCCCCCTCTCCCTGCTCTCTCTCTCTCGCCCACACACACCCCTCATCGCCGGCGGAGACCTCTCTCTTGATGATTGTATTTTTTTAAAATATCATGTTCGAAATCACATGTTATAACTTTTTTTAATTTTTATGAATGATAATAATTTATATTAAATTATTATTTTAATAAATTTTAAATTAAAAAGAGTTGTCTACCAAACAGATCTACATAAATTTTAAAAATTATGACGTTATTGCCAAACAGCAAATATCAGCTGTCATCAATTTTAAATTTTAAGTCAAAAATTATGTTGACACATTTTTTTAGATAGAAATAGTTTTTTTTAAAAAATTGTTCCCAAACACCCTATAAGAGATTACAGAATGAGGTTAGTCCAACCTCCTAGTCTGAATAAAAGAGAAGATTGTTGGATATAGGACCCTCCCATTCTGAGGTGCCATTCATGAAGGCATTTGATACAATTCGAAATGACATAAGATGGGTGCTTTAACACTTCTCTGAACAGTGTTATTCCTTTCTCTCCAAATCGACCATAGACATTGCAACAATAGATCCTTCCCTTCCTGAACTGGGTTGATTTTCATCTAGTCTCTCATCCAGACATCCATGTGAGAATCCACCATCCTGGTAAGAGCCAAAGCCTTAAAAATGGATGCCAAACAGTCTGAATAATGCCACAATTTATGAAAAGATGATCACAAGACTCCTGAAAGCATCCACAAAAAACACACTGAAGTTTGATCAGGTCTGAACCTATGCACTCTATCAGATGTTGCAATTCTCCCCCAAGCAATCTTCCAAAGGAAAATTTTGATTTTTATGGGGAGTTTATTGTTCCACACCTGCTTGTACCAAGAAACTTTCTGTCCCCTTGAGCCAAAAACTGAGTGGCTGATCTAACAGAGAAACAACCTGACTTATCCCATTTCCATCTTCTGAGATCTCTGGCTCCCTGGGTAACAAGTACACTGTCCAACATGTGAGAGAACTGCAGGAACTCCTGCCACTCCACCTCACTCAGGTTTCTCCAAAAGTCAATGCTCCAACCTAGTTACTGTTGAGAATGAGACCACAGATCACTTATCCTAACTCCCTTCCTGCATGCAATTTCAAAGAGATTTAGGAAATGAGACCTGTTGTTTATCCAAGTATCCTCCCAGAATTTCGTCTTGCGACAATCTCCAACTTTAATAACCGTCGAACAATTATAGAAATCCCTCAAGCTCATAATGCTTCTCCAGATACAAGACAAATGATTGTGTCTACATTCATGAGATATCCAGCCATCCTGGTTGTCAAAATACTTGTGCACCACTAATGATCTCCACACTGCGGCATCATCCATGTCTGCCCTCCAAAGCCATTTCAGAAGAAGGGATTGGGTGTCAATGGGGGTCAGACCTACTCCACCTTCCTCCTTAGGCCTGCAAACAGATCTCCATGCAATGGGGTAAGCCCCTTTCTCACCTGGTTCTTTCCCCTTCCAGAAGAAGGAAGCTCTCATGGACTCCAGGTTTTGACAAACAGTTCTAGGAATCTTGAAGATAGGTAAAAAATTGCAATGGAAGACAAGACAGTCTTCAAAAGCACCCATCGCCCACCAGCTGAAAGTAATCTCCCTTTCCAAGCTGCCAAGCGGTCCCCACATTTTTTAAGTATACCATTCCAATCAGCAACTCTGAGCCTCCCTACAGTAAGAGGTGTCCCCAAATATTTAATAGGGAAACATCCCCATTAAGCTCCAGAAATCTGAGCTAAACGATCCTTATTATCCTCCTCTATGTTGACCCCTACTAATTCACTTTTCAGAAAATTCATTTTGAAACCTGTCACCTCTTCCAATAGTCTAAGAATCATACCATTTGAAAGAAAACAAACATCACATACACATCAGTATTAACTAGAAAAGTAACAAAGACAATAAAACTACTAAGCCAGGTTCAAGAGTAGTCTTGTGTGTGTGTGTGTGTGCGTCTAACTCCAAATTTGTGTCCAGATAGTGTATGCATGTGAAACAACATAAGGGCCTGTTGCAGCAAAGGCCTTGTTGAAGAAGTGTGTGGAACCTGATCTACTTTTGACCCGGCCTTGCATCGTAAAAATTTTGGGGGCCCAAGGTGGGAAGGCAGGCACCTTGGGCCACCTGGCATGCCTTGGCAGTGACTTGGGCGGCTTTCGCAACCCAACTAGGCGCAACTGTGTAGCTCCCAGAAAAATGCCTTCCGGCCACCTTGACAACTATGGTAGTTATTCAAGTCTTTCACCTTCATAATGTTCATGTTTATCCACTTTGTTATCTTGTTTTCTTCCTATTTTGTTTGCAGAAGGCTGTAACAAAGACAAAATGCATAAATACAATGGAAGAAGAAGAGAAAGCTCTCAAAAGAAATGGTACTTGGAAACTTGCAGACTCTCCAAAAGGTAAGAGCTTATCAGTGCCAAGTGGGTTTACATCAACAAGTACAGTTCAGTTAGATGGCATGACTAAGGGAGATAAAGCAACACTTGTGGAAAGGTGGCAGACTTCTGGGATTATTTATCAAGAGACATTTGCAGCTATGGTGGAGCTAAAATCAGTCAGAGTTATCCTCTAACTTATTACTGTTCAGTTTTCATGGAAGCTATATCATCCTCTTTTCACTTTCAAATAAAGAAACATCCTCTTTTCATGGAAGACGAATCAGCTTAATGATGTAAAAAATATGATTCTAAATGGTGACTTACATGAAGAAGCATACATGCATGTTTCTCCAAGATTTGAAGTAAACCAGAGGGTTTAGAAGATGGCTTTCTGTGGATTGGAAAGCATCTGCAAATCATCTGATGGAATCAGACAAGCCATGATTCATTTAGGCTACACAGAAGGGAATGCTAATCATATCTTGTTTATAAAATGGAGTAAATCGACAGGCTGTTCTTCTTTTCACATATACAGATGGCATGGTGAGTTTTGAGATAATGGAAGGAAAATTAGCTGTTGAAGGAAGATTTGGTAAGGGAATTTGAGATCAAGGAACTTGGTGATCTCACATTTGCAGAGGTAATAATAACACCATGCTATTAAGTGGATTCTCTCTCTAGGTGGTTTCCAGAGTGAGAAGCTCTGAGGAAGGGCATGTCACAGGGTGGGACGCCCGGGCGCATCCCCAGAGCGACACACCAGAATGCATCTGGGGTGTCATGGGGAAGCGGCTCTTCCCAAGGGCCGATGCTGCTACAGGTGCAGGTGGCCGGGCCACCTGTTCCATTTCTGTGCAGCACCAAAGCAAGCTGTGGGGGTCGTGTCCTTCCAGGCAGGACGTTCGCAGAAGCCGTGACGGGAAGCTCGGGTCGTGCGATGCAGTGAAGGGGGTGGGTTGTGTGTGGAGGCGGACCCTTTGCCGGTGGAGGTCCTGCAGGGAAGGCTCCACTGGTTGAGCAGGTGTCTGAGGGTGGATGTGGTGGAAGGGGGAGCTGTCCCAGCACGTGTTAAAGGGGTCCTGGATGGTGGGCTGAGCAGCGAAGATAGTTGGATTGTGGTTCAGACAGGGCTCCGATGCTTCCTGGCGGTGAGTCGGAGGAAGGAGGAGGCTGCAGCGTTGGCAAAAGCAGGCTGCGCAGTGGCGGAGGGAGCCCTACTCCATTTAAGGTGATGGTCCAACCATATGGGCACCTTCCCCAACCCCAGGACGACACGAGCTAAGATCTAACTAGTGGGGGTGCCGCTTGTGCTCTGCTATGAGATCAGAGTGGTGGTGCTTGCTCGTCGATTCGGCAGATTAGAGCCGGGCTCAGTGGGCTGGACAAAGGGTGGGGAGCTCACAGCGATGGAGGCTGTCGTTTGGGTGTACAGTCTTCACATTACCAGGGCCAAGTCAGAAGGTGGCGGTGGCGGTGGCGGCCCGGCCGGGTGAGAGACAGCAGCAGCCGTTGGGGCATCTTTCGTTGGATCCAGAGGTGGGAGACCACCCTAGCCCGGGGGTACGTGGAGGTCTTTGGGAGCAAAGTTTGAATTTCAAAGGACCGGATCCGGCGGGGTTTGGGCGAGAGGATCCGAACCGGTTTGAAGCGGCTTCGGTTAACCAGATAGATCGGGCGTCCTCTTCGGGCCAGCGGGTGCGGAGCGCGAGTACAACTTACCCAAATCGGCACCCGGTTTTCATAACGGGTCGCCTAGAACCATTACCAGCCTCCCCTACCATCCGAACGGCCCTGGTTCACACTCCGTCGGCTCGCAGCACAAGGAGGTGGACATTGGCGACGCTAACTCCGGCCCCCACTCCGATCATCGGCCGCCAACAATGTCCCCGCCGCCATCCACGAGGCATGTGGTGGACTCTCTGGCAGCAGTGATTATACGTTTGAGACACCCGATGGCCTCCAACCCTCTGCCAAAGCCGAACCTACCGGCAAGGGGGGGCATGACTGCCCGGCAAGGGAGCTATAGGCGACGTTCCAGCTGTCCCCCGTAGCGCAACTTCCCCACCTCTCTGTGCATGACCACCAAGGGCCGCCCCCCTGACTGTTGTGTCGCCGGTGGCATGCTTCCCCCGACTGCTTCTATTGAGGATGACCAAGGGAGATGGCAAGGACACAGAGTCTGCCCCGCCTGCCTCGGACCTCCAAAGGCCTATTGCATCGCCACCGGCGGCTCACGCACTGGGTGATACAAAGGAGGAGAAGCAACGGACATCATTGGGCACTATTCCACCAGGTCAGTGATGAGGAGCTGTACATCAGACTATGGAGGTCAATGGGTAGTTGCAGTCCTCTTTGATGCCGGTGCCCATCAATATGGACTTGGTTGGGTCTGTCCTCCAGGCCAGCAAGCGACACTCAATTGGGAGGCAGCGACTAGTAGCCAAGTGGCAAAGATAGTAGGGGTGGAGCTTCTGTTAGAGAATGAGGAGGTAATCTCAGAGACACAGGGAAGGGGAGCAGGTATGCCTCTTGGTGGGGAGGAGCTGAACGACAGAAATATTTGTGGGAGGGAAAAAAATAAAGGAGCTGGAAGGGGTGTCAGAAAAAATGGCAGAAGATCAGGTGAGGGAGTTGGCGGCCAAGGTGGGCATCTTGTGTTGGTGTGGAGAAAGACTTGAAAGCGGCGTTCTCTAAAATTAAAAAGACATGGTGTGCAAGTACCTCGCAAGGAGAAAGATCTCAGCTGAGGGGGGGGGAGGATGAGGATGGTAGAGAGGAGAGGGACATCCCACTTTCATCATGAGGATTGTCTCTTGAAATATAAGGGGGAGGAAGGGTGGGGGAGAGAGAAGAAGAGGGCGGTCAAAGAGTTAATTAGGAGATGTAAGATAGACATCCTGTGCATTCAAGAATCCAAGTGTGAAGGGGATAGGAAGTCCATCATGAGGGAGATTGGTGGAGTTAGACTCTCTAGGGGAGTGGCTTCTCCGGCAGAGGAAAAGTCCGGGAGAATCATGATCCTATGGAATCAGTTTGAAGTTGAAGCGGTTAAGCAAGACAAACTAGTAAGTGGGCTATCTCATTGCATTTCCGTAATGTAAGGGATGACTTCTCTTGGGACTTCAGGAGGGTGTATAGCCCTCAAAGCATAGAGGAGAAGCAACTTTTGTGGAAAGACTTGGTGAAGCACCATCATATCTCAGGTCGACCTTGGTGTGTAAGGTGGAGACTTCAATGCAATGGCAGCACCTTGGGAGAGGACGGGGGACCATAACCTTAGAAGGGAGATGGAGGACTTCTCCAATTTCATTGAGGAAGTAGCCTTAGTAGACATCGGCATGGCCAATGGATAGTACACTTGGTACAACCTGAGAGCTACTCCCTTCTGCTCTAGGCAGGACAGGTATCTGGTTTCTGTTGACTGGGAGGATCATTATCCTCATGTGCAGGTGCACTCTTTGGCTAGATCTATCTAAGACCACAAGCCCCTCCTTTTGAAGACTAGCCGCTCTTACGATAAGAGGTACAACCTCACGCTTAAGAAGTTCTAGTTCTGGGAGATAGAGTTTATGGAGACAGTTAGGGGAGGAAGCAATGTACAGTGCATGGACAGTTCGGCTACGGCTACTTTGGTTAAGAAGGTGAGGCACACAGCTCAAATTCTCAGGGCTTGGGGGTAGACAAAACCTCCCGGACAAGACAATTAAGGATAGATATCTCTAGCAAATTGAGGACCTAGATAGTCTAGAGGAGGCAGGACTCATGGATGATACTGATAAGAAGTTCAAGGACACTCTGAGGGGAGAGTTTGATGAGATTCTCACTAGAGAAGAGATCTACTGGAGACATAGATCAAGAGACAAATGGATCATAGAAGGAGACAAGAACACTGCTTACTTCCAGTATATTGTATCCGAGAGGAAGAGAGTCAACACCATCACTTATATCCATGTGAGTAATCGCTCCTCTGTGATGAAGGACATCAGGGGTCAGGCGAGAGACTTCTACTCTAGACATTTTACAGAGAATGAACACGGTAGGCTGAGAATTGCGAAGGACCACCTCCCACGTCTCCCACCTGTGAATAGGGAAGCCATCTCCCAGAACTTCTCTGAGGAGGAGGTATATCAGGCAATCTTTTCTCTTGCAGGGAATAGAGCACCTGGGCTGGACGACCTCCCGATGGTTTTCTTTCAGAAGTGTTGGGACATTATTAAGGGAGACCTGTTAGTAGCAGTGAAGGAGTTTCTAGAGGGAAGGGCTCACTTAGGGGTATCAATAAAACCCTATTAGTTCTTATCCCAAAGAAACAAAGAGCACAAGATTTCAGGGACTTCAAGCCCATCAATCTTTTGAATAGTACATACAAGATCATCTCTAAAGTGCTAGCAGGGAGATTGGACAGAGTATTGGATAATTTGACCAGTAATTTCCAGGGTGCCTTCATCAGGGGGAGAGACATTCAAGAAAATTTCTTGGTAGCCTATGAGTGCATTTTTGCTATAAAAAATCTGAGAAAGAAAAGGGTGGTATTGAAGTTGGACTTTGAAAAGGCCTATGATAGGGTCAATTGGCAATGTCTACTTGATGTGTCAGACAAGATGGGGTTTAGGGAGCGATGGATAGGCTGGGTTCGTGCTTGTATTTCCTCAACCACTTTTGTTGTTCTTGTCAATGGGAAGTCGACTCCTCTCTTCCACAATAGTAGGGAGCTCCGTTTAGGTGATCCCATGTCCCCTCTCCTCTTTGTGTTGGTAGCTCAAATCTTGAGTAAGGTCTAGATGAGAGCAGAGGCAGCAAGTTTGATCAAGGGTTTCCAAGTTGGGAGAGACGGTCCTTCTGTTACACACTTATAGTATGCAAATAATACTATTTTGTTCCTTGCAGAGGATAAGCATCAATTGTACATGGCTAGGCTATTGTTGGAATTACTGGAGGAGGTTAGTGGTCTCAAGGTTAATTTTGATAAAAGCCTTCTGGTAGGGGAGGATAGGGCCCTGCAGAGGACAACCTACATCTTGCAACATAAGATAAGAGCTTTCCCTATCTCCTATCTGGGCCTTCCACTATCCCTTGGTACTCTACATTGTGTAGACTGGCAACCCCTAGTTCAGAGATATGAGGCTAGACTGATAGGTTGGAAAACTAGATTGTTATCCTATGGGGGAAGCCTTGTTTTATGCAAGTCAGTGCTGGACAGCCTACCTATTTATTTCCTATCCATGTTCCGGATGCCAAAAATAGTGACGAGGAAGGTGGAATCCATTCAGGGGAGATTCTTTTGGCATGGGAGTGGAGGAAGATGCAGGGGGTGGAATGACATCAAGTGGGGTAGAGTGGCGGCTAGCATGGAAGAGAGAGATGTGAGGTTAAAGAATATTAGATAATTCAACTTGGCTCTCTTATGCAAGTGGTCATGGAAGCTAGGAAAGAGAGAGGATGGGCTGTGGGCGCAAGTTATCAGACAAAGGTGCTATGGCAGGAGGGTGTGGGACTTGGCACCTTCATCTCAGTACCACATCTCTCCTATTTGGCGAGACATCTTGACCTGCAGGGATATTATCTACTCCAGTGTCCAGATTCAACTAGGAAAAGGTGACAAGTGCCTTTTCTGAAAGGACAGATGGTGCGGCGACTTTACTGTGGAGGTCTCTTACCCGCATGGTTGGCAATTTCGGTCGAAACCGATACGTTAAACCGATACGTTTCGGCCGAAACGTATCGGTTTCGGACCTAACCGATCCGAAACCAACTGACCGAAACTGGGCGAAATCGGGCATCAACTGCAAGGCAAAAAAATAGTATTTTATTTGGTTTCGGGTCGAAACCGATACTGTTTCGATTTCGAACCCAGCCAAAACCGAAACTAAAACTGCCATCCTTGCTTACTCGAGCCTCTTCGCAATTTCAGCAACCCCTCTTGGGTCGATCTCCCAAACTTTTGACTCTCAACTGTAAGGAGGTCCTGGGCACCGGCTTTCAAGAGAAACCTCAGACTTGAGGAGATGGAGCAGCTTCATGACCTCCTTCACTTCCTCCTGGACTTTACTCCTCAGCCAAACAAAGTTGAAGAGTCGACATGAAGGTGGGGGGCGGAGGGTACATTCTCAGTCCGATCAAATAACACATTTATCTCTAATGGAGGGGTGAGGCTGTAGCTTACACCTTTATCTCTGATGGAGGGACTTTCCACATCCTCACTCGTCACACCTGGTGGCCTAGGAGCCCGCTGAAGGTGAAGCTTCTTATTTGGAGGATCTCCCATGAGAGGCTGACCACTCGGGATAGGCTGCTACCTTTCCTCCCGGGTCTTTACCTGACTTGTTTGTTGCTTGTGTGGAGAGGAGGATGAGACTTTAGACCACCTATTCGTAGGCTGCACCTCTCGGGGAGTGTGGCAGGAACTTGCTAAGAAGACAGTGCGCTATTGGTCGCCAGAGTGATGTGCATCACCTTATCGGGACATGGGGTAGAAGCTGGACCCTCAGAGGAGGCAAAGTTGTATGGTGGATGATTCTCCAGGCTACCTTGTGGACCTTATAGGGGGGAACGAAATAACATGACCTTCAGAAGGGAAGTTAGACCAGGGGAGTTGGTAGTATTGTTCATTTGTATAGAGTGAGAGAGTGGGCAGAAGTCCTTTATAACGTAAATTCCCACAATTCGTCCCTTTTTGTTTGGGGGGGTTAGAGGAGGGGTTACACTAGCTCGGTGTGCTCCATGCATGTACATGGATTTTTGGGAACTTTCTAACTATAATTGTACATCTCTTTTTCATTTAAAACAATAATGATACCACCCACTTTCAAAAAAAAAAAAAAACTTGGTGATCTCAAATACATGCTGGGCATATAGGTGGCTAGATCCCATAAAGGTATCTAGATGTGCCAACATGAATACGCCTTGGATTTACCTAAAGCAACTGGCAAGTTGAAGTGCAAACAAGTAACACATCTATAGAATTAAACCATGCCATGAGTGAACAAGGAGAAGAACTTCAGAGGGAGGTAAATAAAGGGAGGCAAGCCTCCAATTTGTCACTCACTAAGTAAGACATCGTCTATGCTGATTCTAAGGTTTGTCAGTTCATGCATGCACCAAAGACACCACAATTGAGAGCAGTGTGTCAAGACAAAAGGGAAACCTAGACTTGTATGTTCCTTGTAGAGTTGTGACACCCTAGGTCTAGTGCATGATCTTTTTTTTTTATAAGCCAAGTCATCAAGCAGGAAGAAGGGAGAGTGCACCCCCATTCCAGAGGAAGGGAATGTTCTCACTCCACCAAATCACCACTTGATGCTTTATTTTATTGATTTTCCAAATATGAACAAATTCATAAGAGGCCAAGCCTCTACAAATACAAGGAGATATAAAATGTAAAAAAAGCTGTACAGTCCTCTAAAGACTGGCGCATTCAATGTCGGCTTTGTGAAGTCCTTTCGCTGCTGAAGTCGGTGCATTCAAAGTCTGAGCTTTGTGAGGTCTGTACATTGTGAAGTCCATGCACTGCACTGCATTCAAAGTCTGAGCTTTGTGAAGTCTGTAAATTGTGAAGTCCATGCACTGCACGCCCTTTCGCTGCTGAAGTCGGTGCATTCAAAGTCTGAGCTTTGTGAGGTATATACATTGTGAAGTCTATACACTGCACTCCCTTTCGCTGTTGAAGTTTGTACATTGTGAAGTCTGTACAATGTGAAGTCCGTTCGCTGCTGAAGACAGTGCAGAGTTTGTGAAGTCTATACATTGTGAAGTCTGTACATTGTGGTGCATATAAAGTCTGAGCTTTGCGAAGTCTGTACATTGTGAAGTCCATACACTGCATACACTGCACTCCCTTTCTCTGCTGAAGTCTGTACATTGTGAAGTCTGTACATTGTGAAGTCCGTTCGCTGTTGAAGACGGTGCAGAGTTTGTGAAGTCTGTACATTGTGAAGTCTGTACATTGTGCTGGTATACACTCGAACGAAGTCTGTACATTGTGCTGGTATAAACTCGAACCCTGCCAGATCTACAGACCCAAAGGTCATCTGTTACAGGTTCGAACAGCAGGAAGACCTATTTTATCCACTCGGAGAGCACCCCTAGCCAGCCGAGGGAGCTCACTAGTTCGAGTGTATATGTTGTTGCTGTGAGAGTTACAAGCAAAAGAAGCTAGTGCGTCAGCAACTTGATTACCCTCCCTGAAGATGTGCTGAACGGAGTAACCACATATGGTTACTTGATCAAGAATTGCCTTCCACCAAGGGAGGATGGTCCAATTTGGGGCCACTCCTTTTTGAATAGCATTAACAAGCAAAGCACAATCGTAGTAGATAGCATCCACCTGAATGTCACTGTGTAAAACTAGAGCTAGACCATCATGTAAAGCCCTTGCCTTGGCTAGAATGCTGCACCCAAAGCCATAGTGAAAAGCAAAACCTACTATCAGGTTGTCCGCAGGGTCACGGATACATCCTCCTCCACCACTCATTCCAGGATTTCCTTTGGAGGCCCCATCGACATGTAGAGTAAAATTGGAGGAAGATAATTTGCATTGCACAAGGATTGGCAGGTTTTGGACTATCCTCGGATAAAAGTGAAACAAAGCCAGGCTATGTTTATGCATATTGGAGAGGAATCCAGGGAAGTGGATTTTGTCCAGGGAGATGTTGATAGCTTCACAAACTCTCTTCTTTATGCCACTAATGTTTGGCCTGATACAGTCAAATCTTGCTATGCATCTAGTCTTCTATAATTCCCAGAGCATTAAAATTACTGCATTCAGTCCAATATAGCTGTAGGCCGAGGATAAACTGGAACCAGCCAATATATTCCAGCATCGAACAGTAATATGTTCACTGAGATGTACCTTTACATTGATGAGAGGTGTGATCCAGGCCCATAGATCAGCTGCTAATTCCCCTTTGATGAAAAGGTGGTTGACGTCTTCAACTTCAGGTGTGGTACAGCAGCTGCATTTGGAAGCCATAGAAATGCAGTCTAGTGCATGATCCAAACCCTAGATCACTCTCTTTTCTTGTGGAATTATCCACTCTCATGTTGCTAGTAACTGAGGAAACAACAATTATACAGATTGTGGAAATTTAAAATGCTAATAATTAGAAATAGATAAGAGACAGATTGCCATATTAATCCAGATGTCTACATGGCTGATTGGTGAGGACACGCGCCACAGTTTACGACGGAGTACACGGATCTCGCCGGCATCCCTTTGGCTCGGCGACCAGTTGGCAGATTAGCGGAGCTATCATCACTTATTTTATGCTTTGGGCCATGTTGGGCCTTGGTTTAGTCCATGTGTGGACATTTTTCTTTCAGTCATGGACCTTTGTAGGCCAATTAGGCTTTTATTACGTTTGGTAGGCTTGCTAGGAGGCTAAGGAGGTTAATGGGCCACTTCTTGGTTCACTCCTCTGGCCCACTTGGGCTTGGCCGCACCCTTTTCCCCTAGGCCCACTTTGGGAGGCGCACCCCACCCTAGGGTTAGGGTTGGGGGCGGACCATTCCCTCCTCCTCTTGGAGAGGATAGCAGCCGCCCTTCCCCACTTGCCCTCTCCCTCTTTTGGCCGCTCCCACCATTCACTCCTAGATTCTAGGAAGTGTGATTTCCCTTCCCAAGGTGTGGCCGCACCCCTCCTCCCTCTCTCCTTGGCTAGGGTTTAAACCTAGCCTTTCCCCTCCCCCTATAAGTACTCATGTATTTGGAGAAGAAAAGGCTAATGAAATTTTGAATCTTGAGAGCCATTTATTGAGTGCCCATTGTGTGTAAGGGGCGACCCCTTGCTTCTTCTTCTTCTTGAGGGTGCGACTCCCTCTTCCCCATCTCCAGTCCTTGGGTGCGACGCCCAGGGGTAGGAGACCTCCTCCAAGGATCCCAACGCCAGCCCTCTTCTTCCAACATTCACGGCGACGAGTTCGGTGAAGCGACGGCGCACGCGGGATCTTTATCCTCTTCCCCGGGCGTCCCTGTGCTGACAGCAGATTTGGTGTCCAAAGATCGGTCTGGTGCGTCTACTTCCGGGCGGCTTCTCTCTCTAAGGTCTTCACGACTTTTGTACCCCTTCCTGTCACCGTTCCAACCCCACTGGTTTCGTCTCAAAACTCCACCCACAGCGAAAGTTCCCTTCATACCTACTTTCGGTGCGCTGGCTGTCACCCTGACAGTCTCACCTGAACTAGAGCCTTCTTGCCCGCCTGTTTACGTCACCTTTCCACCGTTTCTAGCCCTATTTCCCTTCATAAGAGTTGTTCCTCTGCCAGTTACGAATCCAACCTAAGTGGTCTCGCCTCAATATTCCATCGGGGCTGAGAGTTCCCTTTGTACACACTTTCTGTGCGCAGTTCTATGCTACAGTACCCGTGTGGGACCAGTCAGCAGGGACCTCCAAAGGGACCACCCTCTAGCCACCTCTGATTGCCATGAAATTTGGTAGGCCACCCCCTCACACCATACCCCATCTCCAGTAAACGCCACAGACCCGGAATCCACATTCAACCCCTCGCCATTACTGCCCTTCCGGGAGTCACAGTTCTGACTGCCCTGAATTGCAGACTGTGACCCCAACTTCCTTCGCCACCCACGCCCGAAAGTCCCATGGTACCCCACCGGCCACCACAACCCACCATTAGCCTCCCCTGTCAGCCATCTACCAGAGAAGACCCTGCCACATTTGCTGTCCGGAGGGTCACGTACCGGCCGTTCTCGCGGCCTCTATCACTGTGAGCAGCAGGCCGGTCGACTGCACGCCAGGTGTTCGACGAATCGCCACAGCCACCAGCGGCCTCAGCAGCGGCTCTCCTTCCACGGGCGCCCCTGGGGTATCCCCATCAGCGCCCCCGCCGAGTTTTGCAGGTCCCGGACGTGACTAAGGGGACCTATCGGTGTCGCCATCCAGCTGCGGGACAGAACCTGCGCAGGGTGGCCAGCTAGTCGCCCCCTTCCCAAGTGCACTCCCGACGCGTCTCCGGGCCCAGCGACGTACCTCTTCTTCCCGGAGGAGCGTCCCCTATTACAGCGAGGCGCCGGAAGACTCCTTCCTTGCAGCAGCCCGAGGCGGACCTGTGGACATCGAGCTGCCCCGACCCGGTACCCGTCACCCCACGCCGCACGCTACCGGATTGAGCTTGTAGCCCGTTACCTCCCTGCGAGGAGTGGGCACCATTTGGTTATGTAATATTGTTTGTTTGATGTACCGGTGGGTGTGTGGCATGGCCGGGGTTCCTTCCCCACGCCTAGGCGTGGAGGTACGCATCTCGCTCTCATTCGTGGTTCTTGCTTATCACGTATACGGTTGATTGTGCCGCGCATGAGTGTAGGACCTAGCTAGTTTCTACTTATCATTGCTGGTTCGAGAGACGAGAGCGCCCATTCCCCTTGGCCCTAGTCGAGCACCGAGCTCGGACTAGATCCCGTGTCGTCCAGCGGCTCTCGCCCGTTGTGACCTCGTCGCGCCTCCCTCCTTGGGCCGGCCGTGTTCGGAGTTCTGTTGAGAGACGCCTCCACCCGGAGGGAATTCACGTTAGTCGGTCACGCCGGCTTGCCTTGTCACGTGCGCGTGCTGGTCGCACTCTCTAGTGTCGTAGGTTAGCTAGCGAGTCAGTCGGTCCCGCATCAAGTTTGGTATCAGAGCATATTGTCCCGCATCAAGTTTGGTATCAGAGCATATTGTCCCGCATCAAGTTTGGTATCAGAGCTTAGGGAACCAGTTTGTTCTAACAAATTGGGGTCTTAGGTCATTTGAGGCCTTAGAGTTGTCTAGGTTGCATTGAGTCTCTTAGTTCATCTAGGTAATCTACCATTGCATTGTCTTTTTAGGTTTATGTCTAGTTAGAGTTATCCTTGTCTCGTTGAGTCTTGCATGTGTTTTGAGTTCCCAGTGCATCTCGATGGCTAGTTCTTATTATTCAGTTCCATACCACCGACCCAACCTTAGTAGGGTGCATCAGGTAGAGGGAGCCCCGAGTAGTCCTGTCCAAGGCAACAGGTTCGTGTCCGAGTATATTAAGGATTTTGATGAGCACCTAATGCGATATGGGACTCAGGTGGATGAAATCAGGACTGTAGCTCATTTCCGTCGGGGTCTGCGCGAGCACCTCCGGATTGAGTTATCCCGCCGCCATGTGCAGACCCTGGGGGAAGCTTACCAGGTTGCTCGTGAACAGGAGCAGTTTGAGCTCGAGTTTGCTCCGGTCCAGCACCCCACACCCACATACTCTCGTGGGTCGTATTCTCGAGCTACCCCTAGACCATACCCTCGGGGACCCGTGGCCCGTCCACAGGAGTCGGCTCGTCAGGACTCCTTTACCTCTAGACCTCACTATTCCCATCCGAGGGACTATCACCCTCGATCCACGGCTACAGCCTCTGCCCCTCAGCTTCAGCAACCTACTGTCTCTACCCACCCTCCGAGGGCTTGTCCACTACCCGCCACCACCTTGGCCGCTCCCCGAGACCTGAGGTCCGATATGCCATTCGTGAAGGCTGACTTCCAAGCTTCCTTTGATCGATACCTGACCCGCGTAACCCCTTATAGTAAGCTCATATCCGTCGGTTATGAGGCTGATCCGGGTCTTGAGGCGGAGTATTTGGATGAGTCGATAGAGGACCAAGATCCCATCCAGTATATAGAGGACCCCGTTCCCTCACTGGGGGTAGATGCTTCATCCTTCGACCCACATCTTGAGCCATTACTACCTCTCAAGGGTGAGCTTGTCATTGGGGAGTTTTTAGCTAGCTGGTTAAGGGAGGGTCCACATCTAGATGTCTCGATCACCTACTACCCCTCCATGGAGCCAACTCTCCCAGTCATACCCCTTAACTCCTTTCACACCACTTTTCGGTCCTTCAGCTTTATGGAGAATGTGAGGGAGTTTCTTAAGAGTTTGGATTGTCAGTGGGAGTTGACATACATGTTGGCCTTAGGGTCTGACCAACCCTATAGTCATAGCTTCATACTCCCAGCTTTGGGGTCTATTACCTCGGTGTACACCATAGGTCCTATCACTTCCGAGGTCCTTCTATTCTTTCCCATACTCGATGAGGTTGCCTTTCCCCCATCTTATGGCATTACTACGCCGAGGGAGGAACCTTGTCTCCCTGGCCCTTATGGTTCCCTTGCCCCATCATTCATAGTGCCTAAAGGTGACCATTTGCAACTTGGCGACTATCCGACATGGGCAAGTATAGTGAAGGGGCATGTTAGGAAAAGTCTCCATTTCTTTGACCCTTTTGATCCTTTTCCTATTAAACCTCCCGATCCATATTTCCTCACCCCTTGTGACGAGGAGGTCCATTATCACTCTCCTTCCATGCATGGACCCACACCCCAGAGTTTGGCTAGGAGGGAGCCCCAGATGGTCCATTATCACTCTCCTTTCACTCCTTTATCTCTCTTTCATGCATCATCCCGTCCACAATCATATAGGGGTTACATGGTGAGTGAGTCTATTCATATTGGTCCCCCAAAGTCTAGCACACTTGGTAGGACACACATGCATGAATGGAACAACTTTGGTTGTCCAGGCCCTCCCCATGTTGTCCAGTCTAGGAGGTGTCATGGCCATGCTAGGTCCATGTTTGGATGTCCAGGACCACCACTGCGTTCATATAGGCATGAGTCCATAGAGCTTGTTCGAAGTCTGCATCACCATCACCATCTAGAGACCGGCAACGCACGTTATAAGGATCTAGCTGATGCGCGTCGATGCACCCGTGAGTTCCGCGAGGGAGAGTATGTCATGTTCAGGGTCAGACCTGAACGGTTCCCTTCGGGGGCCGTAAAGAAACTCCAGGACCGCGGTGCCGGACCCTTCCGAGTTCTGAGGCGGATTGGGTCTAACGCGTATGAGATTGAGCTGCCAGATGATTATGGGATCAGTTCGACGTTCAACGTCTCTGATCTAGTGGCCTATCGGGATCCAGCAGTGATTCCCAGTGAGCTTCTTGGGCCTCCCCTTCCTGTTGTGAGCGATACACCTTCTGAGAGTCCACCTCCTCCAGCCCCATTACAGAGACGCGAGCACATCGATTGTATACTGGATGAGCAGGTGACCACCACCAGGAGCGGGGCCTACCAGCGCTTCCTAGTGCGTTGGAGAGGGCGCCCTGCGACAGACGACACCTGGATCACGCGGGGAGAGCTGGAGCGGATTGACCCGGACTTGCTGGAGCGTTACCTGAGCGACTGTGACCCTTACTCGACGGGGTCGAGTTCTTCCCACCCGGGGAGAATTGGTGAGGACACGCGCCACAGTTTACGACGGAGTACACGGATCTCGCCGGCATCCCTTTGGCTCGGCGACCAGTTGGCAGATTAGCGGAGCTATCATCACTTATTTTATGCTTTGGGCCATGTTGGGCCTTGGTTTAGTCCATGTGTGGACATTTTTCTTTCAGTCATGGACCTTTGTAGGCCAATTAGGCTTTTATTACGTTTGGTAGGCTTGCTAGGAGGCTAAGGAGGTTAATGGGCCACTTCTTGGTTCACTCCTCTGGCCCACTTGGGCTTGGCCGCACCCTTTTCCCCTAGGCCCACTTTGGGAGGCGCACCCCACCCTAGGGTTAGGGTTGGGGGCGGACCATTCCCTCCTCCTCTTGGAGAGGATAGCAGCCGCCCTTCCCCACTTGCCCTCTCCCTCTTTTGGCCGCTCCCACCATTCACTCCTAGATTCTAGGAAGTGTGATTTCCCTTCCCAAGGTGTGGCCGCACCCCTCCTCCCTCTCTCCTTGGCTAGGGTTTAAACCTAGCCTTTCCCCTCCCCCTATAAGTACTCATGTATTTGGAGAAGAAAAGGCTAATGAAATTTTGAATCTTGAGAGCCATTTATTGAGTGCCCATTGTGTGTAAGGGGCGACCCCTTGCTTCTTCTTCTTCTTGAGGGTGCGACTCCCTCTTCCCCATCTCCAGTCCTTGGGTGCGACGCCCAGGGGTAGGAGACCTCCTCCAAGGATCCCAACGCCAGCCCTCTTCTTCCAACATTCACGGCGACGAGTTCGGTGAAGCGACGGCGCACGCGGGATCTTTATCCTCTTCCCCGGGCGTCCCTGTGCTGACAGCAGATTTGGTGTCCAAAGATCGGTCTGGTGCGTCTACTTCCGGGCGGCTTCTCTCTCTAAGGTCTTCACGACTTTTGTACCCCTTCCTGTCACCGTTCCAACCCCACTGGTTTCGTCTCAAAACTCCACCCACAGCGAAAGTTCCCTTCATACCTACTTTCGGTGCGCTGGCTGTCACCCTGACAGTCTCACCTGAACTAGAGCCTTCTTGCCCGCCTGTTTACGTCACCTTTCCACCGTTTCTAGCCCTATTTCCCTTCATAAGAGTTGTTCCTCTGCCAGTTACGAATCCAACCTAAGTGGTCTCGCCTCAATATTCCATCGGGGCTGAGAGTTCCCTTTGTACACACTTTCTGTGCGCAGTTCTATGCTACAGTACCCGTGTGGGACCAGTCAGCAGGGACCTCCAAAGGGACCACCCTCTAGCCACCTCTGATTGCCATGAAATTTGGTAGGCCACCCCCTCACACCATACCCCATCTCCAGTAAACGCCACAGACCCGGAATCCACATTCAACCCCTCGCCATTACTGCCCTTCCGGGAGTCACAGTTCTGACTGCCCTGAATTGCAGACTGTGACCCCAACTTCCTTCGCCACCCACGCCCGAAAGTCCCATGGTACCCCACCGGCCACCACAACCCACCATTAGCCTCCCCTGTCAGCCATCTACCAGAGAAGACCCTGCCACATTTGCTGTCCGGAGGGTCACGTACCGGCCGTTCTCGCGGCCTCTATCACTGTGAGCAGCAGGCCGGTCGACTGCACGCCAGGTGTTCGACGAATCGCCACCGCCACCAGCGGCCTCAGCAGCGGCTCTCCTTCCACGGGCGCCCCTGGGGTATCCCCATCAGCGCCCCCGCCGAGTTTTGCAGGTCCCGGACGTGACTAAGGGGACCTATCGGTGTCGCCATCCAGCTGCGGGACAGAACCTGCGCAGGGTGGCCAGCTAGTCGCCCCCTTCCCAAGTGCACTCCCGACGCGTCTCCGGGCCCAGCGACGTACCTCTTCTTCCCGGAGGAGCGTCCCCTATTACAGCGAGGCGCCGGAAGACTCCTTCCTTGCAGCAGCCCGAGGCGGACCTGTGGACATCGAGCTGCCCCGACCCGGTACCCGTCACCCCACGCCGCACGCTACCGGATTGAGCTTGTAGCCCGTTACCTCCCTGCGAGGAGTGGGCACCATTTGGTTATGTAATATTGTTTGTTTGATGTACCGGTGGGTGTGTGGCATGGCCGGGGTTCCTTCCCCACGCCTAGGCGTGGAGGTACGCATCTCGCTCTCATTCGTGGTTCTTGCTTATCACGTATACGGTTGATTGTGCCGCGCATGAGTGTAGGACCTAGCTAGTTTCTACTTATCATTGCTGGTTCGAGAGACGAGAGCGCCCATTCCCCTTGGCCCTAGTCGAGCACCGAGCTCGGACTAGATCCCGTGTCGTCCAGCGGCTCCTCGCCCGTTGTGACCTCGTCGCGCCTCCCTCCTTGGGCCGGCCGTGTTCGGAGTTCTGTTGAGAGACGCCTCCACCCGGAGGGAATTCACGTTAGTCGGTCACGCCGGCTTGCCTTGTCACGTGCGCGTGCTGGTCGCACTCTCTAGTGTCGTAGGTTAGCTAGCGAGTCAGTCGGTCCCGCATCAAGTTTGGTATCAGAGCATATTGTCCCGCATCAAGTTTGGTATCAGAGCATATTGTCCCGCATCACTGATCACACGAAACTTTCCAACCAACAGTTACGTAAAAGGATCTCTGAAAAATATCTTACAGTGAAACTCTCACACTCATATATATGCAAGTATGTAATAGGCGGAGCCCATCTGACTGTCCTGCTTGAATGAAGATTCTTCAAGATGCCTCTTCCAAAAAATCCATGCCCTCTCTCATCATCCAGAATAATGTCACTGAGCCCAACATCCTCTGGACCGATAGTATCTGTATAATGAAATTACATGCAAACATATTAGGGGCCCAAAAACTGATCTATCATTAAATATTTATATGTCAGAAACAACTTTGTCAATAAAACTGGTACCAAAGCAAAATGAATTGTGATCCACTGATATTGTTTTGGAATTCAATTTCCAAAAACTAAAGAGAACGTCTTTGTTGTTTTTTTAACCTTCAAAAAAAAGTAACAAAGACTGATGTTGTAGTACATTCTTCTATGGAAAATTTATAGAAACACTATGTCTTCAGAGTACAGCCACAGAGCCACCATAAAACTTACACCTTGCTAAAAAAGTTACCAAGCTAAGTTAGATAATAGCTACCGAATAAAATCAAGTAATTTCTTACCTCTTTTCAGAACATGGTTGTCAAAGCGTCCAAGGTGACCAAGGCGGTGGCCCACCGCCTTACTGCTTAGGCGCTTGGCGAAACCTAGTTCATATAACTAAGTACATTGCAAGAGAAATACTACTATACACTTTCTACATATAAGTTCTATCTTTAGTTAATAGAAAATTTAATATCCACAAATCTTCAATATATACCTATATTTTAAAAAGTAAAACCAAAATAAATGGCAAACAATAACAAATTAATAAGGAGAAAACTAATAAGAATTTGTGAATACCTATCAATCGATATAAAATTTTTAAACTAAAATTTGGTATTCAAGTAGTTATTCTCTATATTAAAAGGAAGCACAAATTTGACACATTTTTGGATAAATTATAGACACATCAACATAATAATTTCATAATTTTCACTTGTGAATTATAAAAAAGAGACACAAAAATGGCACTAGCTTCAAAAAGTGCACCATGCAAATATGAATCAATGTCCTTAAGAGGAGGAAAGAGAAATCGACAAGGAGAAGAATCCGAAAGAAAGGGGAAAGGGAAATGGAAGTCTTATCTTCTCTTTCCAATTTTGGGATATCATTTATCAATTTTTCAAAATTACCCCTGAACTTTTGCCCAAATACTAAAACAAACCTCAAATCAAGGAGTGGATGTCCTGCCAAGGCAGGCTAAGCGGGCCCAAGGTGGCCTATGTGCACCAAGGCAACCAAGTGAGTGCCTTAATGCGCCGCTCGCCTAGGCGCCTTGGAGTGCCTTGTCGCCTAGGCAACGCCTTGAAAACAATGTTCCAGAATGTGGCAAGGATAAATGAGGCATTGGATATGTATAATGCCTATATCATTTTTCGTTTCCCTTCTTTTATAACATAGTTCACCATTTGAGTAGCAGGGGGGATAGGAGAAAATACTAGTGCTCAATGTTACAATGTGGATCCGAAGAATTTGTGTGAACGACAGAATAAAATGAGAGCACCTCATTTATCAAATACACAAACAAAAAGGGAGGGGTTTACTTAACTCCACAGTTTGACCTCCCAAACTATTGCCCAAAAACCTTCCACATAATTTCATAACGCGAGCATAGAAGAAATATTAGAGGAGAGAAACGGAGATGCAAAATGAGCATACGCACTTCCAGGGGGATGGTGACCTAGTTAGCTCGCAGCATATTAGATTTGTTTCCCAAGTCATGCGTTCAACTCCACCCAGCAGCATCCACATTTCCAAGGGGCTAGCATGGTCTGTGTCTGCTCCCCAACAAGGACTTCACCATGTCCTGCTCAGATGTAGGCAGTGGCATTAAAAAGCTGCCCTCATGTACCTGAGCCCAACATCGCAGCACATCGGCCCCAGTGAAGGAAGCCATCTTGATTATGTTGAAGACAGGCTCCTTTATAAAACATTTCCCTAGAAACATGTATTGCTTCTGCTCATCCAAAAACTCCATCATGTGGCTGTTACAAGAAAGTCAAAAAGCAATTCTCAGTTAAATCCTTATATGGCCTGATGGAAGAAAGGAACCCTACAAATCCCAATCTCCCTGAAATCTGGAAAGTAAATCTCCTCTTAAAGTTCAGGCGCTCAGGTGGCTGGTCTTCCAATGATGGAGGATCACTAAATTATATCAGTGGAAATAGAAGTTGAATTGTGATATTGCCTGCTGCTTTTGTGTGGTGGAGACCAAAGGCATTGATTATCTCTCGTCACCTGTCCAGTTAGCCAAATGGTTTGGAGAATCTTTGGACAGTTATTTTCTGTTCAGATCCCCTTTACCACAGTTCAAGGAATGGGGACTCATTTCAGAAAATTAGAGTCAGTTCATGGCAGGGGAGTGCACAGTGCACACCAAGGTACTAGCTATTCTACCACATGCAATCTGTTGGAGTCTTTGGAGGGGGCACAACAACAAAATCTTCAGGGGAAGTCCAATTTATATTCAGAACATTTGTTTGAGTGCCATTTATTTTTTATATAATTTGGGTAGATACATTCTTCAAGTATCCTTGCCGGATTGGAATAAGGAGCTTAAGGCTCTTCATTTGATGTAGCTTCTTTTAGAGGTTGAGGAATCACTTCTCACCTCTGCAGATTGTATTCTATGTAGCAATAAAATTGGTGGTACAATCCACTGCCTTTTTCAAAAGAAAAAACAAAAACCAAAACTTCATCATACCACAAGAGATAGGAGCCTTCCCAACAACCTACTAAGATATCTTCCTCGTCTACAGCCTTTGCTAAGATTTCCCCGTGTGCTTTTCAGGAAGAACATAGATTTCTCATGTTGCTCACACCATAGACAGCCTCCAGCCAAATGTATCTGCTTGTCCCTCAAAATTAATTCCTCTCCCTTGTGTGATGTCCTTGAGTTTTATCAAGAAACATTTGACCATCATGATGAATGTATATCCAAAATTAGTTTTTCTGATAATCCTTTGTCACCCACACTTTAGTCAAAGTTTCACAAATTACCCCCATTGCATGAGGGGTCTAATTCCTTGCTTCCTAGATTCTCAACTAAATTGCAAATTAGCATATCCTTCAAATTTATTTTATCACTATTCCACACTAAGCCACTTTAAAATGGATCAGAAATAAAGACACCAGAAGCAGGAAGAAAGCATCCAACAAAATGTCCCCATATTTGGTTAAAAAAGTATATATCGTCAAACTTTTCTTCTTCCATAGTTTGGACATTAGCTTATTCTCTAAGTAAAAAGGAATCATAATTCTTAAATCCAAGGCACAAACCTTCTCAAAAGAAAAAAAGAGCCCATCAAAGTATGTGGATCCTGGATATATCAACCAGCTTATTATAATCTCCAATCCTACATACCAAACCTGCAATTCCCCAGAAAATGTATGGAGGGATAGCTACAAGATGTTAGCTTTCAGTATCATGTAGAATCTAGTCTAGGTTATCAAAGACGATGGAGGTGATAGCCTAGGCGAGGCGGCCAAGAGTTGCCTTGCCCGCCTCAATCTGGCCTTGTGGGCCTGGCCCACCTCCGCACACCCCGGCCTGTTTTATTTTTTGTTTAAATTTGTTTAGATTTGTTTTAAATTTTATTTAGATTTGTTTGATTTTAGGAATGAATGAATTTTGGGAAGTTTATTGATTTTATGTATGAATTTTTGTGATATTTAGACATATATTTATATTTCTGAATTATATATATTATTTTAATAAAATATCGCCTCAACTGCCTAGGCCATTGGCTAGGCGTTTGAGGCATGAGACGACCCCTTGGTCATCTCGGTCGCCTCTTGCCTTTGACTACATAGTGTAGAATACTCCACAATAATTATATTTTCTACCAAAACATGTTTAAACGCAAAAAGATGATCCTACTTCATATATAGAACTGAGTTTTATTATCAGAGCAAGATCATTTTTCATGATTTACCCAGAAATTGTTTCCCCATTCATAATGTGCAGCGGCTCTCTGCCCCTTTTCTTGGTTCTAACATACCTTCATGCAGCCTTCCAACTGCCAAAATACTATCTTCTCCGATATTACTAGACCGAATAATGTTAAATGGCTTTATCAACCTCACCTGTAAATATTCTAAAATTTTAACAAAGTAATTCTGATCGATTCAAAAGGCCTAACAGCATCAAACACAAGAAGACAGAGTCTGCAAGGAGAATAACAAGAATACTTGCAATAAGGAGAAAGAGATGCACAAACAACTAGCATATTCTTATTCTTCATTCCAGAAAGAAAGGCGCATCAGTCTTGTGGCCAGTGTTGGTTTTGCCTCTTAACGACACAAGGACAGGTCCCAACACTTTCAACAACCAGACAAGTGTTTTCTTGACATCACTCTTGTGGCTAGCTTTTTCATGGACCCGAACCACACCCAGCTCACGCCTGTTGTGAAGCATAAGCATAACCAAACAAGGTAGAGAACGACAGCACTAAATCAATGAAACTGTAGGAGACATAGCCAGCCACAGTCACTCTTGCAAAACAACTTGCGGAACTTGGAGCAAATCGAAGCGCCCTTCCAAGTCATAGAAAACTATGGACATGAGACGACCCAGTTAACTCGCAGGACGCGACAACAGATCCACATGAAGTAACAAACCCACACGCAGACCCCAGTCATACCCATACACATACTACATACGCACTCAGAAAATCGACAAAGAAAACGAACTCAAACCAAAAGAACACGCCATTACGTAGAAGAGACAGAAACGCACATGGGTTTCACTTCACATTCGAAGGCCGGCAACACACAAACTAAAAAAGCTAAGACAGAACGAGCAGGGGGTGGGGGGAGAGGGACGGGGGAAATGGAAGAGTACCCATGAGAGCGGTGAGCCTTTGGATGGCCTGGGGAGAGGCGGCGGCGCCCGAGGGGCCGAAGGTCTTCCTGCAGAGATCCCAGAGGGCCTGCACCGACGACCCCTTCGTCATTGCTACAGGAGCAACCTGCGTTGGCGTCGGCCGCGGAAGCCCCACAGCTCTTCCCCAACCCCCAACCAAGCTCGTCTCCAATCCTAGCTTTTATGGTTTTTTTGCTATTTTTATTTTTATTGCCCATCCAATGGATTGGACTGTTCGGCGCTGAGCTCTCTTTAAAAAACAAAAATGGCTACATATTCAAGAGTGTGCAAATATACGTGTATTACTCAGAAATAAAATAAGAAAAAAAAAATATATATATATAGGTATTTTAAATCTTTTAAACTATCTTTGTGGTATTTATCTCAATATTTTTTAAATCTTAGTCACTAACACACCATGTCTCTACCATCAACGGCCTCTCATTGTGATTAACTCCAGATGAGTTAACTATGGTCAAATGACTAACTTACCCTCAATTAACTTTCTCTCTCTCTCTCAACTTATTCAAAAGTTTATGTCTCCCCCCTAGGGCCAGCTAGTCAAACCAATGCCATTCCCTCCAACACACACACACACACGCGCTCTCTCTCTCTCCCTCTAGCCCTCCTTCGGGGAAGTTGGTGTTGACGATGATGAACTCAATGATGATGAGGGGCAGCGCAGGGATGGCCGAGGTGAGTAGGGGGTGGCCGGAGGGAAGGGGACAGCGCGGGGTCCTACGGGGATGGCCGAGGTGGGCAAGGGGTGGCTAGAGGTGGGCAAGGGGTGGCCAGAGCATAGGGGGCAATGCGAGCTCACTTCCTTCATGCCATCGGCAACACCCCCGATGCAGATCACCATCGTGAGCAAGAGCAACACCTCTAGCAACTCCACCAACGGCTTGAAGGTGGGTGGAGCTAGATGATTTGAGCTTCAAGCAGGTGGGGGTGAAGCAGAGCTACATGGTGAGCTTCTCTACAGAGTTGCAACCGTCAAGCACGAGCAGCTTCAGGAGCCCGGTGTGGTCCGATGGGAAGCACGTGGTGGCGAGCCCCATTGCATTTATGTGGACATGAGGAAGCACAACGCCTTTTATGACTCAGGGAAGAAGTACGCCAGCTAGAGAGATAGCGGTAGCCCCTTTTCATGCCGGTGAGAGACATAGAGGGGAGAGAGGTAGAGAGGGCATGGCAGCCCACTGTGTGCAGAGAGAGAGAGAGAGTGGATGCCTGAGAGAGTAGGGAAAGAGAGATAGGACGCGACAACCCACTATGCATAGAGAGAAAGAGAGTAGGGAGAGAGCGACGGCCCAAGGGAGCAAGGAGAGAGCGAGAGACTACACACACACACAGAGCAGGGAGACAACAATGGCCCCTTTGATGCTAGCGAGAGGGAGAGCGGGGAGAGAGTGACATCTGGCAATGTCCGGTGACACGTTAACCCACTGTGTGTAGCGAGAGAGGGGGGAGAAGGTGAAGAGTAAAAATGACATTTCACGTGGGAAAGTTGTCACTATCGAGCATTAAATCAACAGAATGTTACCTCGGGAGTATGGGAACTCATGTTAAGAGATTCGAGGAGTATTAGAATAAATGCCATAAAGGTAAGGTATATGGGTAATTTTTAAATATTTTAGGGTATATGATAAATTTCCAATAAATTATGATATCAATATATAGAGGTTTTACTAGTTATGATGTGACTTATGATGTAAAAATAACATTTTTCTTGTTTCATTCGAAAGTTTGAGGAGTAGGTGCTATACTCATTGTCTTGTATGACATCATTTGTATGCATGACTCGTAGTTGTAGACACTCGTTTTAGACCCACAAGTCGAGTCTTTCTCTTATTCACATTAATGATATCCCGAATTAGACATCGCTTCTAAGTCATTCCTCAATCCACTATGAGCCCACTCAATTTATTTTCTGACTCATTTATGTCACATGAAGTTCATCATTAAAAACACACAAGGCAACCAATCTTAAAATTTTAACTCATAGTAAAATAAAAAGGTATAGTGTAATGATGAGCACGGGTCGAATCTACAGAGAGGTTGAGATTTTAAATTGAAAGCCTTAAGTTTCTTTTAGAGCGAAATCGATGGTTGATTTTGGAATTTAAAAGTGCATGAAACAAATCTACCTAAAAAATTTTGGAGGGTTAAGAGAGAGGAAGAAGAAATATAGAGAGGGATGGGAGAGAAAGTAAGAGATAGAGAGAGAAAATTAAATCAACACGAATTTTCTTAATTAAAAGACAAATCTTATAATATGAGAGTGCGACAAATAAATTTACAACTCAATGAAAATAAATTCTAAATAACACTAAATTAAATAAGAACTAGGGAGAAATGTGGAGCCATCTTGGTGAGGATAATGGCGTCATCTCTCCTGGAGCCTTTGAGTCAGAGCCACCTTGTAGCTTGCCACCCAAACCGAAGTAGACGTCACCAAAGAAGAGAGTTCTAGAGAGAGTTTAGAGAGAGAAAGAGGTAGAGAGAGAAGTAGATGGCTATGAGGTTAGATGAAGGAGACAAAAGAAAGAAGAAGATGTAGAGGATGGGGACATGTAGAGAGAAAAAGAGAATGAAGAAGAAGAAGAGGATGAAGAAAGGGAGAGAGATAGAAGGGAAGGAGGGACGTACTCTTGCTCCTACTCCTACTCCTACAGAAGGGAACTATAACTACCAAAAACAACTCACTTCACAGCCACACATGAGCCCCTTTTATATGATGCAACCATGCCTCTCCTGTGGAAGCCTTTTACGCACGTAGAAATCTCCCGCCATGTGAGCCACTGCAATGAGAGCTAATATCGCCATGTCCAACATGATCTTCTTCTGCATTCATCTAAAAACCAAGGCCAAAGTCAGCCCATCGTCTTGGAAAAAACCTCATGCCAACCACATGACAGTCAAGGCCCACACGTAAAAATTCCTCTAGCACGTGTGACCCATGCGACTGCCGTTTCTTCTTCTTCCTCCACCATTTGCACACGAGGTCATGTGAGGCCCACCGTTGGGGCACCACCGCTACCGGATCTTCTCCTCTTCACTTTCTTTCTTCCTCCACGCAACCCACGAGCCAGAAGCCTCCCATGCATGCGACGCTCTCCACCGGCACTTGCATCTTCTTTCATGCACTTTCGCCACGTCCGCTCTGCCGTTCTCGCATGCACGAACACCGGCTCCATCATTGACACATGCATGAATGCTGGCTACGTTGCACACGAGCACCACCATAGCCCATGCAGCCACTGCCACTATCGTTCGTGATCATGAGATAGCGTTCACCGGTCGCCTATTCCAACTATGTGAGCGAACATCGGACACCATCCCTCTTCCAGCCGCTACTGTTGAAGCCATTGTCTCCTATGCAACAATGAACAGGCATGGCTCTTCTCTTTTTCTTCCCAACCGCCAGTCGCCTACTGCCGCCGGTGCTCTACTCCTCCAGTCATGCACATGCGACCTCCGCCGCTACTGGCTCTTCTTCTCTTAAAGTCGCCTGGAGCATGCCGGCGTGCTGCTCCTCCACCGGCTATAGCAACCCGGTTTCTTATAAAGGTTAATTTAACTTTTTGTAAAAGATAATTAAAAATGATTCAAGTAAAAATCAATAAAATTATAATAAGTTTTAATTTGATGGGCCAATAATTGAGATTAATGGGCTAAAAGGCTTAATTAATCCCTAACATTCAAAAATTTTAAAAACCCTTGTTTTAATTGGGCTAATTTGATTTAAAATTAACCCCAATCAAACCCTAATCCACTAAGGGGAGGTCGAATCTAACCTAAACCCTAACCCTAATTCAAGCTAGATAGGGTGGGGGCGGTCCTAGATATAGATAGAGATCAAGATTTTCGGAGTTCTTCCATATCTAGGCTACCTTGACCTAATTAGGACTCCTTAGTGCATGAAATCCTATAAATAGCACCCCATAGCCTCCCTAGTCGACCCTAGTTTATGCGAGAAGGTTTCTAGGCATGGAAGGATTGATCTAGGAGGAGGAGTCGAGAGTTTCTGTGGGGCTGTGGGGATGGGTCTATCTGATTTATTTTTAATTGATTTTTATTTATTTTTATTTGACTTATTTATTTGTTTTGTTTATTAGGCGTGCCAGTCACGTGTGTGACAATTTCATTGTGCGCTCGATCTGACTTGGTCAGTCGATTGTGAAGTCCGAGTCGGGACCAGAAGTCTGTCATACCATAAAGGCTATGACGTTAATTACGCCCTTCCAAGGAAGGACAACCCTTGATTAAACGCCAAAATAGGAGACCTCGAGAGGCAATAATAAAAAAAAGGATATTCTTTTTATGTGCGCAGTTTGAATCTCATACCAGAGCCAGGAAGGCGGGCAAGATAATAGCATCGGTTGTAGAAACAGACGATATCGCTGAATCGACGGCTCGAAAAACAATCAGACTGAGGGGAAAGATGAAACAGAGGATATCAATCGCGGACAGGATGAGCCGCGATCATGACAGAGGCTTAAAGCATCGGTTAACATTTCGGCGGCACTTCCCCATGGTCTGGATCATGCCCAGAGGGGAAATAGGCTATCACCCATGGAGTGCCGGGGTGAAAGACGAAAGAAAGAGAGAGGTCGGGCCTCTCCACGTTACACATGTATGCCCTAAGGCAATGTTTGATTCTTCCCTCACAGGAGCTGGTGGCACTCATGCATTGGCATGGCTCACCGGAGCTAAGAGGGAGGCGCGTCGTTGTGACTTCGACACGAATCGATGGAACATAAGGGAGTCTACCTCCCTTTAACTTTATCCTCGGGACACATCTGGTGATCCACGAATATCTCTGTGTGGGTTAGCTCTGGGCATTTGGGCTCACAGAGTGGCAACTTAGGCTCTCGGCATGAACACAGAGAGGAGGCTAAGGCTCCCGGCGTGAGTGGCAAGAAGGTGGAGGTTCCCGGCAGAGCCGAAGGGAAGAATCTAGGAAGCTCCCGGCGCCGACTTCCCGGCGCGACGGAGACTCTCCAAGGGGGGGTTCTCGGCGTAGGCTAAAGGGGGAAGAGGAGGTCTCGGCCTGGGGGTTCCCGGCGCGCTGAAGGCCGCGCCGGGAGCTAGTGGCGCCGAGAGGTAGGTGCCGAGAAGGCGGGTGTTTGGGCGCCGTGAGGAGTTTAGGATTTTACGGTACCCTGTTTTTAGGATTTTGAGAGTTTTCTGGGAATTATATCAAAGTAAATTGGCTCTGGGGACTAGAGATGGGGTTCAACTGGTTTTAGTTGTATATGCTTCAAAGGAGGCCGAGAGCTGAGAGGGATTGGAGGGGAAGAGCCCCACACAGAGGTCCTTTTCACCATTACCATGCGGAGTCCAGAGGACAGCTTCAGTATTATCTTTCATCGGCCTGGGAGGATTTCAGCAGCACCTCCCCCGTACCTAGCGTATGCCAGGGAGTGATAGACGATCACCCACAGAGTGCCGGGATGAAAGCCAGAATAAGGGGGGTATGGGACCCCTAGCCCGTGTATGTGATCACAGCACCAACTTAATATCCCTTTGAGGCCATTGAAACTTATGCAGTGGCAGAGTTTCTCTGGCTCGTAAGGTTATGTAGGGGAGTTATCCCCAATGATGTTTATCCCTTAGGTACATATGATGATTTGGGGTATCCTTCGACAGGATGCAAAGCTTGGTTGATCGGACTTCAAAGGGCATCTGTGTGGTTCCTTGGCCTGTAGCAGGAAGGCTTTCATCAGGGGTTCAAGGAATGGAGGATTCACAGCCTAAAGAAAGGATGGTAGGAAGCGTAGTTCCCGGTGTAGGTTTCATTGGCCAAAAGGGGGGAGCTCTTGGCGCAGGGGTTCTCGGCGCGGTAATGACCGCGCCGGGAACCCGGCGCCGGGAGGCCCCCGGGCCGGGAAGGCTGTATCGCAAGAGGCTTTGTCTGGCTTGCTGAAGGGGCTAAAGCAAGGGGGATCTTTCGGCAGAGCAGTTCTCGGTGGGGAAATGACCACGCCGGGAAGGGGCTAAAGGGTTTATGGCTTAGTTGCGATACTCTGCTAAGGAGATTTCTGGGATTTCTGGCTCAGATTGAGGCAAGATCTGGGCTGCAGGAGGGGATTACATGGGGGTTAGCATCAATCGAAGGGCAGATCATCCATTATTGAGTCCTCGTGGGACGTATGGCATACTCACCTGCTGCTCAGACGGTCAAGAGATTGATGTCTCTGACCCCGAACGAGATGGGAGCTCGACAGACATCTATAATATCCGGGAAAATCGTGATCCGAGGGGAAGGAAGAGGGGGGACAGAGCCCAATAACCCATTGAACGAGGGTTGAGGTTCCGTCTTCATCCTTCACCAGAGAACAGGCTAGGGAGGGGGCGGTCGAAACATGAATCGGAAAGCTGTAGCATCTGGGCAAACCGATATTCAGAAGAACAACTGATGCAAGAAGGGGAGAAAGACAGCAGACATTCCAATCAATCGAATGCTCAAACGAGCCATGTTGATCCTTCATTTCATTGCATCATCCCAAACCTATACAGATCGTAGAAGGTAAATGAAAGACATAGATATAGAAATCGAGACCGGAATCCTCCGGCTACATTGATACATCGAGAAAGCCTCGCCAGATTACATCAGAAGAAAAGAAAGAAAAAAAGGAAAGCATGGGGGAGGGCGGAGCATTGACTCCTCTCCCTCCCCGGCTACCCACCTGAATCTCCCTTTCTTCTTCTTCTCTCAGCTTCTTCTTTCTTTCCCTCTCGGTCTCTCTTCTGGCTTTTTTCTATCTGGTTTTCGTTTCTACTGTTCCTCCTCCTTCTCCGTCTCCTTTCCCTCTTCGAAGGGAAGGGGCTTTATAGCCGTCCCTTTTTTGCCTTCTCGGCAGGCACCTCACGGCGCGCCTCAGCTGAGGGCTTCCCGGCGCGCAGGCTCCAGCCTCTTGGTGCAGCCATTGGGCTTTGACAAGGTGGCTCCCGGTGCCACTATTACAGGCCCATTTAGGTCTCTCTGACCAGGCCTTTCATAGGCCCCTCACGTACATCAGTACCCAAGACGGTCCCCCGTTGGTAATATATTTTGTATTGAGATCATTAGTAGGGTTTTCATCAGTCCGCAGACAGGGGTTTCATCAGTATTGCCATCTGAATGATGACAAAATCGGGCATCATTTTATCGATATCGGCACCTGAATGGTGACGAGATCGGACATCAGCTTTAGTCTGGGAAGACTTCAGCCGGGTGTATAATCTGTGGAGACGATTCTTCTTGTGTTCTGACTTTGCAAAAGCCTTTACAATCTTCATCTGCCGGTACCGGCTTCATCTTTATCTTACATCACATCTGTCAATAAGCCGACATCTGACTTACCATGACATGTCATCTGTGGATTCTTGGATGAGGCAGTAACACAGTTCCTATTAAAGTGTGCTAGGAAGTCTCATTAGTCAAGCGACTACTGCTTTGTTAGTGCTGCCATCTGAGTGACATCGGCACCGGACATCAGCTCGGCCGACAAAGGCTTCAGCCGGGTAAATGGTTGACGAGCTTCATCATTGGTCTTTCACTGTGGGTATGATCTGCTTCCACCCTTGTTCATTTTCAAGGTGTCAACAAATGCCCCCCACCTGCGGGAGGCGTAAGCGCAGAATAAGCGGCACGGGGCCTGCAGGTGACTTTCATTATTCGAGGGTATCTTCCTCAATTTCTTTTCAATCCGGTCCTTAGACCTGATCATCTCGTTGCAACAATATTCTGCACACGTATCTTTCTTTTCTATCTTCATATTGTTTGACTTTATTTTCTGCTTTTTGGAGCTTCTCGGCACGAGGCCATAGGCTTCTCGTAGCGTGAAGACCTCTCGGCGTGGAGATGGGGGTCTCGGCGTGCCTAGCTTCCCGGCGCGGAAGGCTTCTCGGCGCAGAGGGCTTCTCGGCGCGGAGGGCTTCTCGGCGTGCATTTTGGCCGAAGGGGGGCTCTCGGCCTGGGGGTTCTCGGCGCGCGTTTTACCGCGCCGAGAACCCTTCGCTTCGGGCTTCTATTTGAGGCGCCGAAAGCCTCCTGGCTTCTCATTATTCACAGCTCCTTCTCTCTCTTCACTTTCTTTTCTCTCTCGGTGGTGGCGGCGAGCTCCTCCCCTCCGACCGTCCGGCTTCTTCCTGTCTTATTAGATTTCGCCCCGGGTAGGACGCTCTTCGGGGATTTAATCCCCTTTTGCTTCGGGATCACCCCCTCTTGGTTGATGACTCCCTATTCTCCTTGGGCAGACCCCGAATAAGGGGAGATGCTGCCGAAATTTTCAAGGGCTTCATATTACAATCTTTAAAAGACTGCCCATTGTTCTAGGACTTTTAATTCACTTTTCTTCTTTGATTGCAGACACTACAATGGCTTCAGGCTCTGCTGCGGCATCCCCTGGAGGTGTCGGGGCCAGTTCGTCGGCCCAGCCAGATATATCACGGGCCACAGTAAACTGGCTGAATGTGCACAGCCTCGACTTCGGATACGACAAGATCGCTTCCGTTGATGAATCATCCGATTCTGATACCGATACAGTGTCAACATCCCGGGTATACTCCACTGCCATGGAAACATGCTTCAGACGGGGCACTGATTATCGCCCGGATTTCCCGAAGGATAGACACTTGCTGCCGTTTATCCGGACCTTCACCGTGGGTGGAATGCGGAACTACCGAATAGCTCGTACAGTTGAAGCCGCAATTCTGGTTGAGAGAGACAGCCTGAAAGATTCAGTATATCGCGGAAAGGCTATATATCTTCCTGGGGAGAAGCGTGACTGGGATGCAGTCTTTGGCATATCGGAGCTGGAGCCGGAAAAGAAAATGCTGACCCGGGCCCCGGAGTTCACACCTGCTCGGTGGGATAATGCCAGTGGCCGAGTCAATAGGGAGAAGCCCGGCTATGGTCTCTTCCTGGCGCCAGTGAAGTGGGGGTACCGCGAAGAGCCTTTTGTGCTGAATTGTTCGGCCATTCAGTTCAAGTATCATTTGGCCGCTGGTTGGTTTGGGGATACCAAGATCACTGACGCCCACCTATTTCGAGCAGGAGCCGTAGAATTTACTGAGTTTGTTCTGAAGGAATATGCCCCTCTGCTGATCAGAGCCGGGGTATATCATAGTGTCTTTGCTTCCAGATTTCGATATCCCATATCCCGAGGGTAATGCTGTGGGATGTTCGAGGTCTTCTGCCCCTTATTCAACATATTTTATACAGCAGAGGGTGAGACATCTCTTGACCTCTGGAGTCTGTCACAGCTTTCCGGACTGCCTATTGACGGTGAGCCATATGAAGAAGTCTGCTTGGCAGATTCTGAGAAGGATAGTTCCGATGGTGAAGGCAGATATTCCATTGGCTTCTCATACCGGTACCTGATGAAGGCATATCGCTCCATCTGTCTGGCGTACAGTAGGGGGTCCTCCAAAGGTTATCATCCCCGGGAGAAAGGCAGCAAGCTGAGGATCCGGGTAGGGCAGTGGATTCAGTACTTCTTTGACGGTCCCCTGAAATATGCCGACTTCCCTTCCATGGGTCCGACTGCTAGCAAGCAGGTAAGGGCTCCTCGTTATAAGTCGGCGCTGCCATCTTCATTGCGCCGTGCAGGCAGCGGTGGTCCCAACCCAGCAAGCGTAGACCCCATCACACATTGTGCGGCTTACTTCACATTCTGGCTGTGCACTTTCGCTCTCCCTCAAGGGGACGAGACAATCATCCGGCCAGAAGCTATATATCCGGCCTGTCAGATAGCCTGGGGAATGAGGCTGTCGCTCTGCCCAGTGGCCCTGTGTTTGATATACAAGTCTTTGGGGGATCTGTACAAGCATCGAACTCCCCGTTCTTTGAGGACCGTGGGTCCTTTTCATTTCTTCAACGCCTGGGTCTGCAGTTTATTTCCTGAGTTGGCTCCCAGAACTTTGCAGGCAGATACAGTACTGCCCAGAATGATTGAGTTTGCCAGTGCTGAACCTGGTCCTTTCTATGATCAGCTGTTCAAAATAAGGGGTCGACTGATAAAGGTGCTGGTGGATGCCCCTGGCAGTATTCATTTCTGGAGCTTGGCGGCAGGTTCAGCTCCTTTGATTCATTCTCAGAGAGAGTGCAAGCTGGAAGAGGTAGAGCCCTATATTCATCCTGTCTCAGGGGTTAACACTGCTCGGCCAATCCTGGAGCCGGAGCTGGTCAGATGGGCCATGGCCATCCGGCCTAGTGTCTTAGTTTTCAGAAAGGGTGGCCTGCTCCTTCTGGAACCATACTATCCATTCCGCTTTGGGCGGAACTTTGGTTACGACCAGCATATCCCCACAACGGTTGCTCAATTTCCCCTGGATAGCCGGGCTAAGCATGGGTCCACCATTGTCGGCGATGGCCGGTTGTGGTGGGATTTTTACCATCGCCAGGATGGTGCAGTTTTCAGAGTTCCCACAGTTTCTAACCGTGTTCCCCGGGTAACATCAGAATATATCAAATGATGGAACATTCGAACCAGCTTTTACAGGGATAGTAGAGGTGCATTCTGGAACGTGGCCGAGCGTTCCTTTCTGAAACAACAGCCCGGGCCAGTGTTTGACATCCCTGAGGCCCACCTGAAAAGGCTTTATTCACAACACCAGAGGGAGGCGGAGAACTATCTGGCCCAGCGTCGGGCTTTGAAGGAAAAGAATTCCGACCCGCCTGCTCCTGTTTTCGCTGCTATCAACGAGGACACTTTCATGCAGAGCTTGAAACATCTGAGCCATGTCGCAACAATACCCATTTCCTGTCGAAGAGCCGCTCCCGGCAGTAGTCCCTTGGAGGGGTCTGACAGATAGATTTCATCCCTATAGGACGTCTGTGCGCCGGGAAGATAGAACCCAGACGTACTACAAGCAAACGTCTTGGCTGTTTATTCTGCTGAATGTACATGGGTTATCTGCAGAAAGCCCGATAGCCGGCATATTGAACAAGCCGTTGTTTGTCTCTTTTCATTATGTCGACGGCTGGGGTATGGACCACCTCGACTTATTTCGGTGTCTTGACCTTCATGGTCATAGTGACCTGGCAGCTTTAGTGGAGAAGTGCCAGGTACTTGGCGATGTATGCTGGCTTATCAAGGAGGCTGCTTCCCGCTCCAAGGAGGTAGCTTATCTGTACTGGCCGCTCTCTGTCTTTTACGATGGCCCAGCAGGTATGATCTCTTCTTTTCTGACTACGGTGATTTCTGCTCAGTATTCACACTTTGCATCCACTGAGCACATTACCTCTCTGACATCTTCAACAGACAGGCATGATATAAAGCGACAGGGGCTTTATAGAAAAATCATTGCGCAGGCTGAGAAGCCTACTTATTTTGAAATCCCTGCAGCAGCACCGACTACTACTCCCCTGCCTCCCGGCAAGAAGAGAAAGGCTTCCGTAGTTAAGGCTGCAGTTGGGAAAGCCAGGAAGGCCAAGAAGACTTATGCTCAGCAATCGACTTCGGTAGCTATGGACACCGGGACCCCTCTCCCTGATATTCCCTCATTTGATGAGTTCGAATCTGAAAGGGAGGCTACTCAGACATCGGTTCAGGGTAACATCAATAACCTGCAATTGCATTCTTCATCCTCTTTTGCTGGATTTCAAAGAAGTCCTTGAATCTGACCCCTCCCTTTTGCACAGCCCAAGAGCCAGCTGTGGCATCTTCTGTGGTGGAGACCAGGCTGCCTTCTCCCACGCCGGCTAGTGAGGCGGAGGGTGAGCATGCCTTTTTCATCTTTTCCTGCATATTTCAATTACTTTTCATTGTCCCTCTCACAAGCTTTTCCCTATAGTGACGGTCGGTGAGGAGACTGAAATTACGGGAGAGGCTGGCGATATTACTCAGCCACAGGAGGGTCATAAGACCCAGACGAAACGGGGCCTCATCCCTGTGAGGCGTATAGTTACCCGGTCTTCGTCCAGGCAAACGTTAGAAATGGTGGTCCCGCCCGTGGATAGTGTAGAAATTTCTTCAAGTAGCTCTGCGACTGCTTCTGAGGCAGATGGAGAAGAAGCAGGCTTCAGCGAGAGCGAGACGGAGGGTGTTTCCAAATCAGAGGCCCCATCCGCATGCACCGCCATTGTCCCATTATTCACCCCCTCCAAGTTGCTGGCGCTATCTCCTGAGGAGGAGTTGCAAGAGGAGTTTGCCGGGCTCGACACCGAGATCGACATAACTCCACCATTTGTTACTCCGACTACGGAGCTTCCTCCTCTTTCACCCCACTTCGAGGGTGTGGACCCTGCTTCAAAGGTGGGTTCCTTTTCATATTTGTTGCTTCATCTGTTTCTTTCATCTAGTGCTGAAAGTTGCTTTGCTTTGGTCTTAGGGCATTGTCACTGCTAGCTCAAACACAACCGCAGCTATCACGGACATTTCTTCTACGAACTGGGCTATTGTCCCTTTTCTGCCTTTAACTTGCATGGGAGTTCCTGAGATCATTTGCCCTGTGCCAGTGCGGATACAATCTTCGACAGATTTAACATCGTTGGACTTAGGGGCCTCAGGAGAGAGTTGCATTCCTATCAGGGCTTCAGATTTCAGAGCCGAAGCCGATCCATCTAGAAGCTCCGCTTTTATACCGGCCGCAGTAATGTCAATTGCGCCCGAGTCAGCAGTCCCTGCCATAGTGGCTATAGAGACTGGACTTCTGCCTTTTCCGACTATAGCAGCTCCTTCCCTGTCACCAGAAAGAGCAGCTGAAAATGAAGCCCCTATTCAAGAGACTCATGAAGAGGCAGCTCCATCCTTCATCGATTCTCCCCCTGTGGATGTTCAAGCTATAGCTTCCGATACAGCGATAGGGGAGGAATCTTCAGCTCAGCAGGAGAGCACAGAGAAGGACTGGCCAGCCCTTATGGCAGATCTGCCGTCTTCGTCCTCTCAGCCGGACGTTGCATTGTGGGAAGATATCGATGGCGAGGTGACCTTTGAAGTCGTCCCCTCTGCCTCCTTCGGCTTCGCTTCCTCTGACAACTTTGTCTGGCAGCATCTGGACATGCTACGTCAGCTGGTAGAATCCCAGCCTGGCTTGACGTATCTGCAACTGAAGGAAATCGCCAATCGCTTCACCGCTGGCTTGCAGGCCATGAGCTGCCCTTTGGACATATGGGTTCAGCGGGTGCTGCTTCTACTGAAATTCGTGCATCGGAGAGACTTCCTAGCACGGACTATGGTTGATAAGCTAACGGCGTTGAAGTTGCAGAGGTCAGAATATAAATCTGAGCTGGGGAAGCTGACGCTTATGCTTGATGGACGCCGAGCCGAGCTACAAGGTGCTATTCAGTGGGAAGAAGCTGTGCGGGACCGGATGGCCATCCTGGAGACGGAGCTCTCTGGACTTCCAGCCGAACTGCAGCAATTATCCTTTATCCGACCGCGGTCCGAAGAGGAGGTAGCCTCGCTGGAGGGACGAATGATGTCTCTCTAGGACATGTCCATTGGACTTCAGGAGGAGGAGGCGCGCCTTCATGAGCTGGGGGCCGCTCCTTATGTGGGTCTTCTGGCCTTCGAAGATATATTCCGGCGGCCATAAATTGTCTATCCCTTCTTTTTCTTTTTGTTCTCTTTTGTGATATGGTGTCCCCTCGGGGCCCTTTATGTACTCCCTTTTTAATGGAAAGGAATCTCTTGGCTTCATGCGTCTCCATCTTATTCTGCATGTGGTTTTATCACTTTGGAAGGTGGGGTAGTGGTTTTGACAATCCCTCATGCGAATGGCTCGTACCTTGGCAGGAGAGCGTCCACACCTTCAGAGAAAGGATGGGGAACTCGCTCCACCGCGTGACGGCATCCGAGGAGGTGCTTGAACCGAATTTTGTTGGTGGCAGCAAACGTCCTATTGGCCATGTGTGCCGTAAGGGAGACGATTTGCCGGAATGCAAATGAGGGGGTCTCATCAGAGTAGACGTATGGTCTAGGCTGGGTAGAGACTATTGCAGGTGGGACATTGAAAAGGATATGTGGTTCTCATCAGAACGGACATAAAGTACGAACTGGACAGATTGTATCATTGGCCGGGCGATGTACCGATCAGCCAACGGTTGACTTCATCATCGATATTGAGCTCATATCGATGCCAGGGGGATTTTAGAATAGACGTAAGGTCTAAACTGGGTAGGGTTTCATCATTGATCGGGCAAGGTGCCGGTCGATCAATAGCGGGTTTCATCATCGATATTGGGTTTATATCGACGCAAAGGGATTTCATGAGTTTCATCAGAATAGACGTAAGGTCTAAACTGGATAGGGTATTATCATTGATCGGGCAAGGTGCCAATCGATCAACAGTTGATTTCATCATCGATATTGGGTTTATATCGATGCAAAAAAAGTGTTATAAGTTTCATCAGAATAGACGTAAGGTCTAAACTGGATAGGGTTTCATCATTGATCGGGCAAGGTGCCAATCGATCAACAGTTGGTTTCATCATCGATATTAGGTTTATATCGACGCAAAGGGATTTCATGAGTTTCATCAGAATAGACGTAAGGTCTAAACTGGATAGGGTTTCATCATTGATCGGGCAAGGTGCCGGTCGATCAACAGTTGGTTTCATCATCGATATTGGGTTTATATCGACGCAAAGGGGTTTCATGAGTTTCATTAGAATAGATGTAAGGTCTAAACCGGACAGAGGATTTCATTATTGATCGGGCGAGGTGCTGGTCGATCAACGGTGGGACGTACGTGAGGGTGTAGGTCTCGTCAGGACAGACGTAAGGTCTATTCCAACAGGTTTTATCGCAGGTGGGGCGTTTGAAAGAGGGTATGTAGATTTCATCAGGGTAAACGTAAGGTCTACCCCGGAAGGGTTTTATCATCGGTGGGGAATGGAGCCAACTGACCGACGGAAGGTTTCATCAGTGAAGGGGAGGTAAAGGCAGCGTGCCGGTTGGCATGGAACTTCGAATTACCACATTACTGACCCAAGCGCCCTTTCGGGTTTTCACCGGAGCCAGCCCCCTCTTGCTTTTGCCCACGCGCCCTTTCGGGTTTTCACGTGGCGGGGTACCCGAATTTGCCTGCAGTGCCCTTTCGGGTTTTCACCACAGCTGGGTTTTAGCCATTTTTGCCCTTGTTCAGAATGTCCGAACAAGTCTGGCGGGGTATCTCTATTTTTAACCCCATCTTTTTTATTTATATATATATATATATATATATATATATATATATATTTGAATTGGGATTTTACCACGGATCAGGCGATGTGTTGCTTCATCAGTGGCTGCTCTTATCATCGGTATTGGGTATATACCGATGCAAGGATTTCATAGGCTTCATCAGGATAGACGTAAGGTCTAAACTGGATAGGTTTCATCATTGATCGGGCAGGATGCCGACCGATCAACAGCAGGTTTCATCATCGGTATTGGGTTTATACCAATGCAAGGATTTCGTAAGTTTCATCAAGATAGACGTAAGGTCTAAACCGGACAGGTTTTATCATTGATCGGGCAGCGCGCCAATCGATCAACAGCAGGTTTCATCATCGGTATTGGGTTTATACCAATGCAAAGATTTCATATGTTTCATCAGGATAGACGTAGGGTCTAGCCCGGACAGGTTTCATCGCTGATCGGGCAGTGTGCCAGTCGATCGGCAGCGAGTTTCATCATCGGTATTGGGTTTATACCAATGCAAGGATTTCATAGGTTTGTTGCATTCCTATGGTTTTGATGATGTCTCACACTATAAATCAATCTTCTATCTCTAGATTAATGTTGTTTCATCATGTGAGTGAGTACAGTTCATTTGGTTGACAGATAAGCATGCTATCATGATTTTATCTACACTCTGCTTAGCTAGTACTGATTGCAGTGGGTCGACCCATCCCTTCTGATGCGTCGACTCATCTGTTCATTTGGCATAACTCCTTCAAGTCTATTCACTCTGTCTGCACAGTTTTTTCACACCAGTGCGTCAACTCAGTGTGGTGATGCGTAGACTCTTCTGTTCAGGTTCTTCATTTCATTAAGTCTATACATCATCAGTTGAACGTAATAGTAATACGTTGTAGCGTCAACTCAATGGGCTGCAGTGTCAACTCAGCATGTAAAATACTGTGTTAAAAGCCTAAGTCTATACACTCGTTTGTGAGCCTTCAACTCTGTACACTGCTTGAGCCTCACCAAAGTCTATACATCGCTTCAAGCGATTCTAGCCTATACAGTCTGCCTCCACACTAGAAGTCTGTACATCGGTCTGCTTCTTGTGAAGTCTACACATTGACTCGTTCAATTCTGCAAAGCATATTCATTAGACTATGGCGAAGTCTATACACTCGGTTCCTTGGGCAAAGTCTATACAACCGCAACCCAACACATTGAACAGCTTTCCAAGTCTATACACTAGACTTCATTTCACTAAGTCTATACACTCCCTCACTATGTACACACTTGCTATATTGATCTCTGAAGTCTATACAATGCTTCACGTTAACACTAACTCTATACACTTCATTATTGTTGCTGAAGGGAACAGGGTCGACGCCTGAAGTTTAAAGCGTCCACGCATCAGTAGACGAAACTGTCACGCCGTCTTCTATTGCGTCAACGCCACAAGCAAGCAGCGTCGACGCAGCAGTTAAAATAGCAGAGACTCTTACCAGCGATGAAGCCTTCACGAAATCTTCCACTGCGTCAACACCATCAACAAGAAGCGTCGACGCAGCGGCATAAGAGATGCCAGTATAGAAATGTACACGTTCGTGCGTCAACGCCACCAACTGGCAGCGTCAACGCAGCAGTCCAAGAAAGGGACGACTTATCTCTAGATGCCTTCAATACGTCAACGCTATATGCTGATAACGTCGACGCAACTCGCCTATCTGTTGAAGACTTGAACACTGAACTGCCGATACCGTTGCGTCAACGCAATAGGCTGATGGAGTCGACGCAGCGGTTAAGAAGTTTGAAGATTTCTGATGACAACGTCAACTCTTTGGAGCGAGTGAGTTGACGCCATCTACCTCCAGTTGCTGAGCGTACTGGTGCTGGGCAGGTGATCCGAGGATAAGGAAAATGCCCAGATGAGGACACGTGGTCTGACAGTCTACTGGATGCTGTCACGTGGTCCGAATTCTTAGGGCGGGAACTGTGGAAGTCACACGCGCCCTGCTGCTGCTCCAGGTATAAAATGAAGCCTTCGTCTTCAGATGAAGGTTGATCGAAGAAGAAGCCTGAAGAGCATATACGTCCTTCGATCCAGAAAAGGAAAGAAAAGTGCAGAGAGAAAGAAAGAGAAAGGAAAAGAGCAGAGAGTTCAATATCTGAGAGGAGTTTGGTCGAGAGAGAGAGAGAGTGTGTGCTGCTTGATGAATTGCTTCATTTGAAGCTACATTTGTTTTGGGTTTCAGAACCGATTCCTTCTCATTGCTTTTCGTTTTCCATTTTGCTTTCGTTTATTTTTCATCCTTCTATTCTGATCTGAATTGTTGTCCCTCCGGTGTGTGGAGGAAGGGAGTATCACTCCAGTTTCCCTCTGTGTTGCAGAGGAAGAGAGATCGGTGATATCTGGTGGTGTTAGTGACTGGTTGTCATTAACAGTTTCCCTCCGGTGTGTGGAGGAAGGGAGAGGTTTCTCCGGTCGTGTTCTAGCTGGGAGCTAGAACAGGTTTCAAGTTCTATGGGTAGCAGAACTTGGTTGAGGGATTTGTCTCCCTTGGTGTTCAAGCTGTGTGGTAGCATGTTGTTCGCAGACTGAGTCTGCATTGATCTAGCATAGTCTAGTGGAATCCTCACTCTAGTTGGAGTGAGGGGTGGATGTAGACTGCAGACTGCAATCGAACCACCTAAAAAACCGAGTGCCTCCTCTGTGGTTTGCTTCTGTTCTCTACGCTCTTCATCTGCTTGGGTCTTTGTTTCCTTGTGATTCGCTCTTCATTCTCATTTACATTCCTTTGTGTACGGTTTAAGGAGGTGCGTTAGCAGTAGAAATTATATTCCGTTTAAGTTTCTTCAAATTGGGAGTGATCTATTCATCCCCCCCCTTCTATATCACTCTTGCTGCGCTAACACTTGGTATCAGAGCAGGTTTACGCCATGTGGACGAACGGTCAAGGAAATGGTGGTGGTCCTAGAACCTTCATGGCCGAAGGTCAATCCATTAGTCGCCCTCCTTATTTCGATGGTAGTAACTATCTGTTTTGAAAGAACAGGATGGAAGTGTTCATTAGAGCTCAGAGTCATAAATTGTGGAGAGTAATCACGGTGGGTCCATATGAGCTGTCACCAAACGAGGATGCTTGGACAGATGATCATGTGAAGCTCTCGTCACTCAACTAGACGGCGCTGAACATAATCCAGTGTGCTGTTCATCCAGAGGAATATGCTCGTATATCTGCATACAGAACTGCCAAGCGAATGTGGGATGAGCTGCAATTAATCTATGAAGGTACAGCTCAAGTGAAAGCCTCGAAGGTAAACCTCTACACTTCTAAGTATGAAATGTTTAAGATGAATGCAGATGAGAATATAACCGAAATGTATGCCAGGTTATCCTTGATCACTAACACTCTTAAAGGGCTAGGGAAGGATCTTGCTGAGGCAGATATAGTCAGGAAAATCCTTAGATCTTTATCCCCGGCATGGCACACTAAGGCCATTGTGATTGAGGAGTCAAAAGATTTGACTGTCTTAACTGTGAATGAACTCATAGGATCCCTGATGACCTATGAGATGAATTTCCAAGGAGGTGGAGAAGGAAGTGAGAGGAAGGGTAAAAATGTAGCCCTAAGAGCTTCCCGCAAAAAGGGTAGCAACAGTGGAAGCAGCAGTAGTAGCCCTGAGTCCGAGTCTGAGCTTGAAGGTCTGTCAAATCTCGACCAGGAGGAGCAGGCAATGCTCACTAGACAGTTCAAAAAATTTCTGAAGAAAAAGGGAAAGACCTTTAGGAAGAAGAAGCCACAACCCTTTAACAAGAATGCTGAATTTATCGATTACAGGGATAGAAATCCTAAGAAACTGACTTGTTTTAACTGTAACAAATAGGGACACATGAGAGGCGAATGCCCAGACCTCCAGAAGAAGGGTCCCTATCTTCAGAAGAAAAATATAATGGTGCAGAAGAAGAAGAAGCCACAGGCGATGGTCTGCACATGGAGCGAGGAAGAAGAAGACCTTGAAGATGCTTCCTCAGAAGAATATGAAGATGGAATTTGCCTTATGGCAAACAGTGAAGAGGAGGTAATAAATGTCTTTGAAAATTTCTCAATTGATGACTGGGAGGATGCTTATGGTGATTTGTTAGATAAATTTAATTTTCTTAGTAAAGAGCACAGAGTTCTGAAAAGAAAATTTAACATAAATGTTGAAGAACAAACTCTGGTATGTGAGGAAAATGAAAAGCTTAAGGGAGAAATTCAAGAAAGTCAAAAACAGCTCAATGAATTTAAAGCTAAAATTGAAGAAGGCATGAATGAAATTAGCGTAAATTCAGAGAAATATGAAGCTGTGAAGAAAGTAAATGATGAACTCCTAAAGAATTCTGAGTATCTTCAAAAGGAGCTGGAAGACAAACAGAAAGTCTTAGAAAAGTTTGTCCAAGGAAAGACTAGCCTAGATGCTATACTAGGGACTAGGGTCAATTTCAATAAGGAAGGTCTAGGTTATGACCCAACCAACAAGAGACCATTGCAATTTAAGACCATCACCTTCTGTCCAGAGAAGGGAAAAGAAAAGCTGGACACACCATCCAGCTCAAACAGCTCCAAGGAAACTCAAAGTCCTAAAGAAAACACAAAAACCAGTACTGGACAACCATTTAAGAGTGGAATGAACTTTATGAAGAATAACATTAAGTCCACTCACCAGAAAACAAATGGCAACTGGACCAAGAAAATAAATCAGAACAAGAGCTGGAATTATAACAACCAGACGGGTCCAAACAAGACCTACTGGAGGAATAACTTTCATGGTCAAAATTATGCTAATCAACAAGCCTACAGAAAATTTCCTAGGAATAGGAAGACTAATGAATGGAATAGAACTCACTTCCCCAGTTCAGCTGGATTCAACCTTAATAAACCAGAAAGGAAGGTGCCAGAGAAAACCATGCTGAAACAAATCTGGATACCTAAACACTTGATCAGAGATTTGAACAATGTCCTTGGACCCAACTCATCTTGGGTTCCAAATCACTCTGCTTGATATACTTGTGTAGGTCGGCCTGGCAGCTGAAGACAACAAGTGGTACCTCGACAGTGGCTGCTCCAGGCATATGACAGGAGACCGATCCAAGTTCAGCAAGATAGAGATGAAGCCAGGGGGTCTGGTCAAGTTTGGAGGAAAGAACAAAGGTAAAATAATTGGAGTTGGCACAATAGGTAAGACTTCCACAAATTCCATTGAAAAAGTATTACTTGTGGAAGGGCTTCAACACAACCTGATTAGCATTAGCCAATTATGTGACAGGGGTCACAGGGTTGTATTTGATGATAGTTCATGTAAAATCCTTGAAATGAATTCTGACATGGTTAAATTTGTAGCCAACAGGGTTAATAATGTCTACATTGTAGACTTAGATGAGAATTCTGAATCTACTATTTGCTTATCTGCCAATTCTGAAAATGATGCCTTTGAATGGCATAGACGTCTAGGTCATGCTAGCTTTTCAACTTTAAATAAATTGGTCAAGCATGATTTAGTTAGAGGCATGCCTAGAATTAAATTCAACGCTATATCAAAAGCATGTGATGCCTATGCTCTAGGCAAACAGACCAGAAACTCTTTTAAATTAAGATCTGAGCCATTGTCTTCGAGACCAATGGAACTTCTTCATATGGACCTTTTCGGTCCAACTAGAACTCAGAGTCTTAATGGAAGTAGGTTTGGCTATGTCATCATAGATGACTTCTCTAGATATTCATGGATATTTTTCTTAGCAAATAAGAGTGATGCATGTCAAAAGTTTAATCTGTTTTTCAATAAGGTCAAACAAGAAGGGAAGTACAAGGTTAGTTCTATTCAATCTGACCATGGAGGTGAGTTTGAAAACTCAATGTTTACTGATCTTTGTGACAAAGAAGGACTAACTCACATGTTTTCTTCTCCCAGGACACCTGAACAAAATGGGATTGTGGAGAGAAGAAATAGGACAGTGGTGGAGATGGCCCGGACCATGTTGATTGAAAGTAAATTACCTAGAAGGTTTTGGGCAGAAGCGGCCAATACAGCAACCTACATAATCAACAGGGCCATGGTAAGACCCATACACAAGAAAACACCCTATGAGCTTCTAAAAGGTAAGAAACCAAACTTGTTTCATTTCAGAATTTTTGGAGCAAAATGTTTTATTCATAACAATGATAAGAAAGATTTAGACAAGTTTGAAGCCAAGAGTTCACCTGGAATATTCTTGGGTTACTCTGAAGTGTCAAGGGCATATAGGGTATTTAACGTATCAGATCAGAAAGTGGAAGAATCTCCACACATTCTTTTTAGTGAAAAGAAAGATGTTTCTAATGTTGAAAATCTTGACAGGGATTCTAATCATGGTGGAGAGTTTCTAGAAGACCAACAGGAAGAAGAGAACACTCAGCCAAGTGGGGAAACAAATTCCCCCAATCAGGAAGGTCCAAGAGAAACAGGTGAGTCTTCAACAAATATTAGATTTCTTAAAGACCATCCTTTAGATAAAGTCATAGGCAATCCTGAAGATCCTCTTCGGACTAGGTCTCATTTTAGAAATGTGAATAATGATGACTTAATTGCATTAGTCTCACAAATTGAACCCAAAACAGTAGAAGAGGTCTTAGCTGATCAAACTTGGGTCAATGCTATGAGTGAGGAATTAGGTCAGTTTGAAAGGAATAATGTCTGAGAGCTTGTCCCAAGACCAGATGGTATTAATGTCATAGGAACCAAGTGGGTGTTCAAAAATAAGATGAACGAAGATGGAATTATCTCGAGGAATAAGGCCAGACTAGTAGCCAAAGGCTACTGTCAAGAATTCGGTGTAGACTTTGATGAATCCTATGCACCTGTTGTTAGGATGGAAGCTATAAGATTGTTGCTTGCCTTTGCATGCTCAAAGAACATAAAACTCCAACAAATGGATGTTAAAAGTGCCTTTTTAAATGGAGTTATTAAAGAAGAAATGTTTGTTGAACAACCTCCTGGATTTCAATATTCTCCTCAACCTAACCAAGTTTTCAGGTTAAACAAAGCCTTGTATGGTCTAAAGCAGGCTCCAAGAGCTTGGTATGAAAGATTATCTGAATTTCTGATCAGCAAGGGCTACAAAAGAGGTAAAGTTGATCAGACTTTATTTTCCAAAGGCATGAATAAAGATCTTATCATAGTTCAGGTATATGTAGATGACATTGTATTTGGATCAACTAAGCATGAACTATGTGATGAATTCTCTACCATGATGTCTGCTGAATTTGAAATGAGCTTGGTTGGTGAACTAAAATATTTTCTTGGATTGCAGGTACATCAGCTAGAAGATGGGTGCTTCATCAACCAAACCAAATACACAATGGAACTGTTCAAAAGGTTTGGCATGGAAAACTTAAAGCACATTACTACACCTATGGGCACCAATACATCATTGGATGCAGATGAGACAGGTAAAGAAGTAAATGCCAAACTTTATAGAGGTATGATTGGATCACTACTTTACTTGACAACCTCTAGACCTGATATACAATTCAGTATAGGAATGTGTGCAAGGTATCAGTCTAGACCTACTGAACTACACTTAGCTGCAGTTAAAAGAATCTTCAGATATTTGTCAGCTAGTCATTCTCTAGGTTTATGGTTTCCTGCATCTCACACACTTAACCTAGTAGCATACACAGATGCTGACTATGCCAGCTGTAAACTAGACAGGAAAAGCACTAGTGGCCATTGTGAATTCTTGGGTGGGTGTTTAGTGTCTTGGGGCTCCAAGAAACAACATTCTGTGGCCCTCTCCACTGCAGAAGCTGAATATGTGGCTGCAGGGAGTTATGAAACACAAGTCATTTGGATTAAACACTAGCTTCAGGACTACCAAGTAGACCTGGGATGCACACCTATTTACTGTGATAATACTAGTGCCATCAATCTTGCTAAAAATCCTGTTTTGCATTCAAGAACCAAACACATAGAGATAAGACATCATTTTATAAGAGATGAGGTGTCTAAGAATAATTTTGAACTGATTCATGTAGGCACAGATAATCAGATTACTGACATATTCACAAAACCTCTGGATAATGAAAAATTTTTCACTTTGAGAAGAGAATTAGGCTTATACAAATTGTCTTAATTATGAAGCCTATTCTTGTTGTGAGGGGGAGTTGTGTCTATCTGCTGTTTAGCCTCTTTCATGCTGGTTTAAGAGGGAGTTCTGAATCCTTATTGGTTAGCCTTCAGAATGCTCTAGGTAAGGGGGAGCTTTGAGATTTTTTTGCTGGAATGATTATTGAAGTATGCTATGTCTCAGGGGGAGCTGAGTTGTGATGTGAGAAGAGAAGTTCTCTGACAGATTCAAAAGGGCTGCCCAGATGTGTACCTTTGCTGGTTTTGCATGACTGATTTAGTGTGGTTCTCTCAGAAAATAGAGTGTCACTTATCTCTTAAGTCTATAAGTCAGTGACTCTAATCTTCAAGTTAGAATCCTTCCTTTGGTACTCCTTCAGAGATCTGGACTAATTGCATAAAGTATATCTTCCTACATTGCCATTGATTATGGTTCAGGCCAAAAACTTGTATGTCTTGTTATCTGACCCAATCAACTTGAAATATAGACTTCAAGACTCAATTCAAGAAAAGTTCTTTTTGGTATTGTCTTCAATCATTCTATCTTTTTTAACTCAAGGGCTTAACTGAACAAACATGTTCTGTTTTAATCACTGAGAAACTGGGAGCTTCATCAATGAAATGAATATTTCTCCCAAGTCATGAGGTGTCAAATGCTTAAAATAAATGAAAAGTCATGACAGAGCAATGGTGGCTTGCTGGTGAGTAACTGGGGACTCTGGCCTCTAATCAAGGTGTCTCCCTAATGTCAAAAGCCACAATTACTAACTCTGTTCCTTATTAAAAAAAGGGGGGGGGGGAAGTAATGAGGTACTCACTCTGAGTAACTGGGGATTCAGGTCTCTGATCAAGGTGTCTCCCTAATGTCAAAGGAAGTGACCTACCAACCTACTCATTGATCTTCTTGAAAATCATCTCCAACAAAATTCCTTGTTGTTATGCAACTAATGGATTGCTTGTCTTCAATACCTTGAGAACACCTCTCTGATTTAGTCTCTTGCTGTCTTGTGAAATAGTTGAATGATCAGCTATATCTGGCCATACTTGTCAACTCCTGCTCTTAATCATCCACTATGTATGCTGATAAACTTGTCTATAACTCTACTTCTCTATTGTGTACTGAAGTCCAAAGAATCATCTCTTGAGATTAGAAACTCACTTATTCTCTTAAGACCTACTCGTGATTTTCTGCACTAAGAAGTTACTGCCCTCAGTCCTCATGTTTCCAGCACTGTCATACATTCTGCAGTTCTTTTTGCTGATGTCAAAGGGGGAGAGAAGCTTGCAATATCTGCAATTTCTGTGAGAAGTTTGCAGTTTCAGTGAGTATTGGTTTTGTCTTGAGCTTTGAGGGGAGTCATGTTGCTTCGTGGAAGAAATGGTTATGATTTGTGGGGGAGATGAGAGTGTGCTGTACGGAATGTTTAATTCATTTGCATAAGCATGTCTTGAATTTTTTTTTTGCTTGTTGCAGCTGGTATTAACTCTTTGTTGAAACCTGATATTGCATGATTCATAGTGTTGTCATCATCAAAAAGGGGGAGACTGTTGCATTCCTATGATTTTGATGATGTCTCACACTATAAATCAATCTTCTATCTCTAGATTAATGTTGTTTCATCATGTGAGTGAGTACAGTTCATTTGGTTGATAAATAAGCATGCTATCATGATTTTATCTACACTCTGCTTAGCTAGTACTGATTGCAGTGGGTCGACCCATCCCTTCTGATGCGTCGACTCATCTGTTCATTTGGCATAACTCCTTCAAGTCTATTCACTCTGTCTGCACAGTTTTTTCACACCAGTGCGTCAACTCAGTGTGGTGATGCGTAGACTCTTCTGTTCAGGTTCTTCATTTCATTAAGTCTATACATCATCAGTTGAACGTAATAGTAATACGTTGCAGCGTCAACTCAATGGGCTGCAGCGTCAACTCAGCATGTAAAATACTGTGTTAAAAGCCTAAGTCTATACACTCGTTTGTGAGCCTTCAACTCTGTACACTGCTTGAGCCTCACCAAAGTCTATACATCGCTTCAAGCGATTCTAGTCTATACAGTCTGCCTCCACACTAGAAGTCTGTACATCGGTCTGCTTCTTGTGAAGTCTACACATTGACTCGTTCAATTCTGCAAAGCATGTTCATTAGACTATGGCGAAGTCTATACACTCGGTTCCTTGGGCAAAGTCTATACAACCGCAACCCAACACATTGAACAGCTTTCCAAGTCTATACACTAGACTTCATTTCACTAAGTCTATACACTCCCTCACTATGTACACACTTGCTTCTGAAGTCTATACAATGCTTCACGTTAACACTAACTCTATACACTTCATTATTGTTGCTGAAGGGAACAGGGTCGACGCCTAAAGTTTAAAGCGTCCACGCATCAGTAGACGAAACTGTCACGCCGTCTTCTATTGCGTCAACGCCACAAGCAAGCAGCGTCGACGTAGCAGTTAAAATAGCAGAGACTCTTACAAGCGATGAAGCCTTCACGAAATCTTCCACTGCGTCAACACCATCAACAAGAAGCGTCGATGCAGCGGCATAAGAGATGCCAGTATAGAAATGTACACGTTCGTGCGTCAACGCCACCAACTGGTAGCGTCAATGCAGCAGTCCAAGAAAGGGACGACTTATCTCTAGATGCCTTCAATACGTCAACGCTATATGCTGATAACGCCGACGCAGCTCGCCTATCTGTTGAAGACTTGAACACTGAACTGCCGATACCGTTGCGTCAATGCAATAGGCTGATGGAGTCGACGCAGCGGTTAAGAAGTTTGAAGATTTCTGATGACAGTGTCAACTCTTTGGAGCGAGTGAGTTGACGCCATCTACCTCCAGTTGCTGAGCGTACTGGTGCTGGGCACGTGATCCGAGGATAAAGAAAATGCCCAGATGAGGACACGTGGTCTGACAGTCTATTGGATGCTGCCACGTGGTCCGAATTCTTAGGGCGGGAACTGTGGAAGCCACACGCGCCCTGCTGCTGCTCCAGGTATAAAATGAAGCCTTCGTCTTCAGATGAAGGTTGATCGAAGAAGAAGCCTGAAGAGCATATACATCCTTCGATCCAGAAAAGGAAAGAAAAGTGCAGAGAGAAAGAAAGAGAAAGGAAAAGAGCAGAGAGTTCAATATCTGAGAGGAGTTTGGTCGAGAGAGAGAGAGAGAGTGTGCTGCTTGATGAATTGCTTCATTTGAAGCTACATTTGTTTTGGGTTTCAGAACCGATTCCTTCTCATTGCTTTTCGTTTTCCATTTTGCTTTCGTTTATTTTTCATCCTTCTATTCTGATCTGAATTGTTGTCCCTCCGGTGTGTGGAGGAAGGGAGTATCACTCCAGTTTCCCTCTGTGTTGCAGAGGAAGAGAGATCGGTGATATCTGGTGGTGTTAGTGACTGGTTGTCATTAACAGTTTCCCTCCGGTGTGTGGAGGAAGGGAGAGGTTTCTCCGGTCGTGTTCTAGCTGGGAGCTAGAACAGGTTTCAAGTTCTGTGGGTAGCAGAACTTGGTTGAGGGATTTGTCTCCCTTGGTGTTCAAGCTGTGTGGCAGCATGTTGTTCGCAGACTGAGTCTGCATTGATCTAGCATAGTCTAGTGGAATCCTCACTCTAGTTGGAGTGAGGGGTGGATGTAGACTGCAGACTGCAATCGAACCACCTAAAAAACTGAGTGCCTCCTCTGTGGTTTGCTTCTGTTCTCTACGCTCTTCATCTGCTTGGGTCTTTGTTTCCTTGTGATTCGCTCTTCATTCTCATTTACATTCCTCTGTGTACGATTTAAGGAGGTGCGTTAGCAGTAGAAATTATATTCCGTTTAAGTTTCTTCAAATTGGGAGTGATCTATTCATCCCCCCTTCTATATCACTCTTGCTGCGCTAACAAGGTTTCATTGGGATAGACGTAGGGTCTAGCCCGGACAGGTTTCATCGCTGATCGGTCAGTGTGCCGATCAACCAGCAGCAGGTTTCATCACAGCGGGACGTAAAGAGATATGCAGATCTAGTCGGAACAGACGTAAGGTCTAAACCGGACCGATTTCTTTGCCGATCGGACAACGAGCCCGTTAACCAAAGGTAGGTTTCATCATCGGTATTGGGTTTATACCAATGCAAAGGAATTCATAGGTTTCATCAGGATAGACGTAAGGTCTAAACTGGACAGGTTTTATCATTGATCGGGCAGTGCGCCAATCGATCAACAGCAGGTTTCATCATCGGTATTGGGTTTATACCAATGCAAAGATTTCATATGTTTCATCAGGATAGACGTAGGGTCTAGCCCGGACAGGTTTCATCGCTGATCGGGCAGTGTGCCAGTCGATCGGTAGCGAGTTTCATCATCGGTATTGGGTTTATACCAATGCAAGGATTTCATAGGTTTCATTGGGATAGACGTAGGGTCTAGCCCGGACAGGTTTCATCGCTGATCGGTCAGTGTGCCAATCAACCAGTAGCAGGTTTCATCACGGCGGGACGTAAAGAGATATGCTGATCTAGTCAGAACAGACGTAAGGTCTAAACCGGACCTGTTTCTTTGCCGATCGGACAGCGAGCCCGTCAACCAAAGGTAGGTTTCATCATCGGTATTGGGTTTATACCAAAGCAAAGGAATTCATAGGTTTCATCAGGATAGACGTAAGGTCTAAACTGGACAGGTTTCATCGCTGATGGGGCAGTGCGCCAATCGATCAACAGCATGATTCATCATCGGTATTGGGTTTATACCAATGCAAAGATTTCATATGTTTCATCAGGATAGACGTAGGGTCTAAACTGAATAGGTTTCATCATTGACCGGGCAGGATGCCGATCGATCAACGGTGAACTTCAGCATGGTGGGACTTTGGACAAGGTATGAGGGTTTTATCAGGACAGACGTAGGGTGTATACTGGGTGGGTTTGATCGTTGATCAGGCAAGGTGCCGGTCGATCGACGAGAGGTTTATGGCGGGAGGTGAGGCTTCTTTAGGATCACCACGTTACTGACTCAAGCGCCCTTTTGGGTTTTCGCCAGGGCCAGCCCCCTCTTGTTTTTGCCCATGGGCCCTTTCGGGTTTTCACGTGGCGGGATACCCGATTTTACCTGAAGTGCCCTTTCGGGTTTTCACCACAGCTGGGTTTTAGCCATTTTTGCCCTTGCTCAGAAAACCTGAACAAGACCGGCGGGGTATCTCTATTTTTAACCCCATCTTTTTTATTTATTTATTTTCATTCTTTTATTCTCTCTTCCCCTCTTTTTTGGGAGGGTGACAAGTCAGAATGCCATTAGATCATGATGAGGGATGGCTTGGCTTGGGCGGAGTGCCGCTATACCAAGAAAGGGTGTAGCTCGGCTAGGGCGGGATGCTGCTAGACCAAGGAAAGGGTATATCTCGGCTAGGGCTGGATGCCACTAAGCCAAAGAAAGGTAGCTTGGTTAGGGTGGAGTGCCACTAATCCAAGGAAAGGGTGTATCTCGGCTAGGGCGGGATGCCACTAAGCCAAGGAAAAGGTGTATCTCGGCTAGGGCTGGATGCCACTAAGCCAAGGAAAGGTAGTTTTTGCTCGATTACTTGGGGAATATTGGTTGTGCAGCATGATACAGCTTGAGGTGTTTACCGTTGAGTGGCGAGAACTGAATTTCCCCTCGATGGTTAACAACTACGTAGGCCCCTCCTTCGTAAACCCTTTGTATCACATAAGGACCTTCCCAATTAGTATTCAACTTTCCTTTTGGGTTGGACGCCATGACTTCTTTTTTCTTGACCATGACGAGGTCACCTTTCTTGAATTCTCATCCTCTTACGAGTTTATTGAATGCAGTGGCCATGCGGGCCTGATACATTTGGATATTCTTCTGAGCTTGGAGGCACTTCCCTTCCAATTCAGTCAGTTCTTCTAACCTTCTTTCAGCATTTGTTTGTTCGCCACGGGCCAGGCCATATTGGATTGACACTCTGAGTGACGGGACTTCCAGCTCTAGTGGAACCACTGCCTCCGAGCCGTATACCAATGAGTATGGTGAGCACCCTGTAGGTGTCTTAAAGACGGTGCGGTATGCCCACAGAGCTTCATACATCTTTTCTTCCCAGTCCTTCTTATTAGAACTGACAACCTTGGCTAGCAAGGTGCACAAAGTCTTGTTAAAAGCTTCTGCCAATCCGTTTGCCTGGGGATTGTAGGGAGTGGAGGTTCTCCATTCAATCTTATACTTCTCGGCAAGTCGATAGATTTTCTGATTTCTGAAATGACTTCCATTATTAGATATTATTCGGTTGGGGATCCCGAACCGGAAGATAATATTCTGCTTGATAAATCTGGCGACCAGTTCACCAGTCACTTCTCTTAATGCTACAGCTTCCACCCATCGGGAGAAGTAATCTGTCATGGCCAATATGTACTTATGACCGGCCGAGGAGGTCGGCAGTGGCCCGACTACATCAGTTCCCCATTGTGCAAACGGTCAGCTAGGGACTGTAGGGTGCAGAGTTGTAGGTGGCCTTCTCGGCACGGTAGCATGCTCCTGACACTTCTGGCATGACTTTGCAAATTTACAGCAGTCTTCAAACATGGTAGGCCAATAGTAGCCCAGCTTCTTGATTTCTATCTTCATTTTGGGGCCAGCCTGGTGGGCGCCTGCTGTCCCAGCATGTATTTCTTTCATCGCTTGCCAAGCTTCCTCAGTGGACAGGCAGCGGAGTAGAATCTTTTTACGTGCATCCGCCATTATTTGGAATAAAGTTCCATTTCTGAATTCATAGGAATCTTTGATTCTCAGGAGTTTCATCTTTTCCTCCCTTTTCTGTGGCAGCTGTTGGTGTAGAAACCACTGTAGCAAATGCTGTCTCCAATCAGACGCCTGTACTGCGCTGATAGTGGCAACTTCTTCCTCTTCGGGGCACCCTTCTAGCATACTGGGGACTTGCCGCCGGTTCATAACAACAATGTTCAGTGTTTCATCTGGCGGGACTGCTAGCGAGCTGGCCAGCTTTGCCAGTGCATCAGCCTGGGCATTATGTCCACGGCCCACATGTTTGAGTTCAATATGATAGAACTTTGCCATGAGGCGTACAGCTTTCTGGTGATAGGGATTTAGTTCTGGCTTCCGCACTTCGAACTCCCCTTGGACTTGTTTTATTATCAACATCGAATCCCCGAATACCTGAAGCATTTGGATACCGATGTTGAGGCTGATATTGAGTCCGATTATCAGAGCTTCATATTCGGCTTCATTATTGGTGCATGGCTTGTTTATAGAACAGGAAGTATGCACAACCTCCCCCTCTGGTGATTTCAGCACAATACCGGCTCCAGCCCGTATTCTGGTCTTTCCATCGGAATCTGTCTCCGTTCTGGATGCTCCATCAAAGAACAGTTGCCACATAACTGGCTGAGCTTGACAGGCCTCGAGTGTCTCATCATCGGGTAATTCAGTCCCCAACATATCATTCTCCGGCACAGGATGCTCCGCGAAGAAATCAGCCACGGCCTGTCCTTTTATTGCCCTCTGGGGTATATATGTGATATCGAATTCCATCAGAATTACTGCCCATTTGCCCAACCGGCCTTTCGGTACTGGCTGAGTCAATATGTATTTGAGTGGATCTGCTGCAGATATCAATCTGATTTCATGTGACAGCATATAGTGCCGGAGCTTTTTGACGGCAAAGATTAGTGCCAAGCGTGTCTTTTCTATATAGCTGTAGCTTTCTTCGGTTGTAATCATCCTCTGACTTAGGTAGTACAGGGCCTGCTCTTTGCCTTCTTCATTTATCTGTGCCATCATTGCCCCCAGGGAATAGTGTGCGGCTAAGATATACAATATCAAGGGTCTGCCCTTAACTGGTGCCCCCAGTACTGGAGGGGTTTTAAGATATTATTTCAGCTTTTCAAAGGCCTCCTGACATCCATCGTCCCAGAGGAACGGTACATCTTTCATCATGAGCTTGTGAAAGGGATGACATCGTCCTGACAGATTTGATATAAATCGTCGGACATAAGCCAGGCGCCCTTGCAGAGATCTCAGCTCGTGCAGATTCCTTGGTGGAGGGAGCTCCTGGATAGCTTTAATCTTGGATGGATCAATTTCAATACCCCTATGTCGGACAATAAATCCGAGGAATTTTCCACTGGACACGCCAAAGGCGCATTTCATAGGATTCATCTTGAGTTCATATTTGCGCAACCTCTGGAATACTATCCTTAGGTCTTGCAAATGATCTTCCCTTTTGCTGGTTTTTACCACCAGATCATCAATGTAGCACTCTACCTTTTTGAAGAGCAGGTCATCAAAGATCTTTGTCATAGCTCTTTGATAAGTAGCGCCGGCGTTCTTAAGGCCAAACAACATTCTTTTGTAGTGGAATATTCCCTTCAGAGTGCGGAATGCAGTGTGCACTCTGTCTTCTTCAGCAATCCAGATCTGGTTGTATCCAGATGACCCATCCATGAATGACAGGGCTTTATGACCAGTAGTCGCATCGATCATCACTTCAGTGATGGGCACTGGGAAATCATCTTTCGGGCAAGCCTTATTAAGGTCCCGAAAATCAACACATATTCTAATCTGCCCATTCTTCTTCTTTACGGGCACTATATTGGCCAGCCATGTAGTATACTGGTTTTCTTCGACAAAGCCTACCTCAATCAGCTTGTCAACTTCTTTGTTAATCTGGTTATCAATTCAGGACGCATTCTCCTGGAAGGCTGCTTTACGGGGTTAGCCTCTGGGTTTATTGCCAATCGGTGCTGTGCCACATCAGAGCTCAGTCCTGGCATTTCATCATATGTCCATGCAAAACAATCTCAGAATTCTGTCAAGAACTGTATATATTGTTCCCTGACATCTGGCTCCAGCAGTGCGCTGAGGAATGTCAGCCTTGGCTCATCTGCGGATCCCAAATTTATTTCTATCAGCTCATCGATGGTGGCTTGGCCTCTGTCTTCGACTTCGGGCGGGGCTTCTTGCAAATCAATAAAGCCTCCCGGGATATAATCTTCTTCAGTTTCATGCTCCTCTGCTTCATCATACTGGTCATCAGCGGATGCTGGCGCATCATATAGGGCCAATATTACCGGGTCCTGTTCAGTCTGCTCCGAGGGCGAGACTGGTTCAGCAGGAAATTCAGAAGTGGACTCCTCCGTCCTTAGAGGCTCTTCTAATGTGGGCTCCCCTGAAAGGTCATCATTCTGTAGAGCCCGGAATTCTTCTAGGATGCGCCCGAACTCCAGACACTCCTCCAGCTCTCTGGCTATTTGATCTTCATCCGGGGTTCCCGTATCAAATTTTGCTTCAGCCTGGAACAGATCCTCTTTGGAAGATAGGTCCTCCCAGTACCAAGCTTTCTTTGTCTCATCAGATGTCTCTGTTTCTGGCAGGTTGTCTGAGGCTTCATTGCTCATTATGGATTGATAAATGATTTCTTCATCTTCCGAGGGGTATTTGTCATATCCTACCTCGGGAGGATCGTCATGCTGGTAGGAGACAGATATGACGTCTACCTCAGCCTCATAGTATTCTTGGAGGGTATAACCCAATCCTGGGTGTTGAGTGATCTTCCTCATTTCTTTACTATCTCGAGGCGGATCCTACAGTTCCTTGAATGCCTTCTTCTGAGCAGCAGGCTGCATTGATGGCATTTGCATCTTGGAGAACATTTGTGAAACCTGTTGGGTAGTATAATCCAAGCCTGTAATCGGTACCATCCGGTTTGCAGCTTCTTCAGGGGCCATACAGTCTTGATCATCTTCTTCGACAGGCTCCCCGGTGTAGAATATAATAGGAGGCTCGCAGAAGCGAGGGATTTCCATAGACTTCAGTGGTAGCACCGTTTGGTACTCAAGGCTGACAATGGGTTTAAATAAACCCTGCGGCACCTCCACCTGAGTGTACTTTTGCTTCATTTCTTCATCAGCATTATCCGGGTGGACGCTAGGAGGGGTAACCCAAGCAAAGTCACCGGCATAAGAGATGTGAGATACATTATGCTTTTTAACATAGCCCTTTGGTGGCGGTGGAGACCAGTTCCTTATCTCTGTCTCAGGCTTTTTCTGGCTGACCACAGCCTCTTTCCTTTCGCACTTTTGCGACACCTCGGTGTAGTAGGATGCATCGAGCATATGGCACTCGAACACTTCGAAGGGATGCAGATCCGCAAACACCCTTTCTTCTTTTCCTTCATGGCAGTATTTAATGCACTGATGTAGCGTGGATGGCACTATTTGATATTCATGCAGCCACGGTCTCCCCAGCAGGGCCTTATACGTGGTGTTGGAGTCGATCACATAGAATCGTACCACTGTAGTGAGGTCTCCCAATGTGAGGTTGAAATCAGCTACCCCAAGAGGTGTCTCACACTTTTGGTTGAATCCTGCAATCTTCATGTCTCTGACCTTGGTGAGCTGCAGATCAAAGTAATATTTCTGATAGATGCGGTATGGGAGAATGTTTACAGTAGCCCCGGGATCTATCAGTATTCTGCTTATCGGCTGACAGTTCAGGGAACCCCTCATATACAACGGTCTGTTATGGCCGGAATTTGAGATTAGCATATCATCCTCTGTGAATGTGACTGATGGACCAGAATTCACTTCTGTCAAGAGTGCTTCACGCTGTGCCGGCGACTGCAAGGCATCAATAATGGCTTGGCGAGCCTCTTCACTCAGAGAGAGGATTTCCCAGATGGAGAACATGGTAGGGAGCTTCTTCAGCATTTTCATGATCTGGCTGCCCACCCGGACGTTAGACAGTCTCATCTCCTCCACCCAACGGGGTCTTGGAGGTTCATGTGGTGCTTGTGGCCTTTGCTGCCCAGTGCCGGTTTTACCCTCTTGATCGGTTTCCCGGGAGGCTTCTTCTGTAGTAACGACCCCTGTTTCTGCTAGAGGGTTACTTCCTTTATTTTCTTCATGCTGCCTCTGCTTCCTAACTGCAGTCTGCTGGCATTTATTGTTTTTAGCTGGAGCCGTGTGAGCCAGCTGCTCATTTTCCAAACTGGACAAGAATTCCAGGAATGAAGGAGCCTCTTCTTTTTCTTGGTACAAGCTGGCAGGGGGAGGAACCTGGACACCTCGTACCTCTGGCTCGGGGATATGATAGGGTTGCTCCCCTCTGAATATAATATTATGATTAGCTGGTGGCGGGCGCCCCCATCTTTTCCCAGAACGTGTTGCATGGGCTGAGGTAGAGGCCTCAGCATGGTTGGCTTCTAGCGGGGCATTTGATGCTTCATCCTCATCATTCTCCCCGGGCAAGGAAAAGAGTACCGATAGGGTATTGCATTGTACTGTCGTGACTTTCTTTCCCCTTTTGGACTTGGGCCGTCTCTTCCTCTTCTGGGAATTTGGCTTTGCTGGGTCCTGCCCCCAGAAGGGCTCATTTTCAACTTTTTCTTGTTCTGCCTCTGGTTGCTCTTTCATTTTCAATTCTTCGAGCTGCTCCCAGAGTATACAATCTTTTATCAGCAGGTTTTTGGGCTTTTTCTGCTCATATTCATCGAGCTCATTGATATACTGCTGTAGACGCCTGGCTGTAGGACTTACTTCTTTATGTGCAGGTAGGGGAGTTTGTCTCCTCCGGTTGTGAGTAGGGATCCGGATGACTGGCCCGGTCTCAGCTGTACGCCATACTGGCTTTACTGCAGGTGGCTCAGGCCTTGGGGTGACACCCCGGATAGTTGCCCCACTGGTGCTGGCTGCAAGAGTCTTTTTCCTGTTCTTTATGGGTTTCGTCTGCCATCCTTCCTGATCTTTTAGTGGGGTGAGGAGGCAAGCTTCATAAGTATGCCTGGTACATTCTTCAACGGCTTCCTCAGGCAGCTGTTGATAGACTGAAATCACATTGGCGGCCATCCTCCAGGGCGGAGGCTCATGCGGATGAGGTGGCTTCACCTGGTAATCACCCAACTGTAGCTCACCCTTTTTGACCATTCCTTCCATAATATCCTTGAAGACATAACAATCTTCAATTGCGTGCCCCAACGCACGGTGAAATGGACAGAACAACGGATCATCTTTCTTTGTTGCATCCGCAGGTCTCTTCGGTTCAGGCAACGTTACCTTGTTGAACTTATATGCCCAGTTAAATAGTGCTGATGTCTTATCTTTGGGAAAAGAGTAAGCCCTTCTCATTCTGTCTCTCAGAGAGACCTTATCTTTTCTTTCTGTTGCACCCTCAGGCGGGGGAGCTTCATCTGCCTCCTTTTTCCCTTTCTGTTGCTCGAAGGTTCTAAAATCGACGGCGTTAGCCTCAGTATGTGATGGCCGTCGATCATTGGTTTTACCCTTCGGCATAGTGGGAGCATTGGCGGTCGGACGCTTGGACAAGAACGTCTCGACTTCCGCCACTATATTGTTCAGCCGGTCAAATGTTCTGACATCTGCACCGATCATCTTTTCTAGCACCTCTCTCTTGAGGCTCTGTTTACATATCTGCACTGCATCTTCCTGATGAGGAGGTCTTCGGCATCTCATGGCTAAGTTTCTCCACCTTTTGATGTAATCCAGTGCTGTTTCATCCTACCTTTGCTTGGTTGCATATAGTTCCGCTATTGTAATTTCTCTTTCCGTGACATGAAATCTGTCGCGGAACTTTCTTTGCAATTCAGGCCAATCAATCACTGATCCAACGAGCAGGCTTGAATACCATTTAAAGGCTATCCCAGTGAGGGATGAGCCAAAGAACTTAAGCAGATATGCTTCATCAGCTGCCAGGTCGCCCATAATTGTGGTATAGTAAGCAATGTGCTCCCTGGGAGAGCCCTGGCCGTTGAATTTCTCAAATTTCGGCGGCTTACTGACGCCTGGGGGTAGTCTTTTAGCAGCATACTGGGGAGGATACGGTACTTTGTACATATCATAGGTACTTACACCGTCACCGGTCTTCTCAGACAGCTTCATCTCCACAATTCTTTCAATCATCAGCTTGTGGGCTAGGGCTGGATCTATCTCTTCTGGGAAGAAGTGAGCTTGTTTTTGGCTGTAGGGAGTCGTCATCACAGTGGCGCGCAAGGTGGGCGCGGTAGGTTGTGTCTGAGATGCAGAGGGCTGAGCTACTGTTTGCTATGGAACAGGTTGGCTCGGTGCTTTGCCCTTATCAGCCAGGAGAGGATTAGCTAGGATAGCCGTGTCTGTTGAGCTGGAAGTATGCCCGACAGGCTCGGCTTGCTTGGAGACCGGTGTAGCTTCATGTCTCTCATTGAGCTGTCTTCTGAGAGCATTGATCTCCTGCTGGTATCTTCTGAACATCATCTGGATCATGGGATCCAGGGTGGACGGGATCTGTATATCTCCCGAAGTCCCTTCAGCATCATCAATGAAGGGATTATCTTCTTCTTCCGTTGTCACCACATTGACTGTCATGGTGGTGATCTTGCGGGTTTCATCATCAGTTTTCATCTTATCTTTTGCAGTCTGACCTCTTCTTATGACGGGGCCTGGTCTGGTAGCCAGCATGAGCAGTTCATCTGGCTGAGTTGGTAGCATATCCTGCCCCCCGGCGATTCCAGCCATGTTACAGGCGAAGATTTGCATTCTTCCCTTATGCATGCAAACTTTTCTTTTTGCCTGGTCAGGGTATTTGAGTCGGTCGAAGATCGATACTCTTTCTTCAGCTTCTTCCCTACACAGGTCTTCTTTATCATATCCGGCCTTGCGGCCTTCTTCATAATCATTTGAATCGGAGGAGGAGACTCTGAGCATCACTTCTTGAAGGGCTTCTCCTTCTTCCTCATCCACGGTGCCCAGAGCACGGGATAATCTTTGCTGACCGAGGGCAGAGTTCCCCAGGTAGTGGAAGTAGTCTTGGACCACTTGTTTCATCTCCTCTGGATTGTGCCTTTGCGGCTTTGGTCGGAGTATCAATCTTTCCTGGCTTTTCTGCTGATGAGCCAGTCTTGTCATCTGAGCATTCAAATGCTCGGCTTTGGAATATCTGAATATGTCAGCCTGTCTAGCACAGGCTCTTGGTCTTCTTGGAATGGCAACCGTGACTGGTTCGCTCATTCCCATATCGCCATCTTGGCAGCAGTTGGCAGTGTCATCATAGTTCTTCCTTTGCCATCTTTTGCCTTTGGCCCTGGGATGGGTGACAGTAAGGTCTTCATTCTTTTCATATCTTCTGCCCTTCATCACGGGGCGAGTAGTAATCAGATTCCTTCCTTCATCATTTTTTTCATCTCTCCTCCCCCGAGCCTTGGGGTAAGCAGCAACAGCATCTCTTCTGTAGTTTCTTTCTTCTCTTCTGCTTCCTGCCATGAAGCGGGCAACAGCATCCTCAGTAGCCTTCTTCTCATATCGAGCTGGGGCCCAGCTCTGAATCTTCTTTGGTCGCCAGACCTGTTTATATTTTGCTGGCTTGGGCGCCAGCGGCTTCCTTTCATCAGCTTCCCAGTTGGCCCTCCTAGCGGTCAGAACGCGGAACCTGTTGTCGGTCTGGACAGTCGGGACAATCCTGTCCGGCCGGACTTCTCTGGGGCGACCGTTGAGGTTCACCCTAACATCTCCCATCATCATTGTCTTCCCAGAATTGGAAAGATGACGCTCAGCAGCAGCATACCGGCTTCTCCGGTTATTTCTCTTTCCCCTCTGGGCAGTAGCGGGAACCGTGTCCCTCCTTTGAACTTGGTGTACATAGCAGGCGACGGCCGTCGAGGTCATCTTCTCCGGTAAGCCAGCCTTCTTACCAGCAGTCTTCATAGGGGCACCTGCAGCGGTGCCTTGCTCGTCGTTGTTGACCTGCAGAAGGTCGGTGAAGACGAGGCCCAGACAGTTGGGCAGCCCGATAGCAGGGGGCATTGCTCCGAATGACAGGGGTACCGCCAGGTAACCCTCTCGCACATGCATATCGATCGGTTGTTGGCCGAAGCGTACAGACATAAGTCCAGTAGTCATTGTAGCTTCTACAGAATAAGGAAAGCGCACAGGATCAGAAATTTGAGGGGGGCCCGCTGGGCCTCCTATTTTGGCGTAGAGATGAAGGGAGACTAGGTCCCACCGGGCGTGCCAGCTTGTGGGGATGGGTCTATCTGATTTATTTTTAATTGATTTTTATTTATTTTTATTTGACTTATTTATTTGTTTTGTTTATTAGGCGTGCCAGTCACGTGTGTGACAATTTCATTGTGCGCTCGATCTGACTTGGTCAGTCGATTGTGAAGTCCGAGTCGGGACCAGAAGTCCGTCATACCATAAAGGCTATGACGTTAATTACGCCCTTCCAAGGAAGGACAACCCTTGATTAAACGCCAAAATAGGAGGCCTCGAGAGGCAATAATAAAAAAAAGGATATTCTTTTTATGTGCGCAGTTTGAATCTCATACCAGAGCCAGGAAGGCGGGCAAGATAATAGCATCGGTTGTAGAAACAGACGATATCGCTGAATCGACGGCTCGAAAAACAATCAGACTCAGGGGAAAGATGAAACAGAGGATATCAATCGCGGACAGGATGAGCCGCGATCATGACGGAGGCTTAAAGCATCGGTTAACATTTCGGCGGCACTTCCCCATGGTCTGGATCATGCCCAGAGGGGAAATAGGCTATCACCCACGGAGTGCCGGGGTGAAAGCCGAAAGAAAGAGAGAGGTCGGGCCTCTCCACGTTACACATGTATGCCCTAAGGTAATGTTTGATTCTTCCCTCACAGGAGCTGGTGGCACTCATGCATTGGCATGGCTCACCGGAGCTAAGAGGGAGGCGCGTCGTTGTGACTTCGACACGAATCGATGGAACATAAGGGAGTCTACCTCCCTTTAACTTTATCCTCGGGACACATCTGGTGATCCACGAATATCTCTGTGTGGGTTAGCTCTGGGCATTTGGGCTCACAGAGTGGCAACTTAGGCTCTCGGCATGAACACAGAGAGGAGGCTAAGGCTCCCGGCGTGAGTGGCAAGAAGGTGGAGGTTCCCGGCAGAGCCGAAGGGAAGAATCTAGGAAGCTCCCGGCGCCGACTTCCCGGCGCGACGGAGACTCTCCAAGGGGGGGTTCTCGGCGTAGGCTAAAGGGGGAAGAGGAGGTCTCGGCCTGGGGGTTCCCGGCGCGCTGAAGGCCGCGCCGGGAGCTAGTGGCGCCGAGAGGTAGGTGCCGAGAAGGCGGGTGTTTGGGCGCCGTGAGGAGTTTCAGATTTTGCGGTACCATGTTTTTAGGATTTTGAGAGTTTTCTGGGAATTATATCAAAGTAAATTGGCTCTGGGGACTAGAGATGGGGTTCAACTGGTTTTAGTTGTATATGCTTCAAAGGAGGCCGAGAGCTGAGAGGGATTGGAGGGGAAGAGCCCCACACAGAGGTCCTTTTCACCATTACCATGCGGAGTCCAGAGGACAGCTTCAGTATTATCTTTCATCGGCCTGGGAGGATTTCAGCAGCACCTCCCCCGTACCTAGCGTATGCCAGGGAGTGATAGACGATCACCCACGGAGTGCCGGGATGAAAGCCAGAATAAGGGGGGTATGGGACCCCTAGCCCGTGTATGTGATCACAGCACCAACTTAATATCCCTTTGAGGCCATTGAAACTTATGCAGTGGCAGAGTTTTTCTGGCTCGTAAGGTTATGTAGGGGAGTTATCCCCAATGATGTTTATCCCTTAGGTACATATGATGATCTGGGGTATCCTTCAACAGGATGCACAGCTTGGTTGATCGGACTTCAAAGGGCATCTGTGTGGTTCCTTGGCCTGTAGCAGGAAGGCTTTCATCCGGGGTTCAAGGAATGGAGGATTCACAGCGTAAAGAAAGGATGGCAGGAAGCGTAGTTCCCGGTGTAGGTTTCATTGGCCAAAAGGGGGGAGCTCTCGGCGCAGGGGTTCTCGGCGCAGTAATGACCGCGTCGGGAACCCGGCGCCGGGAGGCCCCAGGGCCGGGAAGGCTGTATCGCAAGAGGCTTTGTCTGGCTTGCTGAAGGGGCTAAAGCAAGGGGGATCTTTCGGCGGAGCAGTTCTCGGTGGGGAAATGACCACGCCGGGAAGGGGCTAAAGGGTTTATGGCTTAGTTGCGATACTCTGCTAAGGAGATTTCTGGGATTTCTGGCTCGGATTGAGGCAAGATCTGGGCTGCAGAAGGGGATTACATGGGGGTTAGCATCAGTCGAAGGGTAGATCATCCATTATTGAATCCTCGTGGGACGTATGACATTTCCTCTACTCACCTGCTGCTCAGACGGTCAAGAGATTGATGTCTCTGACCCCGAACGAGATGGGAGCTCGACAGACATCTATAATATCCGGGAAAATCGTGATCCGAGGGGAAGGAAGAGGGGGGACATAGCCCAATAACCCATTGAACGAGGGTTGAGGTTCCGTCTTCATCCTTCACCAGAGAACAGGCTAGGGAGGGGGCGGTCGAAACATGAATCAGAAAGCTATAACATCTGGGCAAACCGATATTCAGAAGAACAACCGATGCAAGAAGGGGAGAAAGACAGCAGACATTCCAACCAATCGAATGCTCAAACGAGCCATGTTGATCCTTCATTTCATTGCATCATCCCAAACCTATATAGATCGTAGAAGGTAAATGAAAGACAGAGATATGGAAATCGAGACCGGAATCCTCCGGCTACATTGATACATCGAGAAAGCCTCGCCAGATTACATCAGAAGAAAAGAATGAAAAAAGGAAAGCATGGGGGAGGGCGGAGCATTGACTCCTCTCCCTCCCCGACTACCCACCTGAATCTCCCTTTCTTCTTCTTCTCTCAGCTTCTTCTTTCTTTCCCTCTCGGTCTCTCTTATGGCTTTTTTCTATCTGGTTTTCGTTTCTACTGTTCCTCCTCCTTCTCCGTCTCCTTTCCCTCTTCGAAGGGAAGGGGCTTTATAGCCGTCCCTTTTTTGCCTTCTCGGCAGGCACCTCACGGCGCGCCTCAGCTGAGGGCTTTCCGGCCCGCAGGCTCCAGCCTCTTGGTGCAGCCATTGGGCTTTGACAAGGTGGCTCCCGACGCCACTATTACAGGCCCATTTAGGTCTCTCTGACCAGGCCTTTCATAGGCCCCTCACGTACATCAGTACCCAAGAGGGTCCCCCGTTGGTAATATATTTTGTATTGAGATCATTAGTAGGGTTTTCATCAGTCCGCAGACAGGGGTTTCATCAGTATTGCCATCTGAATGATGACAAAATCGGGCATCATTTTATCGATATCGACACCTGAATGGTGACGAGATCGAACATCAACTTTAGTCTGGGAAGACTTCAGCCGGGTGTATAATCTGTGGAGACGATTCTTCTTGTGTTCTGACTTTGCAAAAGCCTTTACAATCTTCATCTGCCGGTATCGGCTTCATCTTTATCTTACATCACATCTGTCAATAAGCTGACATCTGACTTACCATGACATGTCATCTGTGGATTCTTGGATGAGGCAGTAACACAGTTCCTATTAAAGTGTGCTAGGAAGTCTCATTAGTCAAGCGACTACTGCTTTGTTAGTGCTGCCATCTGAGTGACATCGGCACCGGACATCAGCTTGGCCAACAAAGGCTTCAGCCGGGTAAATGGTTGACGAGCTTCATCATTGGTCTTTCATTGTAGGTATGATCTGCTTCCACCCTTGTTCATTTTCAAGGTGTCAACAGGGGCATTCATGGGTTTTTCGTTCTTCTTCTGCTTCTTCCGAATCTGGCTCAAAGGTAGGTGATCTCTCGGACTAAACCCCAAAGTAAATGTTCAAACAACTTCATCTACATGTCCTCTCTCTTTCTGCATTGTTTTTCCCAATTTATATCGACTATAATGCATGGATTTCATGAACTATGGACTGTGTATCGCCGTTTTAGGGTTTTATCACCGTAACGGTTCTTTGTTCGTAGTCGCGGCCTCCACAGGCACCGCGGTGTTGAACGCGGCCCCATGATAGACCGCGACCACCAACTTTTATTTTAAACATCATATTCTATTTATAGATTTTTAAATATAAAATTATTTATATTTGCGTGACCGTGGTTCCCTATCAGACCGCGATATTAAGTAATATTTTAATCAACTGTGGTCTTTTCTCTCGGTGGAAAATTCCTATAAATATTTATTTTCATATTAACACGGCCTTCTTGATGACCGCTTTTTGGTCGCAGCCCCTTTGACGATCGCGTTCAGGCACAGTTTCCCAGGAGTTCTAGTGCCTGTTCCAGCAAGATAAGTGAATGATAAGGAGTCTAAATGCATGTTTTTACCTCTGCATGTCATTTGAACCCACCAATGTAAATAGGAATCATGTTTAACCCTTAATTTTTCATAAGCCTTCATGATCTATGTGTATAGTCTATATTGATCACATCTCATCTCTATTGATATAAAGCATGATTAAAAGGAGTAGATCTTCATGTTAAACTTGAAATTAATTGACTCGTCATAGCATGATTTAACTTGATTTGCATGATAGTTATATTGATTGATGGTTCATGATTTTATGTATATATATCATGGACATATTGATTTAAAGTTTTTAATTATGGGTTTTTCACTCCGATGATATTAATCCATCGTTTATTATTTTGTTTCTATGTGAGCAAAACGCTGGACACCATCCCTCTGCCAACCGCTGTCGACCACGCTACCACCGGAGCCATCATCTCCTGTGCAACAATGATCATGCACAACTCTTCTCTTTTTCATTCCAGCCGCTTGCTACTGTTGGTGCTTCGTTCCTTCGGTCACGCACATGCGACCTCCGCCGCTACCGGCTCTTCTTCTCTTAACGTCGCTTGGAGAATGTCAGCGTGTTGCTCCTCCACTGGTAGCTGCTCCGTGTCGGCAGATGGCAGATACCGTCGCCACACTTCTTCTTGTTCCTCTCCGACAACCGGCACATTGTCGTGCCCTGTTTCCTCCGCTCTGAAGTTAACTTTGGGGAACCTTGTTAAAATAAAAAATATATACCTTAATCTCTTAGAAAAATAATATTATCAAATATATTTAACTATTTTATAATCATATAATATTTATTTTTTTCTTTAAATACATCTCAAGTCTCACTAATTTATGTTTTACATTTTAATTAATTTCATAAAAATTTAAATTTAGTCTAAGATTAAAAGTAACCGTAAAAATCACATGATTAATTACATTAAAGCCCATAAAATATTCTATGTGATATTAATAAACATATAAAAATGAGCACTTATCACCCATTAAGCTCTGGAAATTTAATTTTCACGAAATTCTGCATTCTAGCCGACTCAGCCTAAATACAGTTTATCACGCAACTGCATTCAGACAAAGTCGCAGCTGTACGATAGATCACATTCTTAGAAGAGTCCTCTTCCAGCCACAACTCCTCTCCTATGAGTGATCACCCTAGCGTCCTTATTTGCATCGATTTGGGGACTGATCTCGATCCAGAAAGGTTCCTAGATGTCCTAGAAACCTTACATAATGGATTTTTTATGGAATAATTGATTTTGGACTCCTATTTTTAGTGCTTATCTCTCAAGTCCGAGCTAGGGTTTCTCTTCTCCTATAAATAGACGCTTGGTCTAGGCTTAGGGAAAGGGATCTTTCGAGTTGGAGCAAAGCTATGCCAGATTGTACACTCACTTCTTTGTCTCCAATCAGCCAAGAAAGTATCAAACTCCTCCTTTCTTCTAACTTCTAACTTATTCTATTACTCTTCCTATTATTCCCTAATTTCTTTGCAACATTTGTAGCATAGCATATCACACACTTTTCTCTTTATCTCGTTCTCTGCATCACACTACAGACACCTATCTTATTTCCCTCAACAAGGGTTAAAAACTCAATCCTCCAGGTATTTTCCCCACCTTTTGCATGTTTAATTTTTTTAAGGGATATATACTATACAATTCAAAGTTCTAATGAGTTTTTTCTCTTGTTTACCTTGTTTTGTAGATCCAGATAAAAAGCAGACATGAGGTCCTCTCTCTTTAGCTGGTTAAGAGCGAGGAAGAGCTGAATCTTCATCTTCTGCACCCCTTGCTTGAATGCGATATTCCCAGGGACTGCGTTCTGTTCTGATCGCGGTGTCTACAGAGACCGGGTTCCAGTCAAAGAAAAAACTGACTATCCTCCTTCTTTTCCGAGGTAAGCATCATATTTACAGTACGTTTCCTTATTGTAGTTGTGTTATTTATTCCTCGGTGGCGATCACAGCCATTCTTTTCATATTCATGCATGCATAGTTGGCCCAATTTTGCACCTACAAATTTCTGACAATCACGGTGGGACCTCTAGTGCTCATCATGCTCTTCCTGCCTTTCATGCTTTTCTGTGTCTTTGTGTAGTTTTTAGGTCGAGTTTTCACAATTTTTTCATTTTTTCCTATTATTTTTTGTTCTTAATGAAACACGGTAGGTACAATAACCGCATTCCTTCTGGATCGCAGTTTCTATAGAAACCAAGCTCTGGTTTGCAACACTTGGGAGTGGCGCGTTCAGGTGAGTCACCCATCTGAGTTTCTCCCATCTTATTTTCCAGATTTTTGGGTGATTTTCATATTCTGTATTGACTATTCACTATATTTTTCTCTTTATTTTTTTATATGCATTTATTTCATCATCTTGATTGTTAGTTTTAGGCTAGTTTTTGCATGCACTCTGGTGCACATAGTGACATGCTGAATTCATCATTAGTTATTTATATTCCCCCCATGATGTGGTGTATTCCTCTCAATCACATATTCTTTGTGGTTGAGAAGGGACTCATCAAGAGACCTCCGTAAGTCTTGGCGAGCCGTGGATTCTTACACGGACGCTTAGTAGGTTGTATCTGGCACCCCATTAGTGTCTTAGTTGCAAAAAGTGAGTGAGAGGCAACCCTAGGTCCACCTAGAGTTCGAGACCTCTTCCCTTAGGATTCCTATTCTTCGAGGGAATTGTGCTTAATTAAATATCAAAAGGTCAACTAAAAGTCCTAAAATAATATTTCATCATCTTAACTTGTTTGATTTGGGTGAGACCTTTTCACTTTATTTTTTGTGTCTTTGGTGGGACGCAGTCTGCACAATAACTGCGTTCTGAATGTGTTATATGTATAGTCTGCGTTTAGTTAGGTCTCTTTACTCTATGAGTTTTTCTCATTTACAATCCTTTTTTTCAGGCTTTGCATGTTAATTCATGTAAGGATTAAGGCCGGGATCAGGAAGAATGTAGTAGAAAGTAGAAATTAAAATTTTGACCCGGTCGAGTTGATCGCTCTTGTGTGATTCCTGATGACAATCTACAACTACGGGGTTCGATGTTATCACTGCGATGCTTAGATCGCAGCGAAGTGGAAACAAACCCTCGTGATAGTAATCAACCGCGCAAGTGCACGGCCTCTAGCGGTATCCACACGGGAATGAACAGTGGAATCTCCTTATCATACGTAACACCCCACGAACGATCTCCTCCGCAACACCTCCATGGTCTCTACATTAGAGACGAGAGGGAGAAGAGAGAGGAGAGAGAAAGGGGTGCCCCTCCTTAGGAGGAGAGAGAAGAAGCGGCCCGAACTGAGAAACCCTAGATGTCTAGCCCAGGGTTCTCTCATCACAACTATTTATAGACTTCTCAGACTTTCACAAAAACCCTAATAAGTCTAATATTGTGAATATACTTCCATCGTCCATAACCCTAATGTGTGTGACCCTCTAGGCCCAGTGTCAGTCTAGTTGTAGGCCTAATAAGCTTAAGAACTCCCTCTTAACTTTTTCACATTATTAATTAATATGGAATTAATTATTTAATCATCTCATGACTTAAATAAATAATTAATCATCTTATGATGAACAATCATCTCATGATTATTCCTATGATGGGCTTTCAGGTCACGGTAAGCACCAAGCAACACTCTGTGACCCCAGAAGATAAATGGGGTCTATAAAACCACTCTGGGACCTTTTCTTTAACAGTTACCACACAGCTATAATCCTCCATTCATACCCAATGCCCCTGGTCATAATTACGGGTATGGTCATACTGTCAAACCCTTCTTATCTATGACCTGACGAGCGTACTCCAAGTACCATGGAAAGCTCTTTTTGCATTGAACAATCTACCTTGGCCAAGGATTAAACCGAGTACCATCCATAGGGCATTCTCTCTCATACTATATCTGAGAGTGAATGATTCACTGTTGTCACTCAATTACCTTCGCATATATTCCACTGTATCCGAATACCTGAGCATCCATGACTTATGGATAAAGTCCCTTTGCCAAGATTCAAAATACAGAAGTCCTCATGCAAGGTATCTTTGGTGACTCATATCCAAGGACCAACTGTGCAACTGCGACTGAAGAATCTCTTGATTGACAGTTAGATATAATTACGATCCAGAGATTCTTGATCGGATCAGTTCAGTGAACCATATTCTTATAATGGGCACATGCACATATATCTTAGTGTCTCCACACTAGTGACTGTGAGATCAGTCACCCTCATCATCTGAGAGGATTTCATGTGCACTGGTCTATCCGAATCTTTTGATGTCCCATTTCAAAGATCCTACGACCAGGAACATTTAGAACACATGCATCTAGAAGGTTGATCTCACTATCATAATCTTATTATGATTCAACTTTCATAGCCTACATTCAAGGACTTCATCACATCAAGCGGCAATCCGCATAAATAAATAAGACATAATGAAGAAATTGTCATAAATACGAACGAGAATATATAAGAAATAACGTCATCACTTCATAAGTGATTGGCTTGCAGGGCATACACTTCTTTCATTCTCCCACTTGCACTAAAGCCAATCACCTCTTACTTGATCTCTATCAGCCTTAGGTGATACTCAACTACACCTTGAGTCAACGACTTAGTTAGTGAATCTATAATGTTATTAGCGGAAGAAACTCTTTCTAGGTGACATCTCCCTTTTATTTATAATATCTCTAATCAGGTGGAACCATTGCAGAAAGTACAACGACTTCTGATGAGACCACAGTTCCAAAGTAAGAGCCATAACCCTCTCATTAACAGATAACAAGGGTACCTGATCAGTGACATTAGGGACAACTCCTTACATGATGATGAACTATTTCATCTACATAATGTCGAATCGATATTTGTTGTGTTTGGAACTCTTCTAACTAACTGTCGAATCACCTTCTCCACTCACCATAAACATATCCTTAATTCTTCTCAAGAATGTAAGAATACATTTCATAGTATTCTAATGATGCTCACCTGGATCCGTCTGATATATGCTCATAACACTTAGAGCATTCGATATATCAGACCTCGTACATAGTATATTACACATGATAAACCCTTATGCCAAAAGCACAATGAATACTACTCATGTGCTATCTCTACATAGGAGAGTTAGAAAACATCTTCTCGGAGAGGTAAATCTCACGTCTCATCGATATGAGACTTATCTGGGTATCATTCCTTGTCAAACCTTTTGACAATACCACCTATGTACGAAAATAGGGTTAAGTTAAGCATCCTTCCTTGATCTATCTATATAGACCCAAGTTACCAGTGCAAAGGATGCTTCTCCCAAGTATTTCATGGAGAAGTATTTAGACATCATAACTTTATCTAAGATAACTTAACTACATCATTTCTAATGAGTAGTATGTCATCTACACATAGAATCAAAATTGTGACTGTGCTCCTACTTATCCTTTTGAACACACAAGACTCTCCTTCATTCTTAATGAAGTCATAAGATTTGATCACCTTATCAAACCTCATGCTTTAACTATGAGAAGTTTAGGATAGTCCATAAATGAACCTTTTAAAGATGCACACCATATTTGGGTATTCTATGGAGGTGAAATCTAACTAGCTATAACGTGTACACTTTCTTATTTAGATTACTTATGAGGAACACCATTTCACATCCATCTGCCAAATCTTATAACCATAGTATGCATCAATGACAAGTAAAATCTCAATGGATTTAAACATGGCAACTGGTGAGAATATTTTGTCATAGTCAACGTTTTGGCTTTGACGATACTTCTTTTACCACCAAGCTTACCATGTAGGTATCAACCTATCCATCTTCTCCCATTTTCTTCTCGAAAATCCACTTACATCTATTGTGTGTGTGATTTTGATGATCACAAAACGTTATACTTGAGTTATCCTTCTAATGTTATATGTTAAACATTCATTGCTACAAACCTTTGTGATTGATGATGCATTCTCTGCTTAAACACTGACCAATCTGTAAAGCTTGTTGGGATGGCGATTTGAGTCGACCTGCTGTCAAGGCCGAGTCGACTCAACCTTTTTCTGCTATATTTACTGATTTGATATGAGATGAATTCATTGCTCTCAATCCTCATAGTTTATAGATGTGTGTAAGGGATGAAATACAACATGAATGATTACATATTGGTGTTGGAGTTGTATTAGATAAAATCAACATGAATGATTTAGCTCATGCTAATTGAATGATTGAGTTCCCATGCTATTGTATATGCCTTGGATGCTTGGAAGATACAAGGATCATCAAAAGCAAAAGCTTGTGAAGCAAGTCTTTATGGTAACATTTGTTGGTGTAATGTGCATCTTGATGGTTGTGAAGTTGTGTTCATTGAAGTATTTTTGAGTAAAGAATTTAAATGAGTAAGTCATGATTGAATATTTTGATTCTCATACAAACCACTTGTTTTATCTTGTTTTTCATGATGGAGATTCATGGTTGATGCAAAGGAATGCATGGATATATCTTTTGGTCTTCAAAAAATAGTCAATCTATTGAGCAGACCCAGAAAGGGTCGACCCCCTCCTGAAAGGGTCAACCCCTGTTCAGTTCCAGGGGCCAAACAGCAAGGTCTTCCAGAAAGGGTCGACCCCCTCTGTGTTCGCCCTTTGCACATGAATTTCATGGGTCTCCGAAACCCACTAGTGTGACCACCATTTAAGATAATATTTTACCATAATGCCCCTAGGTTATTGATAGACTTGTGAGAGACATTTTGGAGGGTTCTACAAAGAGTATATGTGTCTTTTGGTTCCTTAATTAACCCTAAAACCCTTAGTTGCGAGATATCTTCAATTGTAGAAAAGAGAAGTGGAAGAGGGCGGCTGTGTGGTGTCAGGAGGGTGTTCTTGTTTCTCAACTCTTTTCCCTCTCTTGCAGCTCCGATCGGAGGATAGATTTCAAGGTCTTCATCATATCTTAAGCTTGTGAAGTCAGATTCGTAACCGGATCTTCAAGGAGAAGCACCGGCGGCTCCAACTTGCTTGAGATCTACCTCTCTCCGACCTAAGCTTCAATGGAAAATCGTCAATCGGCCTTCAGAGATCAAGGGGATAAACTCTACATCCTTCAGTTGTTTATTTATGATGTTCTTCATGGTCTATATTCTATTATGAGCATATCTTGTATATCTTCTTACATTTATGAACTCAAAAATATGTGTGTGGTTTGATCGCCTGTGAGCGATCGTGTGTATGTGTGTGTGGTGCTGCACTTGTGCAGCATGTTGTTGTTGATCTGAGTTTGCGGGCTGTGCAGCAGGATCGTGTTGGAGACTTCGTCTCCGTGTGTGGTTGGAGAATTCTCTCCGTGTGCTTCATTGTGAAACGAGTGAATCCTCACCGGTTTGGTGAGGGGTGGATGTAGGCGGACTGGTGTGTCCGACCGAACCACCTAAAAATTCCCCGTGTCTATGGTTGATTGATTGCTTTCTCATCTTGTCTATCATGATCGTGTGAGATCGGTGAGATCGAGAGAATTAAAATCATCTCAATTTAGTATATTTTCCTCAATCTTGTTAATTCTGCAAAGTAGTTTTAAATTTTCTCAAATCGTTTGGGGGACAATTCAACCCCCCCTTCTTGTCCGTACGCTATCTGGGCCAACAATTGGTATCGGAGCTTGACTCTGTTGTCCCTAGATCTAACGATCTACAGAGAGATCCCAGTGCTTTTTCGATCATGAGTTTTTCTGTCGGACAGATCTCGATGAATTCCCTACCTATTTTTAATGGTTCCGCTTTTCCGTCATGGTTAGGCAGACTATGTAGGCTTATTAACTCTATTGATCCTTACCTTGGAAGTTTATTTATCATGGCTCTAATCAATTACCTCTAGATGAGATCAAATGGTCTGATGAGGAAAAACTGAAGAACCATGATAATCTAACAGTCCTAAGTTTATTGAAAGATGCTGTGAATATTAATATGTTTCCATTTGTTTCTTCATGTAGGACGGCAAAGGAGATCATGTATTGCTTGATTAAGGCTCAAGAGGTAAAGATGGACGGCCTGTGTCTCATGGTCGACAAACTGGACACTTCGAGCAAGGAAAGCTCCGAGGTAAACTCTGATAGCGATGAAATTTCATTTGAGGAACTATTCAATGCCTATGAAGAACTGTCAGATAAATATAAGAGAATTAAGTGTGAAAATAGAAAATTGAAAAAGAAAGCTGAAAACACCATTCATGACTCCCTCTGTGAAAAATGTGCTGAGTTTAAGGAATTAAGTGAGACTTCCATGTTTGATGTTGATAGTCACAAAGAAACTATTTCATGTTTAAGAAATGAAAATGAAACTCTTCTGGCTACGGTGTCTGAGTTGGAGAAAAGTTAAAAAGAGCTAAAAGAAGAGCTAAGTTTAATGTCAGACAATCAACAATCAATTGATGAATCAAATGTGAACAACAACTTTGCTGAAGAAAATGAAAGACTGAAACATTTAAACAATGCCATGTTTGAAAGACTGTTAGCTCTTGAAAAAGGAAAAACTATGGCTATAAATGAATCTGAAGATGTGAATCTGCTAAAACAGGAAATAGAAAGCTATAAAACAATTAATGTCATCTTGAATGAAAAAGTTATTTCCTGTGAAGAAGAGATAGCTACTTTTGAACTGCATGTTTTATCACTTAAAACTGAAGTTAGTGATTTGAATATTTCATCGTCTAAATTTGTCAAAGGGAAAGACAATCTGGACAAAATCTTGGGGACCAAAATAAATTTTCAAAGAGAAGGGTTTGACCATAGCTCGGTCAATAAAGAATCTTTTGAAAACAAGCTAAAAATTTCTTTTGTTCAAAGTTCGGATGTAGCAAGCACCTCAACTTCAACCCCAAATCAACCTACTGCTCAAAAAACCCAGAAACAGGTTAGTAAGCAGCAAAAATAAAAAATAACTTCAATAGATTTGCTGAGCATACTAGAAATTCACATGTAAAACATCATGTTTCCAACAAAAATGATTCTTGTTTTTATTATGGTAGGGCTGGGCATATGATGCATAATTGTCATATCATGAAATCAGATGAATTGAAAGCATACAACAGAAAAATTGATTTCAAAAATTCAAGGAGGTTTTCAAACAGAAGAAGTGCATTTGAAAATCCTTATGTTCATGCAAAAAGACCATATGGTAAGGCTGCCTCTCTGCATTATTGTTATTGTGGGAGACATGGTCATAAAATGGAATTCTACTTTCAAATGAAAAATGATAGATTCTCTGTTTATGCACAAAAGACCATAACTTTTGCGTATAAGAAGAATGTGAAGTCTTCTGTGTTGTCACTACTGTGGCAAGTTTGGTCATTCAATGCATACATGTGACTTCATGAGGGCAGATGATAAATAGTTTGCTAGAAAGGTTGAAAATCTTTTTGTTCATGCTGGAACTAGCTCCAAGGGACCCAAGAAAGCTTGGGTACCCAAACATATTGGATGAGATTCCCTGACTGTAGGAATGCCTTGAAGTCAGAAAGAATGTTAAAAAATAATGGTCTCTCAAGGCAAAGGTAAGGAAGCTAAAGTTTTAAATTCTTCTATTAAGCATTTCAAGTATGCATTGGCCTATGTTCTATCTTCCTGTTCAATTTCGTATTCCACTTTCCATTTAGGTTGACGGTTTAGTTTTTCATGTCAACCTTGCATACATATTATTGCACATTTTTATGAATAAACTCAGATTTCACAGTATTTGAAATTGCACAGAGTCTCTCATCTGGTATCATTAATTTTCAATAACTTTTAGAATTGCATCACCAACATGGAGTTGCCCACTTGAACATTCCTTATTACAATGCTTTTGGTTCGTCCACTTAGTACATCTAACTGCATGCCTGCAAGCTTGTGTGCCCCATGTTGTTTTCTGTCCATCTATGGTAAGTAGTTCTATATGTCCTTTCTTCCTTTGGTAGTTGTCTCCTGCTTAGCCTAGACATGTTAGTGTAGGATCCTACAATGTAGACCTATTTTTTTTTTTTTTTGCTAATGACAAAAGGGGGAGAAATGTGTATGCAATCTTAGCTGCCCGTTTTTGTTGACATGTTATGCTATTGTTAAATGGTTTTGAATGAATGAACTTGCTTTGCTGAAATAAACTGCTAATACTGTATGTATGTGCAACTGGCTTGCAATTTTGAATTAGGTCGTGGTTGAGGGAGAGATTTTGTTTGTTCATGAAAATTCATTGTGTGGTATGTAGTTGTCGAGTGGGAGGCTTTATGGTTTGATGGCATGATATGTCTCATTGTGCTTCAATTGATGCATGTGAAGACTCCATTGACTTTCACTCATGAGCCTCTTGAATTTTATTCTTGAGCAGTATCAATATCTCCTTCATGTGCAATCCCTTCGATAACTTCTTATTGAGCATTCTCTTAATAAGCATTCTTAAAATTCTGATCATCAGCACTCTCATGCATTTTCATATGTTCCCCAATGAGGATATTTCCTTCATGAGCATCCTATTTTTTTATGAGCCTAAGTTAGTGTTATTGCAGCTGACATTAAAAAATCCCATAAGAACTTAAGGTAAGAACATCCATGTGAAACTGCAAGGTAAGTAAGAAATATTGCCATTTGAAACGTGATTAAATGAGGTCATCTTTCTACTAAATTTGGTGTAATTTAATTTCAGAAAATCCAAGTTTTATTTCAGGTTAATCCCTTTGATTCTAAATAGGCCAAAATTCCAAAACCTGTTAACTGATTGAATTGGGACGACCCAGTTCATGGATGGGACGACCCCTGTTCAAAGTAGGCTTCTGTCTGCCTTGCCTTGTCACAGGTGGGACGTCCCAGTCAGAAAATGGGATGACCCCTGTTCAGATCAGATTCTGGAAACAAAACCTGGTCTAACAGTGGGGCGACCCAGTTACCAGATGGGACGCCCCATCTCTGTTTCACCCATTTCCATTCCAAAACTCAACTAATAATTCTGTAAACTATCTTGGGCTTAATAATTAGTCTTTAATCATTGGAAATTAAGTGATCAACCAATTAGAATGTGTCTTGCACATTTTATCCCTTTCAATCATCTCTTAGTATGCTAACATAAGGATTTTGATTTAAACTCTATTTTTCTTTGTGAATACGAGGCCTATGCCAGGTCAGCCTTGGGGAACCAATTAGAGGGAAGAATATTCACATTTTCTGCTCCATTTAGAGGATATTCTCCCTAGCTATAAAGCCCCAATGATTAAGGCGTCCAATCATCCAAGAAGAGAGCGTAGCACACTAGAGAACAAGTTGCTCTTCCTGGAGAGCCGCCTTCCAACACAGCAAGGGGAGAAGAGCGAAGAGAAGAGCAGGAGAATGACCTCAATCCATGGATTCGAAGATCTGAAGGTTTCTAGAGGCGTTCCCTCACTGCATCCATCATCCAAGTGAGGTTTTCATCACCGACTACCTCCCACTATGCGAGAAGCTTCATCGGCTATCGGCATCTATTACTCCAGCGAAGGAACTTGTGCAATATCAAAGGGAGAGATTCTTTGCACAGTGATTTGGTCTTACTTGAGTTTATTGTAATTATCTGGGTTGGATTTTGTCACCCGTTCTATTTCAATTGCATTTCCTTTTCGATGATTTTGGCATTCATGAGGAGAGAACTTGGGGTTTATAGATTGATAGTTAGAGATTTCATATCATTTGCACATGCATATACTTCAAACTGCATATAACTTGAATAAATTCAATATTTCAAACATGCTTTCAATTGCACATAATGGTTCATCAGTGCATATAAGGTGTTCATACTTCAACTCATTCTAAATTTTGCATATAATTGTGAATGGAAATAAAGTTTTTCAATCATTTTCTCATTTCTTGCTCGTGCTTGCATATATCCCACACTATTGAGTGCTTAAATGCCATGATTGTAACGACCCAGAACTCGGATACCAGGCGAACCCGATATAACTTGGATCCTGAGAGGCCACCCACGAGTGGAAAAGCTCGGAAGGGTTAGTAAGATGTGTGGAGGTACATTGAAATTAGAAATAAATGCAGCAACAATAATATATAATGGACTGTTAAATTAACAAAAATAAAATTACATTTTAATTAAGAAATTAACTACGACAGCTAATATTAGAGCTACAATAGAGCTAACAGAGTACAGTCCAACTAAGTATAGTCTACAGGAAGAGAAATGTACTCTGAAGTCGGGTGCAGCCCGACACTGGCAAACTGGCGTTAAGAACCACCGCGCTACACCTCTAAACCACGAGGAGGAACTACTACACATGAAAGAACATGGGTGAGCCTTATCTCATTGGCTCAATAGGGGTCCCGTGGATCCCCACCACGAAACAACAGCGGTAAACAACAATGCTAAACAATAAAGGCAGTAGCAGGAGTAGTAACAGAAAGAGTAAAGAGAAGAACAGTTGTACTGAATGGAAACACGGCTAAGCCGCAACATACTCCTATCGGCAAGAAACACAAGCAAGCCTGATCTCACTGTCGGGAATTGCCGAACCATTACGAAATCTGACCACACTACCGGGTAACACCATGACACCTTAGTCGCGAAGACTTGTCTACACTGACGAAAGTCCAATCAGATCCCACAGTAGGAAGATATGATCACGATCTCACAGTCGTGAACTAGACACGACCTAGGGGTGGAACCTCGGTAACTCAACCGGGAACCCCAAACACGAAAACCCACGAGAACCACAAGAGACGCGAGAGTTATATGTCGTGTGATAGAAGTACCCTCTCACTAGTAGCAAGGCCAGATGCGTCCACTGACGTCTTACACTATGCCTCGGGTGTCTCCCACTCACCTTGAACGGGAAACTGAGACACCATAACAGTAACCAAGAAACAAGGACTATTCAGGGTCACGCTCGTCAGCGCGGGTCCAACGTCCCTGACCACATGTGCACACACATGCTCAAAGCCTTGAGCCAGGCCTCTAGCTGGTCCCCCCCCGTTGGCCTCTAACGGCAAGACAAAGGGGCCCTCGGTAACCAGCCTAAAAATCGTCTTTGTCGGGACTGCCCCGCCACCACTCCCAGGTGGGCTACGACTAGTGGAGGCTTACTAGACACAGAGAATCTAATACTGCAGGCATGCTACACACACACCTATCGCAAGTGACACAGAACACAAGGCAACACAAAGCCACTAGACTCAGGACAGTCAACTAGACCTGCTAAAATAATGATCCATGAGTCACACGACTCAGGACAAGACCGTCGTACAAAGCAGCAACATGCCGTCAAATCAGCATAGTCCCTGGGTCAAAACCATGGTAAAACATTATGGAAGCGGCACACAACAGTCAGATCCATTCATCAACCGAAAGTCCTCGGCCCCTTCACCGCTCATCGGACTCACAATTTCGCATAACAAGAAAGCACGAACATGAGGGGTCACTCGAGCCCTCAAACCATATGGACATGTAAACTGAGGTGACACGATACCTCTGAGCGTCTGAAACATAGTCTTGATCCCCACGGGACAACTGAGGCACTCACAGGGTCAAATGTCAACCACTGGGTCACAACCGGGTTGACCGGAGACCAAAACAGCAAAACACTATGAAGCCAACTAGATAGCGGTTGTCACCAGGCTGCTATCTACATGGAAACAAGTAGTGGTTAAGATCAAACTGCTATCTACAAAGAGAACCAGGTCGCAGTCAAGGCAAGACTACCACCTGTGAAGAAAGAAGGTTGTGGTTAACAGAGGATCGCATCCTCTCAATAGTGGCCAGGTCGTGGTCATCGACAGACCACTTCCTGCCACGAACAGAAGACGCACGGGGTGGTGATGACGCTTCACAAGGCGGAGTCGACGCCGCCGAAATCACTATTGCAAGACGATCGCTACCACCAGGTAGCGGTTCTCAACAGTCCGCTATCAAAGGCGGTTACAAGGGTAGGTTGGTAGCGGTTCATTGATAACCACTGCCACCAGGGGTCTCCCAGGTTGCAGTTCCACCCCAACCACTACTTGAAGGTAGCAGTTGGTCGAAGACCACGACCTCAATCACCTTACCTACTCAACACGAAATGAAAACACGGTTCTAATTGGACCGCAATTAAGACCGAGAGCAGAATGCAGTTTCTGAGGAGTCGCGACTTACTTCCGGTCCGAAAACTGTAAGATCACACAAAACTCGATCATTACACGCCCCAGTCATCCCAGAACAACAGGGAAACAATCACAAACTCAATACCAACCTTTCACAAGCCGGAAGGGATCCAGAAATCTATAAAATGGCAAAGAAAATGGCGATTTCCTCAAATCAATCCAAAATGACTCACATGGACATCCGGCCTCATACCGACCCCAAACCGCGAGCAAATTCAACCAAATTAATAGGAATCACATCTCGACATGCCAGGGGTTCAGGATCTACCAATAGAATCGAAAATCATCACCTAGAACGACGATTTCACGTCTCACCCCTAAAACATTCTTTTAATTCCCCAAAATGGAAACCCACTCAAACTCGCGCTAATCGACACGAAATTCAAGGGAAACGTAGAACGAAGGGCAGGGAATCCATCCCCCTACCTCCACCGATGATCTACCGCGTTGAAAATGCCATTCCACATCGAAAACACCACACGAACCCACGTCGACGCTTCGAATCCACAAATGGGATCGCGTCATGCCACGCCTCAATCCTCGCGCCATCCATGCCGCTCGCCACCTCCACAACGCCTCAACTTGGTCCAGCACCTCCTCTGTCGGCCACCCGAAGAAGAGAGGAAGAGAGAGGGAGAACGGTGGGGAGAGAGAGAGTAAGAACGTGAGATGAGAGAGAGGAGAGGGGTGAGGGTTAAAAAGGAAAAAAAAGAAATTATGAATATTTCTGAAATCCGATTTTTGTCTCATAATTTCAAAAAATCATAAAAATGAGGAAAAATCACCTCCCGATCCTCAGAAAGGACACACCGCACCTGCAACATCCCGGAGTCCGAAATATCAATGGTTCACCCTCCACGGGGATCCGAAAAATAAAATAGCCTGAAAAATTGATTCAAAGGCCAAACTCTACTTGGGACCCACAAAAGTGCTCCGAAAATACTCAGATTCCGATCCGAAAGATTCAAGGTATTACATCCTCCCCTCCTTTAAGAAATTTCATCCTTGAAATTTAAGGAAACAAATAGGGAACATGGAAGAACAACCAGACCAGCTGGCAACGCTCTCATTACTCCAGCCAAACCTCAAACTCGCAACAACACAACTCCAAGGAACACTGCCAGACCATGATCACAAAAAAAATCCTCATGCTCCGGATCTTAAGGCACACAGATCCACAGAACGAGCATGGCACACAAAGGAACATAAGTCTGGCACCTCCAATCATGGCATCATCGCTACCGTCTCACAAATCAAGGAGACACGACTCATGCCACGAACCTGCCACTGATAAAATCTCTTGCTTGATGGACAAAACAAGCATCAACTCTCATCTAGCCAAACAAACTCAAGCCCTTCACAAGGAACACAGTCATCGCAACTGACTGCTACCTTCCATAGGCTTCTGCGCCATAACATTATCGGGTTTGGCAAGCAGAACGCCAATGACACCACTGGGCCATTAACAATATCAAGTCGGCCATCGCTCAAACATTACATCTGATTCAAGTTTCATGCCAACTCTATCATCTTAGGAGAGTACGGCAAAGCCAACCGACAAAATCTCACAATTCTCGGTCCATACAATTCTAAACTCAGACTCACAGGGAACTCCTCCCATGCTGATGACAAGCATAGTCCATCATACGATCTCGTAATGGACACCTGCCAATCCCCCGTTCCGCTCTCAACATAGAACCATGGGACACAACCACAAACTGGGTCACTTCTAGGCATCATCACAGCTGACCACTCGGTTAGTTTTACTAGCCGCTCACAGCTTACCAACAAGGACCCACAATCGTCTCTCGGAAATGCATCTCTAGGACCACGATTCCATCCCGAGAGCACAACTTCCAACGAAAGTAGAAAGGGTACTCATCTGGAACATCCTCCACCATACTTCCACAATTCTCTAACCTGCTAGTGCCAACAACCATAATACCTCAAACAATGGCACGACAACCAACCATCATCAAGGCCCACATAGCGAAGACAATCTCACACCGAGGGAACAATCCTCTCGGCTGGTCAGAATCTTCAACCCTACGATCCTCGACCAGTGGGTTATAAGCCCACAACACTTTCGTTGTGCACTCGACACAACATGCACAAGCATCACAGAGAACTGTTGTGCCCCTTGTGCTTTGATGAATGTGGTGTTTTAATGATAGCAACACGAATGAGTCACCATTTTATTTTGCTAATAGCTTGACATTGAATCATTGAATCATAACAATCTGAATGCATATAACTGATATATTCTGTGGAGAATGCATGAGAGTGCATAAAGTGTTTTGTGCTTGTATTAAGATCGGTGCATTGCAGCCTCTGTATGTTCTATGCATTTCGCAAGTCATGCAGCGTCAACGCAGCAAGTGTGTCTCATGCATCATGCGTCGACGCCCCCAGACTTCAAAGTCTGTACAGCCTTTCATATGAAAGTCCATACATCGCCCTTGGAGTCCAAAGTCTATACATCATGTTCATTCAAGTTCACTTCATGTCTGTCAGCCGTGTGCATTGGTTTCCAAGTCTATACAGCCTCTGTGTGTTCTATGCATCTCACAAGTCTAGACACTCAGCATAGTCTATACATTGTGTTGTGTTTGTGTTTCGTTGAGAACACAAGTCTATACAGTCATGCATTGTCTCAGGCGAAGTCTGCACATTGCATTGTTGCTTTGGTCGCTTGAGTTGAAGTCCATACATTGGACCGTCTCCTTCAGCGTCTCAAGTGGACACAAGCGTGTACACTGCCTGCATTCGCTGTGAAGACTAAGTCCATACATTAGACCGTCTCACTTAGCGTCTTATGCATAGGCTAAGTCTCCATGTCTATACATCCGAGCGTCTCATGCAAGTCTAAGCATTACTGTTCATGCATCAGTCTTCATATGCTAAGTCTGTACAGCCTACGTCTCATGCAGCGTCAACGCTGTGAGCATTCTCAAGTGTACAGCGTCAACGCATGAAGTCTGTACATCAGTCTTAATATTCTAAGTCTGTACAGCCGTTGGCTTTGAACCTCAGAGTCTGTACATCCGAATTGCCCTTGATCTGGTCAAGTGTGTACACTCATTCACTGTAGCTTTCACATATTCAAGTCTTCACATTGAAAGCCTATACATTGCTGGATGATCAAGTCTGTACATCCACAGTGGATCTTCGAAGTCTGTACACTGCTTGAGCCTCAACAAGTCTGTACAACGCCTTAAGCGTTTCAAGTCTATTTATTGGCTCTTACTTACAAGTCTGTACACTGGTTCAAAGTCTTCACAGCGCCTGCCTTCATCTGAGGCTTATGAAGCCTTTGTATTCATTAAGTCTATACACTGCGTTGTGCATACTTTACATTGCTTTCGCCTTCACAGCAAAGTCTATACAATGCAAAGCATAGACTTAGAACTAATGACTTCGTTTCATCTGTCTGACAGGGACTGAAGAGGCTAATGAACCCCTTAACGCAAGAGGGCTGAAGACATCCAATTTCAGCTGCTGGAACACACCAATGCGTCAACGCCTTGATCAAGTGGCGTGGACGCAGTAGTTCAAACAATCAAGAAAGAAGCTGGTGGATTACTCTGGTGCGTCAACGCATTGATCAAGCAGCGTCGACGCAACAGCTAAAGAGACGCCAGTATACAAATGTACATGTTCGTGCGTCAACGCCACCAACTGGCAGCGTCGACGCAGCAGTTCAAGAAAGGGGCAACTTATCTCTGGCTGTCTTCAATGCGTCAACGCAGCAGGCTGATGGAGTCGACGCAGTAGTTAAAAAGGTTGAAGATCTCTGATGGCTGCGTCAACTCCTTGGAGCAAGTGAGTTGACGCCATCTAACTCCAGTTGCTGAGCGTACTGGTGCTGGGCACGTGATCCAAGGATAAGGAGAATGCCCAGATGAGGACACGTGTATTGACAGCCTGCTGGATGCTGCCACGTGGTCCGAATTCTTAGGGCGGGAACTGTGGAAGCCACACACGCCCTGCTGCTGTTGCTGCTGCTGCTGGTATATAATGGAGCCTTCGTCTTCAGATGGAGGCCGATCGTGATCGAAGCCAGGGAGCAGAAGCTGAGAGAAGAATTAGAAGGAGAGAGAGCTTCCACGATCCAGCAGAAGAAGAAGAAAAGAAAGAGAGAAGAAGCAGAAGAGAAAAAGTGAGAGATAGAGAGCTCGAGCAGAGTGTGAAGAGAAAGAAAAGAGGAGAGAAGCAGACGTGAAGGAGTTGAGAAGAGAGAGAGTGAGATCGAGGGAGATCTGTTCTTGCTGGAAGTTAGATCAGATCCACTCCAGTCAGCTTTTTAAGAGCCATATTCTGTGCTTAGTGCTTACAGCTTTCCGATGCTGTTTACTCCCATCTTTTATTTTCTTTTGAACTTCCTTTGTCAAGCTGTTAGTCAGCGGGGCGAGGAGGATTCCTCGGACGGCAAGCTGTGTTGCCCAGTGGTTGTTGGCAAGCTGTGTTGCCCAGCTGTTAGTGAAGCCACACTCGGGTTGCGTGTGGGGTGGATGTAGGTCTGGAGGACCGAACCACCTAAAAACCCCTCTTGCATTGTGGTTTGATTGCTTATGGTTTACTTCCGCTAGATGTTTGCATAGAGGCGCTCCAAGTGGTTGATCACAGGTTCATTAGATGACTTGATCAGACTTTGTTCTAAGTGTTTAATCTGTTGAGTGAGCGAAATTCTAATTGAGCTATAGTTTGTCTAACTTGTCTTGTTAGAATGCTCACTATCTGTTTGTTTTATTCGCATCTGCTAATTAGTCTTCCAGATTTGATAAATCTGTCTAGTTAGCTTTCTAAATAGTTAGTGAGCCTAATATGTCAATTGGGTGAAATTTTTATAGGCCATATTCATTCACCCCCCCCTCTGATTACTAGCACCGAACCCAACAATTGGTATCAGAGCGGGTCTCTGACTGAACAGATCTAACAATCTGCAGAGGATCCTGCTAATTGTTGGTGCATTTCAGAGTGGGTCATTTGGAATCGTCTTGATTTACTGTCTTAGTGCATTTCTGTTTGGTGCATTTCATAAGTGTGCCTCTTGTGTTCTGTATTTAGCTTCACTGAGTTAGTGCCGTGTCTTGCTTATCTGGTTTTATTGTCTAGTGTTTTGTGCTTTGAATTTGGTTGTTATCTGATTCGATGGCTAATCCTCCGATATTCAGAGGTGATAACTTTGACTCTTGGTTCGAAAACCTCCATCAGTATGTAAAGTCTACTGATCCAAAACTGTGAAAGGTAATGACTCACGGTCCATACAAACTATCGAAGGATAAATCTAAATGGACCAAGAAGGACAAGCTGAAAGACTCTGTCAATAATAGAGCTGTAGTTTTATTAAAAGAATCAATTGACAGATCTCTAATTGAATGCATTCCATCTTGCAGGTCTGCCAAAGACATTTTGGATAAACTGAAGCTAATCAGGAATCACAGCAAGTGCTTAATGGCTGATCATAGAAATGCTGATGATGAAACTTCATCCGAGGTAAGTTCTGAATCAGAAGGATACTCTTTCGATGAATTGATAGAGATGTACGAAAATTTGTTAGAAGTTTCCAAGAAATTGAAATCTGAAAATAAAAAATTGAAAAAGAAATGTGATAGAATAAATATGAAAGATTCATGTGAAAAATGTCCAAATACGAAAAAGTCTTATGATGCTTGCATGCTAGATGTTCAGAATCTTAAGAAACAAAATGATTCTCTAAAATTTGAAAAACAAACATGGTTGGATAAAATGTCAGAAATAGAGAATCAGTTGAATGATAAGAAAAAGGAGTATCTAAAAGGCATGCAGGAACTCACTAAAGTTAATTCTGAATTGGACAAAATGAAATTGGAGAATGAAGATCTTCAAAAGAAGAATAAAACTCTTATGGTCAGAATGAATGAAATCAATGAGGTTTCACAGTCCTCTTCTGCTAAATCAAATTGTAAAACATGCTCAGCTTTAAGAGAACGTAATGAAGATCTCTTTAGTGAGAATGAATGGCTAAATAAATAAATTGCCTCACTTAAAGATGATCACAAAAATCTGCTCGCTGAGAAAATTAAAGCAGAAGAAAGAGAAGATGAACTGATTGAAAAATTGGAGCACATGTCTGGAAGAGAGAGATGTGCTAATAATGAAATTCAGGATAAAAATCTTGAGGAAGAAAACACTGAATTAAAAGCTGAAGTTGAAAAACTAAAGTGGTTGAACACTGACTTGTCTGAAAGACTTCTCACTATAGAAAAAGGAAAAGCTGTCTATGATGGAAATTCAGAAATCTTGAACAGTCTAGAACAAGAAATTGAGAAGTATAAAACTGCAAACCAAGTTCTAAGCGAATGTGTTAATTGCAGTGAACATGAAATAGCCAGTTATGAACTTCACATTGCTAGCTTGGAAGATAGAATTCATAATCTGAAAATTCAGCTATTGAGTCTGCCAAGATTAAAAGAAAAATGAAAACTGTTGGGAAGAGGAAGGATGATAACTCTGAAGGGGGAACAAATTGCTGTTCTGATGTTAAGAAAATCACTAAAAACCAGCTATATACAACTTTTGTTCAAAGCACTGATGTAGCTAGTACTTCAAAGCAATCCCCAAAACAAAATGAAAATCAGAAGTCACCTTCAAAATCTGTCTTTCAGTTTAAAGCTCAGAAAATTGAAAAACAAACAAAACCTGTTGAGGATAATCAGAAATTGACAAGAAAGAGTCAAACAAAAAGGGCAAAGAATAATTCTGGTTATACTCTGAAATTTGTTAGCTCTGCTGAATCTGATGGGTCAATGCAAAATGCTCATGCTTCTTGTACTCATTCACATGCATCTGTGAATTCATCTGATAGAAACCATGCCCCTAGGAAATCTGATGCTTCATGCTATTATTGTGGTAGGTATGGTCATTTAATGAATGAGTGCTATGCTTTGAAATCTGATGACAGAATGCATGCCAGATACACCCCAAATCATCATGAGTACAAAAGAAACAAACTCAAATTCAATCAGCATATCATTTGTTTCACTTGCAACAAGCCTGGGCATAAGGCTAATGAGTGCTGGTCAGGAAATCATTGGGGTAAAAATGAATCAAGAAGAAAGTATCTTAAATGCTTTGAATGTGGTAAGCATAGGCATGTAGTCAAAGATTGCTGGCATGCTCAGGGAAATAGATTAAACTCTAAATCTGTCAAATTCCCTGCTTTCTATAATTCTGTTAGAAATAACTTGAGAGATAAAAAGAAAAACTTTGCATGTTTTGAATGTGGTAAGCTAGGCCACAAAGCTGCCAACTATCGGCTGGCTGAGCATGGAAAGAAAAATTTCCAAGTCAATAAAAGAAATACTCATACTCATACACATAATTTTCATACTCATATGCATGCACATGGGCATCATGTTTCTGCTAACATGAAGAATAAAAACAAAAATTCTCTGGCTTCATGTTATTATTGTGGAAAAATTGGACATTCAATGGTTGAGTGTAAACTGATGGAATATGATGATCATGTTGCTAAAAGATTGTTTAGAACACCTGTTAGGGCTCATACAGGACCTAAGGCAGCTTGGGTTCCTGCAGGATCAAAATAATTCAGTTGTTGCAGGTGTGCCTTGGAAATGAATAAGGGGTTAATCAACCAAGGCACTCAAGAATGAAAACCCCATGACTACATTTCAGGTTAGTTCTGAAAACTCTGCTAAAATTCTGTCTTCTAAATTTGTGTGCTCTAAATGCCTGCATATCATGATTAATTCTTTTGTGCATCATCTAACTGAATCTAATTGAAAATCTGAAATGCACATGGAAATAATTGTAGTTTACCTCTGAATGCATTACATATCTATGTCATGATGCATGATATGTCAAACTCCCTGTATGTCGTATTGCACTGATTTGCATGACCATCATGGTATATTAGATGGAACAGTGCTGAAGGGCAGATGGAGTATGTCTGGATGCTACTGCCATGTGTGAGGTGGTCCTTGGACCAAGTCCTCCGCCCAGTACCATGGGTCAAGTCATATAGAGCAGTGTATTGCATACCATGTTGATCTGTTGGTGCTAAACTGAAGTTTTCTGAAACATGAATTGAACAATCATGCTTATAGTAATTCTCTTCTATCTAACTTGCATGAATCATATCTGAATGCTAAATTTGATATCATGTGATGTGATTTTAATACATTTCATGCATATAGTCAGGGGGAGTCCAACTGTTTTTGATCAATGCATATCATAATAATCTGTCTGTGCAAAATTGAATTATCTTGAAGAGTTGATTGCTCTAGCATGATGCTCTCTGAATAAAGAATGCTCTGACGTTTGAATAATCATCTTGCATAAATTGCATCAATTCAGGGGGAGCTTGTTGAGTCTTATGTGAGTCACTGCATATAGACAAGGGGGAGGATTATCACATTGTTGACACTATTTGAAATTCTCACTCTACACTCTTTCAAATCATCAATTGACTATTTTGAATTCATACCTTCTTGAATCTGAGAATTTGGCTACTAATCCTCAATCTGTTGAAGAAGGAGTGTCTCCTTTTGTCTGACTGAAATTCAACTCTGCTATTGGCTTTAAACTTTTATTCTCTCTTGCTGATTGATTCTTTCACCAGCTAGTACTTTTCCTTCATATACCTCTCAGCTGGTGTGACTGAATTGGCTCTACTATTGATTTGTTGGTCAGCTAAACTTATTTTTCTGATCTGAGGAACTTAAGCTGCATGTCATGCAATTCAGTCTGAGAACATTGTAGAAATTTCTATCATATAGGTTTAAGAATTATCACTGAATCAGACTGATATAAGATTAATGTATTCTCAGATTTGTAGTTAAATGAATTGAAAATATCTGAATGATAAGGTTTAATAAACTTTAACCACATGTTTCATGTAAACCTTAGACTCTCTCATCAGATATCTAAAAATTTGAATTCAGGGCTTCTTTGGCTAAGATGCATATAGTGTGTACTGTTGTTAAACATTAATTTGAAAATGTTGACTAAATGAAGAAATTGTGAATTCAGAGCAATGACTCGGTCTCTGAGAAACTGAGTTCTTTATCAATGAAATAAAGCAACTCATGTCATGAGGTGCCATAGTTATCTCTGATAAAAATTTAGTGAAACAAAACCTGACGGAGCAATAGCTTATCTGTGTTGAGTAGCTGGGGAGTCTGGCCTCTGATAAAGGTGTCTTCTCATGTAAAAAGACACTCATATTGCTAACTCTGCTCTCAAAGTGAGAGGCAATGACAGTTATCACACTGAGTAACTGGGTCACTTCAACTAAGACTTGTTGTGCCTCATGTAAAAAGGTGTTGATCAACTTAAATTGCTCAGGAAAAATATAATGTGCTTCAAATAAATTATCTTGAAAAATCTGTCAACTCATGTTCTTGAAAAGTGTTTAACTTCTGTACTAATCTGTGTATCTTTCAAAGGTGCTATTGAGATCATATGTGTAAGATAAAAGATGATTGATTTTGGGTGTTATCTGAATATTTGGTTCACCTTTATTAAAACTTGGATTCAGATATGAGTATTGAGTTTAACTTGACGAATTTGGTATACATCAAAATTAAATCAGATTGGTTAAGTTGCCACTTCATAACCCTTTATGATAGAAGAGTCTACATCTTCTAAGACTTATTGAAGTGATGTATGCTTTAAAATCCCTCATGATCAGATTTTCCAGATAGCCTGATCAGATTCAGTCTGATTATTCATTGAGATGTCTTGTGATGATTGTTGTCTATTATTGCCCTTCTATCACCAATCACTTTACTCCCCACACTGTTGGAATCTTCCATCTTGTTCTACAATAAGTTCTGATTATGTGGTCTTTTCACCAGAATTCAGATTCTTTGTAAAGGCAGAATTCAGATTGATTTATTGGATAACCTGAATCCATTCCTGTGCTTCAGGGGGAGTTATGGTTTCTTTGCATCTAGGGGAGAGTAGTTAATCTTGCATGCTGATAGGGGGAGTGATGTTTCATTGTCATAAGTGTCTTTGTGTGTTGCATTGTGTCTCTCAAACCATTCCCTTTCTTTTTGATTATGTCAAAGGGGGAGAATAGTTTGACGAGTCAGTGTGACTCATTATGTTGCCATCATCAAAAAGGGGGAGATTGTTGTGCCCCTTGTGCTTTGATGAATGTGGTGTTTTAATGATAGCAACACGAATGAGTCACCATTTTATTTTGCTAATAGCTTGACATTGAATCATTGAATCATAACAATCTGAATGCATATAACTGATATATTCTGTGGAGAATGCATGAGAGTGCATAAAGTGTTTTGTCTTACTGCCAGTAGAGAAGACATAGTATTTTTATAGCATCGTAGGTTAGGTCATGTTAGCTACACTGTTTTGCACAAATTAAATAAGCATGGCATGGTTAGAGGACTTCCTGAAGTCTCATTAAAGAAAGAAAATAAAATCTGTGATGCATGCACTCAATCAAAGATAACTAGAAAGTCATTTAAGTGTAGAACTGAAAATCTGTCTTCCAAACCCTATGAGCTGATACATATGGACCTTTTTGGGCCAACTAGATCTGTCAGCCTATCAGGGAGGAGGTATGGGTTTGTCATGGTAGATGACTTTTCTAAGTATACTTGGGTTTATTTCTTATCTAATAAGAGTGATGCTTTCTCAGAATTTCAGGAGTTCTATGTTAAAACAAATCAGAAAATTGAAAATATTTTGTCTGATCATGGAGGTGAGTTTGAAAACTCACAATTTGATGAATTCTGCAGGTCGAATGGAATCAACCACAGGTACTCCTCTCCAAGGACACCTGAGCAGAATGGAGTTGTGGAGAGAAGGAACAGAACCCTAGTGGAAATGGGTCGTACACTTCTCGTCGAAGGGGGTCTACCAAGGAAGTTTTGGGCTGAAGCAGTGAACACTGCCTGTTATGTAATTAACAGAGCCATGGTAAGACCTTCTACCCAGCAAACACCATATGAGATATTAAAAGGTAAGAAACCTTCTATTGCTCACTTCAAGGTTTTTGGTTGTAAATGTTTCATTCACATAAACGATAAAAAGGACCTTGATAAATTTGAACCTAAAGGAGAACCAGGAATTTTTCTTGGTTATTCTGAAAACACCCGAGCATACAGAGTGTACAATATGAACTCTAAAACTGTTGAAGAATCTCCACACATAATTTTTGATGAATCTTTGGCAAATTCTAATGCTGGTAAATGCAGGAATGAAACCAATGGTGAAATCCTGAAGGAAGGAGATCCTGCAGACAAATCCGAGGATGAAGAAGAACATAAAGAGCTTAATGAAGAGGAGCCTACAGTTCAGGGGGAGGTAAATCAAGTTCATGATACTCCAATTGCAAATATTAGATATCTCAAGGATCATCCTGTAGATAATGTTATTGGAAATCTGCATGACCCCCCTAGGACTAGAGGCCACTTAAGAATTCAACATGAACTGAATGCGTATGCTTTTGTATCAAACATAGAACCCAAGTCCATTGACTGTGCTCTCCAAGATGTGCATTGGATTAATGCCATGCATGAGGAGCTCAATCAGTTTGACAGGAATAAGGTGTGGCATTTGGTTCCACCTCCTGATCATGAAACAATCATAGGGACTAAATGGGTATTTAGAAATAAAACTGATGAAGCGGGGAATGTTATTAAAAATAAAGCCAGACTTGTAGCTTAGGGGTACAATCAGGAATTTGGAATAGACTTTGAAGAGTCTTTTGCCCCTGTAGTTAGATTAGAAGCAATAAGAATTTTATTGGCTTATGCATGTTCCCTAGGAATAAACCTTCAGCAGATGGATGTGAAATCTGCTTTTCTAAATGGGGAAATTAATGAGGATGTCTATGTGAGACAGCCTCCTGGGTTTGAATGTTTAGATTTTCCTAATCATATTTACAAGCTCAATAAAGCTCTCTATGGGTTAAAGTAAGCTCCTAGAGCTTGGTATGACAGGTTGAGCAAATTTCTCACCGACAAGAACTTCACAAGAGGTATAGTGGATCAAACATTGTTTACCAAGGTAAGCCATCCAGATATTCTTATCATTCAGATTTATGTGGATGACATTGTGTTTGGGTCAACTAACCCCAAATTGTGCGAGGAATTCTCTCAAATAATGACTGATGAATTTGAAATGAGCTCAATGGGTGAGCTCAAACTATTTCTTGGACTGCAGGTTACACAAACAGAAGATGGCATCTTCATCTCTCAGTCCAAGTATGTAAAGAACTTATTGAAGAAGTACAAAATGGACAACCTCAAGGAAATAGCTACTCCAATGGGTACATCAACCAGTTTGGATGAAGACTCTAAAGGTAAACCTGTGGACCAAAGGCTATACAGAGGTATGATCGGATCTCTTCTCTATCTTACAGCATCTAGGCCTGATATATAATTTGCTGTGTGTTTATGCTCTAGATTTCAGGCCAGTCCTAAAGAAAATCACTTTAAGGCTGTGAAAAGAATTTTTAGGTATTTACTAGGCACCCAAGAACTAGGTCTCTGGTATCCTGCTAAGTGTGAGTTAGAGCTTCTAGCCTACACTGATGCAGACTATGCTGGGTGTCGAGTAGATAGAAAAAGCACTAGTGGCTACTGTCAATTCCTTGGTGGCCGTCTAGTGTCTTGGGCATCTAAGAAGCAACACACTGTAGCATTATCCACAGCTGAAGCTGAGTATGTTGCAGCATGCAATTGTGCAGCCCAAGTACTTTGGATTAAGCACCAACTGGCTGACTATCAGATAAATCTGGGATGTATTCCACTTTTATGTGATAATACTAGTGCTATTTGCCTTGCTAAAAATCCTGTTCACCATTCTAGGACTAAGCATATAGAGATAAAACATCATTTTCTTAGAGTGCTGTAAATAAAAAGGAGATTGAAATGAACTTCATAGAAACTGAAAAACAAATTGCTGATATTTTTACTAAGCCTCTTGGGAATGAAAAATTTAAGTTTCTTAGAAGAGAACTTGGCTTATGTAAATTTCAGCATTATGAATGATTGTTTAATTGCTGTGAATAAAATCTCAGATGTGGACTTATTTTTGATTGCTTGGATAAATCATGTGGATGTGAATGTGGATGTAGAACTGTCCTGCATTGCATATATTCAGGGGGAGCTTGTTGTGTCTTTGCATGTCTTTGCACATCATTCATTCATGACCTATGCATAAGCTCTCTCTCAATTAATTCTTGCCATGCTGCATGCATATAGACAGGGGGAGTATTGCTAAGAAAAATCAGAGTGGTTTCAACTTTCTTGAAGTCATTCAACCTTTAACTCTGAATACTTGTCTCTGATATTATGGCAATCTGTTGGTCAGTTCTGATTTCTAAATAGTAGAAAATAGACTTCTTCATTTATAAGAATTTGAATTGTTCAAAGACTGATGTAATGGTTTAAATATTTTAATGGTTGGAGTTTAAAGATTGCAATCAGTAATTGTTAGCACAGCAAGAGTGATATAGAAGGGGGGGGATGAATATATCACTCCCAATTTGTAGAAACTCAAGCGGAAAATAGATTCTACTGCTAACGCACCTCCTTGACCCGTACACAGAGAAAAGTAGATGAGAGTGAAGAACTGATCACTTGAAGGCAAAGGGACAAGCAGATGAAGAGCACAGAAATCAATAGCAAACCACAGAGGAGGCACTCGATTTTTTAGGTGGTTCGATTGTAGTCCGCAATCTACATCCACCCCTCACTCCAACTAGAGTAAGGATTCCACTAGACGATGCTAGATCAATGCAGACTCAGTCTGCGAACAACATGCTGCCACACAGCTTGAACACCAAGGGAAATAAATCCCTCAACCAAGTTCTGCTACCCACAGAACTTGAAACCTGTTCTAGCTCCCAGCTAGAACACAACAGGAGAATCCTCTCCCTTCCTCCACACACCGGAGGAGAACAGTTAATGACAACCTGTCACTAACACCACCAGAGATCACCGATCTCTCTTCCTCTGCAATTCAGAGGGAAATTGGAGTAGTACTCCCTTCCTCCACACACCGGAGGGAAACCAATTCAAATCAGAATGGAAGAACGAAAATAAACGAAAGCAAAGTAGAAACAAAAATAATGAAGAAGAAATCGGTTCTGAAACCCAATACAAATGTAGTTTCAAATGAAGCAATTCATCAATCCACACACACACTCTCTCTCTCGAACAATCTCCTCCTAGATATGGAACTCTCTCCCTTTTTTCTTTTCTGGATCGTGCAGACTCTCACCAATGGCTTTTGCTTTTTCTTTTCACGATCGAGCTTCTACTAAAGGATGAAGCTCTATATTTATAGCAGATAATGGCGTGTGGCTGCCAGGTTCCCGCCTTAAGAATTCGGACCACGTGGCAGCATCCAGCAGGCTGTCAGAACACGTGTCCTCATCTGGGCACTCTCCTTATCCTCGGATCACGTGCCCAGCACCAGTACGCTCAGCAACTGGAGTTAGATGGCGTCAACTCACTTGCTCCAAAGAGTTGACGCAGCCATCAGATATCTTCAACCTTTTTAACCGCTGCGTCGACTCCATCAGCCTGCTGCGTTGACGCAACGGTATCGGCAGTCCAGTGATCAAGCCTTCAACATATGGGCGTGCTGCGTCGACGTTTATCAACATGTTGCGTTGACGCATTGAAGACATGTACATTTGTATACTGGCGTCTCTTAAGCCACTGCGTCGACGCTGCTTGTTGATGGCGTTGACGCAGTAGAAGATATCGTGAAAGCTTCGTCGCTTGTAAGAGTCTCTGCTTCTTTAACTGCCGCGTCGACGCTGCTTGCTTGTGGCGTTAACGTAATAGAAGACATCGTGAAAGCTTCGTCTACTGATGCGTGGACGCTTTAAGCTTCAGGCGTCGACCCTGTTCCCTTCAGCAACAATAATGAAGTGTATAGACTTAGTGTTAACGTGAAGCATTGTATAGACTTCAGAGATCAATATAGCAAGTGTGTACATAGTGAGGGAGTGTATAGGCTTAGCAGTCTAGGCCTCTAACAACGAGTGTATAGACTTGCAACTCTTCATGAGATCTCAATGTATAGACTCAACCAATGTATATAGTTGAAGATCTAACAATCGAGTGTATAGAGTTAGTTATGTGAGCATGCGTTGTATAGACTTTACACAAGAAGACAAACAGGCTGTACAGACTTGGAGAGTTGAACCCAATGTACAGACTTGTTGATATCAAACGAAGAACTTCCAGTGTATGGACTTTGCAGTGCAAACAACAATGTATAGACTTAGAGAAATGAAGTCTAGTGTATAGACTTGGAGAACTGTTCAAAGTGTTGGGTTGGCGTTGTATAGACTTGGCTTTGAGCACTTGGAGTGAAGGCAATGGGCAGACTAGGCGATGTGTAGACTTTGCCCAAGGAACCGAATGTATAGACTTTATGAGATGCAAACGGCTGAACAGACTTGAATGAGTATAGGGTGTATAGACTTGAAAGTCTGAAGGTGAAGTGCAAACATGCTGAGTTGACGCTGCAGCCCAATGAGTTGACGCTGCAACGTATTACTTTTACGTTCAACTGATGATGTATAGACTTAATCAAATGAAGAACCTGAACAGAAGAGTCTACGCATCAGCACACTGAGTTGACGCACTGGTGTGAAGACTGTGCAGACAGAGTGTAGGCAGAATTAAGGTAAAGCATGATATCTGACAGCCATTGAACTGTACTCACTCACATGATGAAACAGCATTAATCTAGAGATAGAAGATTGATTTATAGTGTGGGACATCATCAAAACCATAGGGATGTAACAATCTCCCCCTTTTTGATGATGACAACACTATGAATCAAGCAATATCAAGTTTCAACAAAAAGTTAATACCAGCTGCAACAAGCAGAATAAATTCAAGACATGCTCATGCAAATGAATTAAACATTCCCTACAACATTCCCTACAGCACACTCTCATCTCCCCCACAACTCATAACCATTTCTTCCACGAAGCAACATGACTCCCCTCAAAGCTCAAGATAAAACCAATACTCACTGATATTGCAAACTTCTCACTGAAATTGCAGACATTGCAAGCTTCTCTCCCCCTTTGACATCAGTAAAAAGAACTACAGAATGTGTGACAGTGCTGGAAACATGAGGACTAAGGGCAATTACTTCTTAGTGCAGAAAGTCACGAGTAGGTCTTAAGAGAATAAGTGAGTTTCTAATCTCAAGAGAGGATTCTTTAGACTTCAGTACACAATAGAGAAGTAGAATGATAGACAAGTTTATCAGCATACATAGTGGATGATTGAGAGCAGGAGTTCACAAGTATGGCCAGATATAGCTGATCATTCAACTATTCCACAAGACAGCAAGAGACTAAATCAGAGAGGTGTGCTCAAGGTATTGAGGACAAGCAATCCATTAGTTGCATAACAACAAGGAATTTTTGTTGGAGATGATTTTCAAGAAGATCAATGAGTAAGTTGGTAGTTCACTTCCTTTGACATTAGGGAGACACCTTGATTAGAGGCCTGAATCCCCAGTTACTCAGAGTGAGTACCTCATTACTTCCTTCCCTTTTTTTTTTATTAAGGAACATAGTTAGTTACTATGGCTTTTGACATGAGGAAACACCTTGATTAGAGGCCAGAGTCCCCAGCTACTCACCAGTAAGCCACCATTGCTCTGTCATGACATTTCATTCATTTTAAGCATTTGACACCTCATGACTTGGGAGAAATATTCATTTCATTGATGAAGCTCCCAGTTTCTCAGTGATCAAAACAGAACATGTTTGTTCAGTTAAGCCCTTGAGTTAAAGAGATAGAATGATTGAAGACAATACCAAAAAAAGGACTTTTCTTGAATTGAGTCTTGAAGTCTAGATTTCAAGTTGATTGGGTCAGATATCAAGACATACAAGTTTTTGGCCTGAACCATAATCAATGACAATGTAGGAAGATATACTTTATGCAATTAGTCCAGATCTCTGAAGGAGTACCAAAGGAAAGATTCTAATTTGGAGATTAGAGTCACTGACTTATAGACTTAAGAGATAAGTGACACTCTACTTCCTAAGAGAACCACACTAAATCAGTCATGCAAGACCAGCAAAGGTACATATATGGACAGCCCTTTTGAATCTGTCAAAGAACTTCTCTTCTCACATTACAACTCAGCTCCCCCTAAGACATAGTATTCCTCAATAAAACATTCCAGCAAAATCTCAAGGCTTTCCTTTATTTAGAGCATTCCTGAAAGCTAACCAGTAAGCATTCTGAACTCCCCCTTAAACCAGCATGCAAGAAGGCTAAACATCAGACAAGCACAACTCCCCCTCACAATAAGAACATGCTTCATAATTAAGACAATTTGTATAAGCCTAATTCTCTTCTCAATGTGGAAAATTTTTCATTATCCAGAGGTTTTGTGAATATGTCAGCAATCTGATTATCTGTGCCTACATGAATCAGTTCAAAATTATTCTTAGACACCTCATCTCTTATAAAATGATGTCTTATCTCTATGTGTTTGGTTCGTGAATGCAAAACAGGATTTTTAGCAAGATTGATGGCACTAGTATTATCACAGTAAATAGGTGTGCACCCCAGGTCTATTTGGTAGTCCTGAAGCTGGTGTTTAATCCATATGACTTGTGTTTCACAACTCCCTACAGCCACATATTCAGCTTCTGCAGTGGAGAGGGCCACATAATGTTATTTCTTGGAGCCCCAAGACACTAAACACCCACCCAAGAATTCACAATGGCCACTTGTGCTTTTCCTGTCTAGTTTACAGCCTGCATAGTCAGCATCTGTGTATGCTACTAGGTTAAGTGTGTGAGATGCAGAAAATCATAAACCAAGAGAGTGACTAGCTGACAAATATCTGAAGATTCTTTTAACTGCAGCTAAGTGTAGTTCAGTAGGTCTAGACTGATACCTTGCACACATTCCTACACTGAATTGTATATCAGGTCTAGAGGCTGTCAAGTAAAGTAGTGATCCAATCATACCTCGATAAAGTTTGGCATTTACTTCTTTACCTATCTCATCTGCATCCAATGAAGTATTGGTGCCCATGGGTGTAGTAATGTGCTTTAAGTTTTCCATGCCAAACCTTTTGAACAATTCCATTGTGTATTTGGTTTGGTTGATGAAGCACCCATCTTCTAGCTGCTGTACCTGCAATCCAAGAAAATATTTTAGTTCACCAACCAAGCTCATTTCAAATTCAGCAGACATCATGGTAGAAAATTCATCACATAGTTCATGCTTAGTTGATCCAAATACAATGTCATCTACATATACCTGAACTATGATGAGATCTTTATTCATGCCCTTGGTAAATAAAGTCTGATCAACTTTACCTCTTTTGTAGCCCTTGCTGATCAGAAATTCAGATAATCTTTCATACCAAGCTCTTGGAGCCTGCTTTAGACCATACAATGCTTTGTTTAACCTGAAAACTTGGTTAGGTTGAGGAGAATATTGAAATCCAGGAGGTTATTCAACAAAAACTTCTTCCTTAATGACTCCATTTAAAAAGGCACTTTTAACATCCATTTGTTGGAGTTTTATGTTCTTTGAGCATGCAAAGGCAAGCAACAGTCTTATAGCTTCCATCCTAGCAACAGGTGCATAGGATTCATCAAAGTCTACACCGAATTCCTGACAGTAGCCTTTGGCTACTAGTCTGGCTTTATTCCTCGAGATAATTCCATCTTCATTCATCTTATTTTTGAACACCCACTTGGTTCCTATGACATTTATACCATCTGGTCTTGGGACAAGCTCCCAGATATTATTCCTTTCAAACTGACCTAATTCCTCACTCATAGCATTGACCCAAGCTTGATCAGCTAAGGCCTCTTCTACTGTTTTGGGTTCAATTTGTGAGACTAAAGCAATTAAGTCATCATTATTCACATTTCTAAAATGAGACCTAGTCCGAAGAGGATCTTCAGGATTACCTATGACTTTATCTAAAGGATGGTCTTTAAGAAATCTGATATTTGTTGAAGACTCACCTGTTTCTCTTGGCCCTTCCTGATTGGGGGAATTTGTTTCTCCATTTGGCTGAGTCTTCTCTTCTTCCTGTTGGTCTTCTAGAAAGTCTCCACCATGATTGGAATCCCTGTCAAGATTTTCAACATTAGAGACATCTTTCTTTTCACTAAAAAGGATGTGTGGAGATTCTTCCACTTTCTGATCTGATATGTTAAATACCCTATATGCCCTTGACACTTCAGAGTAACCCAAGAATATTCCAGGTGAACTCTTGACTTCAAACTTGTCTAAATCTTTCTTATCATTGTTATGAATAAAACATTTTGATCCAAAAATTCTGAAAAGAAACAAGTTTGGTTTATTACCTTTTAGAAGCTCATAGGGTATTTTCTTGTGTATGGGTCTTACCATGGCCCTGTTGATTATGTAGGTTGCTGTATTGGCCGCTTCTGCCCAAAACATTCTAGGTAATTTACTTTCAATCAACATGGTTCGGGCCATTTCCACCACTGTTCTATGCCATTCAAAGGCATCATTTTCAGAATTGGCAGATAAGCAAATAGTAGATTCAGAATTCTCATCTAAGTCTACAATGTAGACATTATTAATCCTGTTGGCTACAAATTTAACCATGTCAGAATTTGTTTCAAGGATTTTGCATGAACTATCATCAAATACAACCTTGTGACCCCTGTCACATAATTGGCTAATACTAATCAGGTTGTGTTGAGGCCCTTCCACAAGTAATACTTTTTCAATGGAATTTGTGGAAGACTTACCTACTGTGCCAACTCCAATTATTTTACCTTTGTTCTTTCCTCCAAACTTGACAAGACCCCCTGGCTTCATCTCTATCTTGCTGAACTTGGATCGGTCTCCTGTCATATGCCTGGAGCAGCCACTGTCGAGGTACCACTTGTTGTCTTCAGCTGCCAGGCCGACCTACACAAATATATCAAGCAGATTGATTTGGAACCCAGGATGAGTTGGGTCCAAGGACATTGTTTAAATCTCTGATCAAGTGTTTAGGTATCCAGATTTGTTTCAGCATGGTTTTCTCTGGCACCTTCCTTTCTGGTTTATTAAAGTTGAATCCAGCTGAACTGGAGAAGTGAGTTCTATTCCATTCATTAGTCTTCCTATTCCTAGGAAATTTCCTGTAGGCTTGTTGATTAGCATATCTTTGACCATAAAAGTTATTCCTCCAGTAGGTCTTGTTTGGACCCATCTGATTGTTATAATTCCAGCTCTTATTCTGATTTATTTTCTTGGTCCAGCTACCATTTGTGTTCTGGTGAGTGGACTTAATGTTATTCTTCATAAAGTTCATTCCAATCTTAAATGGTTGTCCAGTACTGATTTTTATGTTTTCTTTAGGACTTTGAAGAGCTGTTTGAGCTGGATGGTGTGTCCAGCTTTTCTTTTCCCTTCTCTGGACAGAAGGTAATGGTCTTGAATTGCAAGGGTCTCTTGTTGATTGGGTCATAACCTAGACCTTCCTTATTGAAATTGACCCTAGTCCCTAGTATAGCATATAGGCTAGTCTTTCCTTGGACAAACTTTTCTAAGATTTTCTGTTTGTCTTCCAGCTCCTTTTGAAGAGACTCAGAATTCTTTAGGAGTTCAGCATTTACTTTCTTCACAACTTCATATTTCTCTGAATTCACTCTAATTTCTTTCATGCTTTCTTCAATTTTAGTTTTGAATTCATTGAGCTGTTTTTGACTTTCTTGAATTTCTCCCTTAAGCTTATCATTCTCTTTCCTTAGTGAGGTCATTTCTTCTAGTTGTTCTTTTAGCTTTTCATTTTCCTCACAGACCAGAGTTTGTTCTTCAATATTTGTGTTAAATTTTCTTTTCAGAACTCTGTGCTCTTTGCTAAGAGAATTAAATTTATCTAGCAAGTCACCATAAGCATCCTCCCAGTCATCAATTGAGAAATTTTCAAAAACGTTTATTACCTCCTCTTCACTGTTTGCCATAAGGCAAATTCCATCGTCATATTCTTCTGAGGAAGCATCTTCGGGATCTTCTTCTTCCTCGCTCCATGTGCAGACCATCGCCTGTGGCTTCTTCTTCTTCTGCACCTTATGTTTTTCTTCTGAAGATAGGGACCCTTCTTCTGGATATCTAGACATTCGCCTCTCATGTGTCCCTGTTTGTTACAATTAAAACAAGTCAGTTTCTTAGGATTTCTATCCCTGTAACTGGTAAATTCAGCATTCTTGTTAAAGGGTTGTGGCTTCTTCCTCCTAAAGGTCTTTCCCTTTTTCTTCAAAAATTTTCTGAACTGTCTAGTGAGCATTGCCTGCTCCTCCTGGTCGAGATTTGATAAACCTTCAAGCTCGGACTCAGACTCGGGGCTACTGCTGCTGTTCCCACTGTTACTACCCTTGTTGCGGGAAGCTCTTAGAGCTACATTTTTACCCTTCCTCTCACTTCCTTCTCCACATCCTTGGAAATTCATCTCATAGGTCATCAGGGATCCTATGAGTTCATTCACAGTTAAGACAGTCAAATCTTTTGACTCCTCAATCACAATGGCCTTAGTGTGCCATGCCGGGGATAAAGATCTAAGGATTTTCCTGACTATATCTGCCTCAGCAAGATCCTTCCCTAGCCCTTTAAGAGTGTTAGTGATCAAGGATAACCTGGCATACATTTCGGTTATATTCTCATCTGCATTCATCTTAAACATTTCATACTTAGAAGTGTAGAGGTTTACCTTCGAGGCTTTCACTTGAGCTGTACCTTCATAGATCAATTGCAGCTCATCCCACATTCGCTTGGCAGTTCTGTATGCAGATATACGAGCATATTCCTCTGGATGAACAGCACACTGAATTATGTTCAGCGCCGTCCAGTTGAGTGACGAGAGCTTCACATGATCATCTGTCCAAGCATCCTCGTTTGGTGGCAGCTCATATGGCCCCACCGTGATTACTCTCCACAATTTATGACTCTGAGCTCTGATGAACACTTCCATCCTGTTCTTCCAAAACAGATAGTTACTACCATCGAAATAAGGAGGGCGACTAATGGATTGACCTTCGGCCATGAAGGTTCTAGGACCACCAGCATTTCCTTGACCGTTCGTCCACATGGCGTAAACCTGCTCTGATACCAATTGTTAGCGCAGCAAGAGTGATATAGAAGGGGGGGGGGGGATGAATAGATCACTCCCAATTTGCAGAAACTCAGGCGGAAAATAGATTCTGCTGCTAACACACCTCTTTGACCCGTACATTTGTATACTGGCGTCTCTTAAGCCGCTGCGTCGACGCTGCTTGTTGATGGCGTTGACGCAGTAGAAGATATCGTGAAAGCTTCGTCGCTTGTAAGAGTCTCTGCTTCTTTAACTGCTGCATCGACGCTGCTTGCTTGTGGCGTTAACGCAATAGAAGACATCGTGAAAGCTTCGTCTACTGATGCGTGGACGCTTTAAGCTTTAGGCGTCGACCCTGTTCCCTTCAGCAACAATAATGAAGTGTATAGACTTAGTGTTAACGTGAAGCATTGTATAGACTTCAGAGATCAATATAGCAAGTGTGTACATAGTGAGGGAGTGTATAGACTTAGCAGTCTAGGCCTCTAACAACGAGTGTATAGACTTGCAACTCTTCATGAGATCTTAGTGTATAGACTCAACCAATGTATATAGTTGAAGATCTAACAATCGAGTGTATAGAGTTAGTTATGTGAGCATGCGTTGTATAGACTTTACACAAGAAGACAAACAGGCTGTACAGACTTGGAGAGTTGAACCCAATGTACAGACTTGTTGATATCAAACGAAGAACTTCCAGTGTATGGACTTTGCAGTGCAAATAACAATGTATAGACTTAGAGAAATGAAGTCTAGTGTATAGACTTGGAGAACTGTTCAATGTGTTGGGTTGGCGTTGTATAGACTTGGCTTTGAGCACTTGGAGTGAAGGCAATGGGCAGACTAGGCGATGTGTAGACTTTGCCCAAGGAATCGAATGTATAGACTTTATGAGATGCAAACGGCTGAACAAACTTGAATGAGTATAGGGTGTATAGACTTGAAAGTCTGAAGGCGAAGTGCAAACATGCTGAGTTGACGCTGCAGCCCAATGAGTTGACGCTGCAACATATTACTTTTACGTTCAACTGATGATGTATAGACTTAATCAAATGAAGAACCTGAACAGAAGAGTCTACGCATCAGCACACTGAGTTGACGCACTGGTGTGAAGCATAAAGTGTTTTGTGCTTGTATTAAGATCGGTGCATTGCAGCCTCTGTATGTTCTATGCATTTCGCAAGTCATGCAACGTCAACGCAGCAAGTGTGTCTCATGCATCATGCGTCGACGCCCCCAGACTTCAAAGTCTGTACAGCCTTTCATATGAAAGTCCATACATCGCCCTTGGAGTCCAAAGTCTATACATCATGTTCATTCAAGTTCACTTCATGTCTGTCAGCCGTGTGCATTGGTTTCCAAGTCTATACAGCCTCTGTGTGTTCTATGCATCTCACAAGTCTAGACACTCAGCATAGTCTATACATTGTGTTGTGTTTGTGTTTTGTTGAGAACACAAGTCTATACAGTCATGCATTGTCTCAGGCGAAGTCTGCACATTGCATTGTTGCTTTGGTCGCTTGAGTTGAAGTCCATACATTGGACCGTCTCCTTCAGCGTCTCAAGTGGACACAAGCGTGTACACTGCTTGCATTCGCTGTGAAGACTAAGTCCATACATTAGACCGTCTCACTTAGCGTCTTATGCATAGGCTAAGTCTCCATGTCTATACATCCGAGCGTCTCATGCAAGTCTAAGCATTACTGTTCATGCATCAGTCTTCATATGCTAAGTCTGTACAGCCTACGTCTCATGCAGCGTCAACGCTGTGAGCATTCTCAAGTGTACAGCGTCAACGCATGAAGTCTATACATCAGTCTTAATATTCTAAGTCTGTACAGCCGTTGGCTTTGAACCTCAGAGTCTGTACATCCGAATTGCCCTTGATCTGATCAAGTGTGTACACTCATTCACTGTAGCTTTCACATATTCAAGTCTTCACATTGAAAGCCTATACATTGCTAGATGATCAAGTCTGTACATCCACAGTGGATCTTTGAAGTCTGTACACTGCTTGAGCCTCAACAAGTCTGTACAACGCCTTAAGCGTTTCAAGTCTATTTATTGGCTCTTACTTACAAGTCTGTACACTGGTTCAAAGTCTTCACAGCGCCTGCCTTCATCTGAGGCTTATGAAGTCTTTGTATTCATTAAGTCTATACACTGCGTTGTGCATACTTTACATTACTTTCGCCTTCACAACAAAGTCTATACAATGCAAAGCATAGACTTAGAACTAATGACTTCGTTTCATCTGTCTGACAGGGACTGAAGAGGCTAATGAACCCCTTAACGCAAGAGGGCTGAAGACATCCAATTTCAGCTGCTGGAACACACCAATGCGTCAACGCCTTGATCAAGTGGCGTGGACGCAGTAGTTCAAACAATCAAGAAAGAAGCTGGTGGATTACTCTAGTGCGTCAACGCATTGATCAAGCAGCGTCGACGCAACAGCTAAAGAGACGCCAGTATACAAATGTACATGTTCGTGCGTCAACGCCACCAACTGGCAGCGTCGACGCAGCAGTTCAAGAAAGGGGCAACTTATCTCTGGCTGTCTTCAATGCGTCAACGCAGTAGGCTGATGGAGTCGACGCAGCAGTTAAAAAGATTGAAGATCTCTGATGGCTACGTCAACTCATTGGAGCAAGTGAGTTGACACCATCTAACTCCAGTTGCTAAGCGTACTGGTGCTGGGCACGTGATCCAAGGATAAGGAGAATGCCCAGATGAGGACACGTGTATTGACAGCCTGCTGGATGCTGCCACGTGGTCCGAATTCTTAGGGCGGGAACTGTGGAAGCCACACACGCCCTGCTGCTGCTGTTGCTGCTGGTATATAATGGAGCCTTCGTCTTCAGATGGAGGCCGATCGTGATCGAAGCCAGGGAGCAGAAGCTGAGAGAAGAATTAGAAGGAGAGAGAGCTTCCACGATCCAGCAGAAGAAGAAGAAAAGAAAGAGAGAAGAAGCAGAAGAGAAAAAGTGAGAGATAGAGAGCTCGAGCAGAGTGTGAAGAGAAAGAAAAGAGGAGAGAAGCAGACGTGAAGGAGTTGAGAAGAGAGAGAGTGAAGAAAGAGAGTGAGATCGAGGGAGATCTGTTCTTGCTGGAAGTTGGATCAGATCCACTCCAGTCAGCTCTTTAAGAGCCATATTCTGTGCTTAGTGCTTACAGCTTTCCGATGCTGTTTACTCTCATCTTTTGTTTTCTTTTGAACTTCCTTTGTCAAGCTGTTAGTCAGCGGGGCGAGGAGGATTCCTCGGACGGCAAACTGTGTTATCCAGCGGTTGTTGACAAGCTGTGTTGCCCAGCTGTTAGTGAAGCCACACTCGGGTTGAGTGTGGGGTGGATGTAGGTCTGGAGGACCGAACCACCTAAAAACCCCTCTTGCATTGTGGTTTGATTGCTTATGGTTTGCTTCCGCTAGATGTTTGCATAGGGGCGCTCCAAGTGGTTGATCATAGGTTCATTAGATGACTTGATCAGACTTTGTTCTAAGTGTTTAATCTGTTGAGTGAGCGAAATTCTAATTGAGCTATAGTTTGGCTAACTTGTCTTGTTAGAATGCTCACTATCTGTTTGTTTTATTCCGCATCTGCTAATTAGTCTTCCAGATTTGATAAATCTGTCTAGTTAGCTTTCTAAATAGTTAGTGAGCCTAATATGTCAATTGGGTGAAATTTTTATAGGCCATATTCATTCACCCCCCCTCTGAATACTAGCACCGAACCCAACAAGAACTCGGCATCTGAACCTCAGCACATCTCTCGGCGTCATCGCAGTTCACTAAACTGCAACTCAGTACTCCTCAAGACTGATCATGCCGACTGCCGATCACAAACTGCCATGGCATGAACCATAATGAGCACCTGTCTCAGCTTATGCTCAAGTCCTGAATCTATTGCTGAACCTTCACATCTCAATAGCCGCCTCACACGGCTCGTCGAACATGGTGCATAATGGCCCCCAATACCACAATATGGGTCCAAAACCAAGCCATTGCCAAATAATATCAAAGCAGGTTCAGATCTAACCCAGTTCGCATAGAAGCAGACACGCATGACTAAGGACTTACTAAGACAGCTCTTCCCAAGCTTACCCGAAAACGAAGCCACAAGACAGGATGAGAAAGTCATGCTCGGCTAACAACATCTCATCAGGAAGAAATCCTTAGCTTACTCGAGCACTCTCTCAATTAGGGCATCCATTCCGCCACCTCAAGCCATAACCTTGACTCCTCAGGGGCTGACTAAATCTCAAGCTGGGATGGTGAAAATGACATTAATCTCCACTGGAGAACACACACAACCATTAAACCATCAATAAGTCCCATCAGCCACCCAATCTCACCACGGATATCTCAAACGCTGCACCACAGATTCACACATGTCGGCAAAACTCTGCCCAGCGCAGCACAACTGGGACCACCACCTCGAAGAAAGGTGACTCTCTATCACATTCCTCAGGTCCCATGCCAATACTTTGACGAAAGTAAAACCACCTCATAGCGCCAACACAGCGCACACAAGCTCTCACGCGAGAAGCAAAGTAGTAAAGAAACACAAAACGTATGCTAGCTGCCGATTGTACTGGACCATACGGACTCTGATCACTACAATATCTCAAATTCTCATGTACGTCCACACCACTCGCTCTGATACCAACTGTAACGGCCCAGAACTCGGATACCGGGCGAACCCGATACCACTTGGATCCTGAGAGGCCACCCACGAGCGGGAAAGCTCGAAAGTGTTAGTAAGGTGTATGGAGGTACATTGAAATTAGAAATAAATGTAGCAACAACAATATATAATGGACTATTAAATTAATAGAAATAAAACTACATTTTCAATTAATAAAGTAATTACGATAGCTAATATTAGAGCTACAACATAGCTAACAGAGTCTAGTCCAACTAAGTACAGTCTACAAGAAGAGAAACATACTCTGAAGTTGGGTGCAGCCTGACACTAGCAAACGAGCGCTAAGAACCACCATACTGCACCTCCGAACTATGAGGAGGAACTGCTACACCTGAAAGAACAGGGGTACGCCTCATCTCATTGACTCAGTAGGTGTCCCGTGGATCCTCACCACGAAACAACAATGGTAAACAATAGTGCTAAACAATAAAGGCAGTAACAGGAGTAGTAACAAAAAGAGTAAAAAGAAGAATAGTCGTACTGAACGGAAACATGGCTAAGCCGCAACCTACTCCTATCGACAAGAAACACAAGCAAGCCCGATCTCACCGTCGGGAATTACCGAACCATTGCGAAATCCTGACCACACTACCGGGAAACACCACGACACCTCAGTCGCGAAGACTTGTCTACACTGATGAAAGTCCAATCAGATCCCACGGTAGGAAGATATAATTACGATCTCACAGTCGTGAACCAGACACGACCTAGGGGTGGAACCTCGGTAACTCAACTGGGAACCCCAGACACGAAAACCCACGAGAACCACAAGAGACGCGAGAGTTATATGTCATGTGACAGAAGTACACTCTCACTAGTAGCAAGGCCAGATACGTCCACTGATGCCTTACACTATGCCTCGGGTGTCTCCCACTCGCCTTGAATGCGGTAACTGAGACACCGTAATAGTAACCAAGAAACAAGGACTATTCAGGGTCACGCTCGTCAGCGCGGGTCCAACGTCCCTGACCACGTGTGCACACACATGCTCAATGCCTTGAACCAGACCTCAAGCTGGTTCCCCCTTCCCGTCGGCCCCTAACGGTAAGACAAAGGGGCCCTCGGTAACTAGCCTAAAAATCGACTCTACCGGGACTGCCCCGCCACCACTCCGAGGTGGGCGGACACGAAGTGTCGTCAGGCTACAACTAGTTGAGGCTCACTAGCCACAGAGAATCTCTAAAGGAAAACACTAATATTGTGGGCATGCTACACACACACATGTCGCAAGTGACACAGAACACAAGACAGCACAAAGCCACCAGACTTAGGACAGTCAAGTAGACCTGCTAAAACAACGATTCTTGAGTCACACGACTCAGGTCAAGACCGTCGTACAAAGCGGCAACATGCCATCAAACCAGCCTAGTCCCTGGGTCAAAACCATGGTAAAACATTATGGAAGCGGCACACAACAGCCGGATCCATTCATCAACCGAAAGTCCTCGACCCCTTGACTGCTCATCGAACTCACAATTCTGCATAACAAGAAAGCATGGAACATGAGGGGTCACTCGAGCCCTCAAACTATATGGACATGTAAATCAAGGTAACACGATACCTCCGAGCATCTAAAACACAGTCTCGATCCCCACGGGACAACCAAGACATTCACAGGGTCAAATGTCAACCACTGGGTCACAATCGGGTTGACCGGAGACCGAAACAACAAAATACAATGAAGCAAACCAGATAGAAGTTGTCACCAGGCCGCTATCTACAAGGGAAACAAGTAGCTGTTAAGATCAGACCGCTATCTACAAAGAGAACTAGGTCGCGGTCAAGGCAGGACTGCCACCTGTGAGGAAAGAAGGTTGTAGTTAACAGAGGACCGCATCCTCCCAGTAGTGTCCAAGTCGCGGTCATTGACAGACCTCTTCCTGCCACGAACAGAGGACGCACGGGGTGGCATCGATGCTTCACGAGGCGGAGTCGACGTCGCCCAAATCGCGGGTGCAAGATGACCGCTACCACCAGGTAGCAGTTCTCAACAATCCGCTATCAAAGGCGGTTATAAGGGTAGGCTGGTAGTGGTTCATTAATGACCGCTGCCACCAGGGGTCTCCCAGGTTGCAGTTCTACCCCAACCGCTACTTGAAGGTAGCGGTTGGTCGAAGACCGTGACCTCAACCGCCTTACCTAGTCAATTCAAAATGAAAATGTAGTTCTAATCAGGCCGCCATTAAGACTGAGAGCAGAATGCGGTTTCTCAGGAGCCGCGACTTACTTCCGATCCAAAAATCGTAAGATCACACAAAACTCGGTCATTCCACGCCCCAATCGTCACAGAATAACGAGGAAACAATCACAAACTCAATACCAACCTTCCACAAGCCGGAAGGGATCCAGAAATCTACAAAACGGCAAGGAAAAGGGCGATTTCCTCCAATCAACCCAAAATGACTCACATGGACGTCCGGTCTCATACCGGCCCCAAATCGACAGCAAATTCAACCAAATTAATTAACGGGAATCACATCTCAACATGCCAGGAATTCGAGATCTACCAATAGAATTGAAAATCATCGCCTAGAATGGCGATTTCACGTCTCACCCCAAAACATGCTTTTAATTCCCCAAAAATGGAAACCCACTCAAACTCATGCTAATTGGCACAAAATTTAAGTGAAACGTAGAACAAAGGGTAGGGACTCCATCCCCCTACCTCCACCGATGATCTGTCGCGCTGAAAATGGCATTCCACGTCGAAAACACCACATGAACCCACGTCGACGCTTCGAATCCATGAATGGGATCGCGCCGCGCCACGCCTCAATCCTCAACCCATCCACCCCACTCGCCGCCTCCACGACACCTCCACATAGTCCAGCACCTCCTCTGTCGGCCGCTCGGAGAAGAGAGGAAGAGAGAGGGAGAACGGTGGGGAGAGAGAGAGTGAGAATGTGAGATGAGAGAGAGGAGAGGGGTGAGGGTCAAAAAGAAAAAAAAAACAAATTATGAATATTTTTGAAATCTGATTCTTGGCTCAATATTCTAAAAAATCAAAAAAATGAGAAAAAATTACCTCCGCGATCCTCGGAAAGAACACAATGCACCTGTAGCGTCTCGGATTCCGCAATATCAACGGTTCACCCTCCACGGAGATCCAAATATAAAATAGCCCAAAAAACCGATTCAAAGGCCAAACTCCACTCGGGACCCACAAAAGTGCTCCGAAAACACTCAGATTTTGATTCGAAAGATCCAGGGTATTATAGTGATTGTCTGGTATATCAAATGGTATTTGTGGATGGTGGGATTATGTCAACCCAAAAACTTTCACTATGCGTGAGGTGATCTTCGGATCTAAATTCTCCGCCTCATATCAGAAATCACATTGCTTGAATATCATGCTACATTCCTATTTGCTTGCATGTATATAGATTGCAAAATCATTCTATTGAAATCTTCTAAGACCTTGCCTCCTTGTTAGATAAAAATGCAGTGATTTTGATCATTTGTAGAACATGACATATACTAAGGGGGAGGATTCATTTCCGTATGTGCATACATCTAGGGGGAGTCATAGCTATGTCTTGACAAATTCACCTTATACATACAAAACAATTACCCCTACACTTTGCACATAATGACATTAATGGCTTTGACTGATAATGATTTTATATTTTCTTTTTAACACTCTAAAGGGAACTTGAATCTCTACATGAACATTTAAAGTAATCTTGAGGAAAAAGCTGCCTGCCCCATTTAAAGTAATCTCTTTTAGTTATGCCTCATGCTTTACCTTTTGATTCTGAATCACATGCCAATTCCCTATCCTTTGCCCCATTTAGGGGGAGATATATTGTTATTTGCATGCTTGAAAGTTATGCTTGCTTGCTTGTTTGAATACATTTTCACATCTTCATATTTCAACACCATCTCTCAATCATCTGGTTTCATATTCAATAATCGGGTATCAAATTCTGCATATTCTATACATATCTTTAGGTTACTCCTGTACATATCACTCTCTTAATAACCCTGTTGTCAGTTGGTTTTTGTTGATGACAAAAAGGGGGAGAATAGGTTGAGGTTGGTGTGGTTGAAGTTGGTGTGCTTAATTTCTCATTCTGATAGGGGGAGAATCTGTTCAAATTGTTCATACTGCATTTTTCTTTCTAACAAAAAGAAGAAACATGTTTTTTTATTCACTTCACTTCTAAGTGCTATTCAATATACATCAGTCGACCTCTAAATATCTTGTTCAATCTGTCAATTTTTCCCTCTGTTGAGTCTGTCCCATGTGCATGTGAGCAGTGCCTGTGCATAATTTCTGGGCTGTACATGTGTGTCCTTGTGCAACGCATTAGTGAGTGTGCATACACGTCCACTTGCATATCCCATTTTGCTGGTCTCTGGCATCTGGATAATCTCTTGCATATCCCATTTTGCTCTTTTGCATATGAAACACATTTTTGTTATAACTCCATTTTTAGTTTTGCACTCTTGTCTTCCATGAATATTTACCCCCCAATTTTTGATTATGCCAAAGGGGGAGAAGGAATTCTGAATGTCATATGTTATAAAGTTTTGTCATCATCAAAAAGGGGAGATTGGTGTGTGTGATTTTGATGATCAGAAAACTTTATACTTAAGTTCTCCTTCTAATGTTATATGTTAGATATTCATTGCTACAAACCTTTGTGATTGATGATGCATTCTCTGCTTAAACACTGACCAATCTGTAAAGCTGGTTAGGATGGCAATTTTAGTCGACTTGCTGTCAAGGCTGAGTCGACTCAACTTTGTTCTGCTGTATTTATTGATTTGATATGAGATGAATTCATTGCTCTCAATCCTCATAGTCTATAGATGTGCGTAAGGGATGAAATACGGCATGAATGATTACATATGGGTGTTGGAGTTGTATTAGATAAAATCAACACAAATGATTTATCTTATGCTAATTGAATGATTTAGTTCCCATGCTATTGTATATACCTTGGATGCTTGGAAGATATAAGGATCATCAAAAGGAAAAGCTTGTGAAGCAAGTCTTTATGGTAACATTTGTTGGTGTAATGTGCATCTTGATGGTTGTGAAGTTGTGTTCATTGAAGTATTTTTGAATAAAGAATTTAAATGAGTAAGTCATTATTGAATATTTTGATTCTCATACAAACCACTTGTTTTATCTTGTTTTTTAGGAAGAAATTCATGGTTGATGCAATGGAATGCATGGATATATCTTTTGGTCTTCAAAACATAGTCAATCTATTGAGCAGACCCAGAAAGGGTCGACCCCCTCCTGAAAGGGTCGACCTCTGTTCAGTTCCAGGGGCCAGACAGCAAGGTCTTCCAGAAAGGGTCGACCCCCCTCCCAGAAAGGGTTGACCCCCTCTGTGTTCTCCCTTTGCATGTGAATTTTGTGGGTCTCTGAAACCCACTCGTGTGACCACCATTTGGACTGATATTTTACCCTAATGCCCCTGGGTTATTGATAGACTTATGAGAGATAGTTTGGAGGGTTCTAGAAGGGGTATATGTGTCTTTTGGTTCATTAAATAACCCTAAAACCCTTAGTTGCAAGATATCTTTGATTGTAGAAAAGAGAAGTGGAAGAGGGCGGCTGTGTGGTGTCAGGAGGGTGTTCTTGTTTCTCAACTCTTTTCCCTCTCTTGTAGGTCTGATCAGAGCATAGATTTCAAGGTCTTCATCATATCTCAAGCTTGCAAAGTCATATTCGTAGCCGGATCTTCAAGGAGAAGCACATGCGGCTCCAACCTGCTCGAGATCTACCTCCCTCCGACTTGAGCTTCAACGGAAAATCATCAATCGGCCTTTGGCGATCAAGGGGATAAACTCTACATCCTTCAGTTGTTTATTTATGATGTTCTTCATGGTCTATATTCTATTATGAGCATATCTTGTATATCTTCTTACATTTATGAATTCGAAAATATGTGTGTGGTTTGATCGCCTGTGAGCGATCGTGTGTATGTGTGTGTGGTGCTGCACTTGTGCAGTGTGTTGTTGTTGATTTGAGTCTGCGAGCTATGCAGTAGGATCGTGTTGAAGACTTCGTCTCCGTGTGTGGTTGGAGAATTCTCTTCGTGTGCTTCATTGTGAAGCGAGTGAATCCTCATCAGTTTGGTGAGGGGTGGATTGTGTCCGACCGAATCACCTAAAAATTCGTCGTGTCTGTGGTTGATTGATTGCTTGCTCATCTTGTCTATCATGATCGTGTGAGATCGAGAGAATTAAAATCATCTCAATTTAGTATATTTTCCTCAATCTTGTTAATTCTGCAAAGTAGTTTTAAATTTTCTCAAGTCGTTTGGGGGACAATTCAACCCCCCCTTCTTGTGCGTACGCTATCTGGGCCAACAACATGCGGTGGGTACAATACCTTTGGGTGGACTTACCAAGTTCATAACTTGGCTGGAGTACATGGAATCCATATTTGATTTTATGGCCTCTTGCCATTTTTCCAGAGTCAATAACACTTATTGTTTCCTCATAGGTCAGGGGATCATTATCCTCGTTGTATACTACCTTATTATTCAAACCATATATATGTCCAACATATCTTCTTAATTCTTTAGGTACTTGGCCGGACCTATGAACAACTTGTGTAATGCCCAGGATCCTTGGTAGATCTTTATTGGATTTGTTTCGGTGATTTTCGGTTCGCTTTTGTGGCTTCCGAGTTGAGTTTTACGACCAGTGCGGGTTTTTCACTCGTACTAGTTATGGAACCCTACGGTGAGTTTAGTTGTCTGTTCCTCAACTCGTGGATGCAGCAGCGATGATGTACTCTCCGAGCCGGTCGTTTCGACTATTTTTACGTATTTTTCGGAGATAGGGCCAGAAATCGGATTTTTTGGAAATTAGGAAAATTCCTAATTTCTTTTCCTTTTCTTTTCCTTCCTCTCTCCTCCCTTCTCATTTCGCCGCCGTTGTCTCTCTCTCCCATTTTCTCTCCTTTCGAGCTTCCTCGGCTCCGGCTGCAGACGGAGGACCTAGGAGCGAGTGTTGGGGATGCTGTGGAGCTGACTGGGTGCGCGATAGGGCGAGGATGGAGTGGTTCTGGCGCGATCCTGAATGGTGGATTCAAAGCCGGTGTTTGAGCTCGCGGCGTGGTTTTCGGCGCGGTTTAATCCCTTCGGGGCATGGTTTCTTTGGTGGAGGTAGGGAGATGGACCGCCACCTTGTTCTGCACATTTCCTCTGTTACTGTGCATGATTTGGTGCTCGATCGGGGGAGATCGGGCCGGTTTTGTGAAAACCATAGTTTTTGGGGTTTTCAGGGTTCGCCAGAAAACGGCAACCACTTGTAACTCGGTTAGTGTCTAACTGACCGTTGGGATGTCTGGATCCCATCCATGCTAGTTTCGTGTTGATCGGTGGTCATTCGAGGCCGGTAGGAGTCTGGGAACCTCGGTGGCTCGTTTAGGGTCGATTCATTGGAATCGCCCCGATCTCTCGTTTTAATGCTTGCATGTGGGCTTTTTAGCCTTCTAATGTAGTTTTTCATCGTCGAGGGTTGTTTCCCCTGTGCTTCGGCGTGAATGCGGCGTGGAACGGGCCGTTTTGGCCAACCCTCTGTTTTCCCACCGTGACTGGTGTGGCGGTCGTTCCAGGGACCGTCATAGTCCCTGACGGCCCCACGACAGACCGTCACAGTGTTTGGGCGTTTTTATGCTTTTAGTGGTTTTGGGAGTGTGATGGCCCAGGGGTGGCGTGTCACAGCCTCCGGACGCGTCCGGTGCGACGCGTTACGCCTGTTTTGTCGTTTAGAAGTTTGGTTAAGTCGGTTCCCCTGACGCACCTGCCATAGTGCATCAGGTGTGTGTAACGCGCTCGAGCTAGGCCGTTACGTTCCGTTTGACCAGCTTTGACCCGTTGAGTCGGTTAGTGTAACGGTGGTGTCCCCGTGCGTCACAGCGTTGTAACGCACCTGCCCCAGGCCGTTACGTGCTGTTCTGGCTGAGTTGGGTGGCTACGTCGTTGGCTCTAACGGCCCCGCCCTCGTGCGTTAGGTGTCTGTAACGCGTCCGTGATGGACCGTTACGTCCCTGTCGGCTAGTGGTTTTCTTAACTTGAGCATGTTGGCCCTGAGCGTCTGCCTTGCGGCGTTAGGCTATGTAATGCGCCTGGTCTAGCGCGTTACGTGGTTCAGGTGTCGTTTTGAGTTGAGGTTTGTTGGCCCTGACGGCCCGGGTCGGGCGCGTCAGAGCGGTGTAACGCGCCTGGTGTAGGCCGTTACGTGCCTTGTGTGTTCTAGAGGTTTGTTAGGGCGGTGTGTGTGACGGCTCTCCTCCTGGCCGTCATGTGGTTGTGACGCGTCTGCTTTAGACCGTCACGGTTGGAATGTAACGGCCAGCGCCAGACCGTCACGTTCATGTAACGGTCTAGGGGTGGTGCGTTACAGTCCTTCTACTCCGATTTCCATCGTTTTGGTTTCTGCTTGTCTTGGCTTGTCCTTGTGGTCTGCCCGCTGTCCCGTGGATGTCTCCTGACGTCCTATGAGGGCTAAGACTACGTTGTAAGGTGGCCAGGAGTCTTCTTGCTTGGGGTAGGATTCTCTATCCTACTCTTGTGTACGTCTTTGTCTGGTTCGGTCAACCCGGGGTGACCCAGTGGTTGATAGGTGACCTTGTGTGGGTGTCTTGGCGGTTCTGTTCAGTCTGAGACACTGGTTCTGGATGCCTCGAGGTGTTGCCTTACCTCATTCCGTGTGTCCAGGTGTGCTGAGGGTCTCTGGTGTTCCCTCAGGTCTCCGTGAGTCATTTTCTGCGGAGCGTTGTTTCTCGTGGCTTAGGATTAGACCGATTGGCGACTTGTCCCGCTGTCTGTGACGATCTTGCCCTTGAGTCGTTCGACTCAGGATCGTTACGTGGTAGGTCTAGTTGCCTAGTCCTGTGTCTGTCGGTAGTGGTCGTACTGCCAGTGGTGCTTTGTAGTACATGTGACAGCGTGTCTGCCTGTCAGTACTCTAACACTTGTGTTTCAGAGTTTTGTGTTTTGTACGCCTCCGATTGTTTTTGCCCTAGGCCTTTAAGTGCCGACCCGCCTGGTGATGGTGGAGGGGTGTTCCCGAGACACGGTTTGTAAGCTAGTTCCGTGGGCTCCCAGCCAACGGTAGCGTCCTACCGAGGGATAAAACTAGCTGAAGTACCTGGCTTAGGCTAGAGCCAATGTGTGCACACGTGGTCAGGGGCTGAGGACATGCGTCGACGGGCGTGACCCTGACTGGTTACTTGATGCTGTTTGGTTATGTGCGGGTGTCTGCGACTCTACCGTGGCTTCGGCGGTATTGTAGGTGAGACACCTGTGGCACAGCATAAGATGTCTGTGGACGCAGCTGGCCGTTGCTCTGGTGGGGAGGTGCGTCCGTCTATGACGCATGGCTCTCCACTGCTCTTCGCGTTTCTTGCGCGTCGTGACCTTTCCGGATTGGCCTTTCCGTGGCTGCACCCGAGGTCAGTGTCCTGTCACATGCATGATGTTCTGGTCGTGCGTGGGGCAGTGTGCACGATGTTCTGGTCGTGCGTAGGGCAGTGTGCACGATGTTCTGATAGTGCGTGTTGTCGAGTGTATCGGTCGTCTGTGTGCGTCTTTTCTAGACATTTTGTCTGTTCTTGCAGGTCTTCGTCTTAGACCTGGTGTTGGGTCGGCAGATCGGTAACTTCTGACTTTGTTAGATCAAAGTCACCCTTCTGTCGCTGCTTGGAGTAGTTTGGGGTGTCGAGGTTAGTTTGGCCGCCGCTTGTCTGGCGCGGGTTCTTCCCCTTCCTTGCTTGTTCCCTACTCCTACTTCCCGTCTGTTTAGTACTGCTTGTAGCATAGTTTTATAGCTTTGTAGTGCAGTTTTCCTACTTTACTACACTTGCTGTTTTGTTGTTGTTGTTCCCTGTTACTGCGTATTTTTCAGTGGGAATCCGCGTGACCCCTACTGAGCCAGTGACACGAGGCTCACCCCTACTTTTCAAGTGGGGTGACGTCGTTCCTTCTGCTTCCGCATGGTTCCTGGTGCGCGTGCTCGTAGCGTGCTGTTGTGGCCAGCTGGTACCTGCGTCGGGTCTCCCCCGACTTCTTGGTACGTCTTTCCTTTCTGTCGACTATACTGTGCTAGACTTGTTGTCTTTAGCTTTGGACTGACTCTGGTGGTGTATAATTGTTAAATTAAACTGTTAATTAAAAAGTAATTTTATTTCTGCTACTTTAGCAAACCGATCTAATGAAATTTAATTACTTCTGCTATATCTCTGTGGCTTCAATGTACTCTACACATGCCTTTATCCCTTCGGAGCTTTCGCGCTCTTGGGAGGCCTCGCGGGTTCCAAGCGGTATCACGTGTATTCGGTAGTCCTACCAGGTACACCGGGTATCCGGAATCCGGGTCGCTACAGAATGGTATCAGAGCAGTGTGATGAGATGTTCGGAGTTCTTTTCTGAGCTGTCAGAGCATTGTTGTGTGAAGTACATGGGAATCCGAGATATACGGTATCCAGAGTCGTGAAAGTCCAGTACAGTCTTCAGCTGGCTTTGGTGTTGCGATGGTTTATCGCGTTGTTTTCTTCGTATGTTGTCTTGTGCGTGCTGCTCTGGCACTGTACGAGATGGTTCTACTCTCGTCAAGATGTGACGAGGTGTTTCTTTTTCATTGTTGTGCTTGTTTCGATCATGTTTTAGTTGGCAGTGTTCGCCGGAAGGCTTGAATCTGCAGTACGTTGTTCGAGGTTTTCTTCGTATGTTGTTCAGGTTGCTGTTGACCTTTAGCCTTGGTTTGATGACCGTGCACGTTCTCACATTATCTTGGTCATCCCGGCTTGAGTCTGTTCAGCTCCTGATGTGTCTCGCTTCTGTTGAAGTGCTCGATTAGATTCCGTGTTGGAGAAGTTGCTCAGGCAAGCTAGGATTTCCCTTCCTGGTGAGCTTTCGTGGTTGAGCTTCTTGCTTCTCGTCCTGTCTAGTGGAATCTTCTCGAGGTTTGCCTTGGAATTGCTGTCTTGGTGATGCCTTTGTCCCGTGTCTGCTTAAGTGTGGACCGCTTTATTTTGAGCATGATCTGCTCTTTGCTATACAGTTGCTTGGCTTTGGACTCCATGATGGTGTTAAGAGCTGTCGTGTACCGTGATTGTCGTGCCGTGTCTAACGGCCGATGTATTGTGTGTTGTGCCCCTGTGATTTTGATGATAGCAAACACTATGAGTCAGCATTGCATATCATGAACATTTGTGTCTGAATGATAGTTCTGCTTTGGGCATATGAATGTGTTATCTTGCATTAGTGCAGACCTACAGTTCATACAGCATTGCATTCTGTCACATATCAAGTCTATACATTGCATATGTTTGTGCATCAGTGCATTGTTCAAAGTCCATACATCCATCTGTTGCTAATTGAACAAGTCTGTACATTGCTACACGCATCTTTTAAAGTATGTACAGAGTTGACATAGTTTGCATCGGTGCATTCGTCCTGTCCCTTACACGCCATATAGTCTATACATTCCTTGCTGTAACATTCATGCATCATTACAGCAAGTCTACACATTGCAGTCTGCTCGTGTGCATCGTCTCATGGTGCGTCTCAGCAAGTCTATACATTCATCAAAGTCAGTCTACACAAAGTCTTTACATTCATAGAAGTTAGTACAGTCTATGTGTGTGCATCATGCTAAGTCTATACATTGTGCACCGTCTCACTTAGCGTCTCATGCAAAGTCTATACATCCGTTTGCCTTGCTTCATGCAGCGGAACTGAGCAAGTCTATACATTCCTCATCTTTACCTACGCTCAGTGTTTTAGCACTTACAGCAAGTCTGCACATTCCTTACAGCAAGTCTATACATTCGCTGTGCATAGTCCATGAGCAAGTCTATACATTCGTTGTGCATAGTCCATGAGCAAGTCTATATATTCGTGTTGCATAGTCCATGCATTCACTTCAAGTCTGCACATTCTTCTGTTATGTCCATGCATTATCTCAGCAAGTCTGTACATCCACCGTCTCACTTAGCGTCTGTATGCATATGTGAGTCAAAGTCTGTACAGCCTGTGGTCGCAAGACCAAGTCTGTACATTGTTCTGTTTCAGGCACAAGTGAAGTCTGTACAGAGTTTGCTGTCTGCACGTAGCTTGATGACTTAGCATGTCTACACACTCGTTATAGTGCATTCAATGTCTACACACTCTGCTGATATGTTTGTGCATCATGATAACAGTCTATACACTGTCTTGTTGCAAGCATAAAAGGTCTGTACATACCTTGCATGCCTGATCATTTATGTTTGTTGTGCACACTTAACTATATGCATACTGCATTAAACTGTCTTGCATGCAGAGTCTGCACACATGACACATAGCGAGTCTGCACATAACACACAAAGTCTATTTTGCACACAAACACTAAGTCTACATAATGGTGCACGCAGAGTCTGCACACTCGTTGAAGGCATGTCCAAGGATTCATATTCAAAGTCTATACATTCGGTTGTTTCATGCATACACAAGCACTTAAGTCTGAACATTCTTCAGTGAAGACTGTACACACTTCAGTGCATATGTGCATTTCCTTCAAGATAAAGTATGTACACTCTTTATTTCTAAGTCTATACATTCTATTGCATATGCATCTTTCATACTAAGTCTGCACATGGCGGTCTTGAGTTACCCAGCAAGTCTATACATCTCTCTAATATTCTCTTATGACTGTTTGACAGGTATATCCTTCGAGAAGAAAGATGTCTGGGCACGTGATCCGAGGTTGGCACCTAGCACGTGATCCGAGGACAAAGAGGGCACAAGCCCTACACACACCTTAGCTGTTGCTGATATAAATATGAAGCTTCTTCCTCAGAAGAAGACTGATCGAGCAAGAGAGATCGAGAGAGTAGCAGAAGAAAGAAAAGAAGAAGAAGAGAAAAGCAGAGAGGCAGAGTGTGAATGCTTAAGAAGAAAAAGGGAAGGGAGAGCTTGCAGGAAGAGAGAGGCAGAGAGTCGAAGAGGAAGAGAAGAAGAAGACTTCGTTCTTCTGGCATTTGGATCAAATCCATGTCAGATTGCTCCTTGGAGAGCTACATCATTGTGATTTCATTTCCAGCTTTCTGATTGCTGTATTTTCATTTATTGTTTTTCTTTTACACTTCCTTGGCTTTGTTCTTCCGATTCCCTTGTTTGGGATCGGGGTTCCTCCTGTGGTCTCAGGAGAAGGGAGACTTGTTCTCCAGTTTGCTAGTGACTGTGTGTCACTAGTGGTTCCCTCTGGTGTGGAGGAAGAGAGGTCCGTGACCTCTGGTTTGCAAGTGACTAGGTGTCACTTGTGGTTCCCTCTGGGTTTCAGATAAAGGGAGACTTGGGTCTCCGGTTGCAGGTAGTGGTTGCTACCTGTGGGTTCCCTCCTGGTCTGGAGGAAGAGAGACTTCGTCTCTGGTTGCTAGTGACTGTAATTCACTGGTGGTTTCCCTCCGATTGGGAGGAAGAGGGGAGGTTATTCCCCTGGTCAAGCTGTTAGGCAGCATTTGTTTGCAGACTGAGTCTGCGGTTCTGGCTGTTGCTAGTGAGGGGTGGATGTAGGTCTGTGGACCGAACCACCTAAAAAATCTTCTGTGTAGTGGGTTGATTACTTTCCTTTGCTTCCGCTAGGTGAATGCATAGGCGCGCTCCAAGTGCTTGCTTACAGGTTCTATAGAAGATTTGATTTGCTTTTCAGTTTGCTTAAATTTGTGAAGTGAGCGATATTTTAATTTGGGCAATTTCGAAGAGGGATACATTCACCCCCCCCTCTATATCCGGGCCTTGCACCCTATCAATTGGTATCAGAGTGGGTCTCTGACTTTCCAGATCCAACGATCTGTAGAGGATCCTGCTGGCTTTCGGTGCATCTCTGTCTTCTGCATACAGTTTTGAAATTGCTTGATTGATTTACCTTCATGGCTCATCCACCGATTTTTGAAGGTACGGATTTTAATGTGTGGTTTAAAAACTTGCATATGTTTGTTACTACTATCAATCCCGATCTGTGGAAACTAATTTCACAAGGTCCTCATAGATTACCAAGGAAAGAGTCCAAATGGACTGACAGTCACAGATCAAGGCATGAAGAGAATCAGACAGCTATGAATCTAATGAAAGCAGCTACTGACAAGGCCTTACATTCTTGCTTTCATGACTGCAGCTCTGCTAAGGATATTATGAATATGCTGAGGCTAGCACACAGAAGAAATGAGGACAGCTGCATGATGGCTAACAGAAGTAATCAAAGTGGCAGCCAAAATGAAGGAGAGAATGACGATGAGTCTCCATCTCAGCAAGAAGAAAATGAAGAAGAAGAAGAAGATTATGTGGAGGATACTTCGTCACAGGTAAACTCTGACACTGATAATTTTTCTCTGGAAAGTATGATTATGTTGAATGAGCATTTGATTGAGAAATACGATAAAGTTAAATCTGAGAAGAAGAAATTAAGAAAAGAACTGTTGTATCAGGTTAGAAGTCTGAAAGTTGAAAATGAAAATCTAAAGTCAGACATGAGTCGAGAAAGGAATGAAATGAACTGTTTGAAATCCGAAAATGAGAGTTTAAGAAATAAACTCATTAAAGAAAAGGATTCTTGTAATACATGTGCTGTTTTAAGAGACTTGATAAATGATTTTGATTCTGATGATTATCTTCAAAAGGATTTAATCAAATCTCTGAAAGAAGAAAATAAATCATTGTTAGAATTGAAATCTGAAAATGAAAAACTCAAAAATCAGTCCAAAGAATTTGAACACAAATTAATGAATCTTGAAAAAGAAAATAGACTGATTTATGAGAAATTGGAGGCTGAAAAAGCAATGAATCTAGAGCTTCAGAAAAATCTCAACAAACCTCAATCTGAGAAACAACAGGAAATGTTTTATGAATGTCAGTTTTCCTCAGATGATTCGGTGGTTGATGATGAAATCCTGGGGCAAAACAGTAAATTGAAAGAGGAAATCAACACGCTGAAACATTTAAACACCACTTTGTCAGATAGGTTGTTGACTATGGAAAAAGGAAAATGTGTGCTGATAGAAAAAGAAGTTAATAACGAACATGAACTTAAATAGGAAATTTCTACCTTGAAGAGCCTGAATGATGCTTTGCATCAGCAAGTTATTTCCTGTGAAACTGAGATTGCTGGTTACGAAGCTAACACTGCTGATTTGAATTCTGAAATTGAAGATCTAAGAAACTCTCTGTCAAAATTTGTCAAAGGAAAGGACAATCTGAATAAGCTTCTTGGAAAGAGTGTTAGGTTTCAGAGAGAGGGACTGGGTTACAGTCCGACAAACAAAAGGAGTAATGGGAACAAAATGTCTGCTGTGTTAGTAAAAGCTTCTGATTAGAACACAACCTCTGCTCCTTCTGTTTTACAATCTACTGCACAAAAATCCACTGTCAGTCCCAAAACTGTAGAACAAACTCAAAAATTGAAAACGAATGAAAATCTACAGAAAAAGGACAAAGACACTTCTGTTGGTACAAAGAAAGCTGCACACAAGTTACATGATCTCTCACACACTCATATTAAAAAGGGGTCATGTTATTATTGTGGAAGATTCGGTCATATGATGCATAACTGCTATATCCTGAAATCTGATGAATTGAATGCTCATAATAGAATGAAGAAAAAATCAGGAAATACTCATATGCATTTTATTAAAAGCTCATCCAAGAATCAGTTTGCCCAGAAGAGGCAACTCAAATGTTCCCATTGTGGACGATCTGGTCATGCTAGACATGATTGCTGGTTCTTGAAGAAGAATGAGTTCAAGGCTCCTAGAAGAACCACTGTTCCAAAGGGACCTTATGGTCATCTATCTGACAAGTCTGGTAATATGACTACTAAATTCTGGTCAGGTTTTCATAGAAGAAATTCTTTTGCTTGCTCTCACTGTGGAAAGCATGGCCACACAGTCAAGGACTGTTGGCACGCTTAAGGCGGAAAACTCAACTCTAAACATGTCAACCTTCCCACAAAAGAAAATACTTTTGGTAGAAATAATGTTGCTTTTAAGGAAAAATCGCTTGCTTGTTTTGAATGTGGAAGGTCACGCCACCGAGCTTCCGACTGCTGGATGGCAGGATATGGAAAGCAATATGTTCATGCTAATAATAGAAAATTTCATGTTAATGCACAAAAATTCCATGCTAATAATTATGTGCATAACAAGAAATCAAAGCATGTTGTTTCTTGTTATTATTGTGGGCAATTTGGGCACTCCATGAATGACTGTCGTTTAATGATTTTTGATGACTCAAAAGCCCAAGGACTGTGGAAAGCACCCATCAAAGGTGCTATTAACCATGCAGGACCCAAGACTGTTTGGGTACCTGCCCATGCCAAATAGTGTGCTAACCTGCAGGTGTGCCTTGGGGGCTGAAGAATAAAAGGGGTAATATTCCAAGGCACTCAAGAATGAAAACCCCTTTCTAAACTTTTCAAGTAAATTCCTTGCACTTCATGTTCTTAGAATTACTACATAGCATGTTAATTCTATTTTTACATATTCATTCATCATCAGCATTGTCATATTTGAATTCTCTGAACTCTCCTCATCTGAAGTTTATGCTTTGCACTCATCACTGTTGATGGACATTGCCTGATTAAGAATTCTCTGCAAACATCTATATTTCACATGATTTGCTTTTTAATGACAGTCTGAATGAGCATGAATCACAAAATCATATGTTCAGTCTTCATTGCAAACATTGCATATAGTCAGGGGGAGTTTGTTTATCCCTGCATAATGTTCATGACATTCATGTTCAAGAAATATCTCCAGGAGAGTCATTACATATGCATGCATGTAGAAGTAGTCTATTGCATATCATCAAATTTGAAAAATCTAAAAAGAAATGACTCATTGCATCTAGACAGGGGGAGCATTCTTTTTGAATTCTTTAGTCTGTCACTCCTGTCAGCTGATCTGTCTGTATTCCAGACTCAGCTATTGATTCTTCCTGCTATGAGCTTAATTGCTAGCTTGTTCCTATCATTCACATTCCTTCATATCTTGTCAAGACCGGTCCAAGATAATCTGACTGGATTTTAATCTTTAATGCTGGCTTCTGAATTGCATTGTTCTCTCAATAAAAATGCTCTACTGACTCCACTGAATGAGGAAAGATTTTAGTCAGTGCACCCTAATCATAAATCAGAAATATTCTGAAAAGAAGAATCTTCTATTATACTGGCTTAAGAATGTTTTGATAAATCAAATTGATTTAAGTCTAATGTATTTCCTAAGTCTAGATTTAGAATTCTTGAAAATATCTGAATCATCATGCTTAATAAATCTTAACCAATTGTCTCATGAACTTCATGCAAAACCTTCTGAAATCTGAAAATTTAAAAGACATGTCTATCTTTGGTTAAGATACATGTAGAAAATATTGTTCTTAAACAATTAAGTGTACTGAGCTTTGTCTGGAAAACTTGACAATATGAGAAAGAAAATAATGCAAGAGCAATGACTTTGTTCACAGAGAAATTGGGTTCTCTATCAAAGAAATAGAGCAAGCCCATGTCATGAAGTGCCATAGTTACCTCTCTTATAAAAATGTTTGAAAATCTGGCAGAGCAATGACATGGTTGTGTTGAGTAACTGGGGATTCTGGCCTCTGATCAAGGTGTCTCCTCATGTAAAAAGACACTCCAAATTGCTAACTCTGTTCTCCTTGAGAGGCAATATGGTTGTCACACTGAGTAACTGGGTCACTTCACCTAAGACGTGTTGTGCCCCACGTAAAAAGGTGTTGACTGAACCAAACTTGCTCAGGAAAAATAAGTGCTGATCAATAGAAAATTCTGAAAAGCTAAAGACAAGTTCAAACTCATTTATCTCTGTTTAATCTCAATATTATCTTGTGTATCTTCCATAGGAGTCATTGAATTTAAATGAGTAAGATGGAGGGAGGTTAAACATGAAAATCAGATGTGTTGTTGGTTCATTTCTATTAAAAGGTGTTTCAGATATGAGTATTGAATTTTCTTGATAAACTTTGAATACATCACTCTTAAATCATGATGGTAAGTTTAAACTCATTCATAATCTATTATAATTGAAGAATCTGAAATCCGTTTACAAAGATTTATGAATTTGGTGTGCTAATGAAAATATTTCTTCCTCATTTATTCATTGTGCTTACAGATTGTGGTAATCCTTGAGTGCCCATGTGTTTCTTGCTGATAGTTGCTTATCACCTCTAGACATCTTTAAGGGGGAGATTATCCTGCTGGTCACTTCTTGGCTATCCTTCACATGTTGTGCATGATCTTATCTGGCTAGTATAGGAGAGCATACAGCTGCATCATAGACTTGATTTTTACTTCATTGTTTAACTGCCTCTGTACCTTTCATGTCTCAATGACTGAGTCAAACTATTTTCTTTTTGATGAAGTCAAAGGGGGAGAATAGTTTGACATGATTCAGTGTGACTCATAGTGTTGCCATCATCAAAAAGGGGGAGATTGTTGTGCCCCTGTGATTTTGATGATAGCAAACACTATGAGTCAGCATTGCATATCATGAACATCTGTGTCTGAATGATAGTTCTACTTTGGGCATATGAATGTGTTATATTGCATTAGTGCAGACCTACAGTTCATACAGCATTGCATTATGTCAAATATCAAGTCTATACATTGCATATGTTTGTGCATCAATGCATTGTTCAAAGTCCATACATCCATCTGTTGCTAATTGAACAAGTCTGTACATCGCTAAATGCATCACTTAAAGTCTGTACAGAGTTGACATAGTTTGCATCGGTGCATTCGTCATGTCCCTTACACGCCATATAATCTATACATTCCTTGCTGTAACATTCATGCATCATTATAGCAAGTCTACACATTGTAGTCTGCTCGTGTGCATCGTCTATGGTGCGTCTCAGCAAGTATATACATTCATCAAAGTCAGTATGCACAAAGTCTTTACATTCATAGAAGTCAGTACAATCTATGTGTGTGCATCATGCTAAGTCTATACATTGTGCACCGTCTCACTTAGCGTCTCATGCTATGTCTATACATCCATTTGCCTTGCTTCATGCAGCGGAACTGAGAAAGTCTATACATTCCTCATCTTTACCTACGCTCAGTGTTTTAGCACTTCCACCAAGTCTGCACATTCCTTACAGCAAGTCTATACATTCGCTGTGCATAGTCCATGAGCAAGTCTATACATTCGTTGTGCATAGTCCATGCATTCACTAAGTCTGCACATTCTTCTGTTATTTCCATGCATTATCTCAGCAAGTCTGTACATCCACCGTCTCACTTAGCGTCTGTATGCATATGTGAGTCAAAGTCTGTACAGCCTGTGGTTGCAAGACCAAGTCTGTACATTGTTCTGTTTCAGGCACAAGTGAAGTCTGTACAGAGTTTGCTGTCTGCACGTAGCTTGATGACTTAGCATGTCTACACACTCGTTATAGTGCATTCAATGTCTACACACTCTGCCGATATGTTTGTGCATCATGATAACCGTCTATACACTGTCTTGTTGCGAGCATAAAAGGTCTGTACATACCTTGCATGCCTGATCATTTATGTTTGTTGTGCACACTTTACTATATGCATACTGCATTAAACTGTCTTGCATGCAGAGTCTGCACACATGACACATAGCAAGTCTGCACATCACACACAAGTCTGTTTTGCACACAAACACTCAGTCTACACAATGGTGCACGCAGAGTCTGCACACTCGTTGAAGGCATGTCCAAGGATTCATATTCAAAGTCTATACATTCGGTTGTTTCATGCATACACAAGCACTTAAAGTCTGAACATTCTTCAGTGAAGACTGTACACACTTCAGTGCATATTTGCATCTCCTTCAAGATAAACTCTGTACTCTCTTTATTTCTAAGTCTATACATTCTATTGCATATGCATCTTTCATACTAAGTCTGCACACGGTGGTCTTGAGTTACCCAGCAAGTCTGTACATCTCTCTAATATTCTCTTATGACTGTTTGACAGGTATATCCTTCGAGAAGAAAGATGTCTGGGCACGTGATCCGAGGTTGGCACCTAGCACGTGATCCGAGGATAAAGAGGGCACAAGCCCTGCACACGCCCTAGCTGTTGCTGATATAAATCGAAGCTTCTTCCTCAGAAGAAGACTGATCAAGCAATAGAGATCGAGAGAGTAGCAGAAGAAAGAAAAGAAGAAGAAGAGAAAAGTAGAGAGGCAGAGTGTGAAAGCTTAAGAAGAAAAAGGGAAGAGAGAGCTTGCAGGAAGAGAGAGGCAGAGAGTCGAAGAGGAAGAGAAGAAGAAGACTTCACTCTTCTGGCATTTGGATCAAATCCATGCCAGATTGCTCCTTGGCGAGCTACATCATTGTGATTTCATTTCCAGCTTTTTGATTGCTGTATTTTCATTTATTGTTTTTCTTTTACACTTCCTTGGCTTTGTTCTTCCGATTCCCTTGTTTGGGATCGGGGTTCCTCCTGTGGTCTCAGGAGAAGGGAGACTTGTTCTCCGATTTGCTAGTGACTGTGTGTCACTAGTGGTTCCCTCTGGTGTGGAGGAAGAGAGGTCCGTGACCTCTGGTTTGCAAGTGACTAGGTGTCACTTGTGGTTCCCTCTGGGTTTCAGAGGAAGGGAGACTTGGGTCTCCGGTTGCAGGTAGTGGTTGCTACCTGTGGGTCCCTCCTGGTCTGGAGTAAGAGAGACTTCGTCTCTGGTTGCTAGTGACTATGAGTCACTGGTGGTTTCTCTCCGGTTGGGAGGAAGAGGGGAGGTTGTTCCCCTGGTCAAGCTGTTAGGCAGCATTTGTTTGCAGACTGAGTCTGCGGTTCTAGCTGTTGCTAGTGGAAGCCTCACTCCGGTTTGGAGTGAGGGGTGGATGTAGGTCTGTGGACCGAACCACCTAAAAAATCTTCTGTGCAGTGGGTTGATTATTTTACTTTGCTTCCGCTAGGTAATGCATAGGCGCGCTCCAAGTGCTTGCTTACAGGTTCTATAGAAGATTTGATTAGCTTTTTAGTTTGCTTAAAATTGTGAAGTGAGCAATATTTTAATTTGGGCAATTTCGAAGAGGGATACATTCACCCCCCCTCTGTATCCGGGCCTTGCACCCTATCATTGTGAAGGCTCATTTACCATTTTTCAGGATGTGAAGGTAAGCCGAGATTAGCTTTTTCCTTGTGCCTTGTGCTGAAGTTGGTACTCCTCTTCTTTGCACTTAGGTTTCTTGTGATTGGTTGTTCGCGAGATCGGTACTCGTGGCGTGTTGTTTGCGATCTTCATTGGTTGCGAAGGCGTCTGGTGTGTACTAAGATGCGGATACCGAGGTCTCTTCTGATGCCTACGTGCGTTGTTGAGTATGCAGCTGAAGCGTGTGGGTTGGCTACCCACGGGTCGAGAGGTTTGTTCCTTCTCGATGTGACTTCATCTTGGCTTCTTGTGCCTTGAAGTTGTTGTTGCTGTGCTATTGCTGTTGATTTTCTGCTGTTGGCATTGGCATTTGTGAGGATTTGGGAATTTGTCGGCATGCTTTGCTGATTGAGTACCCTCTACTCTGCATCTCTTTTCTTGGGTGTTGTGCTCTCGAGGCGTGTTTGTAGTCCTTGAGTAGCGTTCCCCGAGGTTGTTGTCGTTTTGGCACTGTTTCTCTATAATTTTGTGTCTCTGTGTGGACCAAGTCTTGTCGGTTAGCTTTGCTGTACTCTTTTCCCCTAGAGTTAGCTTGCGACTAGATCAGATGTAATATTTGAGTGAGGATTGACTTGGTTGTGCCTGTGGTCCAGTGTTGTCATTGGTGTCCTGTGTGCCAGGTGTTCCCTGTTGCCTTTGGCACTGGAGCCGATGATGTGGTCGAGCGGTCAGCTGTGAGGACTGCGTCTCCTTGTGTAAGCTGATACTCGCCGTGTCTGTTGTTTCATTTCTTCGATAATTGTGGTTGTGGCAGTCGTGTCTCTTTCCCTGCGGGACGTGGGCAACATTACCTTGTTTCGGAGGTGTCGGACTTGTGTCCACTTGTACCGTGCTCGATCCAGAGCATGTGCTCGTGATTGTGGTCTGACAATGTTCCTCTGAGCTGTGTTTCTCGAGATTGGTGTCATTTCCGTGTTTGTGCTGTTGGGTTGTTCTTCCCTGCTTTTCCTTTGCTAGTCCTTAAATTTCGAGGATGAAATTTTTTAAAGGAGGGGAGGATGTAATGCCCTGGATCCTTGGTAGATCTTTAGTGGATCTTTTGGATTTGTTTCGGTGAGTTTTGGTTCACTTTTGTGACTTCCGAGTTGAGTTTTACGATCCATGTGGGTTTTTCTCTCGTACTAGTTACGGAACCCTACGGTGAGTTTAGTTGTCTGTTCCTCGACTCGTGGATGCTGCATCGACGATGTACTCTCCGAGCCAGTCGTTTCGACTATTTTTGCGTATTTTTCGGAGATAGGGCCAGAAATCGATTTTTCAGAAATTAGGAAAATTCCTAATTTCTTTCCCTTTTCTTTTCCTTCCTCTCTCCTCCCTTCTCATTTCGCCGCCGCCATCGTCTCTCTCTCTCCCATTTTCTCTCCTCTCGAGCTTCCGCGGCTCTGGCTGCAGACGGAGGACCTAGGAGCGAGTGTTGGGGATGCTGTGGAGCTGACTGGGTGCGCGATAGGGCGAGGATGGAGTGGTTCTGGCGCGATCCCAAACGGTGGATTCAAAGCCGGTGTTTGAGCTCACGGCGTGGTTTTCGACGCGGTTTAGTCCCTTCGGGGCACGGTTTCTTCGGTGGAGGTAGGGAGATGGACCGCCACCTTGTTCTGCACATTTCCTATGTTACTATGCCTGATTTGGTGCTCGATCGGGGGAGATCGGGCCGGTTTTATGAAAACCATGGTTTTTGGGGTTTTCAGGGTTCACCGGAAAACGGCAACCATTTGTAGCTCGGTTAGTGTCTAACTGACCGTTGGGATGTCTGGATCCCATCCATGCTAGTTTCGGGTTGATCGGTGGTCATTCGAGGCCGGTAGGAGTCCGGGAACCTCGATGGCTCGTTTAGGGTCTATTCGTTGGAATCGCCCCGATCTCTCGTTTTAATGCTTACATATGGGCTTTTTAGCCTTCTAATGTAGTTTTTCATCGTCGAGGGTTGTTTGCCCTGCGCTTCGGCGTGAATGGGGCGTGGAACGGGCCGTTTTGGCCAACCCTCTGTTTTCCCGCCGTGACTGGTGTGGCGGTCGTTCCAGGGACCGTCACAGTCCCTGATGGCCCCATGACAGACCGTCACAGCATCTGGGCATTTTTATGCTTTTAGTGGTTTTGGGAGTATAACGGCCCAGGGGTGGCGCGTCACAGCCTCCTGACGTGTCCGATGCGACGCGTTACACCTGTTTTGTCGTGTAGTAGTTTGGTTAAGTCGGTTCCCCTGACGCGCCTGCCCTAGTGCGTCATGTGTGTGTAACGCGCTCGAGCTAGGCCGTTACGTTCCGTTTGACCAGCTTTGACCCGTTGAGTCGGTTAGTGTAACGGTGGTGTCCCCGTGCGTCACAGCGTTGTAACGCGCCTGCCCCAGGCCGTTACGTGCTGTTCTGGCTGAGTTGGGTGGCTGCGTCGTTGGCTCTAACTGCCCCGCCCTCGTGCGTTAGGTGTCTGTAACGCGTCCGTGATGGACCGTTACGTGCCTGTCGGCCAGTGGTTTTCTTGACTTGAGCCTGTTGGCCCTGACCCGTCTGCCTTGCGGCGTTAGGCTGTGTAACGCGCCTGGTCTAGCACGTTACGTGGTTCAGGTGTAGTTTTGAGTTGAGGTTTGTTGGCCCTGACGGCCCGGGTCGGGCGCGTCAGAGCGGTGTAACGCGCCTGGTGTAGGCCGTTACGTGCCTTGTGCGTTCTAGAGGTTGGTTAGGGCGGTGTGTGTGACGGCTCTCCTCCAGACCGTCACGTGGTTGTGATGCGTCTGCTTTAGACCATCACGGTTGGAATGTAACGGCCAGCGCCAGACCGTCACGTTCGTGTAACGGTCTAGGGGTGGTGCGTTACAGTCCTTCTGCTCCGATTTCCGTCGTTTTGGTTTCTACTTGTCTTGGCTTGTTCTTGTGGTCTGCCCGCTGTCCCGTGGATGTCTCCTGACGTCCTATGAGGGCTAAGACTACGTTGTAAGGTGGCCATGAGTCTTCTTGCTTGGGGTAGTAGTCTCTATCCTACTCTTGTGTGCGTCTTTGTCTGGTTCCGGTCAACCCGGGGTGACCCAGTGGTTGATAGGTGACCTTGTGTGGGTGTCTTGGCGGTTCTGTCCAGTCTGAGACACTGGTTCTGGATGCCTCGAGGTGTTGCCTTACCTCGGTCCGTGTGTCTAGGTGTGCTGAGGGTCTCCGGTGTTCCCTCAGGTCTCCATGAGTCATTTTCTGCGGAGCGTTGTTTCTCGTGGCTTAGGATTAGACCGATTGGCGGCTTGTCCCGCTGTCTGTGATGATCTTGCCCTTGAGTCGTACGTGGTAGGTCTAGTTGCCTAGTCCTGTGTCTGTCGGCAGTGGTCGTACTGCCAGTGGTGCTTTGTAGTACGTGTGACAACGTGTCTGCCTGTCAGTACTCTAGCACTTGTGTTTCAGAGTTTTGTGTTTTGTACGCCTCCGATTGTTTTTGCCCTAGGCCTTTGAGTGCCGACCCGCCTGGTGATGGCGGAGGGGTGTTCCCAAGACACGGTTTGTAAGCTAGTTCCGTGGGCTCCCAGCTAATGGTAGCATCCTATCGAGGGAGAAAACTAGCTGGAGTACCTGGCTTAGGCTAGAGCCAGTGTGTGCACACATGGTCAGGGGCTGAGGACATGCGTCGACGGGCGTGACCCTGACTGGTTACTTGATGCTGTTTGGTTCTGTGCGGGTGTCTGTGACTCTACTGTGGCTTCGGCGGTATTGTAGGCGAGACACCTGTGGCACAGCATAAGACGTCTGTGGACGCAGCTGGCCGTTGCTCTGGTGGGGAGGTGCGTCCGTCTGTGACGCGTGGCTCTCCACTGCTCTTCGCGTTTCTTGCGCGTCGTGACCTTTTCGGGTTGGCCTTTCCGTGGCTGCACCCGAGGTCAGTGTCCTGTCACACGCATGATGTTCTGGTCGTGCGTGGGGAAGTGTGCACGATGTTCTGGTCGTGCGTGGGGTAGTGTGCACGATGTTCTGATCGTGCGTGTTGTCGAGTCTGTCGGTCGTCTGTGTGGATCTTTTCTAGACCTTTTGTCTGTTCTTGCAGGTCTTCATCTTAGACCTGGTGTTGGGTCGGCAGATGGGTAACTTCTGACTTTTTTAGATCAGAGTCGCCCTTCTGTCGCTACTTGGAGTAGTTTGGGGTGCCGAGGTTAGTTCGACCGCCGCTTGTCTGGCGCGGGTTCTTCCTCTTCCTTGCTTGTTCCTTACTCCTACTTCCCGTCTGTTTACTACTGCTTGTAGCGTAGTTTTACAGCTTTGTAGTGCAGTTTTCCTGCTTTACTACACATGCTGTTTTGTTGTTGTTATTCCATGTTACTGCGTATTTTTCAGCGGGGATCCGCGTGACCCCTACCGAGCCAGTGACACAAGGATCACCCCTGCTTTTCAGGTGGGGTGACGTCGTTCGTTCTGCTTCCGCGTGGTTCCTGGTGCGCGTGCTCGTAGCGTGCTGTTGTGGCCAACTGGTACCTGCGTCGGGTCTCCCCCGACTTCTTGGTACGTCTTTCGTTTCTGTCGATTGTACTATGCTAGACTTGTTGTCTTTAGCTTTGGACTGACTCTGGTGGTGTATAATTGTTAAAGTAAACTGTTAATTAAAAAGTAATTTTATTTCTGCTACTTTAGCAAACCGATCTAATGAAATTTAATTGCTTCTGCTATATCTCTGTGGCTTCAATGTACTCTACACATGCCTTTATCCCTTCGGAGCTTTCCCGCTCTTGGGAGACCTCGCGGGTTCCAAGCGGTATCACATGTATTCGGTAGTCCTACCGGGTACACCGGGTATCCGGAATCTGGGTCGCTACAACTTGTGTGTCAACTTGAATAGGTTCCTAAGTTGACATTATGCTTTGTAGTTCTAGAACTCCTTCTAGATCTACTTTGCTCCCACTATTCCCACCAACTCTTGATATTTGCAACATTTGCAATATCTGAATCAATTTATCCCCTAAATCACCATGACCTTATGGTAGCACAACAAATCAAAGTGACTTAGTTAAGTTGGTTCATCAATACACAGAAATCATAGATTAATGTTATAACCCTTGTGGTAGTACAACAAAGCTACAACATTTGTCTACCTCTCTTAAAGACATCATTATGCCATAGGCTAAGGCGAACCCTCAAGTCAAATGAGCCTTGTAGTAGCACAACAAACTAGTTTGAAATAGGAATTAGCCTTGGGTCTATTATGATGGTGGGCTACATGGTGTATTCTTAATAACATATGTTTAGTGGGACATCCCAAAACCTTAACACGCTTACGGTGAATCATTCTCCCTTTCCATATCTCATATGGTATGGAAGACATTGATTTAAATGGAAACTTATTCAATATATAAGTAGAGGTCTTTAGGGGATGACTCCCCAAAGAGACAAGGGTAACTCGACAAAGCTTAGTATAGACTATACCATGCCCTACATAGTATGATTCCTCCTTTCTTTTACACCCCACAATAGAGGTGAGAGCAAGGAAGTGTCCACCAGGATAATACGCCATTATCCTAAAGGTATAGTGTGACATATTACTTGAGTATTTTTCTCCTCGATCCAATCGAAGAGTTTTAATACCTTTTCTAATTTATTTCTCCACTTCACCCTTAAACTCTTTAAATTTCTCAAAAGCTTAATATTTATACTTCATCAAGTACTTATATCAAAGCATAGAGAAATCGTTAGTTAAAGTAGTGAAGTAAGAAAATCCTCTTGTAACGCCCTGAGATCCGATTCCCAATTTATGGACATCTTTTTTTTTCTTTTTCCATCGGACCTCAAAACATTATGTCGTACGTATCGCGAAAGCACACATAAATAAATAAATAAATAAATAATTATATATATATATATATATTCGCATGAGAGAGAGAGAGAGAGAAATCATAATTACATGAAATGTAAATAGTATCTCAACCATTCATAATCCAAAAAGATACATGTCCATTGTCCAAATACATATAAGTCCATACATGATCACCAATCCACAGCATATCCATGACATGAAAGATAAATATCCATAGTCTACCCTAATGAAGGGAGGAGTAGAACTACTCCTCGGCCGCAGCCTCCTCCTCGACCTCCTCTACAGTGTCCCATGAAAAGTATGCCACAAGGGGATGAGTGTGACGACTCAGACTCCAGATACTGGGTAAACTCGATACCACATGGAACCTACAAGGCCTCCCAAGAGTGGAAAAGCTCCAAAGGGATAGCACGATATGTAAGAGTACATTGAACTTCCAGATAAAGTAGTAAGCAATATGATTTCAATGATCAGGATTGCTGAAATAGCATAAATAAAATTACATTTTTTATAACAAATTAAAACTAACAAAGCCCAGTCCAACAGAAAGACAAGTATAGTCCAATAGAAAAGAGAACGTACTCTCAAGTCGGGGGAAACACGACACTGGCAACACTGGCACTAAGAACCACGCAGCAGGAACCTCCCAGCACAATGAAGAACAACTACACCTGAAAAGTCAGGGGTGAGCCTCCTATCACTGGCTCAGTAGGGATCCTGCAGAACCCTACCATAAAACACGTAGTAACAACAGTGCTAACTAAAGCAAAGTAGTAACAACAATAAAAGTAAAGAGGAAAGCCGTAACACGGAAACACGACAGCCGAAGGAACCTCGGCCCTCTAAACTACTCCAAACAGTAATAGAAAGGTGAAACCCGATCTCACCAAGTCGGGCGTTACCGATCTATTGTCAAATCATGAAATCCTATCGTGAAAAGCCTACCAAAACAATAAAGGCCTACCAAAGACCTACACAGTCGAAGGTGCAAGACATACACGAACTCACCATCGTGTACGCTACAAAACCCGTAACCTCGAGTGAAGCCAAGCACAGGCTACTCGGACAAGTCACGAAAACACAAGTCATCGTGTCAAGTGACAGAAGCACCTCATCACTAGAAGAACAGCCAGATGCGTCCATTGACGTCTTACACTGTGTCTCAAGTATCTCACACTCGCCTAGAACGGCGGTAACTGAGACACTCACAAAGAACCAAGTACAAGGAACAACAGTAACGAGTGACTAGTCAGGGTCACGCCCGTTGGCGTTCGTCCAACCGCCCCTGACCACATGTGCACACACAAGCCCAATGCCTTGAGCTAGGCCTCTAGGTAGTTCCTCCCAGTAGGACGCTGTGGACGCTGGATTTTTATTTATATTTATTTATTTTATTTTATTGGATTGATTTATCATTTATTGATTTATTTATTTATTGGTTTATTGGCGTGCCAGTCACCGAAGTGACAATTTTATTGTGCGCTCGATCTGACATGGTCAGTCGATTGTGAGTGATCGTGTCTGGACTAGAAGTCCGTCATACCATGAACGTTATGACGTTAATTACATCCTTCTAAGGAAGGACAACCCTTGATTAAACGCTAAAATAGGAGGCCTCGTAAGGCGAACAGATGTTCACATGCTTAATTTTAAACTTCCTACCAGGGCCAGGGAGGCGGGTAAGATAATAACATCAACCACAGAAACAGACTAGATCGTGTGATTGGCGGTTCAAAACAATTATACTTGGTGGGAACAAGGAGATAGAAGATGTCCACCACGGAAAGGCAGAGCCATGACCATGATATAGGTTTAAAGCTTCGATCGGTATTTCGACAGCCTTTCCTCTTAATCTGGGTTACGCCCAGAGGGAAATAGGCTATCACCCACGGAGTGCCGAGGTGAAAGCCGAGAGAAAGAGAGAGATCAAGCCTCTCGACCCCTATATACGGACTATAGGGTAATGTATGATCTTCCCTTCGAAAAGCTAGCGGGACTCATGCAGTGACAGAATCCACACGAGTAAGAGGGGTTGTTCATAAATCCGATGGCGGAGGATAAGGGAATCCAGTTTCCTTTTAAATTTATCCCCGTGCCAGATATGATGACTCATAGGCATCCCTGGATGGGCTGAGTTAAAGTAATGGGGGGGAGGGTTCAATTATATGGAGGAGTAGGCTCCTGGGGCAGATTGGGTGTGCATATAGGTTCCTGACGCCAGAAGAATGCCAGTGGGTTAGGTTCTCGGCGCATGAGGATGCAAAGGGGGTTAGGTTCTCGGCGCATGAGGATGCAGAGAGGGCTCCCGGCGCGCAGGGAAGAAGGCCAAGGCGTAGGGGCTCCCGGCGTGCAGGAGAGGAGATATTCCTGGTGGTTCTCGGCGCCTGAAGAAGTGGCGCCGGGAGCTGTTCACCCGGTTCACTGTAGGCTGGGCCGAGAGGTGTGAGGGTGCCGGGACAAGAAACAGAGCTTACGGTACTCTGTTTTGGGTTTCATATTGGTTAGGGTTGAGGCAAATGGGCCCTAGGGCATTGAATGGCTCAATTCACTAGACTTCGACCTGTTTTGGTATAGGTTCCCAAGGAAGGCCGGGAACATAAAAAGATTGGGAGGGAAACAATAGGGTATAAGGAGCCTCTGTCACCACTGATAGATAAGGTCCCGGGGATGGGTTTCATGTCATCTCTGGCATCCTGGGAGAATTTTGACAGCATCTCCCCTGGACTTAACATTTGCCAGGGAATGATAGACGATCACCCACTGATTGTCGGGGTGAAAGCCAAAAATAGAGGGGTATGGAACCCCTGGCGCCTGTGTATGCTTGGAGCAATATCTTGATATCCCTTTTGAGACCGTAGAAGCTTATGCAGTGGCAGAGCTTCCTTGGTCTGAGGGTTTATAAAAGCCGATTGAGTTCGAGAAATCGCGTAGAAAAAGGGGAGTTGCTCCCACTAGTTGTCGTCCCCGAGGTGCGTGTGATGGCTCGAGGCATCCCTTGACAGAGGGTAGGGTTCTGTTGAGCAGCTCACAAGGGTATTTTTAGGGGTTTTTAGTAGCAGCAAGGGTTTTAAGACTTGAAGGAGGTTTTTGGCTTGAAAAGGGGGGTTCCCGGCGCCAAAACCTTCGCGCCGGGAAGAGTCCTTCAGAAGTCATTATTGGGCGCGCCGGGGAGCAAATGGCAAGAGCTCTCGGCGCAGGAAGCTTCGCGCCGGGAGGAATCCTCCTAGGTTACTGTTCAGCGCGCCGGGAAGCAAATGCAAAGGGGATTGTAGCCGTGCCGGGAAGGCTGCTTCGTGGGGTTTGGGCTCTGGTGACTGGCCAGAGGGAAGCCCTCGGCGTGGGTAGAATGGGGTAATCGGCGCGGAAAGACCCGCGCCGAGGGCTGTTCACCTATTTCACTGTTCTGGAGGCCGAAATGGTGAGGGCACCGAGAGGGGTTCAGGGTTTTACGGTACTCTATTTTTGGTTTTAATGGTGGTTTGGGCAGAAACTGACGGACTCTATGGGCTCTAAACTGCTCAAGGCATCCACTCTGAGTTGGATTAGGTCTAGAATTCAAAGGAGTATTAGGGTTCGAGAGGCATCTGGGAGGCCGAAGTCTGAATGCCCCTGTCCATCGCCATTATCACGCAGAGCTTGGGGACAAACTTGATATGGTCATTCGTCACCCTGGGAGCCAAGAGATGGCTGTCTCTGGCCCCAGAGGCGACTTCGATGACATCAACGGATAAAGCACGCACGCATAGAACCCCGGAGTTTCTCAAGCTTCGATCATTGCATAGCACGGCTCCATCCCAGCAGCCAAGGGATAGTCTGTTCCGGGCTCTGGGGTGAGCACTGATGGTGCTACGAAGCAGAGAAAAGAAACAGGCAAATCGGATCATCATGCTACTAGTTTACAGATAACACAGGGAAGGGCAATAGGGCTTCAGAAGAAGCAAAAATCAGGCTCAAACTATAACCCATCATACATATATATCCATTCGTTTGGCGATGCCCATCACGGAAGACACATGGTGAGAAAACCCATATGAAACACCATTCCAATACTCAAACCGATTACAGGGAGAGAGTGAGGGAAAGGGGAACAGTCAGATGCCGAGATGTCTCGGCTACATTGCATGAATCAAGATAAAACTTGGAACAATCACATGAAGCAGAAGAAAAGAGAAAACAAACATGGGGGAGGGCGGAGCATTGACTCCTCTCCCTCCCCCGATGCCCACCTGGAGCTTCTTCCCTTGGGATCGGTCTCTTCTCTCTTTCTTTTTTTTAGCGGAGGAGCTCTCTCTCTCTCTGGTCTCTTCTCTTTTCTTTCTTTTCGATCGATGGCCTGGCTTCCGATCCCCTCCCCATTTCAAAGAGGGTTTGCTTTTATAGCTCTCATCCCTCTGTCCTCTCGGTGGAGGGCAGTCGGTGCGGCTGGTTCCATTCGAGACATCTCCTGGCGCGAGAAGTAGCCCCCTGTGGAGGTTCCCGGCGCCATTATCAGAAGCCCAAATGGCCGGCCCATCTAGTGCCTTCAGGCCTCATACGTGCCTTAGGCTTCTCTTTATATATATATATTTTTGAATTAATCTTCATCAGAACCGAATAAGGCCCCCTTTAGTAGAGACATGACTTTGTTGAGATCGTCTTGAGGCTCAATCAGTGAACAAACTGGGGTTTATTCAGTATTGCTGTCTGAATGACGACAAAACCGGGTATGTTTCATCGGCATTGTCATCCGAACGGTGACAAGACCGGACATCAGCTTCAGTCTGACAGACTTCGACCGGGTGTGTAATCTGTGGAGAGGATTCTTCATTTGTCCTGACTTTGCAAAAGCCTTCGCAATCTTCATTTGTCGGCTCCGGCTTCTCATCAGAGTGTGCTTGGAGGTCTTATCAGTCGAATGACTGCTGCTTTATCAGTGCTGCCGTTTGACTGACGATGGCACCGGACATCAGCTCGGCTGGCGGAGACTTCAACCGGGTAAACGGCTGTCGAGCTTCATCAGTGGTCTTCCACTGTTGGTCTGATCTTCTTTTCAGTTATGCTTCCACCCCTGTTCATTTTCAAGGTGTCAACAAATGCCCCCCAACTGCGGGCAGCGTAAGCGCAGAATAAGCGACACGGGGTCTGCAGGTGTCTTTCATCATTCGAGGGTATATTCCTCAGTTTTATCCTTGACATTGTCCTTCAGCTTGATCATGTTGCTGTAGTAACATTCTGCATATCCATCTTTCATTTTCATGTTTTCATCTCTATATTTTCTAGCTTCATTGTCATCAATTTGGAACCCTTCGCACGAGCACTGTAAGTTTCTCGGCGTGACCCTCCCGGCATAACAGATGTCGGCGCGGGCATCTTCGAGCTTGTCGGCGCGAGCGTCAGATGCTTCTCGGCGCGCCCATCGGCCTGGTTGTCGGCGCGGGAACCTTCGGCGCGAGCGTCCACGGCAGCTTCTTCTCGGCGCGCACTAGGCTGGTTGTCGACGCGCATTTCCATTCGGTAGAGGGAGGGTTCTCGGCGCACATTGTTTCGCGCCGGGAAGCCCCTCTCTTCCTCTTTTTAACCTCTCCGAGAGGGTTTTTTACCCTCACTTCTCACTTCCTCTTCTCTCTCTTCATTTCGGCGGTGGCGGTGAGCTGTGAGCTTTCCCCCCCGGGAGCGTCATTTCCCCCCCCCCCCCCCTTTTTGCCGATTTTTCGGGGTAGGTCCGCTATATATACGGGATTGAGTCCCATTTTATGCTCGGGATCACTCCCTCTTGGTGGGTGACTCCCTATTCTTCTTGGGCATACCTCGGACAAGAGGAGATGCTGCCCGAATTTGTTGAGAATTTGTTTATCTTATTGTTTCGTGCCCATTCATCTTTCTGATGTTTCCTTCCTTGTCTTTCTCTGACTGCAGGTGCTGACATGGCTTCCAGTTCTGCTGTTGCATCTTCCGGAGCTGTTGGAACAAGTTCATCGGCTCAGCCGGACATATCTCGGGCCAAAGTCAACTGGTTGAACGTATACAGCCTGAGCTTTGGCTATGACCAGATTGCTAGTGTCGATGAATCTTCCGATTCTGAAACTGACACCATATCGACCGCTGAAGTTTATTCTTCCCTGGAAGGTGCTGAATTCAGGAGAGCTGCTGACTACCGCCCGGACTTGCCGAAGGATCGTCATTTGCTGCCGTTTGTTCGGACTTTCACCATACGCGGAATGCGGGATGTTCTTATTGCCCGTTCCGTGGAAGCGGCAATACTTGCCGATAGAGACAGCATGAAGGGCTCTGTCTATCGAGCCCGAGCCATATATCTCCCAGGTGAACAGAGGGACTGGAATGCTGTGCTGGGCATCTCCGATTTAGAACCCGAGAAGAAGATGCTGACCCGGGCCCCAGAGTTCACCCCTGCAAGGTGGGACCATACCACCGGCCGTGTCCACCGAGAGAAGACCTCATTCGGACTCTTTTTGGCTCCTGCGAAGTGGGGTTATAGAGACGAGCCATTTGTTCTTAACTGCCTGGCCGTTCAGTTTAAATATCAGCTGGCTGCCGGCTGGTTTGGAGATGCCAAGTTGACAGACGCCCATCTTTTTAAGGTTGGAGCAGTGGAGTTCACAGAATATGTTTTGAAGGAGTATGCCCCTCTATTGATTAGAGCTGGGATATACCACAGTGTATTTGCCTCCAGGTTCCGCTATCTCGTCTCTCGGGGATTGTGTTGCGGCATGCATGAAGTGTTTTGCCCGCAGTTCAATACATTCTATACAGCGGAAGGCGAGACGTCCCTCGACCTCTGGAGTTTATCGCAGCTTTCTGGCCTACCCATGGACGGGGAGCCATATGAGGAGGTCTGCCTGGACGATTCCATCAAGGACGCCTCTAATGGAGAGGGCAGCTATTCTTTCGGTTATGCATACCGGTATCTGATGAAAGCTTACCGGTCCATCTGTTTGGCCTACAGTAGGGGGTCCTCCAAAGGCTATCAAGCCCGGGAAAAGAGCAACCGACTGAGAGTCCGTGTGGGGCAGTGGATACAATATTTCTTCGGGGGTCCCTTGAGGTACGCAGACTTTCCTTCCGTAGGGCTGACTTCCGGTAAACAGGTCAGGGCCCCCCGTTACAAGTCAGCACTGCCAGCTTCATTGCGCCGGACCGACGCGGATGGCCCGAACCCAGCAGGGGTTGATCCCATCACCCATTGTGCAGCCTATTTGACTTTCTGGCTATGCACTTTCGCTCTCCCTCAAGGGGACGAGACGATTATTAGACCAGAGGCTATATATCCGGCCTGCCAGATGGCTTGGGGGATGCGATTGTCTCTGTGCCCAGTGGCTCTGTGTTTAGTTTACAAATCCTTGGGGGACTTGCATAGACATCGGACCCCCCGCTCTTCGAGGACCATGGGTCCCTTTCATTTCTTCAATGCCTGGGTTTGCAGCATTTTCCCTGAGCTGGCCCCGAGAACTTTGCAGTCAGACACACTGCTCCCTCGTATGATTGAGTTTGCTAGCGCTGAACCTGGTCCTTTCTCAGAACAGCTGTTCAAGATGAGGGGTAGGCTAATAAGAGTGCCTGTAGACGCACCTGGTAGCATTCACTTTTGGAGCTTGGCAGCAGGTTCAGCTCCCTTGGTGGACCCTCAGAGGGAGTGCAAAATGGAGGAGGTGGAGGCTTATGTCCATCCTGTTTCGGGGGTCGCCGCCACCCGGCCTCTTTTAGAACCAGAATTGGTGAGGTGGGCCATGGCCATACGGCCCAGTGTATTAGTTTTCAGGAAGGGGGGCCTGCTCATTTTGGAGCCCTATTATCCCTTCCGCTTTGGCAGAAATTTTGGTTACGACCAGCATATCCCTCCATCGGCTGCTCAGTTTCCTCTGGAGAGCCGGGCCAAGCACGGGTCTGGTATTGCCGACGACGGTCGGATATGGTGGGATTTCTTTCATCGTCGGGAAGACACAACTTTCAGGGTCCCGACTGTCTCCAATCGTCTCCCTCGGGTCTCATCAGACTATATCAAGTGGTGGAACATACGCACCAATTTTTATAAAGATGGCAGAGGCGCTTTCTGGGATGTGGCCGAGCGCTCCTTTTTGAAGCGGCAATCAGGGCCTGTATTTGACATTGACGAGGTCCATCTGAGGAGGCTTTATTCCCAGCACCAGAGGGAGGCAGAAGCTTATATCATTGCCCGTCAGTCTTTGAAGGAGGCGGGTGCGGAACTACCCACTCCTGTATTTTCTGAAGTTGATGTAGACACTTTCACCAAAGACTTGAGACAGCTGGGCCACATAGGGGACACTCATTTGGAGGTGCAGTATCCATTCCCCCCGGAGGAACCACTCTCGAAGGCTACTTCTTGGAGGGGTCCAGCAGACAGGTTTCATCCTTACAGGGCCTTTGTGCGGAGGGAGGACCGCACCCAGTCATATTATCAGCACACCTCCTGACTTTTTGTACTGTTAAATGTCCACGGGCTGACAGTGGAGAGCCCGGTAGCTGTCATTCTAAATAAGCAGCTTTTTGTTTCTTTCCATTATGTTGACGCCTGGTGCATAGATTACCTCAGCCTATTTCATTGCCTTGATTTCCATGGCCATAAGGACTTGGCCGCCCTGACGGAGAAGTGTCAGACTATTGGCGATGTATGCTGGCTTGTGAAGGAGGCCACCTCCCGATCAAAGGAGGTAGCTTATATGTATTGGCCGCTTTCCACATTTTACGACGGCCCAGCAGGTGTGCTCCTTGTTTGTTTGATCATGGCTTCTTTCTTCTTATTGTCATGTTTTGCATATGTTGACTATGACTGTCTTTCTCGTGTCTCGCGCAGATAGACCAGACATAAAGCGGCAGGGGCTTTACAGGAAGATAATTGCTCAAGCTGAGAAACCTGCCCACTTTGAAATTCTTGAAGCAGCACCTACGACCACTCCCCTACCTCCGGGCAAGAAGAGGAAGCCTTTTGTGGTGAAGGTTGCAGTCGCCAAGGCCAAGAAGGCCAAGGTTGCTCGGACCCGAAAGTCAGTTTCGACTGCGAAGGAAGCTGGAACCCCTCTTCCGGATATCCCTTCATTTGACGCATTCGCATCTCAGAGGGAGGCCGCACATGCATCTGCCGAAGGTGACGGTGATAGCTTGTAGCTGGAACTTCCTTTGTCGTCTTGACCAATCTCCTAGGGAGTTCTTTGAGGCTGAGCTTCTTTTTATCTGATACAGCCCAGGAGCAGGTTGAAGCGCCTATGGAGACGGACACAAGACTGCCTTCTCCCACCCCGGCTGGCGGGGAGGAGGGTAAATGTGCTTTTTCCATTTGTTTCATACTTCCGTTGTTTTCTTTGCTATACTTCTCAGAAGTTTTCTCTTCTTGTAGCAGTGGCAGTCGGGGAGCAAGCCGAGGCCATGATGATGACGGAAGAGCTACCTCGACCACAGGAGGGTCACAAGACTCAGCCAAAGCAGAGTACTATTCTGGCCAGACGCATAATCACTCGATCTACATCCCGCCATGCTTTAGAGGTGCCGGCCCAGCATATAGCTAGTGTGGAAATATCTTCGGGCAGCTCCCCGGTCGTCTCCCATGAGGAGGAAGTAGATTTCAGCGGCAGCGAAGGGGAAGGTATTTCCAAGTCAGAAGCCCCTCCTGCACTTGCGAAAGGTGTTCCATCTCTTCGACCCGCCAAACTATCGGTGTTATCCTCTGAGGAAGAATTTCAGGAGGAGTTTGCCGGGCTCGATACTGAGATTGACATAACTCCACCACTCGCCATTTCGGCCACGGAGCTTTCTTCTCTTTCGCCCCATTTCGAGGGTGCGGACCCTGCTTCAAAGGTGGGTTGTTCTTCATGTATGCTGCTTCATTTGTTTCTTTTATTTAGTGCTGAAGATCGCTTTGCTTTGGTCTCAGAGTATTGTCGCTGCTACCTTGGCCACCTCCACATCCTTCATGGACATTTCTCTTGTAGATTGGGCTATTGTTCCTTTTCTGCCTTTAACTTGCACGGGGGCTCCTGAGATCATTCGCCCTGTGCCAGTGCGGATACAGTCCTCGACAGACTTGGCATCATTAGACTTGGGGGCTGCAGAAGAAAGTGTCATCCCTGCCAGGGCTTCAGATCTTAGAGCTGAAGCAGATCCGGCCAGGAGCTCCACTTTCATACCGGCCGCAGTAATGTTAATTGCGCCCGAGTTAGCAATTCCTGCCATAGTGGCTACAGAGTCCGAATTCCTGCCTGCACAGTTTAAGGCACCTCTGTCCCCATCACCAGAAAGAGCAGCTGAAGGTGCAGCCTCCATTGCAGAGATAACCCCATTATTCATTGATTCTCCTCCCGCGGATGTTCGAGGTGTAGCTCCCGAGGCAGCAGCAGAGGAGGAGTCTTCAGCCCAGCAGGGGAGTACAGAGAGATGCCGGCTAGCTCTTTCGGCAGATTTGCCTTCTTCGTCCTCCCAAGCGGGCATTGGACTATGGGCAGATATTGACGGAGAGGTGACCTTTGAAGTCGTCGCATCTGCTTCCTTTGGCTTTACTTCTCCTGACAGCTTCGTCTGGCAGCATCTAGACATGTTACGCCAGCTAGTAGAGTCTCAGCCTGGCTTGACATATCTACAGCTGAAGGAAATCGCCAATCGCCTCACCGCTGGCCTGCAAGCCATGGGCTGCCCTTTGGACACATGGGCTCAGCGGGTCTTGCTTTTGTTGAAATTCGTGCATCGGAGAGACTTCCTAGCACGGACCATGGTTGACAGGCTGACGGCGTTGAAGTTGCAGAGGTCAGAATGCAAATCCGAGGTGGAAAAGCTGACGCTGACACTTGATGAACGCCAGGCCGAGCTACAGAGCATTATTCAGCGGGAGGAGGCTATCTAGAAACGGGTAGCCATTTTGGAGGCGGAACTCACTGAACTTCGGGCCGAGCTGCAGCAATTATCTTCTATTCGGCCACAGTCCACCGAGGAGGTGGCTTTACTGGAGGGTCGGGTGATGTCTTTCCAGGACCTGTCCATGAGGCTTCAGGAGGAGGAAGCGCGCCTTCATGAGTTAGGAGCCGCCCCCTATGTTGGTCTTCTGGCCTTTGAAGATATCTTTCGGCGGCCATGAATTATCTTCACTTTCTTTTCTTTTCTTTCTTCTCTTCCCATCTCTTTCTCTCCCTTTTTTTGTGATACAGCGTCCCCTCGGGGCCCCTTATGTACTCACTTCGTAATGAAAAGAAATCTTTTGGCTTCATGTGTATCCATCTTGTTTACCATGTGGTTTCATCACTTCGGGGAAGTGGGGTAGTGGTTTTAGCAACCCCTCATGTGAATGGCTCGTATCTAGCAGGAGAGCGTCCACCCCTTCAGAGAAAGGATGGGGAACTCGCTCCACCACGTGACGGGCATCCGAAGAGGTGCTTAAACCGGATTGTGTTGGTATCAGCAAACGTCCCTCTTGGCAATATGTGCTATGAGGGAGACAATTTGCAGGAATGTGAAAGAAGGGGTTTCATCAGAATAAACGGAAAGTCTAGACTGGGTAGAGGTTATGGTAGGTGGGACATTTGAAGGGGGCATAGTTTTCATCAGAACAGACGTAGGGTCTGAACTAGATAGGGTTTCATCCTTGATCGGGCGAAATGCCAGTCGATCAATAGTTGGTTTCATCATCGATATTGGGTTTATATCGATGCAAAGGATTTTATAAGTTTCATCAGAGTAAACGAAAGGTCTAAACTGGGTAGGGTTTCATCATTGGTCGGGCGAGGTGCCGGTCGACCAACAATTGATTTCATCATCGATATTGGGTTTATATCGATGCAAGGAGATTTCATAATTTTCATCAGAATAGACGAAAGGTCTAAACTGCATGGTTTCATCATTGATCGGGCAGGGTGCCCGTCGATCAACAGCTGGTTTCATCATCGGTATTGGGTCTATACCAATGCAAAGATTTTATAAGTTTCATCAGAATAGATGAAAGGTCTAGACTGGATAGGGTTTCATCATTGATCGGGCGAGGTGCCAATCGACCAACGGTGGGAAGTGTGTGAAGGTGTAGGTCTCATCAGGACAGACGTAAGGTCTATTCCAATAGGCTTTATCGCAGGTGGGGCTTTGCCAAGAAATGCGTAGGTTTTATCAGGACAGACGTAAGGTCTGAACTGGATAGGCTTTAGTAAAATGGTGATGGGTTTCATCGTCGGTGGGACGTTTGAAAGAGGGTGCGTAGATTTCATCAGGACAGACGTAAGGTTTATCCTGGAAAGGTTTTATCATCGGTGGGGCGTGGAACCAGTTGACCGACGGAAGGCTTCATCAATAGAAGGGAGGTAAAGGTAGCGTGCCGGTTGGCATGGAACTTTTAAATTACCACATTACTGACCCAAGTGCCCTTTCGGGTTTTCACCGGAGCCAGCCCCCTCTTGCTTTTGCCCGTGCGCCCTTTCGGGTTTTCACGTGGCGGGGTACCCGATTTTGCCTGCGGTGCCCTTTCGGGTTTTCACCACAGCTGGTTTTTTTTTTGGCCATTTTTGCCCTTATCCGGGATGTCCGAACAAGTCTGGCGGGGTATCTCTATTTTTAACCCCATTTATATATATATATATACATATGTTTCCTGAATCGGGACTTCAGCACGGATCAGGCGATGTGCTGCTTCATTAGTGCATGCTCTTATCATCGGTATTGGGTATATACCGACGCAAGGATTTTATAGGTTTCATCAGGGTAGACGTAAGGTCTACACTGGGCTGGTTTTATCATTGATCGGGCAGGGTGCCGATCGACCAATGGTAGGTTTCATCACGGCGGGACGTAAAGGGATATGCAAATTTGATAGGACGGGTTTCTTTGTTGATCGGGCAGGGTGCCCATTGATCAAAGGTGGGTTTCATCATCAGTATTGAGTTTATACCAATGCAAGGATCTTATGAATCTTCATCAGAATAGACGTAAGGTCTACCCTGGGCTGGTTTTATTGCTGATCGGGCAGGGTGCCAATCGACCAACAGCAGGTTTCATCATCGATATTGGGTTTATACCAATGCAAAGATTTCATAGGTTTCATCGGGATAGACGTAAGGTCTAAGCCGGATAGGTTTCATCATTGATCGGGCAGTGCGCCAATCAATCAGCAACGGGTCTCATCATCGGTATTGGGTTTATACCAATGCAAGGATTTTCATAGGTTTCATCAGGATAGACGAAAGGTCCGGCCTGGATAGGTTTCATCATTGATCGGGCAGTGTACCAATCGATCAACAGCAGGTTTCATCATCGATATTTGGTTTATATCGGTGCAAAGGATTTCATAGGTTTCGTCGGCATAGACGTAAGGTCTAAGCCGGACAGGTTTCATCATTGATCAGGCAGTGTACCAATCGATCAACAGCAGGTTTCATCATCGATATTGGGTTTATATCGGTGCAAAGGATTTCATAGGTTTTATCAGCATAGACGTAAGGTCTAAGCCGGACAAGTTTCATTGCTGATCGGGTGAGTGTACCCATTGATCAGCAGCAGGTTTCATCACGGTGGGACCTGGGACAAGGTATGAGAACTTTTATCAGGATAGACGTAGGGCCTATACTGAGTGGGTCTAATCGTCGATCGGGCAAGGCGCCGGTCGATTGACGAGGAGTTTTATGGCGGGAGGTGAGGTTTCTTTAGGATCACCATATTACTGGCCCAAGCGCCCTTTCGGGTTTTCACTGGAGCCAGCCCCCTCTTGCTTTTGTCCACGCGCCCTTCCGAGTTTTCACGTGGCGGGGTACCCGATTTTGCCTACAGTGCCCTTTCGGGTTTTCACCACAGCTGGGTTTTAGCCATTTTTGCCCTTGCTCGGAAAACCTGAACAAGACCGGCAGGGTATCTCTATTTTTAACCCCATTTTTTATTTATTTTCATTCTTTTATTCTCTCTTACCCTCTTTTTGGGAGGGTAACAAGTCAGACTGTCATTAGATCATGATAAGGGATGGCTCGGCTAGGGCGGAGTGCCGCTAGACCAAGGAAGAAGGGTAGCTTGGTTAGGGCGGAGTGCCGCTAGGCCAAGGAAGAAGGGTAGCTTGGTTAGGGCGGAGTGCCGCTAGACCAAGGAAAAGGGTAGCTCGGTTAGGGCAGAGTGCCGCTAGACCAAGGAAGAAGGGTAGCTTGGTTAGAGCGGAGTGCCGCTAGACCAAGGGAGCAGGGTAGCTTGGTTAGGGCAGAGTGCCGCTAGACCAAGGAAGAAGGGTAGCTTGGTTAGGGTGGAGTGCCGCTAGACCAAGGGAGCAGGGTAGTTCGGTCAGGGCGGAGCGCCGCTAGACCAAGGGAGCAAGGTAGCTTGGTTAGGGCGGAGTGCCACTAGACCAAAGAAAAGGGTAGCTTGGTTAGGGCGGAGTGCCGCTAGACCAAGAAAAAGGGTAGCTCGGTTAGGGCGGAGTGCCGCTGGACTAAGGAAAAGGGTAGCTTGGTTAGGGCAGAGTGCCGCTAGACCAAGGAAGAAGGGTAGCTTGGTTAGGACAGAGTGTCGCTAGACCAAGGAAATGGGTGACTTTTAGCCTGATTACTCGGGGAATATTGGTTGGGCAGCATGATACAGCTTTAGGTGTCTACCGTTGAGTGGTGAGAATTGGATTTCCCCTCGATGGTTAACAACCATGTAGGCCCCTCCTTCGTAGACCCTATATATCACATAAGGACCTTCCCAATTAGGATTCAGCTTTCCTTTTGGGTTGGATGCCATAACTTCTCTTTTCTTGACCATGACGAGGTCACCTTTCTTAAATTCTCGTCCTTTTACGAGTTTGTTGAATGCAGTGGCCATGCGGGCCTGGTACATCTGGATATTCTTCTGAGCTTGGAGGCGCTTCCCTTCCAATTCAGCCAATTCTTGTAATCTTCTTTCTGCATTGGTTTGTTCGCCACGGGCCAGGTCATATTGGACTGCCACCCTGAGTGACGGGACTTCCAGCTCCAGTGGAACTACTGCCTCTGAGCCGTATACCAGTGAGTATGGCGAGCACCCTGTAGGTGTCTTGAAGACAGTGCGGTATGCCCATAGAGCTTCATACATCTTTTCTTCCCAGTCCTTCTTATTAGAACTGACGACTTTAGCCAACAAGGTGCATAACGTTTTGTTGAAGGCTTCTGCCAATCCATTTGCCTGTGGATTGTAAGGAGTGGAAGTCCTCCACTCGATCTTATACTTCTCGGCAAGCCGATAGATCTTTTGATTTTTGAAATGACTTCCATTATCAGATATTATTCGGCTGGGGATCCCAAACCAGAAGATAATGTTCTGTTTGATAAATCTGGCAACCAGCTCACCAGTCACTTCTCGTAATGCTATAGCTTCCGCCCATCGAGAGAAGTAATATGTTATTGCCAGTATGTACTTATGTCCGGCTGAGGAGGTCGGTAGTGGGCCGACTACATCGGTTCCCCATTGTGCAAACGGCCAGCTAGGGACTGTAGGGTGCAGAACGGCAGGTGGCCTTCTAGGCACAACAGCATGCTCCTGACATTTCTGACATGACTTCGCAAACTTGCAGCAATCTTCAAACATAGTGGGCCAATAGTAGCCCAGCTTCTTGATTTCTATCTTCATCTTAGGGCCAGCTTGGTGAGCACCTGCCGTCCCAGCATGTATTTCTTTCATTGCTTGCCAAGCTTCCTCAGTGGACAGGCAGCGGAGCAAAATCTTCTTGCGTGCATCTGCCATTATTCGGAACAGAGTTCCATTTCTGAATTCATAAGAATCTTTGATCCTTAGAAGTTTCATCTTTTCTTCTCTTTTCTGTGGCAGCTGTTGGTGTAAAAACCATTGTAGCAGGTGCTGTCTCCAATCAGATGCCTGTTCTGTACTGATCGTGGCGACTTCATTTTCTTCGGGGCAGCCTTCTAGCATGCTGGGGACTTGCCGCCGATTTATAACAACAATGTTCAGTGTCTCATCCGGTGGGACTGCTATTGAGCTGGCTAGCTTTGCCAATGCATCAGCCTGGGCATTATGTGCACGGCCCACATGCTTGAGCTCAATATGATAGAATTTCGCCATGAGGCGCACAGCTTTTTGGTGGTAGGGGTTCAACTCCGGCTTTCGCACTTCGAACTCACCTTGGATTTGCTTTATTATCAACATTGAATCCCCGAATACCTGAAGCATCTGGATGCCCATGTTGAGGCTGATGTGCAACCCGATTATCAGAGCTTCATACTCAGCTTCATTATTAGTGCAGGGCTTGTTTATAGAACAGGAAGTATGCACAACCTCCCCCTCTGGCGATCTTAGCACAATACCAGCTCCGGCCCGTATTCTGGTCTTTCCATCGGAGTCCGTCTCTGTTCTAGATGCTCCATCAAAGAATAGCTGCCACATAGTTGACTGAGCCTGGCAGGCTTCTAATGTCTCATCATCGGGTAACTCAGTCCCCAACATATCATTCTCTGGCACAGGGGGCTCTGCGAAGAAATCAGCCACGGCCTGTCCTTTTATTGCCCTCTGGGGTATATATGTGATATCGAATTCCATCAGAATTACTGTCCATTTGCCCAACCGGCCTTTCAGTACTGGCTGAGTCAATATGTATTTGAGCGGATCTGCTGTAGATATCAATCTGATTTCGTGTGACAGCATATAGTGCCGGAGCTTTTTAACGGCAAAGACTAGTGCCAAGCATGTCTTTTCTATATAGGTGTAGCTTTCTTCAGTTCTAATCAGCCTCCGACTCAGGTAGTATAGAGCCTGCTCTTTGCCTTCTTCATTTATCTGTGCTAGCATTGCCCCCAGAGAACAATGTGTGGCTGCAATGTATAGTATCAGGGGCTTGCCCTTAATAGATGCCCCCAGTACTGGAGGGGTCTTGAGATATTCTTTCAGCTTCTCAAAAGCTTCCTGACAGCCATCATCCCAGAGGAACGGTACATCTTTCATCATGAGCTTGTGAAAAGGGTGGCATCTCCCCGACAGATTTGATATGAATCGTCGGATGTAGGCCAAACGCCCTTGTAGAGATCTCAGCTCGTGGAGATTCCTTGGTGGAGGGAGCTCCTGGATAGCTTTAATCTTGGATGGGTCGATCTCAATGCCCCTATGACGGACAATGAACCCAAGGAATTTTCCACTGGACACGCCGAAGGCACATTTCATAGGATTCATCTTGAGTTCATATCTGCGCAGCCTCTGGAACACTATCCTCAGATCTTGCAGATGATCTTCTCTTCTGCTGGTTTTCACCACCAGGTCATCGATGTAGCACTCCACTTTCTTGAAGAGTAAATCATCAAAGATCTTTGTCATAGCTCTTTGATAAGTAGCGCCGGCATTCTTGAGGCCGAACAGCATCCTTTTGTAGTGAAATATCCCCTTCGGGGTGCGGAATGCAGTATGCACTCTGTCTTCTTCAGCAATCCAGATCTGGTTGTATCTGGATGACCCATCCATGAATGACAGGGCTTCATGGCCAGTGGTTGCATCGATCATTACTTCAGTGATTGGCACTGGGAAATCATCTTTCGGGCAAGCCTTATTCAGGTCCCTGAAATCTACACATATTCTGATTTGCCCATTTTTCTTCTTCACGGGCACTATATTGGCCAGCCATGTAGTATATTGGTTCTCTTCAACAAAGCCCACATCGATCAGCTTGTCGACCTCTTTGTTGATTTGATTTATCAGTTCGGGGCGCATTCTTCTGGAAGGCTGCTTCACAGGGCTTGCCTCTGGGTTTATCGCCAATCGGTGCTGTGCCACATCGGAACTCAGTCCTGGCATTTCATCATATGTCCATGCGAAGCAGTCTCGGAATTCTTTCAGAAACTGAATATACTGTTCTTTGACAGCTGGCTCCAGCAGTGCACTGAGGAATGTAGGCCTTGGCTCATCTGCTGACCCCAGATTCACTTCTATCAGCTCATCGACGGTGGCTTGGCCTCTGTCTTCAACTTCGGGTGGGGCTTCTTGCAAATCAATAAAGCCTCCCGGGATATAATCTTCTTTGCTCTCATGATTTTCTATTTCATCAGATTGGTCATCCGCAGATGCTGGTGCATCGTGTAAGGCCAATACGGCCGGATTCTGTTCAGTCTGCCCCGAGGACGTGACTGGCTCAGCGGAAAACTTCGAAGTGGAATCTTCCATGCTTAGAGGCTCTTCTAATGTGGGCTCCCCTGAGAGGTTATCATTATGTAGAGCTCGGAACTCTTCTAGAATGCGCCCAAACTCCAGGCACTCTTGCAGCTCTCTGGCTACTTGGTCTTCATCCGGGGTTCCCGTGTCAAATTGTGCTTCGGCCTGGAACAGATCCTCTTTGCAAGATGGATTCTCCCAGCACCAACCCCTCTTGGTCTCATCAGACATCCTTGCCTCCGGCTGGTTGTCTTGGGCTTCATTGTCTGTTATGGATTGATACATAATCTCTTCATCTTCAAAGGGGTATTGATCATACCCTACTTCTGGGGAATCTTCATTCGGGTAGAAGGCTGAGATGACATCCACCTCGGCTTCATAGTATTCTTGCAGGGTATAACCCAGTCCCGGGTGCTGTGTGATCTTCCTCAGCTCCTTGCTATCTCGAGGCGGATCCCATAACTCCTTGAATGCTTTCTTCTGAGCAGCAGGCTGTATCGATGGCATTTGCATCTTGGAGAACATTTGTGAAACCCGTTGGGTAGTATAATCCAGGCCCGTAATTGGTACCATCAGGTTTGCAGCTTCTTCAGGGGCCATGCAATCTTGATCATCTTCTTCGACTGCCTCCCCGGTGTAGAATATGATAGGGGGTTCGCCGAAGCGAGGGATTTCCATAGTCTTTAGGGGCAGCACTGTCTGGTATTCTGTGCTGGCTATGGGCTTGACTAGACCCTGAGGAACTTCCACCTGTGTGTATTTTTCTTTCATCTTTTCTTCAGTATCATCTGGGTGTATGCCAGGAGGAGTGATCCGAGCAAAATCACCAGCATAAGAGATGTGAGACACCCCATGCTTTTTAATGTAGCCCTTTGGCGGCGGCGGAGACCAATTTCTTGCTTTCGTCGCCGGCTTTTCTTGGCTGACCACAGTTTCTTTTCCTTTATCCCTTTGTGACACCTCGGTGTAATAGGATGCATCGAGCATATGGCACTCGAACACTTCGAAGGGATGTAGGTCTGCAAACACCCTTTCTTCTTTTCCTTCATGGCAGTATTTTATGCATTGGTGTAGCGTGGATGGCACTATCTGATATTCGTGCAGCCACGGTCTTCCCAGCAGGGCCTTATACGTGGTGTTGGAGTCGATTACATAGAATCGTACCACGGTAGTGAGGTCGCCCAGTGTGAGGTTGAAATCAGCTACCCCGAGAGGTGTTTCACATTTTTGGTTGAATCCTGCAATCTTCATATCTCTGACCTTGGTGAGCTGCAGATCAAAGTAATATTTCTGATAGATGCGGTATGGGAGAATATTCACAGCAGCCCCTGGATCTATTAGTATTCTGCTTATCGGCTGACAGTTCAGAGAACCCCTCATATACAGCGGTCTATTATGGCCGGAATTTGGGATTAGCATATCATACTCCGTGAGCGTGACTGATGGCCCAGCATTCACTTCTGCCAGGAGTGCTTCACATTGTGTCGGGGACTGCAGGGCATCCACGATTGCTTTGCGAGCTTCTTCGCTCAGAGAGAGAATTTCCCAGATGGAGAATCTGGTAGGGAGCTTCTTCAGCATTTTCATGACTCGACTGCCCACCCGGACATTAGATAGTCTCATCTCCTCTGCCCATCGGGGTCTTGGAGGTTCATGTGGTGCCTGTGGCCTTTGCCGCCCAGTCCCAATTTTATCTTCTTCATCGGTCTCCCGGAAGGCTTCTTCTGTTTCGACTACCCCTGGTTTTGCTAGAGGGTTACTTCCTTCATTTTCTTCATGCTGTTTCTGCTTTCCAGCTGCTGTCTGCTGGCATTTATCGCTTTTAGCTGGAGCAGTATGAGACGGTTGCTCGTCTTCTAAGCTGGACAGGAACTCCAGGAATGAAGGTGCTTCACCTAATTTCTTTTTATCTTGATACAGACTGGCAGGGGGAGGAACCTGGACACCTCGTATTTCTGGTTCAGGGATTTGATAGGGTTGCTCCCCTCTGAACATGATATTATGGTTGGCTGGTGGTGGGCGTCCCCATCTTCTCCCAGAACGCGTTGCATGAGCTGAGGTTGAGGCTTCAGCATGGTTAGCTTCTAGCGGAGCGTTGGACGTTCCCGGCTCATCATCCTCCCCGGGCAAGGAAAAGAGTACTGACAGAGTGTTACATTGTACTGTCGTGACCTTCTTTCCTTTCTTGGATTTGGGCCGTTTCTTCTTCTTTTGGGAATTTGGTTTTGCTGACCCTTGCACCCAGAAGGGCTCATTTTCAGCTTTTTCTTGTTCTGCCTCTGGCTGCTCTTTGATTTTCAATTCTTCAAGCTGTTCTCAGAGTATACAGTCCTTCATTAGCAGATGCTTGGGCTTCTTCTGCTCGTACTCATCAAGCTCATTAATATATTGCTGCAGACGCCTGGCTGCAGGGCTTACTTCTTTATGTGTAGGGAGGGGAGTTTGTCTCCTCCGGTTGTGAGTAGGGATCCGGATGACTGGTCCAGTCTCAGTTGTATGCCATATTGGCTTTATCGGAGGCGGCTCAGGCCTTGGTGTAACACCCCGAATAACTGCTCCACTGGTACTGGCTGCAGGAGTCTTCTTTCTGCTTTTTATGGGTATCATCTGCCATCCTTCCTGATCTTTCTGCGGGGTGAGGAAGCAAGCTTCATAGGTATGCTTGGTGCATTCTTCAACGGCCTCCTTGGGCAGCTGTTGGTAGACTGAGATCATATTGGCAGCCATTCTCCAGGGTGGAGGCTCATGTGGATGGGGCGGCTTTACCTGGTAATCTCCCAGCTGCAGCTCACCTTTCTTGACCATTCCTTCCATGATATCTTTGAAGACATAACAATCTTCAATTGCGTGCCCCAGCGCACGGTGAAATGGACAGAACAGCGGATCGTCTTTCTTTGCTGCATCTGCTGGCCTTTTGGGTTCAGGCAATGTTACCTTATTGAACTTATATGCCCAGTTGAATAGTGCGGCCGTCTTATCTTTCGGGAAGGAATATGCTTTTCTCATCTTGTCTCTCAGAGAGACTTTATCCTTCCTTTCTGCTGTATCTGCCAGCGGGGGAGCTTCATCTGCCCCTTTCTTCCCCTTCTGCTGCTCGAAGGTTCTGAAATCGACGGTGTTGGCCTCGGAGTGTGATGGCCGTCGCTCATTGGATTTTCCCTTCAGCATAGTGGGAGCATTGGCGGTCGGACGCTTGGACAAGAACGTCTCGACCTCGGCCACTATATTGTTCAATCGGTCAAATGTTCTGACATCTGCACCGATCATCTTTTCTAGCACCTCCCTTCTGAGGCTCTGCTTGCATATCTGCACCGCATCTTCCTGATGAGGAGGCCTTCGGCATCTCATGGCTAAGTTCCTCCACCTTTTGATGTAGTCCAGTGCAGTCTCATCTTGTTTCTGCCTGGTTGCATATAGTTCTGCTATCGTGATTTCCCTTTCCGTGACATGAAATCTGTCACGAAATTTTCTCTGCATATCAGGCCAATCAGCCACTGACCCAGCTGGCAGGCTTGAGTACCATTCAAAGGCCAACCCAGTGAGGGATGAGCCAAAGAACTTGAGCAGATAAGCTTCATCGACTGCTAGGTCGCCCATAATTGTAGTGTAGTAGGCTATATGCTCCCTGGGGGAGCCCTGGCCATTGAATTTCTCAAACTTTGGCGGCTTACTGATGCCTGGAGGCAGTCTTTTGGCAGCGTACTGGGGAGGATATGGTACCCTGTACACATCATAGGCACTAGTATCATTTCCAGTCTTTTCTGAAAGCTTCATTTCAACAATTCTTTCAATCATCTGCTTGTGGGCTACAGCTGGATCTATATCTTCTGGAAAGAAGTGGGCTTGTTGCTGGCTGTGAGGAGTTGTCATCACAGTGGCGCGCAAGATGGGCGCGGTAGGCTGTGTCTGGGACACGGAGGGCTGAGTCACTGTCTGCTGTGGAATAGGTTGGCTTGGTGCTTTGCCCTTATCAGCTAGGAGGGGGTTAGCTGGAATAGCCGTCTCTACTGAGCTGGATGTCTGCCCCACAGGTTCAGCTTGCTTTGAGACTGATGTAGCTTCCTGTCTCTCATTGAGCTGTCTTCGGAGAGTATTGATCTCCTGTTGGTATCTTCTGAACATCATCTGGATCATGGGATCCATGGTTGATGGGATTTGTATATCTTCAGAAGTCCCTTCAGCATCATCAACGAAGGGGTTATCTCCATCTTCTGTTGTTACCACATTAACTGTCATAGTGGTAATCCTGCGGGCTTCATCATCAATTTTCATTTTATCCTTTGCGGCCTGGCCTCTTCTTGTGACAGGACCAGGTCTAGTTGCCAGCCTGAGCAATTCATCTGGCTGAGTTGGTAGTATATCTTGCCCCCTGGCCAGTCCAGCCATGTTGCAGGCGAAGATTTACATCTTTCCTTTTCGCCTGTAGACCTTTCTTTTTATTTGGCTAGGATATCTGAGCCGGTCAAAGACCGATATTCTTTCTTTGTCTTCTTCCCCGTGCTGGTCTTCTTCATTATATCTGGCCCTGAGGCCTTCTTCATAGTCATTCGAATCGGAGGAGGAGGCTCCGATCATCATTTCTTGGAAGGCTTCTTCTTCTTCATCATCCCTGGTGCCCAAGGCACGGGATAGTCTTTGCTGACCTAGGGCAGAGCTCCCTAGGTAGTGGAAGTAGTCTTGGACTACTTGCTTTGTCTCCTCTGGGTCGCGCCTTTGCGGCTCAGGTTGGAGCATCAGTCTGTCCTGGGCCTTTTGTTGCCAGGCCAGTCTCGTCACCCGAGCATTCAGATGCTCGGCCCTGGGATATTTGAAGATATCAGCCTGTCTGGCACAGGCTCCTGATCTTCTTGCAGTAATCATAGTGACTGGTTCACTTCTTCTCACATTGCCAACTTGACAGCGGTTGGCAGCAGCATTGTGGATCTTCTCTTCCCATCTCTTGCCCCTGGCCATGGGATGGGTGGTAGTGAAGTTTTCTTTTGTTTCATATCTTCTACCCCTCAACAAGGGGCGAACAGCGGTCATATTTCTTTCTTGACCCTCAATCTCATCTCTCCTTCCCCAGGTCCTGGGGTAGACAGTAGTAGCATTTCCTTCATCTCTCTTCATTTCCCTTCTGCCCCCTGCTCTGAGGCGGGCGATAGTGACATCAGTAAGGTTCTTTCTGTCTTCAGCTGGGGCCCAGCCTTGGATCTTCTTCGGTCGCCAGACCTGTTTGCATTTTGCTGGCTTGGGCGCCAGCGGCTTCTTTTCAGCAGCCTCCCAGTTGGCCCTCCTAGTGGCCAAAACTTGGAATTGGTTGTTAGTTGGGATGGTTGGGACAATTCTGTCCGGCCGGACTCCCCTGGGACGACCGTCAAGGTTCGCCCTAATAGCACCCATCATTATCGTCTTTCCAGAATTGGAAAGGCAACGATCAACAGCAATAGACCGGCTCCTCCGGTTGGTTTTCTTCCCCTTCTGGGCAGCAGTGGGGACCATGTCTCTTTTCTGGACATGATGGACGTAGCAGGCGACGGCCGTGGGGGCCGTTTTCTTCGGTAAGCCATCCTTGCAGTCAGCGGTCTTCACCGGGGCGCTTGCAGCAGCGCCTTGCTCATCGTTATTGACCTGTAGAAGGTCGGTGTAGACAACGCCCAAGCAGTTGGGCAGCCCGATAGCTGGAGGAAACGAACCGAATGCTAGTGGTACCGCCAGGTACCCCTCCTGGACATGCATGTCCACCGGTTGCTTGTCGAAGCATACAGACGTGATTTGTGTTGTCATCGTAGTTTCTTGGAAGTAAGGAAGCACACGGAATCAGAATTTTGAGGGGGGGCCCGTGGGGCCTCCTATTTTGGCGTAAAGATGAAGGGAGACTTGGTCCCACCGGGCGTGCCAGACTTGTGGACGCTGGATTTTTATTTATATTTATTTATTTTATTTTATTGGATTGATTTATCATTTATTGATTTATTTATTTATTGGTTCATTGGCGTGCCAGTCACCGAAGTGACAATTTTATTGTGCGCTCGATCTGACATGGTCAGTCGATTGTGAGTGATCGTGTCTGGACTAGAAGTCCGTCATACCATGAACGTTATGACGTTAATTACATCCTTCTAAGGAAGGACAACCCTTGATTAAACGCTAAAATAGGAGGCCTCGTAAGGCGAACAGATGTTCACATGCTTAATTTTAAACTTCCTACCAGGGCCAGGGAGGCGGGTAAGATAATAACATCAACTACAGAAACAGACTAGATCGTGTGATTGGCGGTTCAAAACAGTTATACTTGGTGGGAACAAGGAGATAGAAGATGTCCACCACGGAAAGGCAGAGCCATGACCATGATATAGGTTTAAAGCTTCGATCGGTATTTCGACAACCTTTCCTCTTAATCTGGGTTACGCCCAGAGGGAAATAGGCTATCACCCATGGAGTGCCGAGGTGAAAGCCGAGAGAAAGAGAGAGATCAAGCCTCTCGACCCCTATATACGGACTATAGGGTAATGTATGATCTTCCCTTCGGAAAGCTAGCGGGACTCATGCAGTGACAGAATCCACACGAGTAAGAGGGGTTGTTCATAAATCCGATGGCGGAGGATAAGGGAATCCAGTTTCCTTTTAAATTTATCCCCGGGCCAGATATGATGACTCATAGGCATCCCTGGATGGGCTGAGTTAAAGTAATGGGGGGGAGGGTTCAATTATATGGAGGAGTAGGCTCCTGGGGCAGATTGGGTGTGCATATAGGTTCCTGGCGCCAGAAGAATGCCAGTGGGTTAGGTTCTCGGCGCATGAGGATTCAAAGGGGGTTAGGTTCTCGGCGCATGAGGATGCAGAGAGGGCTCCCGGCGCGCAGGGAAGAAGGCCAAGGCGTAGGGGCTCCCGGCGTGCAGGAGAGGAGATATTCCTGGTGGTTCTCGGCGCCTGAAGAAGTGGCGCCGGGAGCTGTTCACCCGGTTCACTGTAGGCTGGGCCGAGAGGTGTGAGGGCGCCGGGACAAGAAACAGAGCTTACGGTACTCTGTTTTGGGTTTCATATTGGTTAGGGTTGAGGCAAATGGGCCCTAGGGCATTGAATGGCTCAATTCACTAGACTTCGACCTGTTTTGGTATAGGTTCCCAAGGAAGGCCGGGAACATAAAAAGATTGGGAGGGGAACAATAGGGTATAAGGAGCCTCTGTCACCACTGATAGATAAGGTCCCGGGGATGGGTTTCATGTCATCTCTGGCATCCTGGGAGAATTTTGACAGCATCTCCTCTGGACTTAACATTTGCCAGGGAATGATAGACAATCACCCACTGAATGTCGGGGTGAAAGCCAAAAATAGAGGGGTATGGAACCCCTGGTGCCTGTGTATGCTTGGAGCAATATCTTGATATCCCTTTTGAGACCGTAGAAGCTTATGCAGTGGCAGAGCTTCCTTGGTCTGAGGGTTTATAAAAGCCGATCGAGTTCGAGAAACCGCGTAGAAAAAGGGGAGTTGCTCCCACTAGTTGTCGTCCCCGAGGTGCGTGTGATGGCCCGAGGCATCCCTTGACAGAGGGTAGGGTTCTGTTGAGCAGCTCACAAGGGTATTTTTAGGGTTTTTTAGTAGCAGCAAGGGTTTTAAGACTTGAAGAAGGTTTTTGGCTTGAAAAGGGGGGTTCCCGGCGCCAAAACCTTCGCGCCGGGAAGAGTCCTTCAGAAGTCATTATTGGGCGCGCCGGGGAGCAAATGGCAAGAGCTCTCAGCGCAGGAAGCTTCGCGCCGGGAGGAATCCTCCCAGGTTACTGTTCAGCGCGCTGGGAAGCAAATGCAAAGGGGATTGTAGCCGTGCCAGGAAGGCTACTTCGTGGGGTTTGGGCTCTGGTGACTGGCCAGAGGGAAGCCCTCGGCGTGGGTAGAATGGGGTAATCGGCGCGGAAAGACCCGCGCCGAGGGCTGTTCACCTATTTCACTGTTCTGGAGGCCGAAATGGTGAGGGCACCGAGAGGGGTTCAGGGTTTTACGGTACTCTATTTTTGGTTTTAATGGTGGTTTGGGCAGAAACTGACGGACTCTATGGGCTCTAAACTGCTCAAGGCATCCACTCTGAGTTGGATTAGGTCTAGAATTCAAAGGAGTATTAGGGTTCGAGAGGCATCTGGGAGGCCGAAGTCTGAATGCCCCTGTCCATCGCCATTATCACGCAGAGCTTGGGGACAAACTTGATATGGTCATTCGTCACCCTGGGAGCCAAGAGATGGCTGTCTCTGGCCCCAGAGGCGACTTCGATGACATCAACGGATAAAGCACGCGCGCTTAGAACCCCGGAGTTTCTCAAGCTTCGATCATTGCATAGCACGGCTCCATCCCAGCAGCCAAGGGATAGTCTGTTCCGGGCTCTGGGGTGAGCACTGATGGTGCTACGAAGCAGAGAAAAGAAACAGGCAAATCGGATCATCATACTACTGGTTTACAGATAACACAGGGAAGGGCAATAGGGCTTCGGAAGAAGCAAAAATCAGGCTCAAACTATAACCCATCATACATATATATCCATTCGTTTGGCGATGCCCATCACGGAAGACACATGGTGAGAAAACCCATATGAAACACCATTCCAATACTCAAACCGATTACAGGGAGAGAGTGAGGGAAAGGGGAACAGTCAGATGCCGAGATGTCTCGGCTACATTGCATGAATCAAGATAAAACTTGGAACAATCACATGAAGCAGAAGAAAAGAGAAAACAAACATGGGGGAGGGCGGAGCATTGACTCCTCTCCCTCCCCCGATGCCCACCTGGAGCTTCTTCCCTTGGGATCGGTCTCTTCTCTCTTTCTTTTTTTTAGCGGAGGAGCTCTCTCTCTCTCTGGTCTCTTCTCTTTTCTTTCTTTTCGATCGATGGCCTGGCTTCCGATCCCCTCCCCATTTCAAAGAGGGTTTGCTTTTATAGCTCTCATCCCTCTGTCCTCTCGGTGGAGGGCAGTCGGTGCGGCTGGTTCCATTCGAGACATCTCCCGACGCGACAAGTAGCCCCCTGTGGAGGTTCCCGGCGCCATTATCAGAAGCCCAAATGGCCGGCCCATCTAGTGCCTTCAGGCCTCATACGTGCCTTAGGCTTCTCTTTATATATATATTTTTTTGAATTAATCTTCATCAGAACCGAATAAGGCCCCCTTTAGTAGAGACATGACTTTGTTGAGATCGTCTTGAGGCTCAATCAGTGAACAAACTGGGGTTTAATCAGTATTACCATCTGAATGACGACAAAACTGGGTATGTTTCATCGGCATTGTCATCCGAACGGTGACAAGACCGGACATCAGCTTCAGTCTGACAGACTTCGGCCGGGTGTGTAATCTGTGGAGAGGATTCTTCATTTGTCCTGACTTTGCAAAAGCCTTCGCAATCTTCATTTGTCGGCTCCGGCTTCTCATCAGAGTGTGCTTGGAGGTCTTATCAGTCGAATGACTGCTGCTTTATCAGTGCTGCCGTTTGACTGACGATGGCACCGGACATCAGCTCGGCTGGCGGAGACTTCAACCGGGTAAACGGCTGTCGAGCTTCATCAGTGGTCTTCCACTGTTGGTCTGATCTTCTTTTCAGTTATGCTTCCACCCCTGTTCATTTTCAAGGTGTCAACAGACGCTACCACAAAGCAAGGGGGCCCACGGAAACTAGCTTAAAAACCATCAACCGAGAACTGTCCCGCCACCACTCCCAGGTGGGCCGACACACCGGAAGGTGTCGTCAGGCTACGACTAGTGGAGGATCACTAGACACAGAGACTCAAAACAGTGAACACCGAAGTACAAACAGGGTAAACACACACATGTCGCACGTACTATGGAGCATAATGCAGTTCACAACTGCTGCCAGACTCAGGACAGTCAACTAGACCTGCTGATAACGATCCTTGAGTCACAAGACTCAAGTCAAGATCGTCGCACATCACAGCAACACGCTGTTAATCAGCCTAGTCCCTAAGCCAAAATCCATGGTAAACACATTATGGAAAATGGTACACAACAGCCGGATCCACAATAATAATAATAATAATGAGTCCTCGGCCTCTGAGCGGCACAACAGACTCACAATTCTATATAACATGAAACACGGAACATGAGGGATCACTGAAAGTCCTCAAACCACATGACACATAAACCGAGGTAAGACACTACTTCTAAGTGCCCAAAACCATGTCTCGATCCTTACAGGATAGACGAGACACTGACGAGGTCACGTGTCAACCACTGGGTCACAACCGGGTTGACCAGAAACCATAATGACCCTCGAAATAATACAAAACACTACTCGGTACAATGGCACTCTCAGACTCCCAACAACATGGTCATAGCCCTCATAGGACGTCCAAGACATCCACGGAACAATGGGCTACCCAAGGGGTCAAAGCCACATTAACCGGAACCAAACCAACACAAAGGAACACTCTGGGTAGGTGGCGGTCTTACCCCTGGCCGCTAGACCAACCTGGCGGTCATCCAAAGGGCCCCTACCCTCAAGAAATCCTAGATATAAAAACCACAAAAATAGGAGCCTTGCAGTTTGCCTGAGGCCACTACTGACACCAGACGGTCTCCTCAGGGCCGCAAGATGAACCTAGCGGTCATGACCTGGCCGCTATGCCCAGTCAACCCCCAAAACAGTCAAACCAACTTAACCACCTAACGGTCTACCTAGGACCATTTTCTAGGGAATGGCGGTCACCCCAAGGCTGCCAAGGACCCCATGCGGTCGAGACTAGACCGCTAGCCCGAACCTACTTAAAACCAGTAAACCGACATAAAACGTTGCCTAGCGGTCTCCCAAGGGCTGCTAATGTTGGAATAACGGAGGTGCTAGACATAGATTCAGAGGGGTTGGGTGAATGAATCCCCTTTAAAAATGTGGAATTAAAATTTTCTCTGAAGGATTTGTGCTGAAATAATACTCGATGGCTCAGTTAAACAGTGGTTCTATTGAAGTTCACACTCAAACAATTAGAGTACTCAGAATGATGTATGTTAACCAGATGCAATTGAAAGGAGCCTAAGCATACATCTACCATGAAGCAGTAATGCAAAGCAAATCACAATACACTGAGAATTTTTAGATGGTTCGGTCTGCTACCACAGACCTACGTCCATCCCCCACTCAAACCTGAGTGAGGCTTCTACTGACTCACAGTTTGAATCATTTGTTAGGGTGCAAGGCCCGGATACAGAGGGGGGGGGGGGTGAATGTATCCCTCTTCGAATATTGCCTAATTAAATCTCTAATGCTCAGATATGCGGAATTAAAAACTGTTGCAGAAATATACTGAGAATACTTAGAAGGATCAAAGCAAGACAACAATTCAATTAGCCCTCACACGATCCTAAGCAAGCATCTAATGAGCGCAGCAATGAAAAGAACACATAAGGAAAAATAGACCACAAGTGAACACCAGGATTTTTTAGGTGGTTCGGTCCACAGACCTACGTCCACCCCTCACTCCAAACCGGAGTGAGGCTTCCACTAGCAAGGCTAGAACAGCAGACTCAGTCTGCAACAATTGCTGCCTAACAGCTTGACAAACCGAGGGAAATAAATCCCTCAACCCAAGCTCTGCAACCCACAGAAGCTTGACACCTGGACTTGCTACCCACAAGACCAGAACCGGAGACGAATCTCCCTTCCTCCAAACCGGAGGGGAATTGCTAGTGACAGCCCGTCATTGGCAAACCAGAGATCACAGATCTCTCTTCCTCTGCGAACCCAGAGGGAACCCACAAGTGACTCCCAGCCACTTGCAACCCAGAGGTCTCGGACCTCTCTTCCTCCACACCAGAGGGAAACATTGATGACACACAGTCACCAGCAAACCGGAGAAACAACTCTCCCTTCTCCTGAGACCACAGGAGGAACCCCGATCCCAAAACAAGGGAATCGGAAGAACAATGATCAGATGAAAGGAAAAAACAATAAATGAAAACACAGCGACTGAAAGCTGGAAAATGAAATGCACAAGGTAGCTCTCGTAGGAGCAAACTGGATTGGATCTGATCCAAAGTCCAGTGAAGACAATGAAGCTTCTCTTCTTCTTCACGAGCTCTCTATCTCACTCTTTCTCTTTTTCTTTTTCTTCTTCTGCTCTCTCACTCTGTCTCTCATCTTCTCTCATCTTCTTCTTTTCTTTCTTCTGCTACTCTCTTGATCTCTCTTCTTCTCTGCTGCACTTCTCTTCTTCTCTCGATCTCTTCTCAATCAGTCTTCTTCTGAGGAAGAAGCTTCGTATTTATAGCAGCAGCAACTAGGGCGTGTGTAGGGCTTGTGCCCTCTTTGTCCTCGGATCACGTGCCAGGTGCCAACCTCAGATCACGTGCCCAGACATCTTTCTTCTTGAAGGATATACCTGTCAAACAGTCATAAGAGAATATTAGAGAGATGTAAAGACTTGCTGGGTAACTCAAGACCGCCGTGTGCAAACTTAGTATGAAAGATGCATATGCAATAGAATGTATAGACTTAGAAATAAAGAGTGTACATACTTTATCTTGAAGGAGATGCACATATGCACTGAAGTGTGTACAGTCTTCTTTAAAGAATGTTCAGACTTTAAGTGCTTGTGTATGCATGAAACAATTGAATATATAGACTTTGAATATGAATCCTTGGACATGCCTTCAACGAGTGTGCAGACTCTGCGTGCACCATTGTGTAGACTTAGTGTTTGTGTGCAAAACAGACTTTGTGTGTGATGTGCAGACTTGCTATGTGTCATGTGTGCAGACTCTGCATGCAAGACAGTTTAATGCAGTATGCATATAGTAAAGTGTGCACAACAAACATAAATGATTAGGCACCCAAGGTATGTACAGACCTTTTATGCTCGCAACAAGACAATGTATAGACTGTTATCATGATGCACAAACATATCAACAGAGTGTGTAGACATTGAATGCACGATAACGAGTGTATAGACATGCTAAGTCATCAAGCTACGTGCAGACAACAAACTTTGTATAGACTTCACTTGTGCCTGAAACAGAACAATGTACAGACTTGGTCTTGCGACCATAGGCTGTACATACTTTGACTCACATATGCATACATACGCTAAGTGAGATGGTGGATGTACAGACTTGCTGAGATAATGCATGGACATAACAGAAGAATGTGCATACTTGAAGTGAATGCATGGACTATGCACAACGAATGTATAGACTTGCTCATGGACTAGCTCATGGACTATGCACAGCGAATGTATATACTTGCTCATGGATTATGCACAGCGAATGTATAGACTTGCTGTAAGGAATGTGCAGACTTGGTGGAAGTGCTAAAACATTGAGTGTAGGTAAAGATGAGGAATGTATAGACTTGCTCAGTTCCGCTGCATGAAGCAAGGCAATGTATGGACTTGCCAATGTACAGACTTGCCGATGTGCGCTAATGCACAAAGGCTTGGTCCGATGTACAAACTTGCCGATGTACAGACTTAGTGCATGAAGCAAGGCAAACGGATGTATAGACTTAGCATGAGACGCTAAGTGAGATGGTGCACAATGTATAGACTTAATATGCATGAAGCACATGATGCAGCTAGACCCTGTACAGACTTATCAATGTGTAGACTTGCACATGATACAGCTAGACCCTGTACAGACTTATCAATGTGTAGACTTGCACACGATGCAATAAGACTCTATACAGACTTGGCCAATGTACAGACTTAGCAGTATAGCATGATGGCGAGTGTGTAGACTTCATCTAACAAGGTTCAGGCATGCTGTCAACTCTGTACAGACTTTATCCAATGTACAGAATCTGAACGCGTGCATGCTATGCGATGTATAGACTTGCCAACAAGCAGTGTATGGACTTAACAGCTAGGAATGTGTAGCCTTTGTGTAATAACCAAGCAATGTGTAGACTTGCTAAAAAGGAATGTGTAGACTTGCTGTAGTGATGCATGAATGTTACAGCAAGGAATGTATAGACTATATGGCGTGTAAGCGACCTGATGTACAGACTCTGTTAATGCACTGATGCATGGATAACACATTCATATGCCAAAAGCAGAACTATCATTCAGACACAGATGTTCATGATATGCAATCATCAAAATCATAGTGTTCAAAATCATGTCACAGATGTTCAGATAATTCATAGTGTTTGCTATCATCAAAATCACAGGGGCACAACACCATTGACCATCACAACTTGCTTACACCGCTGAGTAACACAGTTTACTTCCGCTGAGCATCACAGCTTGCCACAGCTGAGCATCACAGCTTGATTCCGCTGAGCAACACAGCTTGCTTCCGCTGAGCATCACAACATGCTACAGCTGAGCATCATAGCTTGCTATCCGAGGATCACACCTCGCCTGCTGAGCAACATAACTTGCTTAAAATGGTAAAGAAAACAAAGAATGAAACCAAAAGAGAAATGAAAAATAATATAGGTCACACAGGAGTGATCCAAAAATTGATGAAAACACAGATCCTTGAGCTCACACTTCCCTTCTATTCTCTCTTGCTCACTCTCTTTTTCTTTCTCTGCTTACACTCTCTTTACCCTCAAACTTCTTCTGATGTTACGATGCTCTGTTTTTCTCTTTCTCATTCTTCTTCCTTCAGTGAACTCTCTCTCACTCACTCTAAATCCAATTCTTCTTCATGAACTCTCTGGCTCCAGTACTCTCCTACTCCTTTCCTCTTCTTCTGATCTTCCCCTTTTCTTCTGTTGTCTGTGTTGTTTCATTTGAGCGATCAGGCCTCTATTTATAGGCTCGTGAGAGATTGGGCGCGTGGAAAACATGTTCCCGCCAAAGGAACTTTGAAAAAATGTACTGCTGGATGTCCACGTATCAGATGAAGATGAGGTGCTTTACACGTGTCAGATTCCTCCTGTTTAAGGTTCCAGCCTGCCTTGGATCACGTGTCCTATTATTTGAGCCTCGAGCCATGTGACTGTTCTGAGTGTAAATCTTCCTGCCTCTTATGTGTTTGTCACTGGATCCTTCAGTGACTTAAACCTGTCAACATGGTAAAAGGCATTTAATCAAATACCTTATCTATGATAAAGAGAATTCATGCTTGTTGTGTATGTGATTTTGATGCTTACAAAAGGATCTATTCATCCCCCTCTAGATCCGTGTTCCTGCACTACGGGACCCAACAATGCTTAATCAAATTCAGAGAACTTAATTGCTCAGATCAAACATATGCAGATATATTAAGTGAAATTCCTAGAACATAGACTTAATGATTTAGAATCAGTGTATGCAACGACCTGGACATTGCATGTGCATAAACTTCACATGTGCTTACGCCACAAATTCATCATATGCACAGACCTTATTATGTGTATGCACAGACTTTGAATTGCATGTGCCCAGACCTATACCATGCATATGCGTAGACCTTAGTCATCAGACAATGCATGTGCACAGACCTACTTTATGCATGTGAACAGACCCAGACTTCATGTGCATAGACCTCAAACAACATGTGCATAGACCTAGACATCATGTGCACAGATCTCAAATAGCATGTGCACAGACCTAGTCTTCATGTGCACATACCTACTTTATGCATGTACACAGACCTAGACTTCATGTGCACAGACCTACTTTATGCATGTGCACAGACCTAGAATGAATATGCTCTGACCTGAGCAAAAATGCTCTGACCTTGTACGAACATGTGCTCTGACTTATAAGAAGGTGCTCCGACCTTTGACCCAAAATGTCTACATGTGCACCGACTTCGAATGCACATGCTCTAACCTACTTATGCTACCTTGTTCATATGCTCTGACTTGATGCGTTAAAAGAATTCATGTGCACCGACTAGAACATGCAATTTTGTACATATGCTCAGACCTGACTATGCAGACTTGTACATATGCTCAGACCTGACTATGCAGACTTGTACATATGCTCAGACCTGACTATGCAGATTTGTACATATGCTCAGACCTAACTATGCAGACTTGTACATATGCTCAGACCTGAATATGCAGATTTGTACATATGCTCAGACCTGACTATGCATATTTGCACATATGCTCAGACCTTAGTGTGCACATATGCTCAGACTTGTATGAGTATGCTCTGACCTGATCAAAGATGCTAAGACATTCATGCTGCATGTGCTCAGACTTTATATGCAGCACTGAACATGTGCACCGACCTTTGTATGCAACAATGACAATGTGCACCGACCTTTTCATGCAGCACTTTCTTCATGTGCACTGACCTTACATGCAACACTATGAGCATGCACCGACCTACATATACAACACTATGAACATGCACCGACCTTCATATGAAGAAACATGAATGTGCACCGACCTTACCTGTTCACAGAGAAGGTATATGCACCAACCTTTACGCTTTAGACTTGGATGTATATTGACCTTACCTGTCAAAGAGCTGACTCACAATTTGATCAGTTGACCTGTTGTCAGTTCTTGAACAGTGGCATTGACCTACGTTGACTTTCTTTTCATGACTTTTTGAGTCATCTTCAGAGCCCGTTCTGACATATTTCATACTTCTATATATGTGATGAGATCATTAATTCATGTATCAAGGTTTTATCATCAAGGTTAAATATAATGACATAATAGTTGACATCATCAACACCTCAGAGACACAACAGCTAAAACCAGCCTTGCGGTCGGTCGTGTGACCGCTAAACCAAACTGACAAAGGACTCCACCTAACGGTCTCCAATGGACCGCCAAGCAACCTCTTGCGGTCTCTGGTAGGACCGCTAAGCCGTTCCGACGGAAAAACCATAGAACTACTAAAAGCCCAGTTTTTCCACGCCCCAATCACGTCTAAACGATGGGGAAACAACCCTAACGTTGATAACATCATTACACAAGCCAGAATGGATCAAACCATCCGCAAAAACACAAGAAATGGGCGATTCCCATGAATCGACCCAAAATGACTCACATGGACAGTCGGCTCATACCGGCTCCGATTCTCAACCAAATGCAGTAAAACTGGCGGGAAAAGATTCCCAACATGCTAGGGGTTCAAATGAAACCATTTAAACTACAAACCGTCGCACACACAAACGAATGAAAGAGTACTACGCAGACCCGAAAGTGAACTCCCACCTAGGCACTTGCCGCACGGAGTGTTACGTATCGCCGTCCCCCGGGTCCTGTGGCGTTACATATCGCCGTCCCACAGAACGAACCGGCCGAATCATAGGATTTCAACCAAGGTGTTATGTATCGCCGTCCCTTGGGTTCTTTTACTTCTGCGACATTATGTATCGCCGTCCCGCAGAAGGGACTGAAGTCCAACCTCACAGAATGCTACTGTTTTCCATTCATAACATTCACATCGCATTCACATTCATATTCATATTACAATATTCGTACCATACTTTAATCTTATGTTATCATAATGTAAGCATGCTTCCATATGGTTTACGTGGGCTAATCATACTCATAAGCTTAATGTTGTGAAATAGAACATGATCAAGTTACCAGCAAGGTTTCCGTATAAAAGAAGACATGTTTATTTCTAGGTTACACATGCGTAGAAAATAATTCATAACTACAAGTGCAGAATTTTTGTGAGCACGAAATTTGTACAGTGAGTTACTAACTTAGTCTTCCATCATTTTTCAATTTTTCAGATTTTTCTGAATTAGAATGGCCTCTCAAAACCCTCTTTTTCTAGGTTTCTGGAAATTGGGACAGAGCCCCAGGTGCGTCGACACAGTCCAAGACTGTGTCGACACAGCCTTGCAGCTTTCGAAGGGGTGCATCGACCCAGCCAGGGGCTGCATCGACGCAGTCAATCCTCTGAAAGAGGCTGCGTCGATGCAGCCAAGAGCTGCGTCGACGCGGTCAGTACATAGACCCTAATCTTCGAAAAAAACTCAGAGGAACCTCACGAAAGCATGTAACTTGATGGAAAAACCAGAAAATAAACATAGTAGTCGATCCCACATATCCTTAGTCCCTCTTTAACGTATAGAAACTATTTAGAAATCGTTCTAATGCATCGTTGACCCCTAAGATTTGAGGATAGGTGCCTACCTTCAAGGTGTTAATCCGACGATCCGGGGATGAGATCCACATCCCAGATCCTCCCAAAGCTTTTCTCATCGTCCTAGGCACTGTAGGATTATCCTCCACACACTTGATTGTCCACCCCTCGCAGAGTCAAGGTCCCTCACCCCGTTCTCACTCAAGAAGGATGGTAGAGGGTGGAGAGTTGAAGAGAAGGGTTGTTAAAGGCTTACTACCTAGAAAACCACCTCCTTATATGATTTTCAAGCCTCCCTAGGTTTTTGCCCATGACCCACAAGGCTTAATCCCACTCCCAAGGTCACTGGTTGGAGAGAAGTTAATGCCATGCACCTCTTCGGGTTTGAACAGACATGACCCTTCGTCTATCAGTCATAAATGCAGGTGGCCGCGCTCTTCTATTGAGATATGGGTTGGGACGTCTTCAGGTGAAGTTGAGAGGACTTCCAGATCTAACCTTGGGATGTGGTTTCATTGAATTTCATCAACCCTAGCACGAGTTATGAGTTTTGCAAGATTAACATTTACTCTCCCCCGTTCGAGTCGCAACCTTTCGGTAGCCCGAGGTAATTCGAGTATAACACCAATATCTAGGTAGAATTTTGCCTCGATCTCAACAAAGAAGATGTAGCTAGCATCCCATTCGAGATTATGGCCTTAGTTTCAAGTCATTTAAATAACTACAAGTGAAGTTATGAATTTCTAATTAATTATGTGTGAATTTTCCCCAGCAGTCACACCTCTACGTGACGATTGGTAACCATGGGCTTAGAACCTTGGGTTCTGGTGCGAATTGGGTTTCCACCTCAACAGAAGAGTTCGGGTAACGGCCCCAAACTTTCTAATGAACTTGGTTTCAGCCCATTTGGTTGACTATGGGCCAAGATGACCTTATTTCAACAGAGGATAATGTTTTCTGTAACTGTTTCGACCTATTATCATAAACTCCCTCTTATCGCCTGTTAGGCCTATTTTTCAGAAGTTATAATCATCATCCAAGTTGTTCTTTACCCAAAGGCTGTTGCATGGGCTTTGGTTTCACCTAATTCTGACCTTCCTAGGTTGAGTTATGAAATTCCCTAAAGATCTCCCAATTTTTCGTTTAAATTTTTGGTTCATTGTGTTAATGGTCTTGAATTGTACCCAACTGGTCAGTGCCCAATTGATGGTTCTAACATCCTCTCCCCCTTAAAAATAATTTCATCCTTAAAATTAGCTTGAAATTCAAGACTACTTATTGAATAGTTGAGGATATTCTTGACGCATCTTGTCCTCCGGTTCCCATGTTGCTTCCTCGGAATGAGAATTCCTCCATAACACATTCACTAGCCGGATAGTTTTATTCCTCAACACATGTTCCTTCTAGTCTATGATCTCACTGGGCCACTCCACATATGACAAATTTGCTCGAACCACCAAGGGTTCATGCTCTATAACATGTGAGGCATCCGGGACATGCTTTATAAGCATGAAGACGTGAAAGACCGGATGTACATGTGAAAAAGTAGGCAGAAGTGCAGGTAGATAAGCCACCTCGCCAACCTTTTACAAACTCTTAAAAGGCCTGATATATTTAGGACTGAGCTTGCCTTTCTTCCCGAATCGCATGACCCCCTTGGTGGGAGACACCTTTAGGAACACATGGTCTCCCTCTACAAATGCTAACTCTCTCCGCCGCTGATATGCATAACTTTTCTGATGGCTTTGGGCTGTGAGGAGTCGCTGTCTGATCATAGATATCTTCTCTGAGCAGTCCTATACCAACTATGGTCCGAAAAGTTGCTTATCACCAGCTTCATACCAACACACTGGTGATATAAGTGGCCGCCCATAGAGTGCATCATAAGGTGCCATTCCGATGGTGGAATGGTAACTATTGTTGTATGCAAATTCAATCAGGGGCAAATGATCGTCCCAATTCCCCTTCCATTCAATACTGCATGCCCTCAGCATATCTTCTAAATGTTGTGCCCCTGTGATTTTGATGATGGTTTTTGATGATTGTTAGTTGATGTGAGTTAATCAGATGTTCAATCATGCTACATGTTAAACTGATGCATAAAGCATTCATTGCTGTGGTTTTGATGATTGATTTGGTTTTGATGACTGGTGTTTGATGTTAATCACTGTGAATCATTGCAATTAAAGTTTCAGACTGTTATCTGCTGCATAAAGCTTTCATATGCATTTACAGAGTCTATACATTGATTGGCAGTAAGTCCACATTGAGCGTCTCATGGAAGTCCATACAGTGCATTGCATTGGCTAAGTGTATACACTGTCAGTCTCATTTAGAGTCAAAGTCCATACATTGGACTGTTACTCACATCGCCTTCAGGCCTCCAAGTCTATACAATGGAGTCGTCAGCTGTGAGGACAGCAAGTCTGTACACTGGCCTTCTTTCATGTTAAACTACAAGTCTACACATTCAACAGTGGTCTTCCAAGTCTGTACAGCGTGAAGTCTACACTTTGGCACTGTAGCTCGCTCGCACAAGTCTATACATTAGACTGTTCTTCAAAGTCTGTACATCAGACTGTACATGGTCTTCGTGCTGTCTCTGTACTTGAGTTTTCGTGTTGTTTCCCCTCACTAACACGAAAAGATCTCGTGTCGTCTGAGCTTACAACACTTCGTGTTGATTTCCATGCTTTACAAGAAAAAGCTGCTAAGAGGTAATACTTCGTGTGTCCGTACTGTTTCTATCTTCGTGTTGGTTTCCCTGAACCTCATGTCATTCTTGCTTCGTGTCCACACCTTGTGTCAGTGTCTGTCTTCGCCTTTGTGTTAAATTCAGCTCGTGTCGTTTTCGTCTTCGAGTTGTTCTTCTACTTCCACCATTTCATCACGTGTCGAGATAGCCGTGTTGTCTTTCACTTCGTGCAGCCTATGTGACTGTGTTGTCCCCATGTCATCCTTAGTTCATGTCGTGCTTGTGTATTTCTGTCTTCGAGTCATTTTTCGCTGGATCTTTACGTCGGTCTAGGTTCAAGTGTCGTTTCACTTCGTGTCATTCTCCTTGCTGTCTATCACCTCGTGGTGTTTTCACAATTATGTCTTCGTGTTAGTTTTTATGTTTTTGTCTTCGTGCTGTTTTCTCTTTAGACTTCGTGTCCTTCTCGCCTTGACCACACTCCGTGTCAACTCTTTGTTATTTCCGTGATCGTGTTGTTCTTCCTATACCTCGTGTCCTTTTATTTTTGTAACCACACTTCGTGTCGGTTTTACTTCTTTATGTCTCCGTGTTGCTTTTTGTATTCGTAACTTCGTAGTGTTTGTTGTTACAGTGACACTTCGTGTCGTTATCGTTTTACTTCGTGTTGTTTTCTTTCTACCTCGTGTCGTTCTCTTTGTAGTATCTGTTTTGTCACCTTTGGACTTCGTGTCGTTTGTCTTGTGACCTCGTGTCGTTTTTGTTCTGTAACCACACTTCGTGTTGGTTACTGTTCTTCTTGTGACTTCGTGTCATGTTTCCAGACCTCGTGTCATTTTCGTGTCATGTTTCCACACTTCGTGTCGTTCATGTTTCGTAACCACACTTCGTGTTGGTTACTGTCGTTCTTGTGACTTTGTGTCGTGTCTCCCAGACCTCATGTCGTTTTCACTCCGTGTCAACTTCGTCTTAGTGTTGTTTTCGTCTTCGTGTCGTTTTTCACTCCGTGTCGATTTCAGTTTTTATCTTCGTGTTGATTTCAACCCGTGTCAATTACTGTTTCGTCTTTGTGTTGTTTTCACTCCGTGTCATTTTTTTGTTCCACTGCGTGCAGAACATTGTAGCACCTCGTGTTGCTTTCTGTGCCACCACCTTGTGTCGTTCTCTTCATTGTGTCTGTTCTGTCACAGTATACCTCGTGTCATTTTCTGTGTGAACCTCATGTCGCTTCTCTCTGTCCTCTAGTTGCATCTCGTGTTATCGTTTATGTCTGTGTGTTTTACTTCGTGTTACTTACTGTTGTACATCGAGTCTTTACTGACTTCGTGTCGTTTTCCCTATTGTGTCTTCGTGTTGTCTCCGTGTCGTTGCTATTTGTTACTTCGTGTTGTTTCGTTTTAACCTCGTTCAGGTTTCTTCTAAAGTGCTATTCTTCTGATAATCTATACAGAGTTGTTCTTTAAATTGATGACTTATCCGATACTCTGTTTTACAGGTGCTTTGATCGTAAAGCTTAAGGCAGCACGTGATCCGAGGCTGGAATGAAGTCTACTGAGAGACTGCCACGTGATCCGAATTTTTAGGGCGGGAGCTGTGGAAGCCACACGCGCCCTAGCTGCTGCTGCTGCTATATATATGAGCCTTCTTCCACAGAAGAAGAGTGATCGAGTTGGTGAGAAGAAGAGTCCATACAGAGAGCCACGATCCAGATAGAAAAAGAAAAGAGAAAGAAGAGAAGAGCAGAGTGTGAGAGATTAGGAGAGCAGAAGAAAGAGAAAGAGAGAGATAGAAGTGTGAGCCGAAGAGTATAGAGGAGCAGAGATCGAGAGAGTGAAAGAGAAGAAGAAGAAGAGAAGAGAAGAGGAAGAAAAGCTTACCTGAAGATCTGTCTACTGGACCGTGGATCAAATCCAGGCCAGTCAGCTCCGTTGAGAGCCACATTGTGCATTTCGTGTTTCAGCTTTCTGTTTGCTGAAGTTATTTTCGTTTATTATTTTTCCTTTGTTTTCTGGTTTGCTGTGCTTTCCGATACTCTGTAGAGAGGTCGGGGTTCCTCCTGTGGATCAGGAGAAGGGAGATCTGATCTCCGGTTGCAAGTAGCTGGGAGCTACTTGTGGGTTCCCTCCGGTTTGGAGGAAGGGAGACTTGTCTCCGGTTCTGGGCTTGTGGATTCAAGTCCAGGGGTCCCTCCGGTTGGAGGAAGAGAGGTCTTCGACCTCTGATTTGCTGGTGACTGGAAGTCACCGGTTGGTTCCCTCCTGGTTTGGAGGAAGAGGGGAGGTTGTTCCCCTGGTCAAGCTGTGTGGCAGCACCTGTTGCAGACTGAGTCTGCGGTTTCTAGCGTGAGCTAGTGGAAGCCACACTCGGGTTGAGTGTGGGGTGGATGTAGGTCTGCTGGACCGAACCACCTAAAAACCCCTTGTACGCTGTGGTTTGATTTGGCTATTTGTGTTTTCGCTAGATGTTTGCATAGGGGCGCTTCTAGTGTTTGCTTACAGGTTGAGTAAATGATTTGATCAGATTTGGTTCTGAGTATTTTTATCTGTCAAGAGAGCGAACTTCTAGTTGAGCTATCTGTTATTAGCACTCTAGTGATCTCACTATGTGTTTATTTAGTTCGGCAACTGCTCATTAGCTTTCAAGTTTGTTTAGTCTGCGAACTAGCATTATTAGTGAGCATAATATTTTTAAATTGGGCATTATTCCTAGAGGGATACATTCACCCCCCCCTCTGTATCCGGGCCTAGCACCCTAACAGTTGGTATCAGAGAGGGTGTCTGCATACAAGGTCCAGCGACCTGCAGATCGATCTTGCGGTCTTAGGTGCTAATTTGCTTTTAGTGCATCAATATTCCTGTTGCATTAAACTGTTGTGCCGTCATGGCTCATCCTCCACTATTCAGTAGTTCAAATATTCAATTCTGGCTATATCGTATGCACAAGCATGTTAACTCTATTAATCCACAATTGTGGAAGGTTATCTCTCACAGTCCACATGAACTTCCAAAGGATAAGTCCAAGTGGACTCATGTCCACAAGTTGAAAAATGATGATAATGTGAGAGCTCTAAATTTAATGAAGGCTGCAATCGATTCTGATGATTTTTCCTCTTTCTCAGATTGTAGCACTGCAAAGGAAATGTTTGATAGAGTGACTACAACACACGTGGAACAGGGAGAAAAATGTCTCATGGCAAGAAGGAGTGATCAATCAGATGAGTCCTCATCCCAGGTAAACTCTGAAACCGAGGATATTAGTCATGATGATTTAGTTGCCATGCATGAGCATCTACTTGAAAAATATGAAAGAGTTAAGTCAGAAAAGAGAAAATTAAGAAAAGAGAAAAATGCTGAAATCACAAGTCTAAAGGTTGAAAATGAAAATCTAAAATCTGAACTGAAATTGAAAGAAGAATTTGAAAATAAGATGATTGAAGAAAATTCTCATCTAAAAGATCAAAATAAAAAGCTAATGGTTCTTAATACTGTCTTCTCTGAAAGATGGTTGTCAATTGAAAAAGGAAAAACTGTTGTGAAGGAAAATGAGAACAACATTGAAATAATGGTTCAACAAGAAAATGAAACTCTGAAGAACCTGAATGATGCTTTGCAACAACAGCTGATTGTTTGTGAATCTGAGCTATCCAAGTATGAAGCGAATATTACTTCATTGAATTCTGAGATTGAAGATATGAAAAATTCCTTGTCAAAATTTGTTAAAGGAAAAGACAACTTGAATAAGCTGCTTGGTTCTAAAGTGAATTTTCAGAAAGAAGGACTTGGGTATGTGCATGTTAATAAGAAAGTGAATGAAAAGAAGAAGTCAACTGTATTCGTAAAAAGCTCTGAACAAGCTAATCAATCTAGTTCTTCTATGTTTCAATTCACTGCTAAGAAGGCTGAAAATTCAGATAAGAAACAGGAAAAGATTCAAAAACAAAAGGAAAATGCTGATTTGGATAAGTCCAAATATGTCTCTGATTTTCATGTGCATGCTGCTCACTGCTCACACACACATTCACACTCTCATGAGAATATCAATCTTGTCAAACAAGTGAATGTGAATAAAAAGGCTATAACATGTCACTATTGTGGGAAAGTTGGCCACATTCTGCATAACTGTGTAGCATTGATAAATGATGAAAGAAATGCTGTTAGAAAGTATCCTAGAAATCATCTTAGGAAACATTCTACTGATCAGGAAAAGAAAATTCAATGCTATTGCTGTGGAAAGTTTGGTCACATTGCTGCCTTCTGCTGGCATGCTCAGGGAAAGAAAACTAACTCTGGATTTGTTAATTTCCCTGTTAATAAAAATATTATTGATGGAAAGAAGTTTGGTTCTAGAAGAAAATACACTGTATGTTTTGAATGTGGAAAGCCAGGCCACAGAGCTGTTAACTGTTGGCTGACCGGTTATGAAAAGAAAAATTTTCATGTCAATAACAGAATTAATCATGTTCACTCACACCATGTTCACGCCAATGCTGATGTATACAAGGAGAACATGAAATCTGTTATCTCTTGTTATCATTGTGGGCAGGTAGGGCATTCCATGTATAATTGTCATATCTTGTGTTGTGATGATAAACATGCAAAAAATCTGTTGAGAAAACCTGCTAGGAGTGTCACTGCTAAACCAGGACCCAAGGTTTCTTGGGTACCTGTTACATCAAAATGATGTATCTGCTACAGGTGTGCCTTGGAAGCTGGAATAAAAGGGGTAATGATCCATGGCACTCAAGAATGAAAACCCCACTCCCACACTGTTTAGGTAATCTCTCTGCATTTCCCATTTTGAAACTTATTGCATATCTGGTTTGATGTATTCTTACATATCTGCCATTTGTAAGTGGTTGATAATTGTTGAAATGCATAAACTCTGAAAACATATTGCATTTTGAATTTTCTGAAAAATCTGAACTGCCTATGAGTGTGACTTGATACTTGTGTGTTGCAATAGCTCACTGAGCATTCTGAATTGCATATAGGACTGCATGTTGAATTATCATGCATGACCTCAATGGTATATAAATGGTAAGGTACCAAAAGACAGGGAAGTCTGTTTGGAGGTTCTTACTATGTGTGAGGTGGTCTTTTAGACCAAGTGCTCCGCCTAGTACCATGGGTCACTTTGCTGATAGGACAGTCTGATTGTGCACAAGTCACGATATCATTTGGAATCATATGTTCAGTTTTCAGTGCAAATATTGCATGATTTCAGGGGGAGTTAGTTGCATATTCTTGCATAGCAATTCAATGTTGAGTCTTTGCATGTCTCTGCATACATATTGTAATGCCCTGGATCTCGTAGGATCTTTAATGGATCTTTCGGATCTGTTTCGGATTGGTTTCGTTGAGTTTCGGTTCGCTTTTGTGGCTTCCGAATTGAGTTTGACGAGCCGTGTGGGTTTTTCTCACGTACTAGTTACGGAACCCTACGGTGAGTTTATTTGTCAATTCTCGAACTCGTGAATGCTACAGCGTCGATGTACTCTTCGAGCCGGTCGTTTCGACTATTTTTGTGTATTTTTCTGAATTTGTGTATTTTCGGCGCATTTTCGGAATTTTTGGAAATTAGGAAAATTTCCTAATTTCTTTTCCTTTTTCTTTTCTTTTTTTCTCTTCCTTTCTCATTCGCGCGACCGTCTCTCCCTCTCCCGTTCTCTCTCGTTTCTCCCCCTCTTTGGCTCCGGCTGCAGACGGAGGCGTAGGTGGGCGAGGTGGCGAGGCCGTGGAGCTGTCGAGATGCGCGATGAGGCGAGGATCGGATCGATTCTGGCGCGATCCCGAACGGTGGATTCAAAGCCGGTGAAATTGGTTCGCGAGTGGTTTTCGGCGTGGTTTAGTCCCTTCGGGGCACGGTTTCTTCGGTGGAGGTAGGGTGACGGATCCTTGCTTCTTCACCTTCGTTTTCCCTGCCATTGCACGGCGTTCGGCTAGGAAACGAGTGTGTTTGGGCTTGTTTTGCCTAAACCGTGATTTTCGTGGTTTTTAGGGTCGGCCGGTAAACGGTGACCGTTTGCGGTTCAGTTAGTTTCTAAATGACCGCAGGGATGTTAGAATCCCATCCACGTTGATTTCGTGCGATTCGGTGTTCATTCGAGGCCGGTAGAAGCCCGGGAACCTCGGTGACCCACTTAGGGTGGATTTGTCTAAATCGCCCGGATCGAGCGTTTTTGGTGTTGCATGTGGGCATTTTGGCCCTTGAATGTTGTTATTCGGTGTTGCGGTGTGTTTCCCCTGCGTTTCGGCGTGAATGGGGCGTGGAACGGGCCGATCCGGCCATTCCTATGTTTTCCCGCCGTAACCGAAGTAGCGGTCATGCCAGCGACCGTTACTTGTCTTTAGCGGCCCTACGACTGACCGTCGTTTGGTCTGCATCGTTTTAGCGCTTTGGCTTCTAGGTGAGTGACGGCCCTAGAGTGGCGCGTCGCTTCCTTGTAACGCGCCTAGGTTAGTGCGTTACTTCGCCTTCGTCGTTTTATGTTGGGGTTGAGTCGGTTAGTCTAACGCGCTTGACCCAGTGCGTTAGATGGAAGTGGCGCGCCTTGCCCAGGCCGTTACTTGCCAGTTGACTGACGTTGACTCGTTGAGGCGGTGCCTCTAGCGGTCGTGCCCCTATGCGTTGTTTGAGTGTGACGTGCCCGCCCCTGGCCGTTACATTCTCTTTTGGTCGAGGTTGGGTTGACTGCACCGTTGGGTGTGACGGTGGGGACCCCGTGCGTCGTTTGTGAGTAACGCGCATGCCTCCGACCGTTGTTTGCTGTGGTGTTGGGTTGAGGGTGGCCATGCCGTCTGTGAGTAACGGATGGGTCCCCCGTGCGTCGTTTGGTTCTGACGGCCCTCCCCTGCCGCGCTGTTTCGTGAGTGACGCGCCTGGCTTAGCGCGTTACTTCGCTTTGGTTTGGGTTTGCTGCACCGTTGAATGTGACGGTGGGTGCCCTGTGCGTCGTTTGCTTGTAACGCCCCTAGTCCCGTGCGTTACTTGGCTTTTGCGTGGTTTGTAGGTTATCAGGGTGGTGTGAGTGACGGCCTGGTGTCCGTCCGTCGTTTGGGAAATAACGGCCCTAACCTAGACCGTCGCTTGCTTGTAGCGGTCTAGAGCTGGTGCGTTACTTTCCTTGTGCCTTGGTTTTCCGCCCGATGATTCTGTGTGTCTTGGCTTGGCCTTGTGGTCTGCCCGTTGTCCCGTGGATGTCTCTTGACGTCCTATGAGGGTTAAGACTACGTTGTAAGGTAACCAGGAGTCTTCTTGCTTGTGGTAGGGTTCCTTATCCTACCTTTGCATGTGCTTGTTTGGGTTTCGGTCAACCTGGTCTGACCCAATGGTTGACATGTGACCTTGTTTGCGCGTGTCTTAGCGGTTCTGTCCTGCCTAAGACACTGCTTCTGGATGCTTCGAGGTATTGTTCTACCTCGGTTTGCGTGTCCAGGTGTGCTGAGGGTTCTTGATGTCTCCCTCAGGTCTCCGTGTGTCGTTTTCTGCGGAGCGTGGTTTCTTTGGCTTAGGATTAGACCGATTGGCGGCTTGTTCCGCTGTTGTGACGATATTACCTTTGAGTCGTTTGGCTCAGGATCGTTACGTAGGAGGTCTAGTGCTTGTCCTGAGTTGTCGGCAGTGGTGATACTGTCACTTGGTGCCTCGAAGTGCGTGTTGAGGGGCGTGGTTGCCCGTTAGTACTTCGGCGCTTGTGTTTTGAGCTTCTGTGTCGTGTGAAGCCTCCACTTGTGTGACCTAAGGCCGAGAGGTGCCGACCCGCTAGCGGATGGCGGAGGGTTTTTCCCAGTGAGCGGTTTTTAGTTAGTTCCGCGGGCTCCTAGCCAACGGTAGCGTCCTGCCGAGGGAGAATACTAGCTAGAGGACCTGGCTTAGGCTATAGCCAGTGTGTGCACACGTGGTCAGGGGTTAGGACTTACGTCGACGGGCGTGACCCTGACTAGTTACTTGTTTTGCTGTTACTGTTTGGTTCAGCTGGTGTCTACATCTCTGCTGTTGTTACAGCAGTACTGTAGGTGAGACACTTGAGGTGCGGCGTCAGACGTCAGTGGACGCAGCTGGCTTTTAAGGGGGTGCTTCCGTCACGTGACGCGTAGCTTTCGGCGTTTTCCTGTACGCTGTGACCTTTGCGAGTTGCCCGTTCGTGGCTGCACTCGGGGTCAGTGGTTTGTCGTCCGCGCGATGTTCCGATCGTGCGCGGGGCTTTGTGCACGACGTTCCCTGTCGTGTTTTGTTTGTTTCCCGGTGTCGGCGTTCGCCTTCGCCTTTGTTTGGGGCTGGTTGACAGACTGGTGTACCCTTCTGTGTGAGTTTAGGGTCATCCATCTGTTGCCTTTGTTTGTAGTAGTTTGGGATACCGAGGTTAGTTCGGTAGCCGCTTGTTTGGTGCGGGTTCTCACCCTCTCCTGCGTGTTCCCTACTCCTACTTCCCGTCTGTTCCTTTACAGCTTTGTAGTGTAGCTTTCCTGCTTTGCTACGTTGCTGTCCTTGCTACGTTTGTTGCTGCTTCCGTTGCCTTCGCTTTGTGCGGTTTTCCAGTGGGGATCCGCGTGACCCCTACTGAGTTTCTGTTGAGACTCACCCCTGCTGCTTTTCAGGTGGGTTTCGCCGTCTGCCTCTGCTGTCCTTGGTGGAGTGCGCGTTTGCTGTTGTAGCTGCCAGCCATACCTGCGTCGGGTTCCTCCGACTTCTGTGTACGTTTTTTTCTGTTCGACTGTACTGTGCTAGACTTGTTGTCTTTCCTTTGAGCTAGACTCTGGTGTATAATTGAAAACTTGAATATTAATGAAAAGGTAATTTTATTTCTGCTACTTTAGCAATCCATTGTAATGAAATTTAATTGCTTACTGTTATATCTGCTGGCTTCAATGTATTCCACACACTCCTTTTTCCCTTCGGCGCTTTCCCGCGCTTGGGAGGCCTCGCGGGTCCCATGTGGTATCACGTGTATTCGGTATTTATACCGGGTGCACCGGGTATCCGGAATCCGGGTCGCTACAGGTGGTATCAGAGCAGTGTTCTGAGATGTTCAGAGTTCTTTTCTGAGCTATCAGATCATTGTCGTGTGAGATACATGGAAATCCAGATATACAGTTACCAGAGTCTTTAGGCCCAGTACAGTCTCTTGCTGGCGTAGGTGTTGCGATGGTTTATCGCGGTGCTTTTTGCGTGTGGTCTTGTACGTGCTTGGTTGGCACTGTGCGAGATGGTTTTGCTCTCGTCTAGATGAGACGATGTGCTTCGTTCGGTTTTGAAGTTGGTCTCGATCGTGGTGCACTTTGCAGTGTTTGTCGGTTGGCATGAACCTGCAGTGCCTTGTTCGAGCTATTTTCTGTATTTTGCTCAGGTGGCTTATGACTTTTAGCGTTGGTGTGATGGCCACGCACGTTCTTACGTTGCTTGGGTTGTCCCAGCTTGAGTTTGTGTAGCTCCTGATGCTTCGTTGTTTTGGTTGCTTCGATTGTCGTGTTGCCTCGATTGAGAAGTTGCTCGAGCGAGCCTTGGATTTTCCCTTCCTGGTGAGCTGTTGTTGTTGAGCTTGTTGCTTCTCATCCCTCTTTGGTGAAGCTTTCCGAGGTTTGCCTTGGAATTGCTGTCTTGGTTGTGCCTTTGTCCTGTGTCTGCTTAAGTGTAGACAGCTTTGTTTTGAGCCTGATCTGCTCCTTGTTGTACGGTTGCTTAGCTTTGGACTCCATGATGGTGTTAAGAGCTGTTGTGTACCGTAGTTGTCGTGCTGTGTCTAACGGCCGATGTGTTGTGAAGGCTCATTTATCGTGTCAGGACGTGATGGTGAGCTGAGATTGATGCTTTCCTTGTGCTTTGCGCTGAAGCTGGTGCTCTTCTCTTGTTGCACTTAGGCTCCTTGTGTTCGGTTATTCGTTGGATTGGTGCGCGTGGCGTGTGAGTTGCGATCTTGTTGATTGCGATGACGCTGGTGTGTGCTGAGATGCGATTACCGATGCTGTTCTGTTGCCTGTGCACATTGTTGAGAGTGCAGCTGTTGTGTGTGGGCTGGCTACCCATTTGTCGAGAGGTCTTGTTCCTTTCTCGATGTGGCTTTGTCTTGGCTTCTTGTGCCTTGACTTTGGTTGTTGCCGTGCCGTTGTTCGTGGTTTTCTTGTGTTGGCATCGGCATTGTGCGAGTGTTGGGGAATTTGTCGGCATCTTTGCGGATTGAGTACCCTCTACTCTGTATTTTCTTCTTGGGTGTTGTGCTCTTGAGGCGTGTTGCTAGTCCTTGAGTTGCATTCCCCGAGATCATTGTTGTTGTTTTTCGTTGTTGTGGGTCTTTCTCTTGGTGAGCAGTCTGATGCGTGACCTGTCTCTTGTGGTCGTGTGTTCAGCTGTTTTTGTGCCTTGTTGTGACCCTGCTTGCAGTTGTGTTCCGTGGTTCTGCGTGTTAAGTAGAGCCGGAATTCTGCAGGTGTTGCCGTTGTGTTGTTTTGGCGCTGTTTCTTTATGATTTTGTGTCTCTGCCTTGGACCATGGTCTTGTCAGTTGGCTTGCTGTGCTCTCTTTCCCTGGTGGAGTTAGCTTGCGACTTGATCAGATGTGATGTCTGAGTGAGTACTGACTTGATTGTGTTTCGGGTCCAGCAGCGTTGTTGTTGTCGTTGGTGTCCTGTGTGCCAGGTGTTCCCTGTTGCCTTTGGCACTGGAGCCGATGATGTTGCGAGCTGTCAGCTGTGGGGACTGCGTTCCTTGTGTGAGCTGCTGCTTGCCGTGTTGTTATTGTGTTTTTTGCGGTGTTGGTTTTCGATTGTTGTGGCTGTCGTGTCTCTTGCCCTGTGAGACGTAAACGACGTTGCCCTTGCTTCGGAGGTGTCAAATGTGTTCACTTTGGTGCCGTACTCGTGCTGTAGACTTGCTGTCTTGGAAGCTAGAGTGTGTACCTGTAATTGTGATCTGACGGTGTTCCTCTGAGCTGTGTTTTCCGAGTTTTGTGCTGTTGGGTTGTTCTTCCCTGCTTCTCATTTGCTAGTCCTGAATTTCGGGGGCGAAATTCTTTGAAGGGGGGGGAGGATGTAATGCCCTGGATCTCGTAGGATCTTTAATGGATCTTTCGGATCTGTTTCGGATTGGTTTCGTTGAGTTTCGGTTCGCTTTTGTGGCTTCCGAATTGAGTTTGACGAGCCGTGTGGGTTTTTCTCACGTACTAGTTACGGAACCCTACGGTGAGTTTATTTGTCAATTCTCGAACTCGTGAATGCTACAGCGTCGATGTACTCTTCGAGCCGGTCGTTTCGACTATTTTTGTGTATTTTTCTGAATTTGTGTATTTTCGGCGCATTTTCGGAATTTTTGGAAATTAGGAAAATTTCCTAATTTCTTTTCCTTTTTCTTTTCTTTTTTTCTCTTCCTTTCTCATTCGCGCGACCGTCTCTCCCTCTCCCGTTCTCTCTCGTTTCTCCCCCTCTTTGGCTCCGGCTGCAGACGGAGGCGTAGGTGGGCGAGGTGGCGAGGCCGTGGAGCTGTCGAGATGCGCGATGAGGCGAGGATCGGATCGATTCTGGCGCGATCCCGAACGGTGGATTCAAAGCCGGTGAAATTGGTTCGCGAGTGGTTTTCGGCGTGGTTTAGTCCCTTCGGGGCACGGTTTCTTCGGTGGAGGTAGGGTGACGGATCCTTGCTTCTTCACCTTCGTTTTCCCTGCCATTGCACGGCGTTCGGCTAGGAAACGAGTGTGTTTGGGCTTGTTTTGCCTAAACCGTGATTTTCGTGGTTTTTAGGGTCGGCCGGTAAACGGTGACCGTTTGCGGTTCAGTTAGTTTCTAAATGACCGCAGGGATGTTAGAATCCCATCCACGTTGATTTCGTGCGATTCGGTGTTCATTCGAGGCCGGTAGAAGCCCGGGAACCTCGGTGACCCACTTAGGGTGGATTTGTCTAAATCGCCCGGATCGAGCGTTTTTGGTGTTGCATGTGGGCATTTTGGCCCTTGAATGTTGTTATTCGGTGTTGCGGTGTGTTTCCCCTGCGTTTCGGCGTGAATGGGGCGTGGAACGGGCCGATCCGGCCATTCCTATGTTTTCCCGCCGTAACCGAAGTAGCGGTCATGCCATCGACCGTTACTTGTCTTTAGCGGCCCTACGACTGACCGTCGTTTGGTCTGCATCGTTTTAGCGCTTTGGCTTCTAGGTGAGTGACGGCCCTAGAGTGGCGCGTCGCTTCCTTGTAACGCGCCTAGGTTAGTGCGTTACTTCGCCTTCGTCGTTTTATGTTGGGGTTGAGTCGGTTAGTCTAACGCGCTTGACCCAGTGCGTTAGATGGAAGTGGCGCGCCTTGCCCAGGCCGTTACTTGCCAGTTGACTGACGTTGACTCGTTGAGGCGGTGCCTCTAGCGGTCGTGCCCCTATGCGTTGTTTGAGTGTGACGTGCCCGCCCCTGGCCGTTACATTCTCTTTTGGTCGAGGTTGGGTTGACTGCACCGTTGGGTGTGACGGTGGGGACCCCGTGCGTCGTTTGTGAGTAACGCGCATGCCTCCGACCGTTGTTTGCTGTGGTGTTGGGTTGAGGGTGGCCATGCCGTCTGTGAGTAACGGATGGGTCCCCCGTGCGTCGTTTGGTTCTGACGGCCCTCCCCTGCCGCGCTGTTTCGTGAGTGACGCGCCTGGCTTAGCGCGTTACTTCGCTTTGGTTTGGGTTTGCTGCACCGTTGAATGTGACGGTGGGTGCCCTGTGCGTCGTTTGCTTGTAACGCCCCTAGTCCCGTGCGTTACTTGGCTTTTGCGTGGTTTGTAGGTTATCAGGGTGGTGTGAGTGACGGCCTGGTGTCCGTCCGTCGTTTGGGAAATAACGGCCCTAACCTAGACCGTCGCTTGCTTGTAGCGGTCTAGAGCTGGTGCGTTACTTTCCTTGTGCCTTGGTTTTCCGCCCGATGATTCTGTGTGTCTTGGCTTGGCCTTGTGGTCTGCCCGTTGTCCCGTGGATGTCTCTTGACGTCCTATGAGGGTTAAGACTACGTTGTAAGGTAACCAGGAGTCTTCTTGCTTGTGGTAGGGTTCCTTATCCTACCTTTGCATGTGCTTGTTTGGGTTTCGGTCAACCTGGTCTGACCCAATGGTTGACATGTGACCTTGTTTGCGCGTGTCTTAGCGGTTCTGTCCTGCCTAAGACACTGCTTCTGGATGCTTCGAGGTATTGTTCTACCTCGGTTTGCGTGTCCAGGTGTGCTGAGGGTTCTTGATGTCTCCCTCAGGTCTCCGTGTGTCGTTTTCTGCGGAGCGTGGTTTCTTTGGCTTAGGATTAGACCGATTGGCGGCTTGTTCCGCTGTTGTGACGATCTTACCTTTGAGTCGTTTGGCTCAGGATCGTTACGTAGGAGGTCTAGTGCTTGTCCTGAGTTGTCGGCAGTGGTGATACTGTCACTTGGTGCCTCGAAGTGCGTGTTGAGGGGCGTGGTTGCCCGTTAGTACTTCGGCGCTTGTGTTTTGAGCTTCTGTGTCGTGTGAAGCCTCCACTTGTGTGACCTAAGGCCGAGAGGTGCCGACCCGCTAGCGGATGGCAGAGGGTTTTTCCCAGTGAGCGGTTTTTAGTTAGTTCCGCGGGCTCCTAGCCAACGGTAGCGTCCTGCCGAGGGAGAATACTAGCTAGAGGACCTGGCTTAGGCTATAGCCAGTGTGTGCACACGTGGTCAGGGGTTAGGACTTACGTCGACGGGCGTGACCCTGACTAGTTACTTGTTTTGCTGTTACTGTTTGGTTCAGCTGGTGTCTACATCTCTGCTGTTGTTACAGCAGTACTGTAGGTGAGACACTTGAGGTGCGGCGTCAGACGTCAGTGGACGCAGCTGGCTTTTAAGGGGGTGCTTCCGTCACGTGACGCGTAGCTTTCGGCGTTTTCCTGTACGCTGTGACCTTTGCGAGTTGCCCGTTCGTGGCTGCACTCGGGGTCAGTGGTTTGTCGTCCGCGCGATGTTCCGATCGTGCGCGGGGCTTTGTGCACGACGTTCCCTGTCGTGTTTTGTTTGTTTCCCGGTGTCGGCGTTCGCCTTCGCCTTTGTTTGGGGCTGGTTGACAGACTGGTGTACCCTTCTGTGTGAGTTTAGGGTCATCCATCTGTTGCCTTTGTTTGGAGTAGTTTGGGATACCGAGGTTAGTTCGGTAGCCGCTTGTTTGGTGCGGGTTCTCACCCTCTCCTGCGTGTTCCCTACTCCTACTTCCCGTCTGTTCCTTTACAGCTTTGTAGTGTAGCTTTCCTGCTTTGCTACGTTGCTGTCCTTGCTACGTTTGTTGCTGCTTCCGTTGCCTTCGCTTTGTGCGGTTTTCCAGTGGGGATCCGCGTGACCCCTACTGAGTTTCTGTTGAGACTCACCCCTGCTGCTTTTCAGGTGGGTTTCGCCGTCTGCCTCTGCTGTCCTTGGTGGAGTGCGCGTTTGCTGTTGTAGCTGCCAGCCGTACCTGCGTCGGGTTCCTCCGACTTCTGTGTACGTTTCTTTCTGTTCGACTGTACTGTGCTAGACTTGTTGTCTTTCCTTTGGGCTAGACTCTGGTGTATAATTGAAAACTTGAATATTAATGAAAAGGTAATTTTATTTCTGCTACTTTAGCAATCCATTGTAATGAAATTTAATTGCTTACTGTTATATCTGCTGGCTTCAATGTATTCCACACACTCCTTTTTCCCTTCGGCGCTTTCCCGCGCTTGGGAGGCCTCGCGGGTCCCATGTGGTATCACGTGTATTCGGTATTTATACCGGGTGCACCGGGTATCCGGAATCCGGGTCGCTACACATATAGTGCATTGCATCTCCTTATATTGAAAATACCAAAAGAGAGGTTGAATGCATATTGTAAGGGGGAGTCAATGCATTGCATATGCATACATTTGTCAGATTTCATAGCATATCCTTTCATATTGACTTAGTTGACAAACCTTGATCATATTCGGAAAACACTAAGCTTCAAAATCTCTCCTAACAATTGGTATCATTTGGCTTCAAAATTCTATCAGTCCTTTATGAAGATTTCAATGGACTATCTCGATCATAAATCTGAAAAACTCATGAACTAGAAATCTTCTATTTTACATTCTTAAGAATGACCGAAATAACTCATGTGGTTTAAGCTTAATATATTCATGGAGTTTAACTTCAAAATCTCTCAACATATCTGAATCATGTTTAATAAACCTTAACCATCTGTTTCATGCTGTATCTTGAAAACTTCTGAAATCTGCATTTTTTGAATACATGACTTCAACTGGTTGAGTACATGAAACTATTATTGATTTGAAGCGAATGAATTTTTCTGAAATGTCTAAAGGGTTATTTTGTCAGAGCAATGACATTGGTCACTGAGAAACACAAGTCCTAAGGACTGTGTCATGAGGTGCCTTAGTTAACTCTGTAAAACAAGAATTCATTGAAAATCAGGCAGAGCAATGGCATGCACACTGAGAAATACAACTCACTCATCCAGAAATGATTTCAAGTGTGTCATGATGTGTAAATGCTATCTCTGTTCATATATAGCATGACAGTTAGTCACACTAAGGGCTTAGGGATATTGGCCTCTAATCAAGGTATATCCTCTAGTTACAATGTGTGCACTAAACTAGAGTGCTCGTAAAATTTGTAGCATGGAAAATTGTTGAACAAATTGAAATATCTGAATATTGATGCTAAAATCAAATTGTTACAACCCTAGACAAATTCATATGACTTCATAATTGCTTGATTTCAATACTGGTGCATGTAATTCTGAAAGAAGTCAATAAATTTTAATTGTGTAAGAGAGAGGGAGATTTATCAAGATAAATATGAGAGCTTGGTTCACTTTTATTAAACCATAGTTTTAGATATCAATACAGAATTTTATTGATAAACTCTGCATACATCATGTTTAAACCATGCTGTTCAATAAATGTCATTCATAAGCCCTTATGATAGAAGACTTTGAAAACTTATGTTTCAGATTTATGAGATTGATATCTCTTTGAAAATCTGGCTGAATTTCTTATGTTTGGAGAATCCTTGAAAAATCTGTTAACTGAATTTCTTCTGCTCATGTCATTGGCTCAATGACCTGAACTTCTCCTTGTTTGCCCCTGTGATCTCCTTCTCATTTATCTCATAAGAGTCCACTTATTGAGGGGGAGCTTCCATGTCATGCATCACTTGCATATCAATTGGCATCTCTTCAGGGGGAGTTTTCCTTGTCGTGCTGAATCATGTTAATATCATTTGTGACCTTGCATTCATATACTAAGGGGGGAGTATTGCATTTCTTGTTGCATCTGCATTTTTGCATTGTACCAAAGGAGGAGATTGTTTGCCAAAGAGAGAGAATATCGTTCAATCAGTGCATGCAGATTTCTTTTGATCTTCTCTAACTCATGTTTTTGCTGAAACTATTAAAGGGGGAGAATCATGTTTTTGCAAGGGGGAGAATTTGACTGAACTTTTATACATGCTTTAATTTCTTAAATTATTTTCTTTTTGATGAAGTCAAAGGGGGAGAATAATTTGAGTCTTCAGAATGCCTCACAGCATCAGAATGACTCAATGTATTGAAAGTGTTGCCATCATCAAAAAGGGAGAGATTGTTGTGCCCCTGTGATTTTGATGATGGTTTTTGATGATTGTTAGTTGATGTGAGTTAATCAGATGTTCAATCATGCTACATGTTAAACTGATGCATAAAGCATTCATTGCTGTGGTTTTGATGATTGATTTGGTTTTGATGACTGGTGTTTGATGTTAATCACTGTGAATCATTGCAATTAAAGTTTCAGACTGTTATCTGCTGCATAAAGCTTTCATATGCATTTACAGAGTCTATACATTGATTGGCAGTAAGTCCACATTGAGCGTCTCATGGAAGTCCATACAGTGCATTGCATTGGCTAAGTGTATACACTGTCAGTCTCATTTAGAGTCAAAGTCCATACATTGGACTGTTACTCACATCGCCTTCAGGCCTCCAAGTCTATACACTGGAGTCGTCAGCTGTGAGGACAGCAAGTCTGTACACTGGCCTTCTTTCATGTTAAACTACAAGTCTACACATTCAACAATGGTCTTCCAAGTCTGTACAGCGTGAAGTCTACACTTTGGCACTGTAGCTCGCTCGCGCAAGTCTATACATTAGACTGTTCTTCAAAGTCTGTGCATCAAACTGTACATCGTCTTCGTGCTGTCTCTGTACTTGAGTTTTCGTGTTGTTTCCCCTCACTAACACGAAAAGATCTCGTGTCGTCTGAGCTTACAACACTTCGTGTTGATTTCCATGCTTTACAAGAAAAAGCTGCTAAGAGGTAATACTTCGTGTGTCCGTACTGTTTCTGTCTTCGTGTTGGTTTCCCTGAACCTCATGTCATTCTTGCTTCGTGTCCACACCTCGTGCCAGTGTCTGTCTTCGCCTTTGTGTTAAATTTAGCTCGTGTCGTTTTCATCTTCGAGTTGTTCTTCTACTTCCACCATTTCATCACGTGTCGAGATAGCCGTGTTGTCTTTCACTTCGTGCAGCCTATGTGACTGTGTTGTCCCCATGTCATCCTTAGTTCATGTCGTGCTTGTGTATTTCTGTCTTCGAGTCATTTTTCGCTGGATCTTTACGTCGGTCTAGGTTCAAGTGTCGTTTCACTTCGTGTCGTTCTCCTTGCTGTCTATCACCTCGTGGTGTTTTCACAATTATGTCTTCGTGTTAGTTTTTATGTTTTTGTCTTCGTGCTGTTTTCTCTTTAGACTTCGTGTCCTTCTCGCCTTGACCACACTCCGTGTCAACTCTTTGTTATTTCCGTGATCGTGTTGTTCTTCCTATACCTCGTGTCCTTTTATTTTTGTAACCACACTTTGTGTCGGTTTTACTTCTTTATGTCTCCGTGTTGCTTTTTGTATTCGTAACTTCGTAGTGTTTGTTGTTACAGTGACACTTCCTGTCGTTATCGTTTTACTTCGTGTTGTTTTCTTTCTACCTCATGTCGTTCTCTTTGTAGTATCTGTTTTGTCACCTTTGGACTTCGTGTCGTTTGTCTTGTGACCTCGTGTCGTTTTTGTTCTGTAACCACACTTCGTGTTGGTTACTGTTCTTCTTGTGACTTCGTGTCATGTTTCTAGACCTCGTGTCGTTTTCGTGTCATGTTTCCACACTTCGTGTCGTTCATGTTTCGTAACCACACTTCGTGTTGGTTACTGTCGTTCTTGTGACTTTGTGTCGTGTCTCCCAGACCTCGTGTCATTTTCACTCCGTGTCAACTTCGTCTTAGTGTTGTTTTCATCTTCGTGTCGTTTTTCACTCCGTGTCGATTTCAGTTTTTATCTTCGTGTTGATTTCAACCCGTGTCAATTACTGTTTCGTCTTTGTGTTATTTTCACTCCGTGTCGTTTTTTTGTTCCACTGCATGCAGAACATTGCAGCACCTCGTGTTGCTTTCTGTGCCACCACCTTGTGTCGTTCTCTTCATTGTGTCTGTTCTGTCACAGTATACCTCGTGTCATTTTCTGTGTGAACCTCGTGTCGCTTCTCTCTGTCCTCTAGTTGCATCTCATGTTATCGTTTATGTCTGTGTGTTTTACTTCGTGTTACTTACTGTTGTACATCGAGTCTTTACTGACTTCGTGTCGTTTTCCCTATTGTGTCTTCGTGTTGTCTCCGTGTCGTTGCTATTTGTTACTTCGTGTTGTTTCGTTTTAACCTCGTTCAGGTTTCTTCTAAAGTGCTGTTCTTCTGATAATCTATACAGAGTTGTTATTTAAATTGATGACTTATCCGATACTCTGTTTTACAGGTGCTTTGATCGTAAAGCTTAAGGCAGCACGTGATCCGAGGCTGGAATGAAGTCTGCTGAGAGACTGCCACGTGATCCGAATTTTTAGGGCGGGAGCTGTGGAAGCCACACGCGCTCTAGCTGCTGCTGCTGCTATATATATGAGCCTTTTTCCACAGAAGAAGAGTGATCGAGTTGGTGAGAAGAAGAGTCCATACAGAGAGCCACGATCCAGATAGAAAAAGAAAAGAGAAAGAAGAGAAGAGCAGAGTGTGAGAGATTAGGAGAGCAGAAGAAAGAGAAAGAGAGAGATAGAAGTGTGAGCCGAAGAGTATAGAGGAGCAGAGATCGAGAGAGTGAAAGAGAAGAAGAAGAGAAGAGAAGAGGAAGAAAAGCTTACCTGAAGATCTGTCTACTGGACCGTGGATCAAATCCAGGCCAGTCAACTCCGTTGAGAGCCACATTGTGCATTTCGTGTTTCAGCTTTCTGTTTGCTGAAGTTATTTTCGTTTATTATTTTTCCTTTGTTTTCTGGTTTGCTGTGCTTTCCGATACTCTGTAGAGAGGTCGGGGTTCCTCCTGTGGATCAGGAGAAGGGAGATCTGATCTCCGGTTGCAAGTAGCTGGGAGCTACTTGTGGGTTCCCTCCGGTTTGGAGGAAGGGAGACTTGTCTCCGGTTCTGGGCTTGTGGATTCAAGTCCAGGGGTCCCTCCGGTTGGAGGAAGAGAGGTCTTCGACCTCTGGTTTGCTGGTGACTGGAAGTCACCGGTTGGTTCCCTCCTGGTCTGGAGGAAGAGGGGAGGTTGTTCCCCTGGTCAAGCTGTGTGGCAGCACCTGTTGCAGACTGAGTCTGCGGTTTCTAGCGTGAGCTAGTGGAAGCCACACTCGGGTTGAGTGTGGGGTGGATGTAGGTCTGCTGGACTGAACCACCTAAAAACCCCTTGTGCGCTGTGGTTTGATTTGGCTATTTGTGTTTTCGCTAGATGTTTGCATAGGGGCGCTTCTAGTGTTTGCTTACAGGTTGAGTAAATTATTTGATCAGATTTGGTTCTGAGTATTTTTATCTGTCAAGAGAGCGAACTTCTAGTTGAGCTATCTGTTATTAGCACTCTAGTGATCTCACTATGTGTTTATTTAGTTCGGCAACTGCTCATTAGCTTTCAAGTTTGTTTAGTCTGCGAACTAGCATTATTAGTGAGCATAAGATTTTTAAATTGGGCATTATTCCTAGAGGGATACATTCACCCCCCCCTCTGTATCCGGGCCTAGCACCCGAACACTAAAGTCTCGATAGTTCGCTCGGTTTGCCCATCAGTCTGAGGATGGAATGCCAAGCTAAACCACAACTCTGTCCCCATAGCCTGCTGTAGACTCTTCCAGAACCTCGCTGTGAATCGAGGGTCTCGGTCAGAGATGATAGATAAAGGTGCACCCTACAACTGAATGATCTCAGTGATGAACAGTTTTGCTAAGGATTCGATTAGAGTCTGCTTGTTGATGGGTAGAAAATGTGCAATCTTTGTGAATCTATCCACAATTACCCAGATGGTATCATGCTTCCTTCTTGTCGTGGGTAGACCAGTCACAAAGTCCATTGTGACTTGTTCCCATTTCCATTGTGCCATCTTAATGGTTTGGAGAGGATCGCCAGGTCTTTGATGCTCAATCTTCACCTGTTGATAAGTGAGACATTTGGACACGAACTCTTCTATGTCCCTCTTCATTCTTGGCCACCAATACATCCGTTTCATATCTTGAAACATCTTAGTGCTTCCGGGATGGATGGAGAACTTTGATCTGTGAGCCTCCTGCATTAAGTCCCTCTTCAATTCCACGTTATATGGTACACATATCCTTTCTCGGAACATGACTAGCCCATCAATCCCCACATGGAAGCCCTCATTTTTCAGCTTTTGCAATGCCATGTCCTGCTTTTGCACCTCAGCAATCCTGTCTAAGAATGTAGGTCTAGTAGACAACCCAGCCAAGAGACAGAATTACTTCCTTCTCTCGGGTTGTGATTCAATCACACCCTCCATCATATCCCATTCTCGATGCAAACTCAGCGCCATCAACTTACGGTGAAGAGCATCTGCCACAACATTTGCCTTGCCTAGATGGTACTGCAAGGCAAAGTCATAGTCTTTCAATAGGTCGGCCCATCTCCTTTGCCTCAAATTGAGTTCCTTCTAAGTGAATATGTACTTGAGGCTCTGATGGTCGGTGGAGACCTTAAATCGGACCCCATATAAATAGTGTCTCCAGATGCGCAAAGCATGGACCACTGCCGCCATTTCAAGATCATGAGTGGAGTAGTTATTCTCATGGTCCTTCAATTATCTTGAAGCATAGGCGATCACTCGGCCATTTTGCATTAGTACACAACCAAGGCCGATCTTGGAGGCATATGTATAAACAGTGAAGCCATCATTCCCTTGAGGGAGTGCCAACACTGGGGCCGAAGTCAACTTTTCCTTGAGCATCTGAAAACTATCTTCACACTCTTCTGACCAGATAAATTTTGCTCCCTTCTTGGTCAACTTGGTCATTGGGGTTGCAATGGTGGAGAAGCCTTTAATGAACCGGTGGTAGTAGCCAGTCAGACCAAGGAAGCTTCTAATCTCCATGATAGTCTTTGGTACTTCCCACTTTGTCATTGCTTCAACCTTGCTAGGGTCCATAGATATGTCATTCCTGGATATAACATGTCCGAGAAACATCACCTGGTCTAGCCAAAATTCACACTTACTGAATTTGGCGTAGAACTTGTTCTCCCTAAGAGTCTGTAGAACCACTCTCAGATGCTGCCGATGCTCCTCCTGACTGGCAGAATATATTAGGATGACATCTATAAAGACCACGACAAACTGATCTAGATAAGGGTGGGAGATCTGATTCATTTGTTCCATGAACACAGCCGATGCATTGGTCAACCCGAATGGTACTACTAAGAACTCGTAGTGACCATAACGAGTCCTGAAGGCTATCTTTGACACATCTTCGGGCTTGATTCTGATTTGGTGATGTTGGCCCAGACTAGATGGCGGACAAGAAGGGGGGTTGAATTGTCCCCTTTCCGAGATGGCGGATTTTTAAAACAACTCCAACTAATTACAACAGAAATAAAATTAACAGCGTTAATTACCCTAAACAGATGTGAGATTAAAAGAGTTCTCTCGATCTTTTCGATCCCACACGGTTTGACAATGTAAATATCAATTAAATTAAAGCCAAACATAGATAACGGAGGTAGCAATGTGTGGAGGTGTCGTGAATAAAGATCTACAAGTTGACCTGTGAAGGGAGGTACATGAAATGGACGATCGCACTGGCATTCACATGAGACACAAAGATTTTTATGTGGTTCGGGACCACGAAGGGCTCCCTACGTCCACCCCTCACCGAACCCGGTGAGGCTTCACTCCACGCTACGAAACGTAACAACACGGGGATGAACCCCAACACCACACACGCTGCTTCCGCAGTAATATCCACACGGGGACATGCCCTAAAATGATGCCACTGCAGCACACACACACACAACGTTGGGGAACACACCCCGGACACTAAAACCACATGGAGACGCAGCTCCGTCTACCACAACCAAACTCAGGGAAACTTACCCTGCAATAGATCCACACACGCGGAGATGCAACTCCGCCCACACACGATAATATATCGAGTTTGATGAACAAAAAGATATACAATAAACACCCACAGAAGTATTTAGATGAAGATAGACTATGAAGCACTCATAGAAATAAACATAGAGAGGATGTAGAAATATCTCCTTGAATGCTTGCTGGCCTGTAGAAAAATCTTCCTTGAAGCTTTCAACGGTGGAGGGGTCGATCTTCAAGAGGTACAAAGATGAGTAAACTTCTCCTTGGAGATTCAGCCTCGTCGAAGCTTGAGCGCTTAAGAACCAAAGTAGATCTTCAGGATTCCAAACAACATCGCCCCTACAAGACAAGAAAACGTGAAGCACATAAGAGGAACTCCCTTCCTCTCCCACCTGCGGCCGAACTCTTCCTTTCCTACAACCAGATAGAAAATATTAGCGCAAGCCCTCTTTGTCTGATGGAGATCGTGGCCTACATATATCAGAAAGAAAATAGTAGCAAAAGGACCATAAAGCCCCTCTAAAAACCCTTCAAATACACACCCAATGGATGTGAGAAACCCTAAGGGCATTCAGGTAAAAAGACATGGCAATCGGATCTCAAAAAGGGGATATCAAAACCAATACGAAAAACTCGTTCCAGACGAACCAGATAAAGTGTCGACTCTTAGAGTCGACACTTATGTCTAGGTGTTCTGCCCCGAACACAAAACAACACCCAGGACAAAAGTGTCGACTCTTAGAGTCGACATATTTTGTCAGGGGTTCTGTCTTCCCACAAAAAATAACACATAGACACAAAAGTGTCGACTCTTAGAGTCGACACTTTCTGTTTGGTCTAATAAACCAACACAAATAGAACCTACTGAAATAAGTGTCGACTCTTAGAGTCGACACTTTTACTGACAGAACTGAAAACTCAATAAAACTCAATTGAAACCCCAAAGATCCTCATCCAAACATTGAGAGCAAATTAACATTCATGGAAACAAGGTATTGGCATGTCATAAAACGCAATTCAATGAGAATCAATGAGAGTGATTAGCAACTCGAATTTCAAACTACTCTTGAAATATAGCATAAGAAGCACTATTAAACCACCCAAACTTCACCTAAGAATCAGGCCAAAGGGACATGCATTATGATGCATATAAAACTCATTCATACCAACTAGTTAAGCACCAATGAGATTAGAGAACAATGAGGAATCATGGGAAGCTAAAAGAGCAATGATGCTACCACAAGATTATCATGAAAAACATTCTTGAAGGGCACTAGAGAACCCTATTGACGAAAAATACTTCAAACCCATTCATGGCAACTATAAATCAAATTCAGAGATAGAATCTTACCATGAAGCCATTGGATTTAAAACCTGAATGTACCTGCAGTATTTTGATGTCAAGCCACATTTAAAAAGGTAAGTCCATGCTTATAAAGAGTCAAGTCCAAGCATATGCAAGATAAGGTAGATGCTTGAACATGGGCAAGGTCGGTGCATGTGTTAACAAGGTCTAAGCATATTTTGAAACAACATAGAACAAGGTCTGTGCATCTGTGCATATATATGACAAGCAGGGTTGGTGCATATATTGAAAGGTTGGTGCACATAGGAAAAACACCAAAGATAGGTCTGTGCATATAGACACACCCTCAACCCATTCAACCAAGTAATGATACTTAGCCAAATATCAAGATGATTAAAAAACCATCATTGATGAACTAGGTTCAAGCCAAAAATATGAAGTTCAGTCCAATGCAACAACAATATGCCTTATATCAAGATTTCCATCATCATGAATCAAGATCGTATGAGCAACATGAAAATCTATTCATTTAAGCAAGATAAGAACATCATGCAACTAAGTAACCAAAGTTGATGAAAACACCTTAGCAAAGTATGAGCCTTGGAAAACCAGCACAGAAAGTGCTTAAAGCACACACACCTCAAGAGAGGTATCAACTCCACTGAATAGAAGGATATGTGACTGTATTTTACCATGTTTCACATAATTTAAATATGTCAGCATTCAAGCTCATAACACATGGATAGAAACCAGAAAACCCATGAAGGATATGCATGACAAACCCTTAGAATGAAGTGCATTGAGAGAGACCCATGGTGAGGTCTATGCACATGAAGCGTAGGTCTAAGCATATCAAACATAGGTCGATGCATGTGAAGGAACATGAAGAACAGGTCAACTCCCAGAGTGGGTGAGGTCGACTCTTCAGACCACCCAAGTCCAAGCATCCAATCCTACAAAACAAGATATCAACAGTAAGCTCCAAAATGATCAATGAGCATGCAATTTCCACAGAATTTACACACAATATTTTCACTTCTATTCAAACACAAAACACACAATATATTATAATCATCAAAACCATTATCAAAGACAAAGAGGGGAGCGCACGGAACCCAACAGGTGATAACCCGTCCTCAGATTGATCTTGAAGAAGACTTTAGCAGATGACAATTGGTCAAATAATTCTTCAATCCTCGATAGAGGATACTTGTTCTTAATGGTGGCCTGATTAAGCTTGCGGTAATCAATGCATAGTCGCATAGCCCCATCTTTCTTCCACACAAATAAGACTAGTGCTCCCCATGAAGACACACTAGGCCTAACGAAGCCTTTGTCTAGCAACTGCTTCCTGAGTTCAGCAAGCTTCGTCGAAGCCATTCTGTATGGTGAGATGGAGATAGGTGTAGTGTCTGGCACCAGATCAATAGAGAAGTCCGCCTCCCAAATTGGTGGTAGTCCCGGTAGATCCTCGGAAAATACATCAGGAAGTTCTCGGACCACGTCCAAGTTTTCTAAAATCTTGACAGTGCCTTCTTTAAGTACCACACTAGCCAAGAAGTAATCACATCCCTTGCCAATTAGCTTGGAAGCCCTGATGGCTGATACCATCATTCTCCCGGACTTGTCCTTCGGGCATTGGAAGAAGAATGTCTCCTCCCCTGGCTCTTGAAAGATCACTCTCTTCCGACGATAGTCCAAGAGAGCGTAGTGCTTGACTAACCAATCCTTTCCCAGAATGAGATCAAAGTCAGCCATATCTAGGATGTACGCTTCCCCTAGCAATATCCTCCCATTGGTTTTGACCTCTATAGTAGGGATCACAAACTTGGTGTTGACTTGTTTCCTGGTTGGTGTACTAACTACTATTTGCCTGAAGAATGTGGCTTGGGGTCTATTCTTTAGTTGCTTAGTAAAACTAGTGGATATAAATGTGTGTGTAGCCCCCGGGTCGAACAAAACCTTTGCATAAACATTATCCACAAGAAGTGTACGTTCAGCCATGGTAGGGGTATTGTCCACCTCTTTTTGAATTAGTGCATAAACTCGCCCTCTGTACTGAATCTTCTCCTACTGTGGTGCTGGCTTTTGCTGAGCCTTCTTAGGACAGTCCCTTGCAAAATGTCCAGCCTCGCCGCATTCATAGCACTTGCCTTTTGTCCTCCAGCATTCCTGCCCCGGATGGGTGCGCCCACAATGGACACAGAATGGAACCCCCAGCCTGCTCCTCGGTACTGGCTCCCGGCGTGCCACCTTTTCCTTGTCCTGCCTTCCTCCTTTTCCTTGTCCTGCCTTCCTCCTGCCTGCATAGGCCTTTTGTCCATCGTCTTCTGCTCCTCGGCGAACCTATACATGGATATTCATTAGAACCTAACTTAATATGTCCCTTAAATCCTTATGATTTCAATTATTACCTTTCATTCTCTTGCTCGGCTAGATGATCAAGCCTCAATGCTGTAGCGTAGGAGTCAGGGTCTTGGGTAGCCACATAGCGTCAGATGCTACTATGCAAACCGTTGATGAATTTCTTCAGCTTTCGATGTGCCTCATCAAATATGTGTGGACCATACCGACCTAGAGTAGAGAATCTGGCCTCATAGTCGGCTACTGGCATGTTTCCTTGTATGAGGCCCAAGAATTCTTACTCTTTTGCATCTCGCACATGCTCAGGGAAGTACTTTTCTTGGAAGACAGCCAAGAATTCTTCCCATAATATGTCATCATTGTGCCCTGCGAAGGTGGTCCTCAGCTTGGCCTTCCACCATAAATCAACTTGATCTTGCAGTACATAGGCTGCCAGATTCACTTTTTTTTCCTCGGGACATTGCATCACACGGAATTTCTTTTCCATCTCGCTGAGCCATGACTCAGCCACCTCTGGACGGCTCTCCCCTATAAAACAAGGAGGTGCTAGCCTCAGAAATCGATAAAGCGTAGGTAAGTCATGACGTGGCACAGGCACTGGCTCCTGTAACATCTGTTGCTGCATGGCCTGCATAAGTCCTTGGAAACTCTGCATGAATTCTTCCAGATTTATTCATGCATTGGGCACTTGGCTGCCCCCAACCGTCGGAGCATTGACTGCCCCATCGCTCACCATATTGGGGTCATCCACCCCCGATCCTCTCTCATCAGCTTGGGGAAGATCTCTTTGCCTTCTTGGTGGCATAGCTCTGAGAAGATAACAATTATTAAGTGTGGGGGTTTGTTTAAAAATGGGTTCTAAACACACTCCACCCTTTTTCACTCTAGCATATCTCTTCCTCTACTACTTGGACAATTGGAATGGTTGTAACCATGGATTGTCTCTCGTGCTCTGATACCACTTTGTAATGCCCCGAGATCCGATTCCCAATTTATGGACATCTTTTTTTTCTTTTTTCATCGGACCTCGAAACATTACACCGTACGTATCGCGGAAGCAAATATATATATATATATATTCACATGCTAGAGAGAGAGAAACCATAATTACATGAAATGTAAATGGCATCTCAACCATTCATAATCTAAAAAGATATATATCCATTGTCCAAATACATATAAGTCCATACATGATCACCAATCCACAACCTATCCATGATATGAAAGATAAATATCCATAGTCTACCCTGATGAAGGGAGGACTAGAACTACTCCTCGGCCGCAGCCTCCTCCTCGACCTCCTCTACAGCGTCCCCTAAAACGTATGTCACAAGGGGATGAGTGTAACACTCAGTAGGCAACCTAATCAAATTGGGGTTAACTCGCATTCATATATCCAATTCATATACATAATTTAAATGTTCACAATAAAAGAGTGCAAACGTCCCATATAATCTTTCTAGAACCCTCCAAGGTGACCTTAACAGGTCTGTCAAGAACCCAAGTGGATCAAATTTGATGGGTTACATGAAATCGGATTGGCCATCGGTCGACCGAACTAGGCCATTGGTCGACTGAACTGTAACAAGTTACAGACCGGCCAACACTGACAAATTCGGTCGACCGAAATGCCCAGGTCGGTCGACTGAACCCGCTGTGTTGATGTAGCCTGCCCAGTGCGTCGACGCAGTGGCCCATTCCAGAAGCCAATTTGATCAGATTTGAACTGCTGCGTCGACGCAGCCTGCTCAGTGCGTCGAAGGATCAGAAGAACACATCAAGTTTCAAAATTTCTGCATTGAGCCTAAAGTTAACTTAGTAGATTTTCCTACAGTAAAATCTTTATCAAACATGTAAAATACCCATGCATGCACTAAATCCACAATGAATGATTAGTTGCACATTTTCACATTTTCATGAGTTACACATTTTACGTTATTCATGGAACTAAACAGCTGTCAGAAACACAAGAGGCCCACACACACACAAATGAACGAAAGAAAACTATGCAGACTCGAGAGCGAACTCCCACCTAAACTCCTACCGCACGGGACGTTACGTATCACCGACCCTTGGGTCCTGTGGTGTTACGTATCACCGTTCCACAGAACGAACCAGCCAAATCATAGGATTTTAACCAAGGTGTTACGTATCGCCGTCCCTTGGGTTCTTTTACTTCCACGGCGTTACGTATCGCTGTCCCGCAGAAGGGACCGAAGTCCAACCTCATAGAATGTTGTTGTTTTTCATTCATAACATTCACATCGCATTCACATTCATATTCATATTACAATATTCGTATCATACTTTAATCTTATGTTATCATAACGTAAGCATTCACATTCCATATGGTTTAAGTGGGCTAATCATACTCATAAGCTTACTGTTGTGAAGCAGAACATGATCAAGTTACCAGCAAGGTTTCCGTATAAAAGAAGACAAGTTTATTTTTAGGTTACACATGCGTAGAAAATAATTTATAACCGAAAGTGTAGAATTTATGTGAGCACAACATTTTTACAGTGAGTTACTAACTTAGTCTTCCATCATTTTTCAAATTTTCAGAATTTTCTGAATTAGAATGGCCTCTCAAAACCCTCTTTTTCTAGGTTTCTGGAAATTGGGACAGAGCCCCAGGTGTGTCGACACAGTCCAAGACTGTGTCGACACAACCTTGCAGGTTTCAAAGGGGTGCATCGACCCAGCTAGGGGCTGCGTCGATGCAGTCAATCCTCTGAAAGAGGCTGCGTCGATGCAGCCAAGAACTACGTCGACGCAGTCAGTGCAGAGACCCTGATCTTCGATAAAAACTCAGAGGAACCTCAAGAAAGCATGTAACTTGATGGAGAAACTAGAAAATAAACATAGTAGTCGATCCCACATACCCTTAGTCCCTCTTTAACGTATAGAAACTATTTAAAAATCTTTCTAATGCATCATTGACCCCTAAGATTTGAGGATAGTTGCCTACCTTCAAGGTGTTAATTTGATGATCCAGGGATGAGATCCACACCCCAGATCCTCCCAAAGCTTTTCCTGTCATCCTAGGCACTGCAGGATCGTCCTCCACGTGCCGGATCATCCTCCCCTCGCAGAGTCAAGGTCCCTCACCCCTTTCTCACTCAAGAAGGACGGTAGAGGGTGGAGAGTTGAAGAGAAGGGTTGTTAAATGCTTACTACCCATGAAACCCACCTCCTTATATGGTTTTCAAGTCTCCCTAGGTTTTTGTCCATGACCCACAAGGCTTAATCCCGCTGCCAAGGTTGCTGGTTGGAGAGAAGTTAATGCCACGCACCTCTTCGGGTTTGAACAGACGTGACCCTTCGTCCATCGTTCATAAATGCGGGTGGACACGCTCTTCTATTGAGATATGGGTTGGGACGTCTTCAGATGAAGTCGAGAGGACTTCTAGATCTAACCTTGGGACGTGATTTCATCGAATTTTATCAACCCTAGCACGAGTTATGATTTTCACAAGATTAACATTTACTCTCCCCTGTTCCAGTCGTGACCTTTCGGTAGCCCGAGGTAATTCAGGAATAACTCAAGTATCCAGGTAGAATTTGGCCTTCATATTAACAAAGAAGATGTAGCTAGCATCCCATTCGAGATTATGGCCTTGGTTTCAGGTCATTTAAATAACTATAAGCAAAGTTATGAATTTATAATTAATTACGTGTGAATTTTCCCCAGCAGTCACACCTCTACGTGATGGTTGTAACCATGGACTCAGAATCTTGGGTTCTGGTGCGAATTGGATTTCCACCTCAACAGAAGAGTTCGGGTAAGGGCCCCAAACTTTCTAATGGACTTGGTTTCAGCCCATTTGGTTGACTATGGGCCAAGATGTCCTTATTTCAACAGAGGATAGTGTTTTCTGTAACTATTTCGACCTATTATCATAAACTCCCTGGTATCCCATGTTAGGCCTATTTTTTAGAAGTTATAATCTTCATCCAAGTTGTTATTTACCCAAAGGCTGTTGCATGGGCTTTGGTTTCACCTAATTCCGACCTTCCTAGGTTGAGTTATGAAATTCCCTAAAGATACCCCCATATTCCATTTAGATTTCTAGTTCATTGTGTTAATGGGCCTGAATTATACCCAACTGGCCAGTGCCCAATTGGTGGTCCTAACCCCTCCTCTAGCCTAGAAATGAATCCACATACATCAAAATGTATGAGTTCAAGTAACTCCATGGCTCTTTCTCTATGTCTACTAAATAGAGAATTGGTCATCTTACCCATGAGATATAATTTACACGTTGTAAATGATTCATAATCAAATGGAGTAAAACATCCATTTATACAACATGTGAATCTTTTCTCACTAAGATGACCAAGCCCATAGTGCCAGAGATAGACTTGATTTATATCAATCCTCTTCCTATCAGGAAGCATACCCACACTAACCTTAGGGGCACCAATACTTAGAATAAATAGATCATTATATAAACTCTCACTGGCAAACTCTTTGCCATTCAAGAACATTACACAACTATTGTTTCCAAAACTAACATCAAAATCACGAGGGTTTAAAGTAGAATTGGAATTAATGTTCTTGATGAAGGGGGAAATATAATAGAAATCTATCAATTCTAAATAGCTCCTGAAGGCATCTCGAGGTTGGTAGTCCCTATTGAAATGGCAGCATCTTTTGCTCCACTTTCAATCCATAGAATACCCTTGACCTTGATTAAGTGCCTTCTACTTATCAATATCCGAAGCTTCACCAAGTTTCTGCTTTGCCTTCCCTACTGTTGACATGTTTTCCCACTCTCTTTTGCTCCCTTCTTTACCTTACCTTCCTTTCCCAAATGTATCAAAGCGTAAAACAAGCGACGTAAAGGAAGGAAGAAAGAGGCGAGAAGAGTGTGATCGTGATCACCACCAAGGCATGAGTACCGGATGGTGAAACGTACCTTGGAAAAGAGGGAGAGCACTCACCTAATGTTCAACGCTGACAGGTGTAGACGGTCCTGGAGGATCTGCTCAATGAATAGGATAGTCGCATGACAGACCACTCAAAGCGCTGAAGTATGAAGCGGGACGAAGGCAGATCTGGCACTAGAACGGCTCAAGGACAGCCGCGTGAAGAACTGAACGGCTGGTGATAAACCACCCTGATCTCCAGACGGACGGAATGAGGCCATGTATCAACGCCAGACTTCAAGCTCGTGGGACCTGATCCTCCACTCTTTCCGGCCGGCCGGAGAGGATGGGCCTCGTGCTAGTATGCTGCTGACCTGTAAAATACAATGAAGACCACAAAAGAAAACCCAAGATCAGAACTATGAAGTGTAGTAACTAGAAAAGAACATGAAAATGAACAAACTAACATGGACTGGGGGATACCTGGGAGGTTTTTAAACCCCTAGGGGAGTGAAAAATAGTAGGAAGGTGTGTGAAATGATGTGCAATGAAGAAAGCGTGGAGAGAAGAACGAAAAGAAAGAAACATGCAATGAACAAGATGACATGTGGGACTATCAAAACCAAAGACTCAAACACAAGTACTCCCTGAACCGGAGGCCCGAGTGGACGTAGAAGACCTCCCTCCCTGACTGTAGGTCGCTCTGGAATTCGACAGGGCTTCGCCGTGACCTTCAAATCTCCCCCCTTTCAAAGCTTGGCCTAAGGGTCCTATATATAGAGCCCCTAAGTCCTAGCTCGAAATTAGGGTTTCCAGCCATTTTTAGGTCAAGATAATAAAAGAAAATCCATAGATAATTGAATTATCTCTCAACCAGAGGAAACGGCACCCCATTCGATGGAGTATCCGCGGAGAAATGGGCAGAAAAAGTTGAGGATAAAACCATGGGTGGAGAGAGAGAAAATCTTAAATTCTTCAGAAATCGGGCAATTGCACGGTCTGTCGATAGACCACCCATCATGTTGCACGGCTGATTTTAAACCGCTCGACCTGTCGGTGGAAATTCAATAAAATAACAAATATTATCTAAATATCCATCGATCTGACCGACTATTTCGCCGTTGGACTCTCATGGATTGAACTGCTATTTCTAGACCTTTCAACAACTAGAGCGGCCAAGGACTAACTGTTCATAGCTTGTCGGTGATAAATCAAAAGAGATAAATAAATAGATAATTATCTGAAAGAGTTAACGAGCTTAGGACTCTGGGAGATGTACGGCTAAGGTCAGTCCGCTCGATTAGCTTGAACGGCTACACTCAGACCGCGTGACAGCTTGTCGGTGAAAATTCACAAAATCAGCTAAATATCCCATGAATATATGAACGGCTCAATTCCAATCGCCTATGGTGTGAGCGGCCGGAGACTGCCCGTGCAAGACTAGATGCTTCATAAAGAAAAAAATAGATTAAATAAAATCAAGGCCCATTAAGCCCTGAATTGAAGCAGACCTAGTCAGGGAGGGAGGCTACCCATAAAATAGGCCCAAAGATGTGCCAGAAAAATAACCCAACAAGTAACGGACAACTCGAGACATCAACAAATGAAAGTAAGAGAAATGACTCAACTTATCGGCAAAAAACGGGTGTCAACACCTACAAGATTCAACTTGCAATTCCTCTTCCATTAGCCATCCCTATGGTAATAGAAGCTCTCTCATAGTCTCATCTCTCTTGATAGCCTTGGCCAATGGTAACTACCACTTAACATTATCTTTCTCAAAGACCTGCTAAGTCCTCCTCTTCTTGTTAGTCTTACTAACAAACATAAGGAGGTTCAGGCAATAGCTCATCAAAAACATAGACTATTTCCCTTTCAAGTCATGAGAACTATTCTCAATTTTTTGAGCCAGTCACAAAATTTTGATTCAGTGAATCCTTGTTGGCATCTATTATGCCACAATAATATGTGATTCGACATTATTAATCTAAAAAGGAGATGCACAATATACCATTATAGACATTCAACTAAGATATGGTCTTTTATCTTAATTTAGAGCTCCCACTAATTTTCGGCGACTTTACATAACCCCCATTATGTAAAGACGGGAAACTCTGCTAGTTTCTTAGTGGAGACTAGAATCCCATTAACATTATAGTAGTAGTCTTGTAATAGCACAACAAATCACCCCATACTTAATGAGTAGACAACTCTTGCCAATTGTAATTTCTAGTCTTATTCGGCCTCCAGAACACTTGTGATCTTGTGGTAGCACAATAAACCCCAAAGTCTGGTTAGGTTACACCCATTATTACGTAGTGAGCATGGATTTGTGATGCAACCCTTGTGGTAGCACAACAAAGCTACACCAATCCTCCACCCTACACATGGCATAAACATGCCGTAGTTTAGGGCACTGACCCCTTACTAAGTCGGCATTGTGATAGCACAATAAACCTTCCTAGTTCAGGACTAGCTCACCCAAACTATAATAATGGAAGGCCACGTGGGTCATTCTTAATGCCTCATGTTTGCAACCTAATATTGATCGAAGCGGAGATTTATGAATTTTATTTGGTCTCATCAAATAGTGGTACATAACATATATATCACATATACATATTTACCGTACCTTATAGAAATAGATTCAAATCATATCTAATCTAAAATAGACAAATAAGAAACACATGCTATGTGTGAGTATGGACAGCTTATTGTGACCTGACTAGAGCTAGATAGTCAATCACCAACCCCTAAATATCATCACATGATAAATCATACACATCATATGCATATCAACACTTAGATGGATCTTGGCGGCATACAACTGGTAGCACGATCAAATGTCACCTCCTGTTGATGGATCATCCTCGTCCTCACGTACACGCCTCTGCAAAGTCTTCAAATATATATATGTACAAAACTAATGCCAACTGGCCAAATTTTACATTTAATATAAAAGAAGATACCTTATGGCGAATACATAACCGAGAGGGAGGTAGAATTTACAACACGAAATTTAGAGAGAGGAGGGAGGCACGCATGCCCCATAAAATACATCCATCAACATAAACAAACCATTCACCATTCATCACATGAATGCAACAATCACATCTAAGCATTGTCCATATTCACCCAATCATCGCACCCTCGGCATGTACAAACAAAATTTTATTTTCCCAAAATAAAATAATTTTGGCCTTAAAACATGGGTTTCAATCAAAATTAGAATTTTTATTTTTTTAAAAAAATAGATTTAATCAAATTAAATCTAGCATTCAAGGTGGAATTTTAATTTTGTAATTTTTGCATAATTCTCTGGGATTTTATAATTGTAGAAATAAAACAATTCTATTTTAAAATAAATGTCCTAAATTAATCATCACATGGAAATTAGAAAACGTATTAAAATTAAAATTTCTAAAATTTTTAATTTTAAGTCATGGCATCCCGGGCTCAGAATGGAGGCAACTGGATTTAAATCTTATAAAAATCTAAAATAGAACAATTCTATTTTGAAATTGTAGAAATCGAACAATTCTACTTAAAAATAAATTTCATCACATGAAAATATAGGAAATTATTATAATGGGAAATTTCATAAATTTCCCGCTGTTTAATGAGGCAACCCGAGCTCAGAACGGAGGAGACTGGATTTAAAACCTATTTAAATCCAAAATGGAGCTCGGATGGCGTAGTGTGCAAAGGTCCACGTTCACAGGCCGCCTGGACCACGGCCTTGGCTCACTTACACCCGCACTGGACCATGGTGCATTGTGCCATCATCTTCTCCCCTTTCGCAGAACCCTAGCGCCCCCCCACCGTGCGAAGACTTTGTCGCCATCGCCACTAGGGGTGGCCCCTACCAGCCACAGCCGGCCACCCGGTGGCACTGGCGCCGTCGTGGGATCACCGACGACCAATCGGTGGGGTCACCGGAGGCGGGCGTCACCCCACGCCGCCGAGAAGATGGGCTTCTCAACACCGGGCATTCGCGCGAATAGGGCTTCAACGGTGATCCAACGGGCTTCGCAAGGTGGCTGCTGGTGGCCTGACCGCCGAGCACCATCATAGAACCCCGCGGCGCTACCGAGAGTACTCCTATGGCCCCTTTTTGATGAGGACATCTTGTGCCACTCCCTGTGGCTAGGGTCGCCCGCACATCCTTGAGAAAGCTCATCGACGATTATCTCATGTTTTGAGTCTTATTTATGTATTTTCTTTATTAGGTCATGAGTCCAATTACCATTGTTCTATGTTGATTGGGCCTTATTATCCTAGATGGCCCATAATTGTTGCTATATTTATTGGGCCTTGTTATCCTAGTTGGGCCAATAATTGTTGTTTAGGATAACCTTGGTCTTTTGTATGAATGCCAAGGGCATTCTGGTCTTGTAAAAGTTGGGGTGCCTATAAATAGGATGCAAGCCCCACCATTTGTATTAATTTTGATGCAATAGAAATGGAACCACCGTAGAGTGGTTCTCTCCCCCACTTAAGGAGTGTGACTCTCCTCTCCATCTCTCTCTCTCTCTCTCTCTCTCTCTTTCTATCTCTCTCTTCCTCTCTCTCCCTAGGGACTTGCGCCCCTTTCTCTCTCTAACCAAAGGGAGAGGCCGCCCCCCCTCTCTCTTCCACATCATCAAAGGTCTCTTTCCCCCTCCCACCATTCAAAGTCTCCAAGTGAGACCCTCTAGCCACCAAGGTGGAAAACCAACCCCGAAGTTGGACTTGAAGCCCCCCAAGTTGGACTTCTCCACCCCTCCCATCACATTCCACATCCCAACTTAGACTTCCTCACCTCCCCCATCACATCTCACCCACAATTTAGACTTTTTCCCCCTCCCATCACATCTCTCCACAAAATTTTCTAGATTCCCTTTGAAAGCCCCCATTTAGGACCAAGGAATTCAAACAAGCCACCCCCCTTGAACCTGCCCCCCACCATTGACCACCCCCACCTTTCTAGGCTGCCCCCATCCTTCCCCCCCAAATCTCTCTCCTAGCTGTCCCCCCTCTCTCTCCTCACCCAAAACCTTTCCTCAACGCAGGAACAAGTTCCCATCCCATTCCCCTCCCATTCTTCCCCCTTCTCACTCCCTACCTTCCTTTGTCATCCAGATAGTAGCAGCAACAGATTGTCTGCCCTGTTGCAGAAGCCACCACGCCTCCTCCTGGCGTTCTCAGCTCCTAAAATTTGTGGGAGATCATCTTCAGCCAGTCCTCTTCGCATCGGCATTAGTTTCGGCCCGATCCGACATCTTGGTTGAGAGTACCATCTCCGACAAGGCGCCTCTATCCAACTGACAGACCTGACTACACGCCTTCACAAGATCGGGTGGTATCGACTCCCCTCTCATCTGATCGGAGTCATTCTAGTTCTGGCGTGTTCCTGAGAAGCCCTTCTTCGCAGCAAAATTGGTCTCAGTCTGATCTGACTTTGGATCTACAATCTACAACACCAGTAAGTCGAGCCAGCAGTTCTGATCCTGCAACCAGTTCAACCCTGCCAGAGGACAGAGGCTACCGTTTCTCCATACGGGCTGTTTTCGCAAAAAAATTTAGTGAAGTGGATCTATGGACATACCTCTATCAAACAAAACTAGTATTGGCCCATTTTGATATCTCAGTTGGGAGCTCAGCCCCGAACAAGAGCTCTCTGGTCAGCAGAGAACAGCACCGGTGCAGTCACACGAGAGCTGTCGTCCCCGACTCTACCGACCACCAATCGAGCAGATTCTGCTTCCTGAGTCTTCCCAAGGCAATCATCTTTCCAACGGTACCAACCACATCTTCATTAGGAGTCCGAGAAGAGAGCACCACCTCCAACAATGCAATGGTTCTAGACTGTGCAGATAGTGCGTGAGGTCGTGAAGACTGAAGGCCGGGATCCCGTCACCACTACCCCCTCCCCTTCGCCTGGAAAGCTTAAAGCCCCTCCCTGCGTAGAGGTAGTGTTGTTGTGTTTCCCGTTCCCACTTCCAAAGTCGGCCCTCCAGTGAGAGGAGTCGCATGTTGTAATAAAACAGGGCCGATCAAGCTTCTCCGATGCACGTGCGGGGTACCGCACGTTCCCCGCTTGCCTCGTCTCCGATCGGGATCGATTTCCTTAAGCCGATCAGGTGAGCATTTGACTGCCCCTCCTGCTATTCCTTTCCTTAGCTAGTATCATTTCTGATTGCCCGTCGGACGGAGAGTGAGTGCCCGATCTGTTCATTACTCGCTTGTGGGACCCACCGCAGAGAGAGTTGAGAGAGTCGTCAATTACCCCATGCCCACGGTGTGCTGGCCGCTCACAAAACATGAGAATCCCAACCCATAAGGGGTCAGCCTAAGCATATCCAAGTTCCTGAACCGTAAGGTCCTGCCCCGGACACTCACGGTCATCTACGAGTTGCCTTCGGACGAGAGTGCACGCCGCATGAGTGAACCTACCAAATTCAAGTCTGTCACTACTCGTCTGTGTGCTTGAAAGGATAGGTCCGAGGGTTGTCGGGTCATCCCGTGTCACGCTTGGCCGTGGCGCATCACTTTTGGCCAGCACCGACGCGGGGATGGAACTCCCATCGTGACCAACGGCCGCTCTATGCAGGGTTTTTTCGGCTTGTGACTCACACACCGTGGGTGAGATCCCTGGACACCAGGAGACCCTCCGGTGCTCCCAGAACTATCGGCCAATCACCCCCTCACCAACTCCCATCGATCACACCATCTTCATGGGGATCGATCCCCATCTCATGGGGTCGTTCTTCCACAAAAAAAATCCCAAAACATTAACTATGAAAATACAGAAAAAGTCCTAAAACAAGCGGGAATCACGAGTGATTAACCTGGCTCTGATACCATTGTAAGGATCAAGGCCAGGATCTGGAAGAATGCAGCGGAAAGTAGAAATTGAAATTTTGACCTGGCTGAGTTGATCGCTCCTTATGATTCTCGATGACAATCTACAACTATGGGGTTCGATGTTACCTCTACGATGCTTAGATCGTAGCGAAGTGGAAACAATCGCTCATGGCGGTAATCAACCGTGTAAGTGCACGGCCTCTATTGGTATCCACACGGACACGAACGGTGGAATCTCCTCATCGTAACACCCCACGAACGATCTCCTCCGTAGCACCTCCATGGTCTCTACACTAGAGACGAGAGGGAGAAGAGAGAGGAGAGAGAAGGGGGTGCCCCTCCCTAGGAGGAGAGAGAAGAAGCGGCCCGAACTAAGAAACCCTAGATGTCTGGCCTAGGGTTCTCTCATCGCAACTATTTATAGACTTCTCAGACTTTCACAAAAACCCTAATAAGTCTAATATCGTGATTATACTTCCACCGTCCATAACCCTAATACGTGTGACCCTCTAGGTCCAGTGTCAGTCTGGTTTTAGGTCTAATAAGCTTAAGAACTCCTTAGCCTTTTCACATTATTAATTAATATGAAATTAATTATTTAATCATCTCATGACTTAAATAATTAATTAATCATCTTATGATGAACAATCATCTCATGATTATTTCTATGATGGGCTTTCAGGCCATGGTAAGCACCAAGCAACACTCTGTGGCCCCAAAAGATAAAGTGGGTCTATAAAACCACTCGGTGACCTTTCCGTCAACAATTATCACACAGCTATAGTCCTCCATTCATACCCAATGCCCCTGGTCATAATTAAGGGTATGGTCATACTGTCAAACCATTCTTATCTATGACTTGATGAACATACTCCGAGTCCCAATGGAAAACTCTTTTTCCATTGAACTATCTACCTTGGCCAAGGATTTAATCGAGTACCATTCATAGGGCATTCTCTCTCATATTATATCTGAGAGTGAATGATCCACTATTGTCACTCAATTACCTTCGCATGTATTCTGCTGTATCCAAATACCTGAGCATCCAGGACTTATGGATAAAGTCCTTTTACCAGGAATCAAAATATAAAAGTCCTCATGCAAGATATCTTTGGTGACTCATGTCCAAGGACCAACTGTGCAATTGTGACTGAAGAATCTCTTGGTTGAAAGTTAGATATAATTAATATCCAGAGATTCTTGATCGGATCAGTTCAGTGAACCCTATTCTTGTAATGGGCACCTGCACATATATCTTAGTATCTTCACACTAGTGACTGTGAGGTCAGTCACCCTCATCATCTGAGAGGATATCATGTGCACTGATCTATCCGGATCTTTTGATGTCCCATTTCAAAGATCCTACGACTAGGAACATTTAGAGCACACGCATCTAGAAGGTTGATCTCACTATCATAATCTTATTATGATTCAACCTTCATAGCCTACATTCAAGGACTTCATCACATCAAGCGGCAATCCACATAAATAAATAAGACATAATGAAGAAATTACCATAAATACGAATGAGAATATATAAGAAATGACGCCATCACTTCATAAGTGATTGGCTTGCAGGTCATACACTTCTTTCAATTCATTCATCATTAAGCCCGTTATATATTTCAATATCGTTTTATAGTATTATAGCCGTATTTGCATTATTTTTTGCGTGCACAAGTGGATTTCTTCTCCCACTTCATGGAGTCTGGATGAGGTCAATGCAGTAATCGAGTTCTTAACACGACGTCTATGGGCACCACATTCTTTTTCCGAGGAGCACCTCTTGTGTACTATTCTGTTAAACTGTAGGATAGATTTTACATGTACCCCGGTGTGCCTAGGTTTATGCATATTTCTTATTCTTAGTTATTTATATCTTCCTTTACTGAGTATATCCCTCTCAATTGTGTATTCCTCGTAGTCGACAAGGGGACTCATCCGATGACTTCCGTAAGTCTTGCAAGCCGTGAATTCCCACATGGAGGCACAACTAGTTGTACATGGTGCCACCCTTAGTTAGGTCATGCATGTGTAAGTTTTGAGTGTATCGTTTGTCCACCTAGAGTTTGGAGCCTTATTCCCCTAGGAATCCTACCTCCCAAGAGAAAATTAATTAATCCATTAAAAGGCTAAGAAAAAACTTCTAAAAAGAAAAGCATCATTATAACTTGTTTAAATTGGGTGAGACTTGTCATTTTCATCCCTTCCCTAGTTTAATCGTTATACGATAGTTTTTATATTTGAGTAAGTCTCCTATTTTCCCTCTCATGGCGTCTCATCTCAATCCCATGAATAATCCCTCTCTATCTCTCTGCCTCCTTTTCCCATGTGGGCCCTTCTCCTCGTGGACTCTCAAAAGAGCCAACTAATCAAGTGGCCCAAGTAGTGCACCTCTTCCGCCAAATGGGCCCTACTTAGGCACAAAAGATCCTTGCAACCCTTCCAAATGGGCCCTTCCGTGTTGCTGGTCCGAGAGGCCCTTACATGTTCAATCTAGGTCCATACCTCTCGCTACTCTTGGAATGGGCCATTCTTCTCTTTTGCTCGGATCTTCTTATCCGGCCCATTATTCTCAACCTGGTCTACATCCACATGTTCAAGCTAACTCATGTCCTCCTCAATCTCTCCCCACTCAGGACATGTTAGCCAAAGTTCAACGACAACTTGACGAACTTCAAAGGCAAATCAATCCTAAATCCTCCTTCGACATGCCATTGGGTTTTCTAAATCTTTGCATTATGTAGCCTTCTCAAATTTCTGTTTATCATCGATATGAAGGAACCAATGATCCTTTTATCCATTTGAAGGAGTTCATCTATGAGTCTGCACAATTCCAACATGATTGGTGCTTGATGGCCTATCTCTTTGGTCTATCGTTGGAAGGCTCAGCTTAAGATTGGTTTTTCTCTCTATCGTATTAACAAGTTTTGGATTTCGAGATTCTACAAGCGAGGTTTATATCACAACAAGAAAATTGGCCTTTACCTACGTTAAAAAAATATAGGTATATGTCTAAAAAAACGTAGGCAAATCCTTTATTCATATTTGCTTGTCACGCTTTCAAAGCGTGGCGCTTGCTCGCGTGACTATAGGTTATACCTACGTTTATATGAAACGTAGGTGTAGTTTAACATATCCCTACGCTTTTAAAGTATAGGAATAGTCTAGCAAAAAGCGTAGGTAAATATCGACCTATACCTATGCTTTGAAAGCGTAGGAATAGTCTCTTAAAAAGCGTAGGTAGATATCGACATATACCTACGCTATGAAAGCATAGGAATAGTCCAGGAAAAGTGTAGGTTAAAAATATATATACATCGTATGTAATTGGCTATACCTACGATTCTAAAAACATAGGCATTGTTTTTTATCACGTTCTAAAAGAAACGTACGAAAAAGTATTAGCGTCATTATCTTAAAAACGTAGGAAAAAGAACTAGTCTCATTTTTAAAAAACGTAGGTATATTATTCTTTTATTTTTTTTACATACTCATTGTGCAATTATATTACACCTGTATACATTCATATAATGATTCCTGCATGAATCTCACATTGAACACATCACTATTAACATAAAAACTTACAATCAACACATCAATATAAAGTCACATTCAACACATCAACATCAACATAGATCATACACGGTCTTCAAAACACCACTAACAACTTCAAGAGATTAATTTCTCACCTATACACAAATTTACTTTCCAATTAGTAACGATTTGCCACTAGAACATGTGTTAAACAAGTAACACATGCACATATACATACTACATACATACACATAAACAGATAGTTCCCCTCACTCTAATGTAAAAGGGCAAGAAGGCCACTGATACATACATACACATACATATCATTGTGCAAGCCTTTGTTCGTTCTTTGCAGTAAGGTTAGCCTTCTTTGTTCCTTCTTTGAGGGACAGGCAAAAGCTCCTCTCACTCTCCAGTTGGCCTCAGCCCACCATGTTCAAGGAGCACAACATGATTCTTCCCCTTTAAAGGATGGGGAAACATCCCCTCACCTACCCAAAATATCATGATTCATACACAAATGATGCCATGTCTTTGCACTACATTTGAAGGGGTAAAATGCATAGAGATTCAAGTAAAATCCATTTCTTGGCCAAATGTTACTCTAACATTTATTTAATGCCAGGTGTTTGTACCTCTTCCAAAGTACATGTCAAGTGATGGTATGCCAGCATGATGAAGAAAGATAGTGAAATCTGAATCTGCTCGTCCAAGCCTTTCAATCAGCCATCACATTTTAAAATTTCTCAGCCATCCAAATGAACAAAAAAATGAATAACTGAGAAGAATGCAAAGGTCATAATGTAGTGAACATGGTATCTACAACATACACCTATATATATCATCTGAAGATAGTTTAAATGGTAAAAGGCATAAGAATGTAAAAGTAATGTAGCAGGTGGTGAGAAAAAAAATCATGCAAAGTATTTATGTCATAAAAAGTATTGGCAATTCCATAAATAATAATTTCTCTGAGAATCAGTATATTGCTATCATATTGATGATATGCAGACAGGGTTAAACACAAAAGAAACAACAACCTCAAGCATGAATTTATATATCGGTTTCCTTTTGTTACTGCATCAAGTGCTGTAAAATAGACGAGAAAAACTGAATAAAATCCCAACAAAGAATCTTCACATGTAATTGGAATTGACAATAGAACGAGAAACTTAATTACTGGTCTTTTTCAAGTGGCATTCATGTAGACTTTGCAAGGTCTACAGAAGGGGAAATCGGTGATGTAATTCTGAAACACACACATGACTGAAACTGAAAGACAGTACCTATGAGCGGTAGAACATACACATCTGTCACTGATGTTGCAATTATTCATGTCTGACCTACCACTGTCCTGAAAGAGGTTCCAGAAGTTTATAGTATCTAACAGATTTATTTGTATTCTCCTATATATAGGAGGACAAGACTAAGTAGAGCCTAAAGATGCTGAGATATGTATACCTTGAACATATGATGTCAAAAATATAGTTTAATACAAGCACCAAAAATATATATAGTGCATCAGCAAGGTGGATCAAATGATTACATGATGACTAAAATAACACCATATGGAAGGGAAAAAAACCACGAGAGTTCTATGAAGTGATAGTGAACCCCAAAGGTGGCACAACATGCGAGTTAAAGAATTGGTGATGCACATCATCAAGGAGACACAGAAACTAGGAAAGCCCAATGTTAGGATTTAGGTGCTAGCTGATAAGCGCACGGCTGAGATCCAGAGGGGGGGCGGATGGATCCCCTTTAAAAACTTTTGCAGAATTAGAATTTAAACCAAACTAAAATTAGATGAACTCCTTAATTATGAGATAGAAGAGCAGAACATATTTACCAAATTACTTTCTTAAACAGAAGTAACGATGGACACTTAGATGCTAGACTGATACAAGGCATATTTCATAACCATGAACTGAAACAATAGATCTCACACACATGCAGCCTGAGACTTTACTAAGCACTTGGACAATCACCTAGCCTATATAAGCTGCTTCAATGAGGAAAGAAATCTTATCTCAGAACAAATAGGTCAAGCAAAATCGATATCGAACATATAGCGCTCAATGCTAACCCCATCCTGTGAAGGAGATAGAATATATGGAGTTAGACAATTACACACAATCATAAACCACGAAGCACAAAGATTTTTAGATGGTTCGGTTTGCTACCCACAGACCTACGTCTATCCCCCACTCAAACCTGAGTGAGGCTTCTGCTGACTCACAGCTTGAATCGCTGAGCATCATAGCTTGCTTACACCGCTGAGCAACACAACTTGCTTTCGCTGAGCATCACAACTTGCTTAACCTAAGGAACACGTCATCACTTCTAAGCCTCACAGCTTGCTGTCCAAGGATCAATTCCCTGCTGCTGAGCAACACACCTTGCTGTCCAGAAGAACTAATCCTCTGCAACGCTGACACACAGCTTGATATACGAACAAGAAACAAGAAAAATGTAGCATATAAAAATAAGAAATGAAAGCATGAAAGATATAGCTCTCGTAGGAGAAAATTGGCTTGGATCTGATCCAGAGGCCAACAACAAGTAGATCTTCAAGATACTTCGGTTGCTTCTCAATAACATCTCTCTCGAGCTCTCTCACTCTCTCTCTTTTTCTTCTCACGATCTCACGATCCCTTTTGCCATCTACTCTTTCACTTCTCTGAAGGTCACTCTTTTTTAGATAGCTACGCACTCTTCTTGGTAACTCTAATTCTATTCTTCTCATCGTAGCTCTCTTCTTCACATCACCTTCTATAATAGCTTTCTTCAATCACAGCCCCAAGCTAGGAGGAGGATGCTTCCTATTTATACAAGAACAGGGGCTCCTGTGATTTGATTCCATTTCCTTTTTGTTGGCACGAATCTTGTGTTGGCGCGAATCGAATCTTGTGGTCCCCACAAGATTCCATCGAGGGCGTGTGGAGGGAACACTCCCGCCCAAACACTTTTTGGAGAATCCTTGACCACGTGTCAGATGGACGTAGATTGGTTAAACCACGTGGCATGATGATGTGCTAAGCTTCATCTTGGATCATGTGCCAATCATTGCTTCCTGGGATGCGTGCCACTAATTTTCCATTCTTGAGATCACGTGCCAGTAATTTACTAACAGCAGGTTTGAGTTCCCTTATCGGATCTGGATTTTAAGTTAAGGGATTCAGAGTTGAATTGTCTGAAGCATCAATCTCACTGTCAACCTTTAATACAGTTGCATCGACCTTTGACTTAGTGCATCTAGGCACTATTATGATGCTCTGACCTTCTGGCTTAAGGCAGTGTTCAGTGTGCACTTCTGCTACTTCGTCCTTCTTTTTGCTGCTGCAGCTTTGTTGAATTGTTATGGACTGTATGAGCTTGCTGCTGTTGTTGTCTACCTTGTGTTCACTGGTTTGCCAACCTTAGTTGCAAAAGAATCTAGTTTACCAGGATTGCTTAAGACTTGTAAAGACTCCAGATCCATGCTTGATTGCTGGGGCAGAATAGTTCTGGATCCAGTTGAAGATAGATTCAATCCGGTCTACTGAAGCATTGATCTGATAGCTCTGCCAATTCTAGATGCATCGACCTTTCTTTATTGCTCAGATCTTTTTGGCTATGACTTTGCTCTATTGCCTTGACTAGTCTTAACAGAGCTGCATTGACCTTAGTTGATCTTACATCATCCAATTCCCAACTACTGCATCGACCTAACTCTTGAGTGCTTAGATCTTGCTGGTTGGAACTTTGTTTTTCTGCCTCGACCTTCCTCTTAGGTGCACCGACCTCCTCACAGATGTAGCACTTGAGTTGTTCTTTGGCTTCGACATGGTTATTGAGTGCACCGACCTGTTAACCTTAAGGTACTTTTAAGCATCGTCCTAATAACCATGAGGCACCTTAATGCATCGACCTGTCGATCTTGAAGTGCAGATGTGCATCGACCTTATTGTCATTATCTAACACTGGTGCACCGACCTTACTTGCAGGAAGTGCTTCTTCTGCATCGACCTTACTAGTCCAAAATGCATATGTGCATTGACCTTCTAATTCAAAATGCATATGTGCATCGACCTTCTAGATCAGACTGCGAACATGCATCGACCTTTTGAACTGGGGTAAATATATGCATCGTCCTGATAGCACATGTTATGTATGTAGTGCACCGACCTGATAGAGTAAGACCTCTTCAGTCGCATCGACCTTCTAGACCAAAAGTGCACATGTGCATCGATCTATTAATACAAGGCCAATGGGAGATGCATCGACCTTTCAATGCAATTCTTCTGCAAAAGCGTTGACCTTCTAGACTGGAATACATATATGCACCGACCTTACTCTTCTCAATGCATGAACATGCATCGACCTTATAGTGCATTGTCATGAGTATGCATCGACCTTATTGTGTATAACAATGTGAATGTGTTGATCATACCTGACTTCATCCCTGCTTTCTTTAGCTCAATCTACTGATTTCTTACTGTCATCAGTTCTCCACTGTCTGACTATCTTGCCACTGTCATGTACCACACTTTATAGCAAGCTCATGAAAATGCACATGTAGAACAAGACATTAAACACTTGTCATTATCAAAACCATAGACAACAATGTTTGGCATTATCAAACCACAATGGGTCAATGCAACATAAACACATATGACATCACGCACAAATGAGTCATAGTGTTTGGCATCATCAAAATCACAGGGGTACAACAATCTCCCCCTTTTTGATGATGTCAACACTATGAGTTATAAAACAACATGTGGCAACATAATGAGTCATAAAACAACATGCTGACTCATATCTCAAACTATTCTCCCCCTTTGACTTCATCAAAAAGCAAGTAATAGTTTAATAAAACCAGTGGAGATAAATGCAAAGCATGCATTGATATGATTGAGATAAAAATAATTCTCCCCCTTTCCAAATGAACCGAAACACCCAAACAATGCAAATCATGTAATCCTACTCCTACTGAAAATGAGAGGTGATCTCCCCCTAGGACTAATCCGACAGAGGGGAATTGAAGTGAGGATATGGGTAAAATAGTGAGTATCAGGTGTGACAATCAAGTTTAAGCATGTCATGCTGACTAATAAGATACTAATGAAGCAATCCCCCCCTTTGATAGTACAGAGGGATTGGAATGGAAGTAAATCATCGACATATAGAGTTAAACATACACAAGCTCAATGATAGTATCAGCAAAATCACATGAACAATCATAGATGAGTTCAGGTCATGGCAAATTACATCAAGAACATTGAGCATAATCTGATATTGAATTGAATTGTAGTGAAGTAGAAGGAGATGACATTAGTAATTTCAATTCAATAGTTTCAGTAGAGACAGAAACTGAAGGTTTTCAATGAGATACCAATTTCATAAATCTAAGAATAAAAATGTTTCAGAGTCTTCCATTATAAGGGCTAATGAATGAATCTTTATTAAAAGGCATGGTTTAAATATGATGTATACAAAGTTTATCCTTGGATATTTCTATACTCATATCTGAAATCAAACTTTAATAAAAATGAACCATGCTTTCTTGGTAACATCTAGTTTAACCTCCCTCCATCTTAATCATTTAATTTCAATGACTCCTTTAGGAATTACAAATAGTAGTATTGAGGTTAAACACCCATGAATGCACCTGATTTTGTCTATGGTTTCAGGAATTTTTCTATTTGCAACCATTTTCTAGATTTTTCTTTTGTTTAGCGACAATTCTCATGTTCAAATTTCAGGAGCAATTGAGTTCAGTGCATACTTTGTAACTATAGGATACACGTTGTTTAGACGCCAGTATCCCTAAGTACTTAGTATGACTAACTGTCATGCTTCATATAGAACAGAGATAATATCAGTATGGCTTTTGACATGAGGCACAACATGTCTTAGGTGAAGTGACCCAGTTACTCACCATACATCATGTAATTGCTCTACCATTTTTCACAGATATTTCAATCAACTTTTTAGCAGAGGTAACTATGGCACTTCATGACATAGGTTTACTCCATTTCTTTTACGGAGCACCCAGTTTCTTGGTGACCAAAGTCATTTCTCTGACCATATTTTACTTTCAGACATTTCTCAAAACAATCAAATGTTTAAGAACAATACTCACCTCATGTATCTCAACCAAAGTAAACCATGATTTTAAAATTTTCAGATTTCATAAGTTTTTTCATGATATAACATGAATCAACATGTTAAATTTTGACTTAGATATTTTCAAGATGTTCATATCCAAACTCAAGAAATACATGAAACTTAAACCAGTTGAAAATTTCAGACATTCATAATTCTGTATAATAGAAGATTCCTTAATAAAATGAATTTCAGATTTATGATCAAGGTATGTAAATTAAAATCTTCCTAAAGTTTCAAGATAGGGAAGTTCAAGAACAGTCAATTTCTAGCACACAAGATGGTGACTTTCAAGAGCAAGCAATAATAAGATCATGTTCAAGAAGATATGATTAGTGTGCAGCATAATGAGTGTCAAGTTGACAGAAATTTTCACAGGAATGTGCAATAATGGACATGCAGCTTGTATGAGCTAGTAATCAAGTGACAACTTAGATTAGTACTAGGCAGATGTTGGATCCAAGGATCTCCTCACGTAAGGAACAACTTTTCAGATAGGTTTGACCTATCTTTCCAGCTACGCCTTTTGATATACTATCTAGTTGTTACAATGCAACTCAAAAAATTCAAGTGAAGCTCCCCCTTAGCAAGTGCAGGAGCAACACATAGTAGATCTCAGAATATAAGAATGTTGAGCTCAATTGATTTTAAAATAGATAGGAACTGGACATCAGATAAATTTTGAAGGAAGAGTTGACTTGAGCTGAGACAGAAGTCGACTTTGAGATTTTAACAAAGCAGATGTAGAAATTTGATGGATTTCTTACACAGCAAGGTTGACCTGATTTATTAGAAGATCGACCTGGGATTCTCCTCAGATTTCAAAGATGAAGTGAAATTAACTTCACTTGCAACACAGAGTATCAGTCAATAGAGAGCACAATCATGAAAGCAAATTAAGCAGAAGATTGAGACAACGGTTGACCGAAATGAACAAGTTTGGTCGACCGAACTAGATAATGAAGGGATTATGAGATAGAAAAGTAAATGTTCATGCAAGCAATTCAAAACTAGACAAATGCTCCCCCTGAATGTATGCATATGCTATCAAGAAAAAGTATCAGAGTCAAAATGTGATATTCATGAAGAATTAATCCAAGCAATGATCAAGCATTATTGTGCATATGAGCATCCTAATGCATAGAAATAAACTCTATAAAGCATGAACTCTCCCTGTGTATATGCATGCTTGTCAAGCAATCTTTTTGAATTTTCATTGATGATTATGTGCAAATTAGTTAGGCAGTATCATGCACATGAGCAACCTATAAAATACAGGGACTCCCCTTTTCTGAATACACCATAAACATCAAATATGACATGACTGTAGGGAGTTGAATGAATTAAACACATGCATATGCAAGGCTGAGATTTGAATGCAGCATATGCAATAAAAACTATGCAGGGAGTTTAATGAATTATGCTCATGAGAGTCTAGACTGCTCTATGTGCAATGTTGACCTATGGTACCAGGTAGAGGACTTGGTCTAAAGACCACCTCACACATAGTAAGAACTTCCAGACAGATTGCATCTGCTCTTTAGTAACTCACCATTTATAAACCATAGAGGTCATGCAAGATAATGTATTACAAATGCAGTCCTCTATGCATCACACTTTTTGTTGACAGTTTATCAAGCACATATGTATGCAAGTGAACGATTGTATGCAACAGATTATCAGAGATTATTCTAATATATGCATCATGACATATACAAATGTCAAACAAATGCAGTTGACATATGCAAGAATAAAAACCCATGCAGTTTAGATTTTCAATCTAATGTGTGCACAAATGACTCAACATATGCATGAAGAAACTCATGATAAATAATGCAAATATCAAATGCAGATATGAACCTATATGCACTAGATTTTAACTGATAAATCAAGCATGATATGAATCTACCTGAAGGAGATTATTGAAAACTCAAATAACCAAACCTGTAAAGTGCAGAAATGGGATTTTATTATGCTCAGGTTCCTTGGCTTATTGAACCCCTTTTATTACTCAGCCCCCCAAGGCACTCCTGCAAAAATAGGTTCTTATTATGCAAATTTAGGTACCCAATAATTCTTGGGTCCTGAAGTGTCAGTAGCACCTCTGAAAGGTGCTCTCCACATTTTTTGAGCTTGTATGTCATCAGATCTCATCAAATAACATTTAGACATGGGATGCCTAAACTGTCCACAATAATGACATGATATAACAGACTTTGGGTTCTTTTTGTACACATTAGCATTAGCATGGAACTTATGTGCACGAACATGAGTGTTTCTATTTTTAACATAGAAATTTTGGCCTTTATTACTAGCCAGCCAGCAATCGACATCTTTGTGGCCTGGCTTTCCACATTCAAAGCATGCAAGAGTTTTTCTTTTAAACACAACTTTATTCCTATCAGAATCATTTCTATTTGTAGGGAATTTAACAAATTTAGAATTAAATTTCTTTCCCTGAGCATGCCAACATTGAGCATTAGTGTGTCCTACTTTGCCATAGTGAAAATATTTAATGTTCTTTTTATGGGCATTAGGAACTTTCTTAACATGAGAGTTCCTAGCATGCATTCTATCAACATTCAATTCATCTTTTTTCATTAAAAAGTAGTCATGCATGAAGTGACCATATTTACCACAGTAGAAACAAGAAACATTGGATTTCTTTGAAGCATGGTGCTTTTTCATATGAGGGTTCTTAGAATGCATGTTATTGAATTTCCTTTTCTGTGGTTGCTGTAGATTGTTCTTGATTTTCTAATTTTTATTTTTTTTTGAATTTTTTGAGGTGCAAATTATTTCAGAGAAACATTAGAAGTACTAGCACCTTCTGAACTTCGCACAAAGGTGGAATATAGCTGATTCCTCATAGCCATCTTAATTTGAGAGCTACAGCCTATCCCTTCACTTAATTTAGTGAATTCATCATTCAAGGGAGCTTTTAACTTCTCTTTACCTTTAGCAGAATTCAGCTCTTGGATCTTATTTCTCAAGGAGATAATAACATTTTCTGAATTTGATTTCCCCTTTTCATAATTTTTCAATCTTTCTTTTAATGTTTAAATTTCATCTTTATATTTCTCAGTTTCATTTTCAAGAATAGGAAGATTATCAGTATTGGCAGAAAACACACATTTTTCTTTTTCAAGAGATATTAGTCTTTCAGACATGATAGTATTCAGAACCATCAGCCGTTTATTTTGTTCCTTCAGAGTTTCATTTTCCTTCATCAATTCTCCATTCATAACAAGATCATTTATTAAGATTTGATCATCACCCAATGACTTCAGTTTATCTTCCAGTTCAGAAATTTTATTTGTAAATTCTTGATTTTTATTTTTCAATAAGCAAATTTGTTTCTTATGCATATGAACATCAGACAAGCATATATCATGAGATTGTTTCAGTTTCAAACAATTTTCGCAAGAAGAATTTGAACTATTCTGATCATTTTTTTTCAATTTTTTATTTTTAGATTTCATTTTCTTGTATCTATCATATAGATCTTCATAAAGAATAAACCATTTTTCAAATGAAATATCTTCATATCCGAAGCTTACCTGAGATGCTGTCTCATTCATTTGATCACTACTGTGATCACTACGATTTGCCATCAGGCATTGTTCTTCCTGCTTCCTATGAGTAGCAGTCACTGTATTTAGAATTTCCTTTCCAGAGGTACACCTGATTACAAAAGGAAACAAATCAATGTTAATTGCAACTATTAAGATGTTAAGAACAGTAACATTGTCACGATCCTTCAATCTTTCCTCATTAGACCACTCAGACTGATCATGAGGTAGTTTATGTGGGCCGTTAGATACAAGACTCCATAGTTTAGAATCAATGGAGTTCATGTAAACACATAGGCTACCTAGCCAAGCACTGAAATTAATGCCGTCGAATACAGGAGGATGATCCATGAGACAATCAACAAACAGTTTCAAAGCAATACACTAAAGACAACTATGCACCAAAAATAGCAGGATCCTCTGCAGATCGCTGGATTTGATGAATCAGAGACCCGCTCTGATACCAATTGTTAGGATTTAGGTGCTAGCTGATAAGCGTATGGCTGAGATCTAGAGGGGGGTGAATGGATCCCCTTTAAAAACTTTTGCGAAAGTAGAATTTAAACCAAACTAAAATTAGATGAACTCTTTAATTACGAGATAGAAGGGCAGAACACATTTACCAAATTACTTTCTTAAACAGAAGTAACGATGGACACTTAGATGCTAGACTGATACTAGGCAGATTTCATAACCATGAACTGAAATAATAGATCTCACACACATGCAGCCTGAGACTTTACTAAGCACTTGGACAATCACCTGGCCTATATAAGCTGCTTCAATGAGGAAAGAAATCTTATCTCAGAACAAATAGGTCAAGCAAAATCGATATCGAACATATAGCGCTCAATGCTAACCCCATCCTGTGAAGGAGACAGAATATATGGAGTTAGACAATCACACACAATCACAAACCATGGTGCACAAAGATTTTTAGATGGTTCGGTCTGCTACCCACAGACCTACGTCCATCCCCCACTCAAACCTGAGTGAGGCTTTTGCTGACTCACAGCTTGAATTGTTGATCATCACAGCTTGCTTACACCTCTGAGCAACACTGCTTGCTTCCGCTGAGCATTACAGCTTGCTTAACCTGGGGAACACGTCCTCACTACTGAGCCTCACAACTTGCTGTCCAAGGATCAATTCCCTGCCGCTAAGCAACACAGCTTGCTGTCCAGAGGAACTAATCCTCTACAACGCTGACACACAGCTTGATATACGAACAAGAAACAAGAAAAACATAGCACAGGAAAATAAGAAATGAAAGCAGGAAAGATATAGCTCTCACAGGAGCAAATTGGCTTGGATCTGATCCAGAGGCCAACAACGAGCAGATCTTCAAGATACTCCGACTGCTTTTGAATCACTTCTCTCTCGCACTCTCTCACTCTCTCTCTTTTTCTTCTCACGATCTCTTTTGCCATCTACTCTTTCACTTCTCTGAAGGTCTCTCTTTTTTAGATAGCTACGCACTCTTCTTGGCAGCTCTAATTCTATTCTTCTCACCGTAACTCTCTTCTTCACAGCACCTTCTGTAATAGCTTCCTTCAGTCGCAGCCCCAAGCTAGGAGAAGGATGCTTCCTATTTATACAAGAACAGGGGCTCCGGTGATTTGATTCCATTTCCTTTTCATTGGCGTGAATCTTGTGGTCCCCTCAAGATTCCATCGAGGGCGTGTGGAGGGAACACTCCCGCCCAAACTCTTTTTGGAGAATCCTTGACCACGTGTCAGATGGACGTAGATTGGTTAAACCACGTGGCATGATGATGTGCTAAGCTTCATCTTGGATCACGTGCCAATCATTACTTCCTGGGATGCGTGCCACTAATTTTCCCTTCCTGAGATCACGTGCCAGTAATTTAATAACAGTAGGTTTGAGTTCCCTTATCGAATCTGGATTTTAAGTTAAGGGATTCAGAGTTGAATTGTCTGAAGCATCAATCTCACTGTCAACCTTTAATACAGTTGCATCGACCTTTGACTTAGTGCATCTAGGCACTATTCTGATGCTCTGACCTTCTGGCTTAAGGCAGTGTTTCAGTGTGCACTTCTACTGCTTCATCCTTCTTTTGCTGCTACAACTTTGTTGAACTGCTATGGACTGTATGAGCTTGCTACTGCTGCTGTCTACCTTGTGTTCACTGGTTTGCCAACCTTAGCTGCAAAAGAATCTAGTTTACCAGGATTGCTTAAGACTTGTAAAGACTCCAGATTCATGCTTGATTACTGGGGAAGAATAGTTCTAGATCTAGTTGAAGACAAATTCAATCTGGTCTACTGAAGCATTGATCTGACAGCTCTACCAATTCTAGGTGCATCGACCTTTATTTATTGCTCAGATCTTTTTGGCTATGACTTTGCTCTATTGCCTTGACTTGTCTTAACAGAGCTGCATCGACTTTAGTTGATCTTGCAGCATCCAGTTCCCAACTACTGCATCGACCTAACTCTTGAGTGCTCAGGCCTTGCTGGTTGGAACTTTGTTCTTCTGCCTTGACCTTCCTCTTAGGTGCACCGACCTCCTCACAGATGTAGCACTAGAGTTGTTCTTTTGCTTTGACATGGTTATTAAGTGCACCGACCTGTTAACCTTAAGGTACTTATAGGCATCGACCTGATAACCATGAGGCACCTTAATGCATCGACCTGTCAATCTTGAAGTGCAGATGTGCAGTGACCTTAGTGTCATTAGCTAACACTGGTGCACCGACCTTACTTGCAAGAAGTGCTTCTTTTGCATTGACCTTACTAGTCCAAAATGCATATGTGCATCGACCTTCTAATGCAAAATGCATATGTGCATCGACCTTCTAGATCAGACTACGAACATGCATCGATCTTCTGAACTGGGGTAAATATATGCATCGACCTGATAGCACATGTTATGTATGTAATGCACCGAATTGATATAGCAAGACCTCTTCAGTCGCATCGACCTTCTAGACCAAAAGTGCACATGTGCATCGACCTGTTAGTACAAGGCCGATGGGAGATGCATCGACCTTTCAATGCACTTCTTCTGCAAAAGCACTGACCTTCTAGACTGGAATACATATATGCACCAGCCTTACTCTTCTCAATGCATGAACATGCGTCGACCTTATAGTGCACTAGCATGAGTATGCATCGACTTTAATGTGTATAACAATGTGAATGTGTTGATCATACCTGACTTCATCCCTGCTTTCTTTAGCTCAATCTGTTGATTTCTTACTGTCATAAGTTCTCCACTGCCTGACTATCTTGCCACTGTCCTGTACCACACTTTATAGCAAAAATGCACATGTATAACAAGACATTAAACACTTGTCATTATCAAAACCATAGACAACAGTGTTTGGCATTATCAAACCACAATGGATCAATGCAACATAAACACATATGACATCACACACAAATGAGTCATAGTGTTTGGCATTATCAAAACCACGGGGGTATAACACCCAACACTAACATGTAATAAAAAAATAAGGAAGAAGAGAAGTATGGAAAAAGGTCTCTCCATTCAGATGGGTGTTAACCTAAAACATACACACTTGATGGTGTGGAAATAGCATAAATGAGTTCTCACTATAGACAAGATTGATCTACACACTAATGTGACGATTAGGGCACAAGATTTCTGACAAAGATGGATCCAGGTATCTGGATTAAGAAAACCATTCACAGTTCACACATCTCAAAATGTCACCAACCAAGATATCAGCAGTAAAAAGCAACTTAGTTTTCTAAAATAACAAAGTAGCAACTATAGGCAAAGAAGTTGTATGAGCTATTTATAAAAAATATGTAATAACCTGACAAAGAAGCAAACCATTGGCTGCCCCATCTTCACATGCAAGTCAATGTCATCCTCCCAACCTAATGGGAAGTACATGCAACCAATAAAATGAAGCTATATCAAAAAGTGTTTACCATATTTGAAGATTCAGCATAAAGAATGATGCTCAGAATAAAAAGAAAACAACATATCTTTTTAAAGCTAGAAGCAAGCTTTCATGATTCAAGTCCAAGTGCATAAATTGGAATGTAAAAAAAAAACACATAGTGGTACTACCCACTTTAAAAAATAAACTCAGAATAGGTTTAGAACTAGTTTAAATTGCTTTAGGCCTCTTGTTTAACCCTATATGATGGAGCCATACTAGTTTTAGCCAGTTGTAACATAGTTTGGCTGGTTCCAGTCTGAAACTCCTAGTTTTTAAACCATGGACATTGCACACCGTGAGGACAATTCCATTATTTATGTCTTGACTTGTGCCTATAATTTAAGGCTTGTTTTGTTTTGCAATAACATTCCCAATTTGTAAGGACTATCCCTACGGGACTCAAACCTTAAAGTCTCATATAGCCACAGACTCGGGCTCTAACTTATAGTAAAATGAATCCATTTTGGGTCGGAGTTAGGGTACGACCATCACTCCTAGTTCTAAAAGGACTTTGTCTTAGAGTCCCAATCAAAGTATCGAACTAGGACTCTTAAACCTGGCTCACTCTGAGGTCTATTCTAAAATCAAAAAGGACAAAATGACCCAAACTAGTCTAAGTACAACTCAAATTCAAGCATCCTAATTTGACTAGGACTCAAATATTTGAGTCCCAATCAAACTAGGACTTTAACTCATAATACGTCATGGCCCATTTAGACCTAATTGCAAGTTCAACGAACAACAAGCAATTATGTAACATGTAGACAAAGGCATTATCAATCACAATTAATCAATGGTTTTCGGCTGTCAAACCAATGTAATTAATACCGATTGAGGTTGATGGGGAATGAGGTCAAGATTATGAATATGAGGCCTAATCCAATGGCTCTGACATGCCCACGTGTATTATAACAAAATTTCTTTGATGCATATTGCTATGCCATTGACATAAAAAAATAAATGCTTTTGATATTTTTATATGTTAAAAAATGCATTCTCACAAGCACTTACCATACACAACTGCTGCAACCCATTCATTTATAATTCTGACCCAAGTACTGGCCCATCCAACATCTATCATCCATCTGCAAAGAAAATGTACATTTCATTTGGATGAATAGCAAATTTGACAGAATTTCTGGGTAAAAATTTAATATTGACCATCGAAAGGGAAAATCCATGTCACCCATATTTTCCTTAATGAACCACATTATACCACTTTCATCATCCTGAACTTGTAACAAAGGTGCAGAATTAAAATGGAAGTAACTCAGCTAGGCTTCTGCTCTAGTTATCCTGAACTTTATTTACATGGCGCCCATGGCAATAACAAAATGGAAGAAGCCGTATCCATAAGGAACATCATCTGCCTCTGCTTCCGTCTTCCTAAACTGTAAAAAGTGAGAAAATTCAGTGGAAATCATAGATACTCCTATAATGAGAAAGTGATAGCATTTGGTGGAAATTATAGATGCGCCCATAATAAGTAATAACATCTGCTGATATACCTGAAAGAATCTAGAATCAACACCTGTTGAAAATGTTGCAATGACTATGGCAAGTAATGCAATCACAAAACTCTACCGAATCAAAGAATTTCTCACTTTTTGTCAGGCACAGAAGAGTGCAGATTCGTGAGTAGTAGAAGCTAAAAAGTAGCCAATGCATGCATTATCTAAATATCCAAAAGGGAAAAGAGAAAAATAGTAGGAGACCATTCACACAGATTCGTCAATCATAAATATCTAAAGTAGAGAGCCATCCATCCATGCAAGTGCTGTGTGCAAGAATAAAATATAACATACAATGCAACATTAACCCAAAAAAGGTATTTAACTGTTTTGTATAAGAATGACATAGAGTAGCCCAAAAAGTCATTCCTTTTAAATTCACCTAGAACATACATAAGATTACATCAGAAATAACTAAGGATGTTGAAAAAATAGATAGCTGACAAGCATCATATCTGGACCAACACCTGAAAAAGAGAGAAGATGATAGTGAAGTTTCCAATAATTCCAAATAAGATCAAAAGATATGGCAATGTATAATTAGAAATGATCTTACATAGTCCTTGAGCCATAAGATGTGACTCACAACAACATCTTTCATTCTTTTTCTATTCTGATCCTTCACAAATAATGGTGTGTCTGGATGGCGAGCATACTGCACAGAGACTTCACAATACGCAGATCCTATTTTCCTACCCATGATGACCTTTTCTTCGTTGATGCACATGACCATGCCAACTGCCACATGTTGTCCCTCGAGGCCTAGCAAGATCACTTTGCGACCTTGCAACTAAACATAACACAAAATATATCCACTTGGGTGAGTATTATCATACAGAATTCATAAAAAATCTGACGCTCACATAGTTATTATTTAAACATTATGAGTGCATAACCCAATGACACACCACATGAGGGATGCATGTGCTCCCAGAATTTAAAAATGAGTCATGAGATGTTGGGACATATGCTCCCTACATTCCAAACACCCAAAAACCAATGTAAACTACATACTTGACACTTTATGCATAGTACATCAAACATATTCTATAGTAGCAATATAATATCTTCACCTTTGTTGGATCGTCAAGGGTGTTAGCATTTTGCATGTCAGATGTTGCACCAAATTTGTCATAGGCACTGGCAGCAGATGATGCAGGCACATGTGGAGATGATTCATACTTATTGTCATGACTCTAAAAGGAGACGAGGACCAAAATTAGTAAGTAATAAAAGTATTCTCAAGTATTTCAAGCGATATAATGTACCTGTGATGTTCTTATCAATTCTTCCATCCTTACTAGCTTTACTTCTACTGATGACTCCAAATCCCTCATTCTATCCACCAACATTTTGTTCTCCGCTCTAAGAGATTCCTTTGTATCTTTCCCCCATAATGAAGATGGTATGGGACCTGTACCTATACCGCGCACATGGCCTGACCTCTCCTTACCGAGAACTTGGGAGTAAACATCATATCGTGTAGCAACTTGATGGGCATCACTTGTGATTGAACTCGAAGGTTGGGAACTCTTTAACATCCCTATTTTTTCCTAATGAAAATGGGTGAAGAGAATTTGAAATACGGAATACATCAAAAATAATATGAAAATATGTTCTAAGCACAATATGTCAAGATAAACTTACAATGATATGACCAGCCTATTGTGCCCCTGTGGTTTTGATGAGGTTTTGATGATTGGCTTTGTGTGTTAATCATTTGATGATTGGTTTTGTTGTGAGTTAATAACTATGAGTCATCTTACTGTATGAGTCATTTTCTGTTCAGTCATTTTGATGCTCGGTCAGTTTATCAAAGCATTGCATTGAGCATTCAGTCAATACACTGCATAGCATGCGAGTGGTTCAAGTATATACAGTGGTCTTCAGCTAAAGTCTGTACATCGGACTTTCACTTAGAGTCTGTACATTGAGCGTCTCATGAAAGTCCATACACTCGTTATTCTCTTACATGTTAACTCCATGTCTGTACACTGCCTTTCACATGCACTCATTCATTAAGTCTATACACTGCTCGAAGCTCATCAAGACTATACATCCACAGTGGATCATCAAGTCCATACATCCATAGTGGAACTTCCAAGTCTGTACAACGCTAAAGCCTTCACAAGTCTGTACACTGCTTGAGCCTCACCAAGTCTGTACATCGCTTCAAGCGATTCAAGTCTATACAGCCTACCTTCACGATCAGAGTCTATACATCGTTCCTCAAAGGTTAAGTGTATACATCCTTCCAAGCTTCAAGTCTACACACTCGATTGTTAGGTCTTCAACCCTATACATTCAGTTGTTAGGCCTAAGTCTATACACTGGATTGTCAAGCTTCATGTCTATACACTGGATTGTCTAACTTCAACTCTATACATCCGATTACTGTTGCAGTGTTCACCAAGTCTATACACTGCTTCAGATCTAATTCACAATGAGATATGAATGGCGTGTTTGTGATTAAGTCTTGATTCATTAATCTTTTCGTTTGAATTAATTCCTGATGCAAGACAGGAACATGGTCGACGCTAGAGCTTAAGGCGTCCACGCACCAGTGAAGATGCATCCACGGATACTCTTCACAGCGTTAACTCTACGCAAAGGCTGCGTCAACTCAGCCACTCAAGAAGCAGAGGCCTTTTCAGAAATACTCCAACGCGTCAACGCAGCAGTGGAGCAGCGTCGACGCAACAGTTAAAAAGGCTAGGCTAGTTGCTCACTGGAACGCATCAATGCGTCAACGCCACGGGTTGGAAGCGTCGACGCAGCAGTTAAAAAGGGTTGAAGATCTCTGAAGGCTGCGTCAGCTCGTTAGAGCAAGTGGGTTGACGCCATCTAACTCCAGTTGTTGAGCGTACTGATGAATGGGCACGTGACCCGAAGCTGGCACCTGACACGTGATCCGAGGTGGGTGCTGAGCACGTGATCCGAGGAGGAATCTTCTGGACAGAAGGCGTGGGAAGCACACGCCCTATCTCCCTACTGCTGCTGGTATATATTGGAGCCTTCATCTTCAGATGGAGGCTGATCGAAGAAGAAGCCTGGAGAGTAGAAAGAGTAACAGCAGAGCAGAAAGCCCTTCGATCCAGCAAAAGAGAAGAAGAAGAAAAAGGGAAGAGCAGAGAGTGAGAGATTATAAGAAGCAGAAGAGAAAGAAGCTGTGAAGAAATAGTGAGATCGAGAGAAGAGGAGAGCAGCTACCTGAAGATTAGTCTTAACTGGCCGTGGATCAAATCTAGGCGAGTCAGCTCCTTGTGAGCCACAAATTATGCTTCTGTTTCTACAGCTTTTCGATGCTGAGATTCCATCTTTTGTTTTCTTTTGAACTCCTTTATTCAAGCTGTTAGTCAGCGGGTTTTACAGAGGTGCTGCCTCTGGACGGCTAAGCTGTATTGCCCAGCGGTTTGCAGTGGAGGATTCCACTGGACAGCAAGCTGTGCTGCTTAGCGGGCGAGGAGGATTCCTCGGACGGCAAGCTGTGTCGCCCAGCAGATTGTAGGCAAGCTGTGAGGCCCAGCGGTTCAAGCTGTGAGTCAGCAGGAAGTCACACTCGGGTTGAGTGTGGGGTGGATGTAGGTCTGCTGGACCGAACCACCTAAAAACCCCTTGTGCAGTGTGTTTGTTTTGTTCAATTGTGCTTCCACTAGATGTATGCATAAGGGCGTTCCAACTGTTTGCATATAGGTCCTGTAGATGAGTGTTCTAATCTGTCTTGTTAGCATTCCAGTTTTTAAGTGAGCGAAATCTTATTTTGGGTGAAGGTTTTTAAATGGGCAATTTTTTTAAAGGACTATATTCATTCACGCCCCCTCTGAATACTGCACCGAACCCAACACGTGGTATCAGAGCGGGTCTCTGATCTATCAGATCTAACAATCTGCAGAGGATCCTACTAATTGTTGGTGCATTTCAGAGTGCACTCTCTGTGTTCGTTGTTTTGTTTCTCCGACTTAGTGCTTTGCTGTGCTCACTTGGTCTAGGTGCTTTAGTTTCTCTGTGTTCTCAGATCAGTTGCAATGGAACCAATCGTGTCGAAGGCTGGCTCTACCAAACGGAACAAATACAGGCACAGTGGATCATTAAGCGAGAAAAGTAGCCTCTCGCAATCTGAGCTCGATGAAGGCAGAAAGCAAGCAAGGTATAACTCTAACCCTGATAAGAATATTGACTCTAACGCTTGCTATAAATGCAGGAAGGCTGGCCACACTAAGGCTGATTGTCCAGAACTTTCAATGCTCAAAGGGAACACCTCGAACTGTGATGAAAAAGGAGATAAGTCCATATGCTTAATGGCCAACTGGGGAGGTGACAATGAGGAAACCTCAACTCAGGTAAGCTCCGGATCAGAGGGAGTTTCTTTTGATGAATTGATAGTGATGTATGAAGATCTGTTTAAAAGGTCCAAGAAATTAAAATCTGAAAATAAAAGGTTGAAAAAGAAATGTGATCAGATTAATTTAAAGAATCCCGATGAAAATTGTTCAAAACTGAAAGAATCTTATGATGCATGTTTGCTAGATATTCATAACTATAAGGAGCAGATTGTGTCTTTGAAAGATGAAAATCAAACATGTTTGGATAAGATATCTGAACTGAAGAGTCAGCTTATTAAGATGGAAAATGAGTATCTAAAAGGTATGCAAGAGCTGACTGAGGTCAATTCTGAACTGGATAAACAGAGATTTGAGAATAAAGAATTTCAAGCGAAGAATGAAAATCTCATGGCTAGAATAAATGAAATCATTGGGGAGGTTTCACATTCTTCTTCTGCTGAACCAAACTGTAACATGTGCTCAGTTTTAAGAGAACGTAATGAAGATCTATTTTGTGAGAATGAATGGCTAAATGAACAATTTACATCACTTAAAGATGATCACAAAAACCTGATTGCTGAGAAAATTAAAGCAGAAGAAAGAGAAGAGGAACTGATTAAAAAATTGGAACAAGTGCTTGGAAGAGAGGAATGTGCTGGTAATGAAATTCAGGATAAAAAGGTTGAAAAAGAAAACACTGAATTAAAAGCTGAAGTTGAGAAAATGAAATGGTTAAATACCGGATTATCTAAAAAACTTCTCATCATAGAGAAAGGAAAAGCTGTCTGTGATAAAGACTCACAAACTTTGAATAATCTGGAACAAGAAGTTGAGAAGTACAAAAATGCTAACAAAGTCTTAAGTGAATGTGTCAATTGCAGTGAACAGGAGATAGCCAGTTATGAGCTTCATATAACATCTTTGGAAAATAAGATTCAGGAACTAGAACAATCAGCATCTAACCCTGCTAAGAATGAAAGAAAAGTAAAAACTGTCGTGAAAGGGAAGGATGACAATTTAAGAAAGGGGACAACCAGTAGTCCTGATGTTAAGGAAATTACCAGAAACCAGCTATACACTACCTTTGTGCATAGTTCTGATGTAGCTGGTACCTCTAGGCAATCCCCAAAACAAAATGGAAATCAGAAGTCACCCTCAAAATCTGTATTTCAGTTCAAAGCACAGAAAAATGAAAACCAAACAAAAATTGTCAAGAATAGTCAGAAATTGAAAGTGAAGGGTCAAATAAAGAAGTTAAAGACTATTCCTGTTCATGGACTGAAATCTGCTAGCTCGGTTGAGTCTGATGGTTTACACGCTGCACATGCTTTATTTACTCACTCGCATGTATCTAGTCAGTCTGTTAATAGCCATGCTGCCAAGAAATCACAGGCATCATGTCACTACTGTGGTAGGCATGGTCATTATATGGATAACTGCAGTGTGATGAAAAGTGATGATGTGATGCATGACACATATTTCTCAAATAATCATCACCACCCCAAAAGAAACATGTCTGCTTTAAACCAACATATCATTTGTTATAATTGTAGCAAACGTGGTCATAAGGCTGTTGAGTGTTGGTCTAGGCCTTCATGGGGATATAATAACTCAAGAGGTAAGCGCCCAAGGTGCTATAAGTGTGGGAACTACGGCCATACAGTCAAGGACTGCTGGCATGCTCAAGAAAGTTATGCTTATCACAAGGCCTTTAAATTCTCTAGAAAATGACCTGTGAACTTTTCATGTGTTAACTGTGGTAAAACAGGTCACAAATCTGCTGAATGTTGGATGAAGAAGAATGAGAAACAAAATGCTCATGTAAACAACAGAACAACTCATGCTCAATTTCATAGATCCTATGCTCCTGTTGATAAGCATCATAGGACCAGGCAATCTGCTATTTCATGTAGACATTGTGGTAAATTTGGTCATTCCATGACTAATTGTTTTTTGATGGAGGTTGATGATCATGTTGCTGAAAAATTGCTCAGAACACCTGTTAGGGGTAGTGCAGGACCCAAGACTGCTTGGGTCCCTGCAGGATCAAATTAATTGCAATGTTGCAGGTGTGCCTTGGAAGCTGATGAATAAAGGGGTTAATGATCCAAGGCACTCAACAGAAAACCCCAGGATTCTACTTGTCAGGTCAGTTCTGAACTTTACTTTAAATTCCATCATCTGGAATTGTGAGTATGAAAAATGAGAATTTCATGTTGATGTGTGTGTCTGATGTATGATCTTCTCTTGCCTAGCTGATCAGTCTGTATTCCAGACTCAGCTATTGAGTTTTAATTCTGCATATATGATGTTTTTCTCTTGTCATATGTTGAACTGAATTCGAATGGTCCTTGTGACCAGGTTCTCCACCTAGAACCATGGGTCTAGTCCTTATGAAGAGCTGTGTCCTGCATATCAATAAATTTTGAAAAATCTAAACAGAAATGGCTTGGATGCATACATCTGAATAAGTTTTCAGCTTGATATTCATCTTATTGGCATTCATACTTTCATTCATGCATATTCTAAGGGGGAGTTAGCTTGGGTTGGAGATCTCTGCTTAAATGATGATCGATATACTGAGATGAAGCTGCTGGTTGAATAAATGGGTCAACGCTGTATGAAGATGGGGTCGACGCTTCAGGCTATTTTTCTTGAAAAATAGTTTGTGAAGCAAGTTTAGCTGCATGAGTGGGTTGACGCTGAGGATGGATTGAGTTAACGCAGCCCCAGCTCAAAGTCAACACTTGGTATCAAAAGATAGAATACTACACTGGTTGGTTGAGTGCGTTAACGTAGTCATTAGAGTGAGTCAACGCACTGACAGCTTTGTCTGAAATACAGTTGCTGAACTTGGTTGAATGTTTTAAGAAGGTTCAGCGGCACTGAAGATTGGTCCTCACTCATCTCTCTCTCTTGTTGAAATGCTCTTGTAGCTCATCTCTCTTCACTTCTCACAAACCTTGTTGCCTTCACCTCTAGAATTTCATATTGTAGTGAAGATCCATTCAATCTTGAGTATGGAGGAAGTTTCTTGAGTTCTAAAGTGTGACCTGATATCATGGTTTCAGGGGGAGCTAAAATGATAATTCCCTTAAAAGATGTGATGATCATTATTGACTGTCTCTAGGCTGTGTTAATGGTTGGTGTTTTATAAATCTTCTGTTCTTTGAATAATGAAAATTCATGAATATAAAGTGCTGTGCTTATGGAATAGGCTTAGAACCAGTTAATAAAACCGAGAACTTCTCTTTTCTTGAACTATTATGAACAAAAGTAAAGAAACCTATGTGCTTAATGAATTTAATACCTGTATTGCTCTCAAACTCAATTCAGGGTAAATAAAAGCTCAGGAAATATACCCTATATATATATATACAATGATTCATACCATAAACTGTAGAGCAATGGCAAGCATTCACTGAGAAACTGTCTCTATGCACCAATGAAGTGCAAATGAGCATGTCATGATGTGGGCTGTTATCTCTATTTTAAAAGAAAAATAATCTAGTGCAGAGCAATGGTAACTTTCCACTGAGAAACTACCTTCGTGCACCAATGAAGTGCTACAAGGTATGTCATGATGTGAGTTGCTAACTCTACTTCTGATTTGCAGAATAGTAAGCTATGCTAAGTAGTCGGGGGCTCTGGTGTCTGGTAAACATGTACACCTGTGTCAAAAGGCTAGCTATACTTGACTGCAACTGTTGAAAGATAACAATTATCAATATTCATATGGGGTTGACCTGAAGCTTAAAATAAAATCCTTTTCTTCTGAGTTTATCATCAATTCGTGTTAAATTCACAATCACTAGGGTATCTTGAAATTGAACATTCTAGGGATATGAATTGAGAAAGTTCCAAGTGTGAAAATTGGTCAATCCTCATTCCATAATCATGCTCTTCTTCTTCAAGGAATTATGTCAAAGTCTTAAGATTATTTTCCACCACATCATTATGTGGTTTTAGGGCTCTCATAATGTCTCATCTTTTATCTAATAGGGGAACTTGATTTTTATCGATTAAAAATCCCTGAATGTCATCTTATTTCTTTGTCTTGAGAATGCCAAATACTATTCTCCTTTGATGGCGTCGACGCAGCGCTTTGCAGCGTCGACGCAGTCAGTCTTTCACTCCACTTACATCTAATCCCGGTTCAGCACGATGAACCGGTGTACACTTTTCGAGTCAAAAAGTGATTGGCCTTCCTATATAAACCCCGCAGCGTAAACCCTACCGTCGTCTCCACCTTTTCAAACCCAGTGAGTTTCGTGAGCCTCCACCTTCTCTCTATCCGTCCTCTTCCCATCCATCTCTAGCTGCTTGGCTTTTCACTGAAATCCGATAAAAAGAGGGAGAAGGAGGCAGAGGAACATCACAGAAGTCCACTATTGGCCGAAGGTATGATGGAGCCACGCTCAAAAGCTGCTCACGGTAAAGAGAAAAGGAAAGAGACGCGTCCACGCGATCCCAGTCCGCCACCCAAAAAGAGAAGGGCTCCTGATGTCAGGACAGAGAAGCAGGGTCAATCTTCAGGTGCTCAGAAGGGACAGACAGGTATGGAAAGCTCTCATGTCATCAACGTGGAGGAACCGTTGAAAGTCCTTATTTCACGGTATATTGTGGATACCGATCATGAACTGCTTGATGCATTTCCGCAACTATTTCCTACATTGGATTTTCAGGGCTGGTGGTCTTTCTGTACATCTCATAAAGTCTATTACCCCACCCTAGTCAGAGAATTCTATCAAAATCTGAAGTATGAACCTGAGATTCCAAAACTGACATCAACGGTCCGAAACATTCGTTTCGAATTAACAAATAAGCTGTTAGCAAGAGCCTGGAAAGTTCCCAAGGATGGGGTTCAGCTGCATAGCTTTGAATTTGATGAACATAATGCCTATGCTCTCCTGACCGACAAACCAAGTGACCCTTCCGATGTCAGGGAAACATATCTAGCTAGTCTGAAAGCAAACCAGTTCCCTCCTTTGCATAGACTGCTCCACCATATATGCACGTCTATTATCACACCTCAGAGCAGTGGTAGAGAAAGGGTCACTGAGATGCAGCGATTTTTATTATACTGTATGCTGAAAAGAATTCACATTTCACTGTCCGATGTGGTTATTCAAACTATGGGATCCTGTTTAACACAATCCAGAACACTTCCTTATGTTGCTCCATTGACGGCCATTTTTTGAAGAGTTGGAGTAGATTTTGGTTCTGAGAGGAAACTGATCATCCCTAAAGGAAATGTCTACTCTCTCTCTTACCTTCAGAAGTTCATGAAATTTAAGTTTGTAAATGGGCAGCCAGTCAGGACTTTGCCAAGTCAGAAACATGTGCCTGCAACTACAGATGCTGATCAGGGTGTTAGAACAGATGAATTTCCCTCACCTGAAGTCCGAAAAGAAAGACCAGAGGATAGCTCAGCAAGGGATGAGCATGTTCTTGAGGAAACATTTGCTAGATCTTCCAGCCCTCAGCTGGAAACTGGGGAACCCAGTGGCTCTGCACCTACAATGGAACCACCTATGTCTAGAGCCATTGGTGCTTATAGAAGGACCTTTCCAACTTCTGATACTGCTCCACCTCCAGCGACTGTGGAAGAGATGTTTGCACACATGACAATGATGCTGCAGCGTCAGGATGCTAAGATGGACAAATTAATGGAATTCACAAATTATCATCTCAACAAACTGACCACACGGATTGTACATTTTGAAGTCTCTGTCTTATCCGAGTGGCAGAAATTCCTACTTACCAAGATGGTATCTGACCAAGCTCAACGAAATATTTTGAAAAACATCTCCTCTCTCCTTGACAGGCTAGCCTCACTGGTGACTGAAATGCAGGGCAATCATGCTTCAACTTTTCAATCCATTGCCAAAATTACTGACTTATGTTTTGATGTGAGGATAGCAGTTGAAACTATCAAAGGTCCTGTTAATGCACTTCCCCAATGCATCAAAGCAGTTCTTGAAAAGATAGACGGAGTGACTGTAAAATTAACTTCCCTTGGGGACAAGCTTGACAGCAAGCAATCTGTCAAAGATGATCTTTCTTCTACTATTCATCAGCTGGGTGCGCTGTCTCAGGATATCAGACACTTACTAGCAAGAGAACCAATTGCATCAGGACAAACTCAGTCTACTCTAGGGCAGTCCTCTCGTTCACAACAGCAAGATCATTCTGGTAGATCCAGATATAGTCGTTATTTTTAATGATATCAAAGGGGGAGAGAAACTAAAGCTTATTGCATCTGCATCATATATGTTGGCTGATGACTAAATGTTTTCCTTTTTTTTTGTATGTGGCTATGATGTAATCTCCTGAACTAAAATGGAAGACTTTGAAAACTTATATTTTAGATTTATGAGATTGATATCTCTCTGAAAATCTGATTGAATTTTCTGTGATTGGAGCTTCTTTAAAAATCTGCTAATTGAACCTCTTCTGCTCATTGACCTGAACTTGTCCTTGTTTGCCCCTATGATCTCTGTCCCATTCATCTCATAAGATTTCACTTATTGAAGGGGAGCTTCCATATTATATGCATCATGCTGCATAGAAACTCTTAAAGGGGGAGAATTATGTTCTTGCAAGGGGGAGAAATTGACTGAATTTTTATACATGCTTTAATTTCTCAAACTATTTTCTTTTTGATGAAGTCAAAGGGGGAGAATAGTTTGTGTCATCAGCATTACTCACAGTGCAGTATTGCCATCATCAAAAAGGGGGAGATTGTTGTGCCCCTGTGGTTTTGATGAGGTTTTGATGATTGGCTTTGTGTGTTAATCATTTGATGATTGGTTTTGTTGTGAGTTAATAACTATGAGTCATCTTGCTGTATGAGTCATTTTCTGTTCAGTCATTTTGATGCTCGGTCAGTTTATCAAAGCATTGCATTGAGCATTCAGTCAATACACTGCATAGCATGCGAGTGGTTCAAGTATATACAGTGGTCTTCAGCTAAAGTCTGTACATCGGACTTTCACTTAGAGTCTGTACATTGAGCGTCTTATGAAAGTCCATACACTCGTTATTCTCTTACATGTTAACTCCATGTCTGTACACTGCCTTTCACATGCACTCATTCATTAAGTCTATACACTACTCGAAGCTCATCAAGTCTATACATCCATAGTGGATCATCAAGTCCATACATCCACAGTGGAACTTCCAAGTCTGTACAACGCTGAAGCCTTCACAAGTCTGTACACTGCTTGAGCCTCACCAAGTCTGTACATCGCTTCAAGCGATTCAAGTCTATACAGCCTGCCTTCACGATCAGAGTCTATACATTGTTCCTCAAAGGCTAAGTGTATACATCCTTCCAAGCTTCAAGTCTACACACTCGATTGTTAGGTCTTCAACCCTATACATTCAGTTGTTAGGCCTAAGTCTATACACTGGATTGTCAAGCTTCATGTCTATACACTGGATTGTCTAACTTCAACTCTATACATCCGATTACTGTTGCAGTGTTCACCAAGTCTATACACTGCTTCAGATCTAATTCACAATGAGATATGAATGGCGTGTTTGTGATTAAGTCTTGATTCATTAATCTTTTCGTTTGAATTAATTCCTGATGCAAGACAGGAACATGGTCGACGCTAGAGCTTAAGGCGTCCACGCACCAGTGAAGATGCATCCACGGATACTCTTCACAGCGTTAACTCTACGCAAAGGCTGCGTCAACTCAGCCACTCAAGAAGCAGAGGCCTTTTTAGAAATACTCCAACGCGTCAATGCAGCAGTGGAGCAGCGTCGACGCAACACTTAAAAAGGCTAGGCTGGTTGCTCACTGGAATGCATCAATGCGTCAACGCCACGGGTTGGAAGCGTCGACGCAGCAGTTAAAAAGGGTTGAAGATCTCTGAAGGCTGCGTCAACTCGTTGGAGCAAGTGGGTTGACGCCATCTAACTCCAATTGCTGAGCGTACTGATGAATGGGCACGTGACCCGAAGCTGGCACCTGACACGTGATCCGAGGTGGGTGCTGAGCACGTGATCCGAGGAGGAATCTTCTGGACGAAAGGCGTGGGAAGCACACGCCCTATCTCCCTACTGCTGCTGGTATATATTGGAGCCTTCGTCTTCAGATGGAGGCTGATCGAAGAAGAAGCCTGGAGAGCAGAAAGAGCAACAGCAGAGCAGAAAGCCCTTCGATCCAGCAAAAGAGAAGAAGAAGAAAAAGGGAAGAGCAGAGAGTGAGAGATTAGAAGAAGCAGAAGAGAAAGAAGCTGTGAAGAAATAGTGAGATCAAGAGAAGAGGAGAGCAGCTGCCTGAAGATTAGTCTTCACTGGCCGTGGATCAAATCCAGGCGAGTCAGCTCGTTGTGAGCCACAAATTGTGCTTCTGTTTCTACAGCTTTCCGATGCTGAGATTCCATCTTTTGTTTTCTTTTGAACTCCTTTATTCAAGCTGTTAGTTAGCGGGTTTTGCAGAGGTGCTGCCTCTGGACGGCTAAGCTGTATTGCCCAGCAGTTTGCAGTGGAGGATTCCATTGGACAGCAAGCTGTGCTGCTCAGCGGGCTAGGAGGATTCCTCGGACGGCAAGCTGTGTCGCCCAGCGGATTGTAGGCAAGCTGTGAGGCCCAGCGGTTCAAGCTGTGAGTCAGCAGGAAGCCACACTCGGGTTGAGTGTGGGGTGGATGTAGGTCTGCTGGACCGAACCACCTAAAAACCCCTTGTGCAGTGTGTTTGTTTTGTTCAATTGTGCTTCCGCTAGATGTATGCATAAGGGCGTTCCAACTGTTTGCTTATAGGTCCTGTAGATGAGTGTTCTAATCTGTCTTGTTAGCATTCCAGTTTTTAAGTGAGCGAAATCTTATTTTGGGTGAAGGTTTTTAAATGGGCAATTTTTTTAAAGGACTATATTCATTCACCCCCCTCTGAATACTGCACCGAACCCAACACAGCCACCTCATTTATTGGGGCCCCATCCTTACGTTTGTGTGTTTTGATGAACAAATCAGCACGATCTAAGTGCAGCCCATCTCTCTCATGCTATAACAAACAAAAATGTGGTGTCAATAGTATCACATACATAATGAAAGGAAAAGATCCCTATAAAATCCCTTAACAAATAAACCACAAACCGCCTCCTCAGAAATGTCTGCAAGGGAACGTGTCCCAGCACAATGGACCCATTTTTGGGAAAGCTTGCACCCTTTATTCATGGCACTACTTTTTTACAAGCAATTGAAAATTAGAGTTAGCTGACCTCAATCCATACGATAATACATTTGAATCAAACCTACCATTGTGAAGTTGACCACAAAGAAACTGCCCCTTTCCATTGTTCCTCATTAATGGGTGGTGTATTTGGGAATACTTGATGGGTTGCCTTTTCACTCCTTTTGAAATATAGTTTGCGCACTCTATACTTCCAATAGCACCATTTATTTGCAAGGTCCTTCAGGACCCACCTCCTTGCCTCTTTTGGTATATCATACTTCCTCTATTCAAAAGTTAAAACTACATAATTGATTACAAATATCCAAATAGGAGTAAAGAGGAGAATAGAATTAGTTGAAGGAACATAAAAATGCATTATAAACACAGTGTTACCTGTACGTAGTCCCATACATCTTCTTTATGAATGTCAGAAACTTTCCTCCAATTAGAGTAATTGATTGGAAATTTTTCAGGATTTCTTGCAAGCGTGCCTAAGAATGTTCTTAACGAATGGCCACTCGACCCAACTGGCTGGCCCAACATATTCCACTTAACACAAATACGTTGCATGCCGTCCATGGAATGTACATCGCGACAAGCAGTGTAAGAACGTCATCTTTCGGACCTTTGGCTTCCTTCCCATGTTGTAGAAGTTTTCGCAACAACACCTTCTACCTTCGTTTCTTCCCCCTTTTCGCTCTCAAGATTTCCCTCAATGTCTTTTACTACATTTTTAGACTCAAGCTTTCCCTTCGTGTCTATTTCTTCAATCTTCATCTGAAGCATTCTTTCAGTGTCTCTTACTTGACCAGGCTTGACCTCCTTGTCATGTAATCTGGATTGATCATTTCTACTACTTATGAAAGAGCAGACCAAGTTATCAAACAAATCTACATCTGTTACAGTAAACCAACCCTCATGCAGCTATAAAGTAAAAAAGAAATGAAACAGAACAAACATTACTATATCATTGAATAAGAGTTCAACATTGCAGAAAATGACACATAAGATAACATACAAAGTCTTGATATCCTTCACCAGAAAAGTTCTCTGGGACAGCTTCAATGAATAGGTGAATGAAATATAGCACAAAATAACCACATTGTTCACCATTTCTTTGTTGAGGAACCTATAGATAAATTAAGAGTAATCAAAGTCAAAAATCATATCTATTTGCATATGAGAATATGTAAAACTCCAAGTCTCATGTTCCACTCATTGACATATGCAAGTGTAGGATACTTACATGTGGTGCATAAAGTGGAATGGTGGCAATGTCATCTATTGTTGATGAGTTCCCTTCACTCTTGTAAATGTCCATGACGAACCTACATAGAAGCCAACCAATATTGAGTAAATCAAGCAACAATAACGACCATGTAATCAAATTACATAGAAGTGAAAAATATAACATATGACTAAAAAAAGTAAACCATATCGACCATATATCAAAAGTTCATTGCTTTATATTACCTCCTAATGTCTTTCTCATGTCGGTTTGGTCCAGCCGACAGGAGAGAGTCGAGGTACAGAATGCATGGCTTTGTCTTCGATGTAAACCCCTGTCCAAGGTTGCATAAGATGACGAGGATCTAATGACCCCTGCATCGAAGTGGTATGATAAAACCAAATTCATTATATAGCTATTAAAACCAATTATTAGAGTCAACACTTGAAGAGTACATACCATCAAACAATTGGCACAAATGTGTATGCCTTTGAGAATATACTCTGGCCCTTTGTCCATGACAACACTTTCTCACAATTACCGTTTAACCATACATTATACCACAGGCAATCAAAACACCCAAAGCGGGCCTTCACATCATTAGGGGTTTTAGTAAATATGTGCCTACAAAATTTAAACATGCTCACAATGTTGTAACACAAACAACATTAAAGTTTGTGTACAATAACAAGATAAAGAGGTGGCGTTCAAACTCTAAATATTGTTCAAATCCATTTGAATCTAACTTTCGTGCACTTCGACTCGTAGTGTAAATTATGGAGATATCTTTCACTCTTTTCGCCTCTGCAGAGCACGGTTGGGAGGGGAGCTTATGGACATGGTCTGTTGCAACCATACTACGGGCCTGAGGACCATGTGCAGGTCTTTCCATAATGGTCTTTGAAAACTCAACTTTCTGGACAATCTTCTTTCCCTTGTAACATTACATGGAAATGTCAACAAAAATTCAACAAATGTAGTTACAATGAAAGCAAATTAAAAACATTCAGATTAGGAACTTACATGGCCTTGTCTAATGATTTAGAAGCCGAGTCTAAATCTAAAATTTTTGACAATGAAATTATGTAATATCAACATATATAAAATGTGTAAAAAAATGTTTGTTATCAAGCTTCCACAACTAACACCATTGCACTGTTATTAACGGTTAACAAAGACAATTGATGAATAATACATATGAAGCACGTAAAACAAATTTGTTCGAAACACTACAAACAAAAAGATTCAATACAATAATTGCTAATAATGAACAACAAAAGAAACTCATAAAGAAGGTCCCTGTCATTTTCCCACTATTTTTAAGGTGATTTCCAGACATTCAACATCATTTCTCTCCCAACATACGTTCTTGTCATCAACATTGTCATCCTCAAGGTAAGGCTGTGTGACTTGAATATCTAAAATCACCCCTGCATCACTGCATTGCCCACCTTGGACATCAAACAAATCTCTCGACTGTGCTTTCCGAACAACAAACCAACCATTGTCTTTAGGATCTTCAACATACCAAAATTGCTCTACTTGGGATGCTAACACAAAAGGCTCTGCTGTTCTCAACAATTGTGTTGGATTAATCAAATTGAATCCCCTATCTTCTTTCACCTCCCTCCTAACATCAATCCAGTTGCACTTAAATAGTACAATTTTTATTTCACCGTAATAATCCAACTGCACAATTTCATTCAAAAACCCATAGTAAGTGACGTCTCCCTGAATAGGTTTTTTGTCGCTGGAGCTTACAAAGCTTGAGGTTATAACAGACAGCACAACACCACTATTGCAAGTTCTTCTACGTTGCTCAACTTATTGAGTGTGGAAGCGAAACCCATTAATTAAATATGTATGAAATATTTTTGCTACAGAAAGTGGTCCGTCTTTCAGCCAGCGGAGTTTTGGAGACAAAAGGTTACCCATTTCAACTTACAATTTTTGTACCTATGCATTAAGTGAAAGCACAAGCATTAGAAATAATACACACCCACCAACATCTATTACACATGCGTGGTTTTACCTTTTCCTTAAACCAATTTGAAAATTTTTTGTTCCACTGGCTTTCTATTTCCATCTCAGTTGCTCGAGGGTGTTTACTCCGAATTTGTGAAAGATGTTCTCTACATGCCAAGTAACCAATGTACATTCAAGTGTGTGCAGTTGCTCATAGAAAGTAACAAGAAGTTAGAATAATACTTACTCTCTATAAGGAGCTAGCGCATCATAATTGAATAAAACATAGCAGTGTGCCTGACATATGTCTTCCTCAAAAAGGTAAACATGAATCCCTGCACCTAATGGACGGCCTACATCTAAGAAGATGGCCAATCCATCATCATCATTGTCATTGACATAGGCATCCTCATTCCGTTGGGGCCTATTAAACAACATCTCCACATCATCAGACAAATATCTAGATGCAAAAGTAAGCATCTCTTCAGCTAAATATCCCTCAGCAATGCAACCCTCTGGCCGTGCCCTATTGCGCACATATGACTTTAGCTGCGCTAAATATCTAGCAAATAAAAAATCAAATTATTATCATCAAAAGGAGTGAAAGACTTAGAAGAGTCAAGAATATGCTTCATACCTCTCAATGGGATACATCCATCGATAATACACTGGCCCACCAAGTCTAGCTTCTTCTGGTAAATGAAGAAGTAAATGTGTCATGATATCAAAGAAACTAGGAAGGAAGATCATCTCAAGACGACATAGTGTGACTACAATATGTTCTCCAAGGCGATAAAAATCATCTGCTGATGAACTCTTTGAGCACAACTCCACAAAGAAAGTACACACTTCAGTTAGTGCAGAACTCACTTGCTTTTGTGTCATTCCTCGAATAGTCACTAGAAGTAGTTGTTGCAAGAGCCCATGACAATCATGGCTCTTTAAACCCCAAATCTTTACATTCTTCTCATCCACTATTGCAAGTATACATTTATATCATTACCAGGTGCCTTCGGACCAGAGATGAGTAAAGATAAGAATATGTTTGGACTTTTCATGCATTCCCAAGGTTGCAAATTATATGGCATCAGAAGAACGGGCCAAGTGCTATGACTGATCGACATTGTACTATAAGGATTGAAACAGTGACGACCCGGATCCCAGATACCGGATATACCCGATAGGACAACTGAGTAGACCCGATACTACTTGGAACCCGCGAGGCCTCCCAAGAGCGGTAAAGCTCCGAAGGGATAAAAGGATTGTTGTGTAGTACATTGAAGCCACAGAGATATAACAGTAAGCAATTAAATTTCATTAGATCGGTTTGCTAAAGTAGTAGAAATAAAATTACTTTTTATTTAATAATTTAAATTTAACAATTATACCAGAGTCCAGTCCAAGAAATTGAAGGCAAGTATAGTCTAACAGAAAGAAGACGTACCCTAAGGTAGGGAGAAACCCAACGTAGGTACCACTGGCAACTACGGACACATCACACCAGGAATCGCAGAAGTAGAACAACGCCACCCACCTAAAAAGTAGGGGTGAGCCTCGTGTCACTGGCCCAGTAGGGGTCACGCAGATCCCCACTAAAAAATAAAGTAGTAACACGAAACAACAAAACATCAGTAGTAGCAAAGCAGGAAAACTACCGCTAGAAAGCTGTAAAAGAAAACCAGAATGGAAGGAGTAGGAACAGCTAAAAAAAAAGGAAAAAGCCGTACCTGGAAGAAAACACGGCTGCAGAACTAACCTCGGCCCCTAAGCTACTCCAAACAATAACAGCAACAGATGGGTAAACTCTGATCTGACGAAGTCAGGAGCCACCGATCTGTCGAGCACACAAAGATAGGCAAAAAGCCTAGAAAGAACCTAGACAGACACAGATGCCCTAAAGCATACACGACTCGAGTGCCATGCACGCTCTTCTAGATACAACCACACACACACGACTAGAACGTCGTGCACAAAACACAACACTAACCTCGGGCAAGACCACGAGAGGGCTAACCCGAAAAGGTCACGACGCACGAGAAATGCAAGAGTCACGTGCCACGTGATGGAAGTATCTCCTCACTAGAAGAACAGCCAGCTGCGTCCACTGACGTCTTATGCTGCGCCTACAAGTGTCTCGTCTACTATGCCGCCCGAAACACGGCAGAGACTAAGACACGCTCGGAACTAGAACATGACTACAGTAACAAGTGACTAGACAGGGGAACGCCCATCGGCGTCAGTCCAAAGCCCCTGACCACGTGTGCACACACTGACTCTTGCTGGAGAGCCAGGCCTCTAGCTAGTTTTTCCCACCCAACAGGATGCCACTGTACAGCGGGACCGTCGTAACGTGTCGCCAGGCTACGACTAGTGGAGGCTCTGATGCGGGACGAGACACGGACACGGCAAGCTCGCGATCGTCCCTTGATGAGGGAAGCGTCGGACGTGCACAGTTGAGAAACCGGCAAGAGCTAGGGTGGTCGGCTCGCACTTTCGTGCCCGGATTGGGTCACGGGACGGCTTCGCTCTCTCTCGCAGCAGTGATATTATAAATTGAAAGTGAGCTAGGTATCCCTACACATGCTCTCTAGCAGCGGCATATAAAGCATATAAAGAATTAAGCTAATGCCAAGTGTAAGGGTGAAGGCGATACCTCCACGCTCTCGGCGTGGCGAAGATGGGACCCGGCCGGAACTCGTACCCCCGGGAACTTAATACATTATGGTTACAGCAATGCAACTAAGCCCACTCCACGCAGGGAGGTAAAGGGCGACACAAGCGGGCCCGGGAGGACCAGTTTCGGGTTGACGGGCGGTTCCGGGTGATGCTTCGGCTTCACGCGTACTCGTGTTAGTGGGGGCCCACGTGCTGACCGGAGGGGTCGTGTGGGGCCTGATGACTCCTCTGTTGTGGAGACACTTGGGAAGCATTCCCCTGGGATGGCGAGCTGCTGGAACGACCACCGGACGCCGGGCGGCCCTCGGACGACGCTCGCGGGGAACTCGGCCACAAACCTGAACTTCTGTTTGCAGGCGCGCGACTTGGAGGAAACTGCTGCTGCGATCAGCCCCGTCGTCGGAACGCGACGAAATTAGAGCCGTTGGAAAAAGGACTCAAAATACTTCGACGTAGGGGTATTCAAAAAAAATAATCAGATCTGTATTTCTGATCATGTATTTTACAAGCTTGCTGGAATCTGGCCAGAACTGCAGGGGCAGGTTCTGACTTCTCTGAAGATCGACGTTGACCAGGGAGAAGACCTCTGAATCTGGCAATGAGTTCTTCAGCAAAGTTGAAGGTCTCTGAGAGAGGAATCCGGGACTATTTTTGGTTGTTTGATTGGATAAGAAATGGATTTTTTGGGATGTTTTTACTAGACCTGGGTCGGATCTGGGAAACTATGGGCAGACTGTTCTTGGGAACTTGGACGAAATTTGAAAAATACCTAGAGACCTTATCAAAAATTAAGAAAATTCCTGGTGGTAGATATATGTGGACAGAACTTCCAATAAATTTGGACGACAAAACAAAAATAAAAAGATGGTTCGAATGGGGTAAACTCAGAGCTGATGAATAGTAAACAGAACCAGGACAGATCTGGAACTTGGACTTGGACGAAAATCAAAAAATAGCTAAAGGATGAATTTTGACGTGATTTTTTGTGTGGAGATAAGGGTTCTAGAGGGGAACCAACCCTGAAATTTTTAGCTTCAGAAGACGAAGGGAGTGATAGCAGGAATTCGGAGAAGAAGGTTCTGTCCTGAGTAGACAGAACACCGAAACCGTTGGCAACGACGCGTCGGCGGCGAGACGATGGCGGCGGCGATCACCGGAGTTGCTTCAGATGCTGGAGGGGATCAAGGGGGAAGGGATTACACTCTAGAAAGGGGAGAGGGGGTGGAGGAACCAGGGAGAGAGAGGGGAGGGGCGCAAATCTCACTTGGGGGCAAATGCCTTTTTTTCCTTCATTAATTGCTTCAATATGAAAAATACAACCTTATATAGGATGCCAACCAAACTCAACCTCAACCCTTGGATCTAGGGGTTTGGATTGAAGGGCTGGGATACAATGTGAATCACACATTTAATACATTAGTTTAATCTAATTTGACCATACTTATTCAACCTTGGACTAGATCTATTCAAACACCACCTAAACCACAACTACCATGCCTAATAAGACAAGGAACCTTGCGCCCCCTTCCATGGGCCAAGGCCATTCATGGGCCAAGAGCCTCCCATTAGATCATGCTAGACTTGGGCCACTCCCACTTAGATGGCCCATGAGAGAGTGGAACCCAATTTGGGCCTTAAGTGCCTTAATGACCCACTATGAAGTAACACTCTTAATGGACTCTACTAATGGCAACCTAGCCTTGGACTTGACATAACAAATGGCCTATTGGCTTGATATAAGCCTTACAAGGATGGCCCAAATGAAAGAAATCAAAATTACATACACTTCAAGCCAATACAACCCATAATACACACCAATTCAAGCCAATACACAAAATACAACTCATAAGCTCTTGATGTCCTCATCAATTCTCCCCGGGTGGGAGGAACTCGACCCCGTCGAGTAGGGGTATGGCTGCGCGAGTACTCCGGCGGATCCGTCACCGTGCTAAGTAGCGCGGGTATGCTCCACTCCAAGTGATCGGCACCTGCTCATTCCATATATACTCGATATGCGAACTGCTATGGCTAAAGGTGGTCACTCCGAAGGGGCACTCTCAAAAGGAAGGAGACAGCTCGAAGACTCACTAGGAATCACCGCTGAGTCCCTATAGGTGACTGATCCGGATATAGAAGTAAAACCGATCCCATACTCATCAAGTGAGTCCACTCGCCTCTTACTCGTAAGAGACCGACAACGAGCTTGCATAAGACACATGCAGACTCACCATGCACAGACACACGAATGCAAACCACGCAAACAATCAACTCAAAATCACCACACAAACAAACCACACAAAGAAAGCACACTGACTCATGCACGACTCTAGACTAAGGTGGTAGCATCAAACCCACTAGGTGGCGACATCCTGGGCGGTCGAAGGGTCGCCCAGCTCTTCCCCCATGGCATAGTATTCATCGGCCAGTGCCTCATCGGCCTCGTAATCGACATGCTCAAGCTCGGGAGGTGCGGATCCGCCAACACCTAAGGCTAGGGTGGTGCGAGCGGGACACTCACTAGCAATGTGGCCATACCCGTGACAGTGGAAACACTGTATTCGCGATCGACTACTCTCCCCGATAAGAGGGGCCTTACCCTTATCATCCCGCCGGGTAGGGGGTGTAGGCAACAATGGGGGAGGTGTAGGTGCCTTGGACAAGAGTGGAGGGGGTGCCGGTACGAGAGGACGGGCTATAGGAGCTGGGGGACGGGCAAAGGGTGCCGGTGGTTGGGATGGAAATAGATCCCGGGGTGGAGGAGGGCGAGGCCGTGGAGCGAAGTGCTCCTGACGGGTGGGCTCCTGAGGTCGAGCCATGGGAGGCCGCTGATGTGGGCCTATAGAGTGACGGGGCTCGGTACTACGGAGAGGGGTGGGGCCCAACCGATGGCTAGACTCGAACTCTCCCTCAAATTGCTCCATCTCGAGATCAACCTGGTATGCCTCTTCCAACGTCTTGGCATTGCGGTGGAAAAGCTCATACTGGTAGTGTGGCCGCAAACCACGTCGAAAGCGGGACACGGGCATGGTACTCTCCTCCGTGACACCACATCGTAGAAAGTACTCATCAAACTCCGCGATGTATTCGGAGACGGACCGGTCTCCCTGGCTAAGACTTTGCCATCTATCGATGAGTCGCTGGCGGTATGTGGGAGGAAGGTACTTTTGCCGAAGTTTATTCTTCATCTCGGCCCATGTGTCGATCGGGGGTTCTAGCCGCTGAAGTAGCAGGCTCTCCACATTCTTCCAATAGGTTTGTGCCTGCCCCATGAATTTCATGGTGGCAAATCGGACCCTTCGACGCTCCGACATATCATACCATTCAAAATAAAAGACCCGTAAAAAGCGGGAGGATCCGCTCGCACGGTCTTAAGGACCCGATCATCATCCTCATCTCGTTGTGGCTGAAAGCCACGACGGCGTTGACCATACCCCTCGTTGGCATTGTCGGACCCATAGTCCTCGAGACCAAGGTCACGGTGTGGTAGTTGGGGAACCCGAGGAGGGGCGGGTGGAGGAACCAGTGGTGGCTGGTTTTGGGCCGTGGGAGCGGCCTGGACTTGGGCCATGGGAGCGGGTTGGACTTGGGCCCCCGCGGGAGGAGGTGCGGGTGGACCTTGGGCTGCCCCAGGAGGGTCCCCGTGTGACATCCTATCTAACCGCCCAACGAGGTCTTGGACCGACCTATCGGAGTTCTCCATGCGTCCCTCCATGGCCCTAAGGCGACCATCCATATTCTCGGAGAAGGTCCGAAAGTTAGCATCGGATTGGTCCAACCTAGCCATAATGGCCATCATCGCCTCTTGTAGGGAGTGGAAGTCTCCCGAGGTATCCCGTGGGTTGGCCATAGGTGGGGGTGGGGGTGAGTACTGAGTACCCCGACGAGTGGGCATGCAAACACACCGACTAGAAGACACCGACTAAAGCAAAACACACTAATGCAAAATGATGCACCTAGACTTAACCAAAACTCGGTACGCGGCGGAGACAATCGACCCGAAGGTCACTCGCACAAGTGTGCGGCCTTCCCGATAGGCGTAACCTAACGGTCGGACAACACCTTTTTATATACCGAGTAAAGGGATGTATGCGACCCAAAAATGACTCTTTTTGTTGTTTTGAAAATATGATGATCCTAGACTCGACTTAAACCGACTAATGACTAGACGTAAATGACACTCTTTTTTTTTTTTTTTGACTTTAGACACCCTAGACTCAACTCGCTCTGATACCAAATTGATGCGGGACGAGACACGGACACGGCAAGCTCGCGATCGTCCCTTGATGAGGGAAGCATCGGACGTGCACGGTTGAGAAACCGGCAAGAGCTAGGGTGGTCGGCTCGCACTTTCGTGCCCGGATCGGGTCACGGGACGGCTTCGCTCTCTCTCGCAGCAGTGATATTATAAATTGAAAGCGAGCTAGGTATCCCTACACATGCTCTCTAGCAGCGGCATATAAAGCATATAAAGAATTAAGCTAATGCCAAGTGTAAGGGTGAAGGCGATACCTCCACGCTCTCGGCGTGGCGAAGATGGGACCCGGCCGGAACTCGTACCCCCGGGAACTTAATACATTATGGTTACAGCAATGCAACTAAGCCCACTCCACGCAGGGAGGTAAAGGGTGACACAAGCGGGCCCGGGAGGACCAGTTTCGGGTTGACGGGCGGTTCCGGGTGATGCTTCGGCTTCACGCGTACTCGTGTTAGTGGGGGCCCACGTGCTGACCGGAGGGGTCATGTGGGGCCTGATGACTCCTCTGTTGTGGAGACACTTGGGAAGCATTCTCCTGGGATGACGAGCTGCTGGAACGACCACCGGACGCCGGGCGGCCCTCGGACGACGCTCGCGGGGAACTCGGCCACAAACCTGAACTTCTGTTTGCAGGCGTGCGACTTGGAGGAAACTGCTGCTGCGATCATCCCCGTCGTCGGAACGTGACGAAATTAGAGCCGTTGGAAAGAGGACTCAAAATACTTCGACGTAGGGGTCTTCAAAAAAAATAATCAGATCTGTATTTCTGATCATGTATTTTACAAGCTTGCTAGAATCTGGCCAGAACTGCAGGGGCAGGTTCTGACTTCTCTGAAGATCGACGTTGACTAGGGAGAAGACCTCTGAATCTGGCAATGAGTTCTTCAGCAAAGTTGAAGGTCTCTGAGAGAAGAATCCGGGACTATTTTTGGTTTTTTGATTGGATAAGAAATGGAGTTTCTGGGATGTTTTTACTAGACCTGGGTCGGATCTGGGAAACTGTGGGCAGACTGTTCTTGGGAACTTGGATGAAATTTGAAAAATACCTAGAGACCTTATCAAAAATTAAGAAAATTCCTGGTGGTAGATATATGTGGACAGAACTCCCAATAAATTTGGGCGACCCAAAAAAAATAAAAAGATGGTTCGAATGGGGTAAACTCAGAGCTGATGAACAGTAAACAGAACCAGGACAGATCTGGAACTTGGACTTGGACGAAAATCAAAAAATAGCTAAAGGATGAATTTTGACTTGATTTTTTGTGTGGAGATAAGGGTTCTAGAGGGGAACCAACCCTGAAATTTTGAGCTTCAGAAGATGAAGGGAGTGATAGCAGGAATTCGGAGAAGAAGGTTCTATCCTGAGTGGACAGAACACCGAAACCGTTGGCAACGACGCGTCGGCGGCGAGACGATGGCGGCGGCGATCACCGGAGTTGCTTCAGATGCTGGAGGGGATCAAGGGGGAAGGGATTACACTCTAGAAAGGGGAGAGGGGGTGGAGGAACCAGGGAGAGAGAGGGGAGGGGCGCAAATCTCACTTGGGGGCAAATGCCTTTTTTTCCTTCATTAATTGCTTCAATATGAAAAATACAACCTTATATAGGATGCCAACCAAACTCAACCTCAACCCTTGGATCTAGGGGTTTGGATTGAAGGGCTAGGATACAATGTGAATCACACATTTAATACATTAGTTTAATCTAATTTGACCATACTTATTCAACCTTGGACTAGATCTATTCAAACACCACCTAAACCACAACTACCATGCCTAATAAGACAAGGAACCTTGCGCCCCCTTCCATGGGCCAAGGCCATTCATGGGCCAAGAGCATCCCATTAGATCATGCTAGACTTGGGCCACTCCCACTTAGATGGCCCATGAGAGAGTGGAACCCAATTTGGGCCTTAAGTGCCTTAATGACCCACTATGAAGTAACACTCTTAATGGACTCTACTAATGGCAACCTAGCCTTGGACTTGACATAACAAATGGCCTATTGACTTGATATAAGCCTTACAAGGATGGCCTAAATGAAAGAAATCAAAATTACATACACTTCAAGCCAATACAACCCATAATACACATCAATTCAAGCCAATACACAAAATACAACTCATAAGCTCTTGATGTCCTCATCAGGCTCACTAGACACAGAACTCTGAAACAGGAGTGCTGTAGTACAGACATGCAAGGAAGCACTGTCACACGTACTACGAAGCACCAAGGTAGCATGGCAACTACCGATAGACTCAGGACAAGGCAACTAGACCTGAAAACATAATGATCCTTGAGTCTCACGACTCGGAGTCACGATCGTCGTACAAAGCGGAACAAGCCGCCAATCGGTCTATTCCTAAGCCAGAGGAAACAACCGTTGAAAATGACACACGGAGACCTGAGAGATTAACAAGACCCTCAGCACATGCAAATCAAGGTGAGACGACACCTCAAGGCATCCAGAACCAAGTCTCGGATTGGACGGAACCGCCGAGACACAGAAGGTCGCCTGTCAACCATTGGGTCACCCCAGGTTGACTGGAATCGGACAATGACGATTCTACAGTAGGAAGGAGAATCCTACTACAAGCAAGAAGATTTCTAGCTACCTCATAACATAGTCTTAGCCCTCATAGGATGCCAGGAGACATCCACGGGACAACGGGTAGATCACAAGGTCAAGCCAAGACATACAGAAACCGGAACGGTGGGGAACGACACTCTGGGCATAGGCGATCCATCACTCGGCCACCAGGCAAGCCCAACAGTCAAGGAGGAACATGATACGCACACAGAGACAAGGATAATGGCGGTCACAGATGAAGTCGTTAGGGAAGTGTGGCAGTCAGAGAGTAGACCGCACTCAGTCGACCCTGAACCGACTCATCTGGAAGACCACCGACACCGAGACACCGCCCTAAACAACCTAATAGAAAGACACGGGACATCAATCACGGCCAACAGACAAGACGATGGACTCAACTAGTTGGGCGGTCACACAGGGAACACTCAACTGGATGAACGGTCCAGACATGACCACTCAACCAAACAGGGATGGGCGGTCACAAAGGGACCACTCAAAGGGATGAACGGTCCGAACTGGACCACTCAACCAAACAGACCCAAAACACTAACGGGGGATGGGCGGTTAGGGTTGGACCGCCCATGGCGTTGAGCGGTTAATGGATAATCGCTCAAGCCAACCGACCTACTACAGTGTCGGTCAGAGCGGTTTTGACCATGCCGCTCGAGGCAACCGACACAAAACTGTTGACCAGAGGTCAACGGGGATAAGCGGTCTAAATCTGACCACTCAACCCAACGGAAAGATGAACAGTCCAGGATGGACAGCTCAAGGGTGATAAGTGGTCTATCGAACGACCACTCAACGTCAACCCGGGACAGGATGAAAGGTCCAAAGCCAGCCGCTCATACCATGAACGGTCTCTGGTTTGACCGTTCAAGCGTCACGGTGAGCAAATCGTGGGATCGGCCCGACGGAGGCCTTTCCACGCCCCGTTCGGTCCGAGACGAAGGGGATACAGCCATGGACCCACTGGCAATCACATAGACTCCGATCAGAGTCAAAACGAAGCACGAATCGCAAGAAACATGCGATTCTAACGAAATCACCCAAAAAGGGTTTTCGGACTTCCCGGAGCCCTACCGGTCAAATGGGACCACCAATCGAGATGAAATCAGTGACTATGGAACGCTGATGTTCCAGGGAGTCCATTGATAGTAACCGATCTGAAAACCGTCACCATTTTTCGACGAACCCTATGAAACCCATGAAACCCCGGTTTAGGCTAAACGAGCCTAAACTCGGCCATTTCTGCCCCAAACGACGTGCAATGGTAGGGAAAACGTGCAGGAGGAAGTGGTGATCCGTCTCCCTACCTCCACCGAAGAAACCGTGCGTCGAGGCGACTAATCCACGCCGAGAACGCCAAAACATGAACCGCGTCGATCTCAGAATCCACCGAGGGATCGCGCCCGCCACGCTCAAACCGCTACTACAACCGGTGAACTGATCACCCCAGCACGTCCACGCCTCGGCTAGCTCTCCACGGTCGCGCTCCCCTCGTCGAACGGTCGATAGATGGGAGAGAACGGAGTGAGAGAACGTGAGGTTGAAAATGAGCAGGAGAGATAGTGGAGTTGAATTTATAGAAAGAAATTAGGAAATTTTCCTAATTTCTGAAAATCTGATATTTGAACCAAAAATCCACAAATTCAGAAATATACGCAAAAATAGCCGAAACGATCCTCGCGAAGAGTACATCGCAGCTGTAACATCCCGAGTCGATGAACTGAGAAATAAACTCACCGTAGGGTTCCGTAACTAGTACGAGAGAAAAACCCACACGGATCGTAAAACTCAACTCGGGAGCTACAAAAGCGATTCGAAACTCTCCAAAAAGGATCTGAAAGACCTAATAAAGATCCAACAAGACCCATTAAGGATCTGGGATGTTACATCCTTCCCTCCTTCAAGAAATTTCATCCTCGAAATTTAAGGACTAGCAAGAAGGAAGAAGCAGGGAAGAACAACCCGACAACAAGAACATGAAAATAACACATAATCACAAGTACACACTCAAGACCGAGCACGACACAAGTGAACACGAGTCCGACACCTCCGAAATAGGGCAACATCGCTTACGTCTCACAGGACAGGAGACACGACTGCCACGACAACAGATATCGAGGAAACGAAACGACAGACACGACAAGCATCAGCTTACACAAGGAAGCATAGTCCTCACAACTGACAGCTCGACAACATCATTGGCTCCAGTGACAAAGGCAACAGGGAACACCTGGCACCCAGGACGCCAATGACAACAACACCAGACCACAAGCACAATCAAGTCAGTCCTCACTCAGATATTACATCTGATCGAGTCGCAAGCTAACTCTAGGGAAGAAGAGTATAGCAAAGCTAACTGACAAGACCAAGGTCCAGGACAGAGACACAAAATCATAAAGAAACAGCGCTTAGAAAAATAATGACAATGGCAGCACCTACAGGATTCCGACTCCGTACATAGCATAGAACCATGGAACACAACTGCAAGCAGGGTCACATCAAGGCACAAGAATAGCTGAACACATGACCACAAGGGACGGATCATGCATCAGGCTGCTCACTAAGAAAAGACCCACGACAACGAGAAACGATAATCTCGGGGAACGCACCTCAAGGACCACGATCACGCCTCGAGATCACAACACCCAAGAGAAGGAATGCAGAACAGAGGGTACTCAATCAGCAAGGAATGTCGACAGATTCCCCAACACTCGCAAATGCCAATGCCAACACCAGAATAACTCCAGCAACAGCACGGCAAAAGACAACATCAAGGCACAGGAAGCCAAGATGAAGTCACATCGAGAAAGAACAAACCTCTCGACCCGTGGGTAATCAGCCCACACGCTTCAGCTGCACACTCATAAAATGCACACATGCATCATAAAATATCTCGGTATCCGCATCTTAACACACGTACGGGGGCATCGCAATTCATGAAAATCGTAATATAACACGCCACGAGTACTGATCTAGCAAACAACCGATCACAAGAAGCCTAAGTGCAAAGAAGAGGAGTACCAGCTTCAGCACAAGGCCCAAGGAAAAGGCTAATCTCAACTTACCTTCACGTCCTGAAAATGATAAATGAGCCTTCACAATACATCGGCCGCTGGACACGGCACGATAAATACGGTACGCGACAGCTCTTAACACCATGATGGAGTCCAAAGCCAAGCAACAGTAAGACAAGGAGCAGATCAGGCTCAGAATAAACGCTGTCCACACTTAAGCAGACACAGGACAAAGACATCACTAAGACATCAATTCCAAGGCTTACCTCCAAAAGACTCCACCAAAAGGGAGGAGAAGCATCAAGCTCACAAACAGAAGCTCACCAGGAAGGGAAAATCCTAGGTCGCCTGAGCATCTTCTCAATTGAAGGAATCTAATCGAGCACTTCAACAGAAGTGAGACACATCAGGAGCTGAACAGACTCAAGTTGGGACGATCAAAAATAATGTAAGAACATGTATGGTCATCACAACAACTCTGAAAGTCAACGACAACCTGAACAACATACAGAGAAATCTCGAACAAAGTACCACAGATTCAAGCCTTTCGGCGAATACTGCCAAGCACAACATGATCGAGACAAACACAACAGCAAAAAAGAAGCACCTCGTCACATCCTGACGAGAACAGAACCATCTCGTACAGTGCTAGAACAGCATGCACAAGATGACACGCGGGAAACAAAGCGATAGAGAATCGTGAAACCTAACGCCAACAGCAGACTGTACTGGACTTTCAAGACTCTGGTGACTGTATATCTCAGATTTCCATGTACTTCACACAACAACGCTCTGATACCAATTGTGACGACCCGGATCCCAGATACCGGATATACCCGATAGGACTACTGAGTAGACCCGATACCACTTGGAACCCGCGAGGCCTCCCAAGAGCGGTAAAGCTCCGAAGGGATAAAAGGATTGTCGTGTAGTACATTGAAGCCGCCGAGATATAACAGTAAGCAATTAAATTTCATTAGATCGATTTGCTAAAGTAGCAGAAATAAAATTACTTTTATTTAATAGTTTAAATTTAACAATTATACCAGAGTCCAGTCCAAGAAATTAAAGGCAAGTATAGTATAACAGAAAGAAGACGTACCCTAAGGTCGGGGGAAACCCGACGCAGCTACTGCTAGCAGCTACGAACACGTCACACCAGGAACCACAGAAGCAGAACAACGCCACCCACCTGAAAAGCAGGGGTGAGCATCGTGTCACTGGCCCAGTAGGGGTCACGTGGATCCGCACTGAAAAATAACGCAGTAACACGGAACAACAAAATAGTAGTAGTAGCAAAGCAGGAAAACTACCTCTAGCAAGGGGTCACCCCTGCATCACTGCATTGCCCACCTTGGACATCAAACAAATCTCTCGACCGTGCTTTCCGAACAACAAACCAACCATTGTCTTTAGGATCTTCAACATACCAAAATTGCTCTACTTGGGATGCTAACACAAAAGGCTCTGCTGTTCTCACCAATTGTGTTGGATTAATCAAATTGAATCCCCCATCTTCTTTCACCTCCCTCCTAACATCAATCCTGTCGCACTTAAATAGTACAATTTTTATTTCACCGTAATAATCTAACTGCACAATTTCATTCAAAAACCCATAGTAAGTGACGTCTCCCTGATTAGGTTTTTTGTCGCTGGAGCTTACAAAGCTTGAGGTTATAACAGACAGCACAACACCACTATTGCAAGTTCTTCTATGTTGCTCAACTTATTGAGTGTGGAAGCGAAACCCATTAATTAAATATGTATGAAATATTTTTGCTACAGAAAGTGGTCCGTCTTTCAGCCAGCGGATTTTTGGAGACAAAAGGTTACCCATTTCAACTTACAATTTTTGTACCTATGCATTAAGTGAAAGCACAAGCATTAGAAATAATACACACCCACCAACATCTATTACACATGCGTGGTTTTACCTTTTCCTTAAACCAATTTGAAAATTTTTTGTTCCACTGGCTTTCTATTTCCATCTCAGTTGCTAGAGCGTGTTTACTCCGAATTTGTGAAAGATGTTCTCTACATGCCAAGTAACCAATCTACATTCAAGTGTGTGCAGTTGCTTATAGAAAGTAACAAAAAGTTAGAATAATACTTACTCTCTATAAGGAGCTAGCGCATCATAATTGAATAAAACATAGCAGTGTGCCTGACATATGTCTTCCTCATGAAGGTTAACATGAATCCCTGCACCTAATGGACGGCCTACATCTAAGAAGATGGCCCATCCATCATCATCATTGTCATTGACATAGGCATCCTCATTCCATTGGGGCCTATTAAACAACGTCACCACATCATTAGACAAATATCTAGATGCAAAAGTAAGCATCTCTTCAGCTAAATATCCCTCAGCAATGCAACCCTCTGGCCGTGCCCTATTGCGCACATATGACTTTAGCTGCGCTAAATATCTAGCAAATAAAAAATCAAATTATTATCATCAAAAGGAGTGAAAGACTTAGAAGAGTCAAGAGTATGCTTCATACCTCTCAATGGGATACATCCATCGATAATACACTGGCCCACCAAGTCTAGCTTCTTCTGGTAAATGAAGAAGTAAATGTGTCATGATATCAAAGAAACTAGGAAGGAAGATCATCTCAAGACGACATAGTGGACTACAATCCGTTCTCCAAGGTGATAAAAATCATTTGCTGATGAACTCTTTGAGCACAACTCCACAAAGAAATTACACACTTCAGTTAGTGCAGAACTCACTTGCTTTTGTGTCATTCCTCGAATAGTCACTAGAAGTAGTTGTTGCAAGAGCACATGACAATCATGGCTCTTTAAACCCCAAATCTTTACATTCTTCTCATCCACATGCCTTGAAATATTAGAGGCATAGCCATCAGGGACTTTCACACTCTTGAGAACATTACAAATTGTCACCTTCTCAGCTTTGCTTAATGTGAAACGTGCTGGTGGGAGCAATGTCTTTGTTGGACCAGCAGAACGTGGGTGAAGTGATGACCTAATGCCCATAAGTTCTAGGTCTTGTCGTGCCTTGAGTCCATCTGTGTTCTTACCATCAAGTCCTAATAGTGTACCAACAATACTATCACAAACATTCTTCTCCACATGCATGACATCGAGATTATGTTGCAGTAATAGAAACTTCCAATAAGGTAAATAAAAAAAATACAAAGCTTCTTCTAATTTAAATATTTGTCAATCTCAGTGTCATTGTGCTCCTTACATGAATGGCATCTCTTTCTCTGCACCCTTGTCTTCTTCAATGGCTGCCTTTTCCCCTTCAATGCTACACTTGAAGCCTTCCCAAACGTAAAAGAGAGCCCTTCTATTTGGTGTAACAATTCATCCCCCGATAGTCGCTTAGCACTTTTGCCCCATTCTTGTTTTCCATCAAACATGCGAGACATTGATCGAAACTTATAATCTTGTTGTAACCATCTACGATGGCTATGATAAAAATGCTTCCCACTTGCCGGTAGCCACGATGAGAAAGTGTGCTTATTACAGACATGACAAGCCAATCGACCTTTGGTACTCCATCCAGACAGGCATGCATATGCTGAAAAATCATTGATAGTCAACAATATTGCAGCATGCATCCGGAACATTTGACCAGTCGAAGCATCAAAAGTATCAACTCCATGCCACAATACCTGCAATTCCTCTATTAGTGGCTGCAAGTATACATTTATATCATTACCAGGTGCCTTCGGACCAGAGATGAGTAAAGATAAGAATATGTTTGGACTTTTCATACATTCCCAAGGTGGCAAATTATATGGCATCAGAAGAACGGTCCAAGTGTTATGGCTGATCGACATTGTACTATAAGGAATGAAACTATGACTACCCGGATCCTGGATACCGGATATACCCGATAGGACTACCGACTAGACCCGATACTACTTGGAACCCGCGAGGCCTCCCAAGAGCGGTAAAGCTCCGAAGGGATAAAATGATTGTTGTGTAGTACATTGAAGCCACAGAGATATAATAGTAAGCAATTAAATTTCATTAGATCAGTTTGCTAAAGTAGCAGAAATAAAATTACTTTTTATTTAACAATTTAAATTTAACAATTATACCAGAGTCCAGTCCAGGAAATTAAAGGCAAGTATAGTCTAACAGAAAGAAGACGTACCCTAAGGTTGGGGGAAACCCGACGCAGCTACTGCTGGCATCTACAGACACGTCACACCAGGAACCGCAGAAGCAGAACAACGCCACCCACCTGAAAAGCAAGGGTGAGCCTCGTGTCACTGGCCCAGTAGGGGTCACGTGGATCCGCACTGAAAAATAACGCAGTAACACGGAACAACAAAATAATAGTAGTAGCAAAGTAGGAAACCTACCTCTAGAAAGCTGTAAAAGAAGACCGGAACGGAAGGAGTAGGAACAGCTGAAAGAAAAGGGAAAAACCATACCTGAAAGAAAACACGGCTGTCGAACTAACCTCGGCCCCTAAGCTACTCCAAACAATAACAGCAACAGATGGGTAAACTCTGATCTGACGAAATCAGGAGCCACCAATCTGTCGAGCCCACAAAGATAGGCAAAAAGCCTAGAAAGAACCTAGACAGACACAGATGCCCTAAAGCATACACGACTCGAGTGCCATGCGCTCTCTTCTAGATACGACCACACACACACGACTAGAACATCGTGCACAAAACACAACACTGACCTCGGGCAAGACCACGAGAGGGCTAACCCGAAAAGGTCACGACGCACGAGAAACGCAAGAGTCACGTGCCACGTGATGGAAGTACCTCCTCACTAGAAGAACAGCCAGCTACGTCCACTAACGTCTTATATTGCGCCTACAAGTGTCTCATCTACTATGCCGCATGAAACACGACAGAGACTAAGACACGCTCGGAACCAGAACATGACTACAATAACGAGTGACTAGATAGGGGAACACCCATCGGCGTCAGTCCAAAGCCCCTGACCACGTGTGCACACACCGACTCTTGCTAGAGCGCCAAGCCTCTAGCTAGTTTTCCCCACCCAGCAGGATGCCACTGTACAGCGGGGGCCCACAGAAACTAGCTTACAAACCGTATATCGGGAACTGCCACGCCACCACTCCCGGGTGGGTCGACACGTCGTAACGTGTCGCCAGGCTACGACTAGTGGAGGCTCACTAGACACAGAACTCTAAAACAAGAGTGTTGTAGTACAGACAGGCAAGGAAGCACTGTCACACGTACTACGAAGCACCAAGGCAGTATGACAACTGTCGACAGACTCAGGACAAGGCAACTAGACCTGAAAACACAACGATCCTTGAGTCTCACGACTCGGAGTCACGATCGTCCTACAAAGCAGAACAAGTTGCCAATCGGTCTATTCCTAAGCCAGAGGAAACAATCGTAGAAATTGACACATAGAGACCTGGGGGATTAACAAGACCCTCAGCACATCTGGACACGCAAATTAAGGTGAGACGACACCTCAAGGCATCCAGAACCAAGTCTCGGATTGGACGGAACTGTCGAGACACAGAAGGTCGCCTGTCAACCATTGGGTCACCTCGGGTTGACCGGAACCGGACAATGACGATTCTACAGTAGGAAGAAGAATCCTACTACAAGCAAGAAGATTCCTGGCTACCTCATAACATAGTCTTATCCCTCATAGGATGCCAAGAGACATCTACGGGACAACGGGCAGACCACAAGGTCAAGCCAAGACATACAGAAATCGGAACGGTGGGAAACGACACTCTGGGCATAGGCGATCCATCACTCGGCCACCAGGCAAACCCAACAGTCAAGGAGGAAAATGCTACGCACATAGAGACATGGACAATAGCAGTCACAGATGAAGTCGTTAGGGAACTGTGGCAGTCAGAGAGTAGACCGTACTCAGTCAACCCTGAACCGACTCATCTAGAAAGCCACCGACATTCAGACACCGCCCTAAACAACCTAACAGACAGACACGAGATAGCCATCACGGCCAACAGACAAGATGACGGACTCAACTAGTTGGGCGGTCACACAGGGACCACTAAACTGGATGAACGGTCCGGACAGGACCACTCAACCAAACAGGGATGGGCGGTCACAAAGGGACCACTCAAAGGGATGAACGGTCCGAACTGGACCACTCAACCAAACAGACCCAAAACAGTAATGGGGGATGGGCGGTTAGGGCTGGACTGCCCATGGCATTGAGTGGTTAATGGATAGCTACTCAAGCCAACCGACCTACTACAGTGTCGATCAGAGCAGTTTTGACCCTGCCACTCGACGCAACCGACACAAAACTATTGACCAGAGGTCAACGGGGATAAGCGGTCCAAATCTGACCACTCAACCCAACGGGAAGATGAACGGTCTAGGATGGATCGCTCAAGGGGGATAAGTGGTCTATCAAATGACCACTCAACGTCAACCCAGGACAGGATGAAAGGTCCAAAGCCAGCCGCTCATACCATGAATGGTCTCTGGTTCGACCGTTCAAGCGTCACGGCGAGCAAATCCTGGGATCGGCCCGACGGAGGCCTTTCCACGCCCCGTTCGTTCCGAGACGAAGTGGATACATCCATGGACCCACTAGCAATCACATAGACTCCGACCGGAGTCAAAACAACGCACGAATCGCAAGAAACGGGTGATTCTAACGAAATCACCCAAAAGGGTTTTCAGACTTCCCAGAGCCCTACCAGTCAAACGGGACCACCAATCGAGACAAAATCAGTGATTATGGAACGTTGACGTTCCAGGGGGTCCATTGACAGTAACTGATCTGAAAACCGTCGCCATTTTCTAACGAACCCTACGAAACCCACGAAACCTCGGTTTAGGCTAAACGAGCCCAAACTCGGTCGTTTCCACACCAAACGACGTGCAATGTCAGGGAAAACATGCAGGAGGAAGTGGTGATCCGTCTCCCTACCTCCACCGGAGAAACCGTGCGCTGAGGCGACTAATTCGCGCCGAGAACACCAAAACATGAACCGCGTCGATCTCGGAATCCACCGAGGGATCACGCCCGCCACGCTTAAACTGCTGCTCCAACCCGCGAACCGATCACCCCAGCACGTCCACGCCTCGGCCAGCTCTCCACGGTCGCGCGCCCCGCGTCGAACGGTCGAGAGACGGGAGAGAACGGAGTGAGAGAACGTGAGGTTGAAAATGAGCAGGAGAGATAGTGGAGTTGAATTTATAGAAAGAAATTAGGAAATTTTCCTAATTTCTGAAAATATGATATTTGAGCCGAAAATTTGCTAATTCAGAAAAATATGCAAAAATAGCCGAAACGATCCTCGCGAAGAGTACATCGCAGCTGTAACGTCCACGAGTCGATGAAGTGAGAAATAAACTCACTGTAGGGTTCCGTAACTAGTATGGGAGAAAAACCCACACAGATCGTAAAACTCAATTCGGGAGCTACAAAAGCGATCCAAAACTCTCCAAAAAGGATCCGAAAGACCCAATAAAGATCTGACAAGACCCATTAAGGATCCGGGATGTTACAGAAACCATCACTGCCTAGACCCAATCGTACATTTCTGACCTTCAATCTAAAGTCATCTATAGCATCCAATGTCTTCCAACAAGCTGAATCAGCAGGATGACACAAAGTACCATCTTCACGATGTTCTTCGCCATGCCATCTCATGTTAAGAGCAGATTTTGAACATATGTACATCCTTTGCAATCTTGGAATGAGGGGAAAGTGACGGAGGAGCTTTCTTGGTACTTTTTGTTTCATTTCTTCATCATTATTAATTTTTACATCAGATTTTGATATGCTTTCACCACACTTAGGACATTTATGCAAATCTTTAGTTTATTTCCAATACAATATACAATCATTATTGCATGAGCCTATGTTCTCATACCCATAGCCTAAGTCACTGATAAATTTTTTTGTCTCATACAATGAATTTGGCAACACTTTACCATCCGGAAGAATCTCTTTCACCAACTTCAACATTAATTCAAAAGAAGAGTCACTCCATCCACCCATGCACTTAATGTTGAGCATTCGAATAATAAAAGAAAGTTTGGTGTGTTTTGTACAACCAGGGAATACAGGTGTTTCAACATATCTAATTAACTTATAGAACATTCTAGCATTATCATCCACATTCATTGCACCTTCGTTTTCCCCTACACCACTCTTATTTTCAAAGGTTAGCCCAAATGCATCATGTAGCATGTCATGCATGCCCCTATGAGGAACATCATTCTTTAACTGCCAAGCCTTAGTCTCACCATGAAATCTCCAAAACTCTTTATCCTTGATAACTCCATTCAAGTATAAGTGTTGTCTTACAGTCTCCTTATCCCATCTGTCAACACATGCACAACATATACATGGACATTTGATTGTCTGAGTACCCGGTACAATCCCAAATGCAAACTGAATAAACTCATCAACACCGTCATAGTATTCCTTTGCATCCCTTAAAGAAGTAAACATGTAAAAAGGATGCCAGCTAATTATCCATTCCAAAGTAAACATAACATAAGTTTATTCATCTACAACAAATACCTTAAAGCATCCATCCACCCCCAATCCATTGTCCTCTCACTTGTAATTAAAGACAAAAATTGATAAGTAAACACAGATAAACATTAGTGCACATGATCCATATTCAATTCAAGCTCTTTTTCAACCATTGTGTGCATGTATGTATATAAAATATAAATGATGATGAATAGAGTAAAACGCCATATCAGAGTCATGGTACGTGGCATTGTTACACCAGGAGTTTTCCCTGTGGGGAAGATTACTGGTTTCTAGCCGATATACCCGACTCCATATGAGGATCAGGACTCGACAAAACAAAAGATAAGGGAATTGCTTAGAAAGAAAAGTAAAGTTCCTAAAGAATGTTTTTTTCTCTCTAGCTCACTAAACAACAAATAACAACATCTACCACTAAAAACATAAATGGGATAGAAGATTACCAAAGCTTTAGCTTAATATCACCGATAGAGTAATTTCCTATCCCCTGTGAAACAGAAAAATAGTCCTTTACAAAAAAAAATTATTGCTAAATAGAAAAATAATAAAGTAAATACAACATTGATACCACACGAGCAACATAGTAAGGATATTTGCTTAAAAAATCATGTCAAAAAAATCTAAATACCTTTCCGGAGTAGCTCGAAGATGACCAAATCGAAACCGACGACGGCCGGGTAGGTGTGAGTAGGCAGTGTGGAGAGGCAGTGCTGGCCAAATGGGACCACATTGGATGGGGAGCTGTGGCTGGGTATGAGTAGGCAGTGTGGACTACATAATCACGGTAGGGCTGCGTGGGAAGCACGTGAGCGGTGGATGGGGTCATGATGGCAGGAGGTTGATGGGGTCGACGCTGCAGGCAGGGGGCCAGTGAAGGTGGTTGCTATGCAACTTTGTAGTTGCTGGGTCTATGAACAAATATAAGAGGAGGAAGGGGGCAGTAGGCTGAAGGAGAATGGCCGAGGGCGAGAGGGGTTGGGGTTGACGGTAGCTAGTTGCAGGGTCTGGGAGCAAATATGTGCGGAAGAAGAAGAGGAAGGGGGCAACAGGCGGTAGAAGAAAAAGAGGAAGGTGTGGCAGGGATCCTGGCGGTCGGTAATGGGGCTGGCAGGTGATGCGCGTTTGTAGGAAAAAGAAAGGGAGAATAGAGCGAGCACGTTGGAGGTGGTGCAGATGTAGCCTACAGTGGTGGCAACAGGGCTACTGTTGTCATTGTTTGCGGTGGAGGGTAGGCGGAAGGCGGGAGGCGATGGCGGCTCTGGGGAGTCACGGGGGCCACAATCCTATTCACGCGCTGAAGTAGAGGGGAGGCTACTGTAGTGGGGAAGGAGGGTGGGAGAGGTGGTCCGGTGGCGAGCAGGCATCGGTGGCGGGTAAGGCCGACAGAGAGTGCGGCTAGGGATTTAGTGGGGAAGAGAATGAAGAAGGAGAGGGTGAAGATCCAGGGAGAAGATCGGGGGACGGGGTGGCGGAGGAAGATGAGGGGGAAGAAGGCATCGAAGCTCGAGCTCATAAAAGCTCGGGCGACATTTTTGCCGCCATCGAGGTCAAGCATATTGCGACATTTGTTATTTTTTTTATTTTTTTCAATCGACCTATTGTTACGTTTGAAAAAAAGAGAAACCATTTATAGGCTCTGTTCTCACGTTTACAAAAAAAACATCGTCATATATTATCTTTTCCTACATTTATTTTAAAACTGTCAGAATAACATGACCATATAGCTATGCTATAATAAAACGTAGGAAATTTATCAACATTAATTTAAAAACGTCGGAATATGTTTCCTATACCTACATTTTTTGAAAGCGTAGGTAAATTCGTGGCAATATGCCAGTTTTCTTGCAGTGTTATTCACCAATATCAAGACCAGGTTGGACCCAGACATTCTCTTGTTGATCTAGCAGAAGAGAAGATGAGCCCTAATGAGGAGTTTACGACCTATGCCGATGTTGACACTGAAAAAAAAGTACAAATAAAGAGAACAGAAGATGCTATGAGTCATTAGCCGGAGCTCCGAAGATTGATGAAAGATGCGGCTCTGATGATACTCTCTGAAGTCCCAGAACTGCGATGGAAACTGAGATCTGTTACAAATAGTATCTTGTCCGACTGAAGCCTTTCCGGCCAAGCTACTGCCCAGCACGATTGTCATTTCAGACGGTCGAGCTTATTAAAACTATGTCAAGCCCCGGGCAATCAACTGCCTGCTGCAAAGGCTCTTCAGAATATCCTGATACTTATAAAATGGGACCCACATCACCTGCCATGCAGTGCGGATGCAGGGCATCAAAGAATTACAAGAACAAATGTAATTGCTTGACAAATGGGTCATGAATATCATTAAAAGCTCATATAACTGACAAAGGCATCGGGGACTTAGCTAAATAGAATTGGGCCAACACCCATGTGGATATGGAAGGCGCCGAGAGGAAAATGGGCCGACAAGGCCGAAAGCACGACTACGCGTGGGTTGCCAATAGGCACCGATGCCCACAAAGTTCCACGCGCCGATGGCCAAAGCTCAGGGCACGTCGAGGGTCAACCACGCTGATGCTTCAAGGGTTCTACAACCCATTATAAAAGTTGAGGTTCGACGAAGTAGAAAAAGAAGGAAGGGGAGAGAACATCGGCACAGGGCGAAGGGATAGACACACAGAGAGAAAAAAGGAGCACACCCTAAGCGAATATAGGGAGCGAGAGACAGTGTCTCTGGCGAGGTCTGTAAAGGAAAGATCGTCACCGGTGTCTTGTTCGAGGTGGGCGGCCAACCGTCAAATGCCCCAAAGGGGCTATAGTTTCCCCTCTCCCGGCTCTCCCTGTTTTAATTTATCTTGTAACTCCCAAGGTTCTTTTGAGATTTCATGATATAAATTTACTCATTCCATTTGTAAATGTATCGCTCCATTAGAATATGTGCGAATGAATACAATCTATAGAGATGATTCTCCCAGCTTGTCCTCTCTTTATAAAACCTCTATACGTTCATCCCTCTACAAGTTATATTTGATTCACGGCGTGTCTCTGCTCCTCGTTTTTGCTTGGGTTTTCTTCTGGCCTCCCTGCCGTTCGACCTTTGCTATCAGCCATCTGGCTGCTATCCCCTTGCAGAAAGAACAGAAGCTTATGTCCCGTTTGTCTATGATGCTCTTGAGGGGAATATTATACGCAAGGGATGCTGATTCATCGAGTTTCACTTCGGTCGACTATAGTGTATAAGTCATCGAATCATCCTCGGCTATGCGACAGAGGCCCGAGACAGCCCATCTCGTGGCCTTCTGTTCATTCAATTGCAAGGGATATTATGATGATATCGTATAAGCTTATTTCAATGGCCACTCAGCCTCCCATGGACTCTCTGTGAACGAACCTCCGTTCCCCCTGGTAGCTCACCCAGAAAGCCTCTCTAGAGCCTTCAAACTAAAACCCCAAAGCACCTTAATCCACTGAAACACTCGACCCCCGGCCCCTATTCATCCCACGCTCTTGCCCATTAGCGCCCTGTTTAAGTGCTCGACACCTGCCTTCACGGCACCCAAAACCCCCCTCCGCATTGATTCTCGACGCGCCGACCAGTCGATTCTCCAGCGCGTCGACCTCCCTTGTGTGTCGACTCCCATCCAAGACCGAAGCCCCCCCTTTTTCTATTTGCTGATACCATTTAGCCGCTGATTCCAATTACACTTCAGGCCCTTCAACCCCTCAAGCCACTGAAATACTCGACCTGCCAGCACCTGCCAGAAGTCCTCAAGTCCCCCAATAAACCTTAAAGCCCTGCACCCAACCCTCGTTAGCCTTCAGGCAAACCTATGCCATCCCGAGAAGAGATCATGGTTCTTCACTTAAAGCCATGGGAGCTAAATCAATAGGGTTATTACCCCTACATTCCGCTAATCAATCGCAATGTTTCTTCTAACCCCACTGGCCTACGGAGTTCTGCCACTGAATGTTCTCCTGCGGTTCCCTAAATGGGGATATTAATAAAACACCATGATGGCGGATATTGCCCCATTATGTCTCGATCCCTTTGGATCTCGGGTTACATATGTCCGCGTCTTTTTGGCTTCCATCTCGGCACTCTGTAGATGGATGTAGGGCTGTCAATGGGCCGGTCCGGCCCGATAGGCCCGTGGGCTTGGCCCGATTTCGGGCCGGGCTGCAAGGTCATTTTCGGCCTGCGGACTTTTAGTCGGGCCTAAAAGCCCAGCCCGACTTGACCCGAGGGCCGGGATCGGGCTTTGAGTTTGGCCCGCTGGCCGGCCCAGCCCGTTCTTTTTTTTTATTCCCACATCAAAATTTAAAAATTATTTAGTTAAAACTATGTTATTTTACTTAATGATAAATTTTAAAACTCTCTTCTTACACAAATTATGTAATTAATATCAAAATTTTAATTAATTTAGTGAGATTATATGCTTTATATTATTATTTTTATTATTTTATTTAAATTGTCGGGCCGGGCCGGGCCTTAGTCGGGCTTTGAAATTTTTACATAATGTCGGGCCCGACCCGGCCCGGCCCGACATAAGTCGGGCCCGGGCCAGGCTCGGGCCTTAATGTTGAGAAGTCGGGCCCAGGCCGGGCCGACCTAAGCCCGACCCGGGCCCGGCCCATTGACAGCCCTAGATGGATGTCCTATACTCTCCCGGGCATGATCCGAAATAAGGGGAGATGCTGTCCAAATGAATTCCGATCTCTGCTATATCAAACCATTCTCATTTCCAAACCCCATGGGATCTAAAGAGGTCTGCCTCTGCATGTCCTCTATTGATTCCCTCCTAGGGAATAATAATATTAAAATACCATGGTGAGTGAATACCAACTCGGTTCTGTCCCTCCTCGTGATATTCGTGCATTGATATGCTCCGATCTTTTATGGATTCTGTCCCGGCTCTGCGTGGACAGTTTCCTATTCCCGCTTGGCATAGTCCAAAATAAGGGGATATGCTGCCGGATTTATTCCGTATACTCCTGTAAAATCACTAAATGAGCATGTGGTGCACCAGTCAAATTAATGTCACAGATTCTGGTTATTCCGTTCTTATGCTCGTCTAGCTCTGTGAAGAATGATTTTTCATTCCCTTGCAACCATTTGCATGATGATGAATAAGAATCCAATGTCCACTCCCTGTTCTCCCGGTATATCAAATGGTGTGTGGCTGAAAGTCGGGTTATGCCCGACCGGAAGCCGTCATTAGGCGTGGTGATGGTCCTCGAACTTGAGTTCTCCACCTCGTATCAGGAATCAGACTAATAAGCCGTAATAAGCTACAAATTGCATAATCGCATATATACATATTTCATCCTGCATAAGAATAAGCACGACAGTCATATCTTGTTTTGCCCCTGCGATCCTTCTACTTTGGCGACTAATCAAGGGTTACCCTTCTTTGGAGGGGTGTAATTAACGTCATAGCATTTATGGTGTGACAAACTTTCGGTTCTGACCCCAATCTCACAATCAATTGACTAAGTCAGATCGAGCGTACAAGAAAAATTATCACTTCGGTGACTAGCACGCCTAAATAAATAAATAAACAATAAAAATAAAATAAAAAATAACAAAATCGTTCCACAAAGCTGGCACGCCCGGTGGGATAGAGTCTCCCTTCATCTTTTCGCCAAAGTAGGAGGCCTAGCGGCCTCCCCCAAAGTTCTGACTGTGTGCTGGTCTTATTTGCAGGAGCTCAAATGGAGACCGGATTGGTTTCACTTAAGTTCGGCCAACAGATCATTGACAACCATGTTCGTGATGGGTACCTGGCAGTACCAACTATGTTCGGATCCATGCCGCCAGTAGTGGGCTTCCCGAATTGTTTGGGGCTCGCATTCGTTGACCTGCTCTAGGTTGATAATGAAGCTGAAAAGGCTACTGCGGTAGAAGCTGCGAATGCATTAGGGAGGAAGAAGCCACAGAAGACTGTTGTCTCATACACTATCATTCCATGCTATGTCCATCTTGCGGACAGGAATACTACCGCTCCTCCTCCTGCTGGCGGGAGACAGAAGAGAAATTATAGAAGTGATCAGACTGCTGCACCTCGAGGGCGCCTGTCAACCTCATGAAAGTCCATTCTGATTGGAGGAGTACGGGTGTACCTCAATGGTCGCCCGGTTGAGGCACTACCCGACCGCATCATTCCAGCGGTCCCCACCTATAACAAGTTCCAAGTGTTGGCCACCAGGAGGGCCAACATAGAAAGAGAAGAGAAGAAGCCACTGGCTCCCGTGCTAGTGAAGTTCAAACAAATATGGGTGCCCAAGAAAAGCCAGGGCCCGGTACTTGCCCCTAAGAAGAAAGAAACTATTACCATGAGCCCCAGAAGAAGGGGCAAGGAAGTTCAAATAGAAGAGGAAGAGGTGGAGGTGGTCACCCCAGTGGCTACTCCGCCCATGCGAAGAGCCTGTGCCAGGCAGGCAGATATATTCCGATACCCTAGGAAGATGTACCAGATCGCTCAAGATTGGCTCGCTAGCCGATGACTCGGGATCGCCTAAAGCTTCAAGCTATTCCCCCGAGGCGCATTCAAGAGGAGATGGACAAAGTAGTCCTAGATTATTTCCACTGCCTGGGAAACTCATCCCTAGGGCAACAAAGATTGCTCCGCGCCATGGGCGCTGAAGAAGAAGGAAAGAATGATAAATAAGAAATTATGACAGGAGCCTCATGCACAGACTCCAATGAGTTTGAAGATGGCCGAAGGGTCAGATATTTAAAAGATACCCTACAAGAGGAAGAGAAAAAAAGAAGAGTGTCTGTATTCGATCGTTTGATCTTCCATGGTCACGCTTGGAGAAAAGTTTGGAGACAAAGAGGAAAATTGTAGATCTATGCCTGCAACATGACGGGAGTGATTGGCGGGTATGATGCTCTGCCCGACCAATTTGAAGATGTGATCAGAATAGCTCAGAGGCCTGGACCCATAACAAGGTGAGGCCAGGCAACAAAAGAAAAGCTTGCAGCAATTGATGATTTGTTGGAGATCACCACCTTGAATGCAAATGTGGTGACTTCAGAAGAAGAAAATGTGCCACTAATGATCCAGACTGAAGGGACGTCCAGTCAAATGATAGAAGAGATGCCTATGGCTGCGGCTCTGGACCCAGCTATCTTGATGATGTTTAGAAGCTACCAACAAGAGATTGAATCTCTTAAAAGGCAATTGAATGAGAAAAATGAGCAAACCCCTGTCTCCAAGCATGCTGGACCAGCGAAGGAGATTTCTAGTTCGGCTGAGGTCGTGATACCTACCGTTTCCCACCAAGCAAGTCACGGGAAAGCTCCATGTTGGCCCTTCCCGCAACAGCCAACAGTGCAGCCTTCGGCATTCCAAGTGCAACCCTCTCCGTCAGGAGTGCAGCCAGGTTTACATGCCACTGTCATGACAACTCCCTTTACACAACATCATGCCCACTTCTACCCAGAGCCTATGGATCCTACTGTAGTGAATAAGCTGATGATTGAAAAGATGATAGAAATGAAGCTATCCGAGAGGGCTGATGGTGATTTCGGTACTTTTGATGTCTACTGGTGTAGCACCCCCAATAAAGCAATAGAGAAATCAAACTTCTTCCTAAAGAATCCTATATGAAGGGCTTATATAAAGAACCCAACCTCATGAGGGCTATTATATAAAAATACAAACATCACTTTATGAGTAGTACGTAGTAAACTTCTTCCTAAAGAATCCTACATGAAAGGCCTTATATAAAGAACCAAACCATATGAGGACTATTATATAAATGTACAAGCCAACTTTACTTTATGCCATCATGGGTAGTACGTAGTGGGGTTTGCACCTTTTCCAACCAAAAGAATGGGTGACCCTTACCAGGGCGCCATTCACCAAATTGAAGGCCTTTTGGAGAGGCGCCATTTACCTTCTTGGGCCCCCATCCAACACCATTATTATATGCACGTGAAGGCTGTGCCTTCCCAAAAAAACCAAAGGAATGGACGCCCTTTTGTCAGGGCGCCATTCACCTAAAAGAAGGCCCTTATACAAGTCGTCATTTAACCCTTGGGGCCACCATCCCACAACAATATTAATATATAGTTCACGTGTTCAAAGCCATGAAGAATGGACACCCTCATGCAGAGGCGTCATTTACATGAATAGGATCACCTAGATTAATGGATGTCCCCTTACAAGGGGGTCATTTCATCTGTGTTTCTAGAAGGTTGAGGCACGAACAATCTCATTTAGCTGGCAAAGCACCATGTCTAGGATCTTGTCCCTCAACCGGACCCGCAAGGCAATAAATCCATACTTTGCATTGGCAACTAGATTACCTATAACTATTCCCCTCCGTAGCACTGGCAGAGGCTACTGCCATCATCAGTGCTGAAGGAGCGTCTTCTTCCCGCAGTCTACGTCCTGCTGCGATCCTGAAGTTATTTTCTTCATTCTATATCTCTTAATCACGTCAAAAGGTAGGTGTTCTCAAGATCTTGCCTAACTAGTAACTAAATAGGTTAACGTAACATGCATGCTTAGAGTTAGAATAACCCATCTTCCATGCTAGATTACTCGACTTTATTGTGATAAAAAATGACCAAGTATATAACATGTTACAAATATTTTTAAATAGCATGTTACATCTGTTATATATGGTTTTGTACACAATCTGTTACACTGATTTTTATGAGTTTTGATCATATACTATCATACTAGTTTTACAACCTCAAATAATCATGTTTAGCCCTAGTATATAACCTTTGTTACAATAGATACATACATGTTTTAAAAAACCCAGAAAATCCAGCCCTCAGGTGAATAGCGCCCCTAGCCAGGGCGCCATTTATTGAAGAGGCTCCCCAAGCCAGGGCGCCATTTAATTATAGACACTATGCAGTGTTGTCAATTCCATTTCCAACAATTTTTGACAATTATTAATCAACGCATTCAAAAATCCATAACTATTGAACTAAACCATGAAATTCTTGCATGAATATAGTTCTGTGATCCTGATATTTTTCTCTACCTGTCCATGTCCTTGATTCTTGGTTCGAAGAAACTATGAAAATATGAACAATAACTTGTATATCAGAATGTACCTCTCTGGTGCAAAGCATGACTCACTGGAAAACGAGTCAATTGGTGACTCTCCGCGGAGTCTTCAATTAAATGAAGACACTCTGCGGGGGCGCCAATTCCATTTTTGAGAAAATAGAAACACCACATTAGAAAATTCATATCTATGAAACTAAAACCCAACAATTATGCATGAACATGTTTCTGAACTCCCGAGAATTTTCACTACCTGTTCATGTCCTTACTTCCTATTTTGAGAAACTTTTATGGTATGAATAATGTTTTGAGTCACAGAACATACCTGCCGGGTGTAAATCACCCAAATGTAATTGACGCCCCAAGCCAGGGTGCCAATTCACTGAATAGCGACAGCCGGGAAGTCTTCAATTAATTGAAGACTCTAAGGGGGCGCCAATTACCTTATATATATATATATATATATATATATATATATATATATATATATATATATATTCTGAAAAATGAAAATTCTGAAAGACTGGCCAACCCCCAGGCGCCAATTACATGAAAGGGGGGCCAACCCCTAGGCGCCAATTCCCTGAAAGGGGGGCCAACCCCCAGGCACCAATTACATTAAAGACCCCCTGACCCCAGGGCGCCAATTGACTGAAAGAGGGGCTAACCCCCAGGCGCCATTTCTGTGATAGAAGCTTTTGTTCTGATTCCTGATTTGTCTCATAATTCATACCAATATAACCCTAGTACATGTTCCTGCATCATGTATTTTTGAACTCCATTCATGAAATCTACCTTATGTTCTTACGATGGTCACCCCTTGAAATTCCACATTGGCTATAAATGAGAGTGGATGTCAAGAGTAATACATGAAATGCTACGCGTATAGGGCCCGGTCTGGTCCTGCGAGGAGCACCCGAAGGTACTTGTACCCATGGGAATTTATTGACCACGGTGTTTGGCATTGCACCGAAGTACTTGCTTGACTTGAGACACTCTACACTTACTCTGTCTACTTGCTTGACTTGACTTGCGTGGCCCGGAATGGGCGATACTTGACTTGCGTGGCCCGAAAAAGGGCAAAATACTTGCTTGATTGAAATAGCCAATTCTATTGACACGTACTTGATATTACTTGATAGAATAAGAACTTTACTTACTTGAACATGACTACTTTCTTGTACTTAAGTTTCTTGCTTGCCCGAGAAGTGGCATCTACATCTATAAAGTTCTTGATATCCTGCTTGGTCAAATACTTGCAATCACGCGATACTTTCTTTATACGGTTCTTGATCTCTCATTGTTCATCATGCATAGATTTGCATGTATACCTGATTTTACTACTTGTACATCATGCATAGCCATACTGGTAATACATATAAACTGTAAATCACTTAAAGATTGCTCGAACTTGAGATGTAATTCGTACTGAGCAATTCGCTCATCCAGTTGCTTCCTAACATTTCAGGTAATTCAGATAGCGACATCCACGTGAATGGGAATGAGACCGAGTGAAGAGTGCTAGAATCACCGTTCGTCTACCGCCAACTAGTTGTGTCCTTTATGTTTAGGTTCTACATTGTATTTCTAGTTATGAATGGTCTAGTCGATTGGAAATTTGTTAAGATTTGAAGAATGATAATTGGGTTTGAATAATGTATGATCCTCATCAGTTGGTTAATTGTAAGAATTGTCATCTTGGACATTGGTATTGTTTGGGAATTTAAGCTTAGTTATGCTTTAGATAAATTGCGCACTCTGTCTTTTGTCAAAAAAAAATTACATGTGTATACTGCTCTGATTGAATGGTTCTATATAAGCTTGCCATGACCCAGGTATCTTTCGCGCTCGGGGCATGACAACTCCACAATATGCTGCAAAGAGACTGCCCCCAGGCGTCAGCAAACCACCAAAGTTTGAGAAATTCAATGGGCAAGGCTCCCCCAAGGAACATATTACTTATTATACAACAGTCATGGGAGACTTGGCTGCTGATGAAGCGTATCTGCTAAAATTCTTTGGCTCATTCCTTACAGGGTTGGCCTTTGAATGGTATTCTAGCTTCCCGACCGGGTCTGTAGCTAATTGGCCCGATATGCAGCAGAAGTTCCGAGAAAGGTTCCATGTCACAGAAAGAGAAATTACGGTGGCAGAATTATACTCTACCAGGCAGAGGCAAGATGAGACAACCCTGGATTATATAAAGAGATGGAGGAATCTAGCCATGAGATGCAGGTGGCCTCCACATCAAGAGGATGATGTTCAAATATGCAAGCAAAACCTCAGAAGGGAAGTGCTTGAAAAGATGATTGAAGCATACATTAGGATGTTCGACCGCCTGGACAATGTGGTGGCAGAGGTCGAGACCTTCCTATCCAAACATCCTGCAACCAACATTCCCGTTGTTCAGAAAGGGAAAGCTGTTGAGCGGCGGTCAGCGCCAACTAAAGCAAACACTGTTGATTTTAAAACCTTTGATCAACAAAAAGAAAAGGCCAAAGCAGCAGCTACCCCTCCGCCAGTAGAGGCAATGGAGAAAAAAGAGCGTGTCTCTTTGAGAAACAAAGTGAAGAAATCATACTCGTTTCCCAAAAAAAAGACACGGGCATTGTTTGAATGGGCATATAAATATAATAAGATAACATTGCCTGAGCCAAAGAGACCTGCTGATGTAGCAAAGAAAGATGACCCCCTGTTCTGTCCATATCACCGAGCACTTGGACATGTCATTGAGGACTGTTATGTCTTCAAGGATGTCATGGAAAGCATGATCAAGAAAGATGAGGTACAACTAGGGGAGCACCGGGTGGATCCTCAACGCCCCATGAGACAAGCTGTCAATATGATTTCCTTGTACCAGCAATTGCCTGAAGAGGCTATTGAAGCTTGCGCACAACATACATATGAAGCGTGCTTCCTTACTCCTATCAAGGATCAGGGGGGATGGCAGACAATACAAGCTAAGACTAAAAGAAGGCCATCGATCTCTAGAATATCAGGTGCCTCTATTCGAGGTATTACCCCAAAACAAACCTCGCATCAAATAAACCCTATATGGCATGCTACGAAGTCACCACCTGTCATCCGAATATTTACTCACAATCGGAGGAAGCAAACTCCGCTGCCAGCTCATGAGAAGATAAGCCCCGAGGTAAAGCGCTTGCAGCAATACATTAACTAGCTCGATGAATATGAACAGCCTGAGCTGAAGCCAATATTGGTGAAAGATCATGTCCTTTGGGAACAGTTGGAGGAATTAACCATCAAAGAGCAACCAGAAAAGGAGCAAGAAGAAGCTGAAGCTGACCTCTTCTTGGGGCACAAGCCGGCTGGGTCAAGATGCCAGAAGAAGAATAAACTAAAAAGTAAAAGGAAAATAGTCACAGTGCAGTGTAATACTCTATCATCACTATTCACCCTGCCAGGGGAAGAGGATGAATGGGAGCCTTCCACCCCATGACTGGAAGAAAATCAAGCTGAGGCTTCAACCTCAATGCATGCTACCTGCTCTGGGAGAAAGTGGGAGCGCCTGCCTCCAGGTAATCATAACATTATCTTCAGGGGTGAATAACCCTACCAGATACCAGAGCTAGAAGTCCGGGGTATTGAAATTTCTCCCCCGTCAGGCCTCTATGCGAAAGCAAAAGGGGGTGATGAAGCTCTGTCATTCATTGAATTCCTATCGATCATGGAGGGCAAACGGCCGGCTCAGAATACTACTGCTGAAGATAAAAATCCCCGACAACCATCTGCCACGATGCAAAAAAAGAAAGATAAAACAAGCATCGACCTTCCCTCAGCACTAGAGATGACCTCCCCAATGGAGACTCCCCAACAGTCCCCTCAAAAGAAGGAAGCAAGAGAAGGGCAAGCCATGCCGCAGGCACCCCATGAGCCTCCAAGACCCCGTTGGATGGAGGAGATGTGATTGTCCAACGTTCGAGTGGGCAGTCAAATTATGAAGATGCTGAAGAAACTCCCTACAAGATTTTCTATATGGGAAATTCTTTCCTTGAGCGAAGAAGCTCGCCAAGCTATTATCAATGCTTTGCAGTCGCCAGCTCAGTATGAAGCACTCCTGACAGAGGTTAACTCTGGGCCAGCTGTTACATTCACAGAGGATGACATGTTAATTCCTGACCCCAATCATAACAGGCCTTTGTATATGAGGGGGTATCTCAACTGTCAGCCATTAAGTCGAATTCTGATAGATTTGGGAGCTGCTGTAAACATCCTACCCTACCGCATCTATCAAAAGTACTATTTTGACCTGCACCTCACCAAAGTGAAAGATATGAGGATCACTGGTGTTGATATATTTTTACTTACTCTTTATTTCTGTACCGGCTTAAAAGATCTCTTCCTATCCCTTCTACTAAATCAATGTGAGAAATAAATAAATGGATGGTAGAAGGAGACAGAAGCAAGTAAAAAAATGTGATTGCCACCAAGGTGCCTAATGTGATTGACACACCATACCTTGGAAAGAGAGGGAGACACTCGCCTTATGAGCAGCACTGCAGGGATGCACAGCCTCTGAAGAACCGCCTGTTATGTTGAACGACCGCATGACAGACCACTCGTCAGTGCTGCAGAGGATGCGGGACGTAGAATTACTGGCAGATGAACGGCTCCAAGACAACCGTAGTTGGAAGAAGAACGGTCAAAGATCCACCGCACCTCCTCTTGAATGGACGTAAGAGAACCGCGCAAGACCACCACGCCAGAAGTTGTAAGAGTCCAACCTCCACCCTTTTCGGCCGACCAGAAAGGATGGGCCTCATGCTAGTGGGTTGCTAACCTGCGAAACATAGTGTAGAACACAAAGAAAAACCAGAATTAGGACTAGAGAGTGTAGTAAATGCTTGAACGGAAGGAAATTAACATAACTAAATGGAGTGGGGAATACCTGAGGGGTTTTAAACCCCTAGGGGCACCAAAAAATGTGGGAGGGTGTGTGAATAATGCATGAGAATAATGAAAATCGTGGAAGAAACGTGGAGGAGATGATGCATGCAAACAACAGAGAATGAGGGACTAATGAACTAAAGACACAAAATAATGGGATACTCCCTGAACCGGAGGCCTGTATGGATGTAGAAGACCTCCCCCCTAGTCGCAGGTCACTCTGGAATCCGGCAGGGTTTCGCCGTCGACCAAAAATCTCCCCCCTTTCAAAGGTAGCCTCTAGGGTCTATTTATAGAGCCTAGGAAGCCAGCCCTAAAATTAGGGTTTTTAGGCATTCTCAGGTCAAGATAATCAAAGGAAAGTTGCAGATAATCGGATTATCTCTCATCCAGAAGAAACGACACTCAAAATGGTTAAGTATCCGCGGAGAAAATGACGGGAGAAGTTAGGGATAAAACCACGGATAGAGAGAGAAAATCTGTTAATCTTTCAAGAATCGAGAGGATAAACGGTCTCACGATAGACCACCCAACTGGATGCGCGACCATATCCTAGGCCATCCAACCCTGGCGGTGGAAATTCAATAAATCAGAAAATATTATCCAACTATCCATCGAGATGACCAAAAACCTCGCCGTCGGACTCTCATAGATGAATGGATGATCATAGACCTTTCATCTATAAGAGCGGCCAAGGGGAAACCGCCCATGCCTTGTTAGTGATAAATCAAGATAAATAAGATAAATAGATGATTATCTGAAAACCAGGGACGTTAGGACTCTTGAGAGATAGACGGCTTAGTACGTACCGCACAATGGTCTTATGCAGCTACGTATAGGCCGTATATATACTTGTCGGTGATAATTCAGAAAATCAGCTAAATATCCAGTAAATATATGAAGGGCCCAGCGTCAACTGCTCATAGGTTGAACGGCTGGAGGTTGACCGCACATGTACATGGGTGCTTGGAATTCATAGAAAAGCTCAATCAACCAAAACCAAGGCCCATTAAACCCTGAATCAACTCGGACCTAGCCAGGGAGGGAGGCCACCCATAAAATTGGCCCAGAACGTGCCAGAAAATAGCCCAGCGAGTGATGGACAACTCGAGGCATCAATAAATGGGAGTAAGAGAAATGACTCAACTTATCGGCAAAAAACGGGTGTCAACAGTTGGCTTCAATCAGAAGTGTGAAACCCCGCTCGGAGTAGTAGAATTCAACCTTACGTTGGGTGAATTAATTAGCAAGAGAGATGGCTGGAGGTGAGAGAAGCTTTGGAGACTCTCCACCCGCCAAGACTTCCCCACGGCATGGTTCCTCTGTGCAGGGAGGTTCTCTGCGGGAGGACGGCTCTGCAACCTCACTAGACTCCGCCATTGCCATCCACCACCGCTCCCAGCAGCATTCCGCGTCCCTCTTCAGAGGCGGACGGGAGGAGAGTACAGAGAGCTCGTGGGCGTTCCAAGTCCAGGCCGTCGGTTTCTTCCAGACCACAGGCATGGACTAGCTTGTTCAAGCCTCATGAGCCTCCTCAAGACCTCAAGCTGGAGTTCCTGGAGCCGTCAAACATCGATTCTACAGAAATTACAGTCTGCCAAGCGGAAGATACAACTGAACTCCAAGAGGTATGGTTGACAGCTCTTGTGGGTTATGTTGTGGGATTATCAACATCTTTCTTCCCTCTTCATTCCTTCATTAAGAGCCGCTGGAGTCCAAATGGGTTTCAGTTGTTTATGCTTGATAATGGTTTCTTCATCTACAAATTCGACTTAGAGGAGGATCTGCAGCGCATCCAAGAAGGTTTTTGGACCATTAAAGGTCACCCTATGATACTCTGGAGATGGTCACCGGAGGTATCATTTGAATTAGATAGCCTCAAGAACATTCCTCTGTGGGTTTCTCTACATGGGGTTCCCTTACATCTCTGGACCAGGAAGTTCTTTAGCAGAATTTGCAGCCTCATTGGCACTCCTCTCTATCTAGACAAGCTTACAGCCACACGACAGTGGCTTGCCTTCGCTCGCGCTTGTGTTATGGTTTCTGCTGATAGAGAGCTACCTGATGAGGTATTCTTCAAGGATTTACAGGGTAAGAAGCGAAATATTTCGGTCTCTTATCCCTGGAAACCAAAATCTTGCTCTGTCTGCTTATCATTTGGTCATTCAGAAGCTCAGTGCATTCCTAAGTCTAACAATCTCCACAAGGATAACTGGGAGTCTCAACCCACCAATCGTGGGGAGAAGACAAATGGCATGCAGCCTGTTCAAACGAGCAACTCTTTTGCTGCTCTATCCTCTAACGTGGAAAATTTAGATAAAATGTGTGATACTGACCAGGCCTTAGCTCCAGTTCCAGGAGAGGTCCTCCAGAAAGGTGACGACCCTCAACAGAGGAGTGTTCTCTGCTCAGGTGGTTACACTGACTCCCTGGAAGTACGCATTCCTAGAGGGGGAAGTTCGAATTCAAAAGTTAATTCAAATGGCAATTTAAATTTGGGAGATGTCAGTAAGAGTATTGCGCAAATGAAGGAAGTCGGCGAGCCGCAACTAACCATTCAAAAGGAGGAGGAGGCCATTCCTCCTTTATCGTCGTCTGTTAGAGAGCCCCCTACTATTCAGGACTTTGTCGTTCATCAACTTAGCCAGCAATCTTTGGAGCAAGGTACATGTAGCACCCCGTATACAAAAAATGAAATTTTTTTTATTAATAATATTTCCCAAATAATAAAAAAATTAGATAAACTTTATAGGAAGCTTATGTAAGAAGTTGGAATACGGAGTTATCATATGTAAAGATTATTCACTTCGCAAGTGACTTCCTGGTGTAGTTGGTTAAGTGATGTGCCTTTCAACCTAGTGACCAGGGTTCCAACCCCAGCATCCACCATTTACCTTTTGTGCCAAATAATTATACGTTATAGGCTAGTAAAACTTGCCTCGGACTTTGAGCTGGTGAACGTAGATAAAGATAGGAATGTACAGACTTTGTGTTGCAGCAACGTAGGTAAAGATAGGAATGTATAGATTTTGAGGAATGTACATACTTTGAGGATGCAACGTAGGTAAATATAGGAATGTATAGACTTTGAGGAATGTACAGACTTTGTGTTGCACAGACTTTGTGTTGAGCCGATGTACAGACTTTGAGGATGTACAGACTTTGTGAAGTCAATGTTGTATAGACTTTGAGGATGTATAGACTTTGAGGAAGCCAATGTATAGACTTTGAGGATCTATAGACTTTTTGAAGCCAATGTATATAGACTTTGAGGAAGCCAATGTATAGACTTTGAGGATGTACAGACTTTGAGGAAGCCAATGTATAGACTTTGAGGATGTACAGACTTTGTGAAGTCAATGTTGTATAGACTTTGAGGATGTATAGACTTTGAGGAAGCCAATGTATAGACTTTGAGGATCTACAGACTTTGTGAAGTCAATGTATAGACTTTGAGAAAGCCAATGTATAGACTTTGAGGATGCACAGACTTTGAGGAAGCCAATGTATAGACTTTGAGGATGTACAGACTTTGTGAATTCAATGTATAGACTTTGAGGATATACAGACTTTGAAAGTGTGCACATTGAAGTGGGATCGTGTATGAATGTGGGAGACAGACTTTACGATCTGGGCCATGGATTGGCTATCCAAACATTATCTCTTATCTCTCCAGCCTGTACAAGCTGTAAAGCCCCATTATTCCAGATCTTGCCCCCCCTATCCGGTCATACCAGACCCTATAACATACCCTTTTCTACCCCCATTCTAGGTTAGCTAAGGTTGGGGCAAAGCTCTGCAGGGATTACAAAGTCACCTAGAAGGGTTCTGCTACTGCTAGAGATCTTCCAACAAGGTAGGTGTTCTCAATTTTTAACGAAACTAGTAGCTAATCTAGAATGATTAGTCTAGGCAGTTAATCTTAGGCTCATCTTCATGCGATATTTCGTGTTTATACAGCATGTGTTAGCCTCAGAGTTAGCATGTATTAGCTTTAATCTAAGAAAAGTAGTAAAATTAGTAAAATAATTAGTTTCATAACCAGGATAATTAGCATGCAATAGCTTCAATCTGGGACAATTAGCAAGTATTAGTCTTATGTCCCAGATAATTAGCATGTATTAGCTTCATTAACTAATCTATTAGCATACCTAATTAACCTGTTAATCTACCAAATCTATACCCCTAGTGTAGACACTTGGTGTCGACACCTCCATTGTACCCTATTGGACAGTTATATATATAACTAAATGTCGACACCCCAATATATGTTGTTAGATAACTAGTAGATTATATATATAGGTCTCGACACTTCTATTATAGGTGTCGACACATTATACAACATTTGGACAGGATATATATATAATATATATCTAATGTCGACACCTCACATAATAGGTGTCGACACTTCCATACATATATATAACAGCAGGATATCTATATAGTTAAATGTCGACACCTACAAAATGAAGGTGTCGACACCTCCAAGCTAAATGTCGACACCTCTATTAACAGTATATATATAACACCTCCATTATATCTCCATTAATTGTATATATAAAACACCTCCATTATATATTGTTAGACAAGAATATATATATATATATATATAGCTAATGTCTACACCTCCAGTATATGCTACTAGAACTAATGTCTACACCTCCATTCTCACCGAATATATATATATAGAGAACATAATATAATATAAAATGGACTCCTCCATTTTTACAGAGTATATACATATAGAACAATGTAATATATACAGAATATATATAGACCAATGTAAAATATGTAGATATACATATAGAAAAATATATAGATATACAGGAATATACAATGTAATATATATACATAATATATATAGACCAATGTAAAATATGTAGATATACATATAGAAAATTATATAGATATACAGGAATATACAATATAATATATACAGAATATATATAGACCAATGTAAAATATGTAGATATACATCTTGAAAAAAATATATATATAGATATACAAGAATATATATATATAACTAAATGATATAACTAAGTGACTATTGTACAGGATATCTATATATATAGCTAAATGTAGACACCTCCCTATACCAAAATAGGAAGATATATATAACTAAATGTCGACACCTCTCTATATGTATATGTCGACACCTCCCCAAAACCTCCTTATATATAAATGTCGACACCTCACTATATATATAAATGTATATAAATGTATATAAATGTCGACACCATATAAATAAATGTCGACGCCTCATATATATATATTGGATAGAAGATATATATCTATAACCTCCATTATAAATATATAACAAGATGTTATATACATATTGGACAGAATTCTATAACCTCCATTATATATATATTGGATAGAATTCTATAACCTCCATTATATATATATAACATGATATATATATATATACATATTGGATAAAATATATATATAACTAATGTCGACACCTCATATAATTAGACAGGAATATGTATATATATATATATATATATAGAGAGAGAGAGAGAGAGAGAACTAATGTCGAAATCAAGTATCGACATTTACAATCAACAGATTGATGTCGCCATTTACGATAAGAAGGAAAAATCAGAACGAGTGGAACAATAAATAAACAAAGTTAACCTCACCAAGGACAATGGCAAGACAAAATGGGTTATGTGAAGTTCTGAAATTCTCAAAGTTTCCTCTATATGTCCACATCATCAATTTGCATAACTCGACTTAAATTGATGGGCGTCCCTGACCCGGACGCTATTCACTGACCAGCGGCCGTATAACAGACGCTTATTCCAAACGAAAAATCCAAATGGAAAATAGGCAGTGAACTTAAACTCTAGCTACTTAGCTAACCTAGACTGGTTAAATCTCGATTTAACCAATGAATCATCTAGTCAACCTGGTTAAACCAAAGCCTACAAGGCACCAATCTCACCTAGTTTTTTTTATGCTTCAAACGTTGCTGGTTTTACTCCTAGTTCGTCCCTACATAATGATACGCCTTGGATTCTATTCTATAATCCACCTTATATACATCCTACCTGGTCAACCCTTGAAATTCCATATTAACTATAAACGAGAGTGGATGTCGACAAACATGACTAATGCTGTGCATATAGGGCCCAATCTGGTCCTGGGAGGAGCACCCGAAGGTACTTGTGCCCATGGGAGTTTATTGACCACAATGTTTGGCATTCCACCGGAGTACTTGCTTGCTAGACTTTAGGCATTCCACTCATTCTCGTGATATTACTTGATTGATTAACTTGAGACCCGCAGAAGGGTAAAAGTGTTTACTTGAATGCATTGATAAATAGCCAATTCCAGTTATACATGCTTGAAACTACTTTACTTACTATTGCTAGCTTGATTAACTTGTTGCTATTCCAGTTATTACTTCTCAGTTATCACTAGCTTGATATCATTTGCTATCACTTGCTACTGCTGCTTGAAACTATGAAATCTATATACTCTCACTTTCTACTCTTGTCGATCTTACGATTCCTTGATATCTATCTGTCTGCATGCATAGGTTACCTACATTAAATGAACGTGTAATTCACTTAAAGCATGTTAGAACTTGAGATGTAAATCCTACTGAGCGATTCGCTCATCTAGTTATTTTCTAACCTTTTCAGGTAGTTCGGATATCAGTCAGAACTCGGAAGGGAATGAGTCTGAGTGATGAGTGTAGAAATGGAGTTATCATGTGGTCTTGTTAATTGTGCTTTTGTAAATTGTGTTATTGTAATCCCACTTATGTCAGTCATATCTAGTTATGTCAGACGTCAGTTGTGTTAGTCCAATTGATTAGAACTGTAATAAGGGTTATTTGGTTAGTTGTAACAATTGTCAGCTCGTACTATTTGTATTAATTTCAAGTTAAATCTTAGTTATCTGTGCACTCTATTAACTATCAAATGAAGAATTCCATCGAATAGCTAGCTCGCTTTGGTTCTATATAAAGGACTGTCGCGGCACAGGCAAGCTTCCGCGCTCGGGACGTGACAACTTTCTTGGTATCAGAGCCTAGGATTCCAATTTCCTAGGTAAAAACCCGAGTCCAAAGATATAAATGTCTAATAGAATTGTCTATGGATAGGTTTAGATCTTACCTGGTGAGATGGGTAAAGCCAAGGGTTAAGTTTAACAATGACAATTGACCCCATAATAATGAAACCCAATATTTATTACACCTTAATTCTTTTGTAGGATTATGGCCGCTAAAAGAGCACAATGGCGCGAGATGCAGCGCACTGTGCAAGGACTTACGCAGGCGCTACAATAAGTGGCGCAAGGCGGTGCTGGCGGTGCTCACCGTGGAGCTGGTGACCTTCACCGGGATTTTCGTAACATGAACCCACCAAGATTCACGGGTTCGGTGGACCCCGATGATGCCGAGAATTGGCTTAAGGAAATTGAGAGGATCTTCCGTGTAATGCAATGCACGGATACAGAGAAGGTTCTATTGGCTACGTTCCAACTGGAACGGGATGCTCGATGCTAGTGGGAATCCGTAGAAGCAACACTGCCCGACAACCATGTTACCTGGGCGGAGTTTGTTGAACACTACAACAACAAGTATTTTTCTGACCGTGTTTAAGAGAAGAAGGCCGCGGAATATGCCGCGTTAAAGCAACGGAGCCTGAAGGTGTCCGAATATGAGGCCCAATTCTCAAGACTTTCCCGTTATGCACCCCACTTGGTGTGTATGGAAAAGATGAAAGCAAGGAGATTCCTCAACGGGCTACGGCCCCAATATATTACACAACTTGCGCCAATGGACATCCAAGTCTATTCAGAAATGGTTCGGCGTGCTCAATTGCTAGAAGATGCCACTGAATTCTCTGAAAGGATTCGAGGCAAGGACAAGAAGGAACCCGCCCCTAGTCTGGGAAACTTCAAACCATCATTTGGCAAGAAGCGATTCTTCAATGGAGGAGAATTTTCCAAAGAGAAGAGGTTCCAGAAAAGCAACAAGCCCTACTCCACAATCGACAATAAGCCTTCCTCCGCCATCACACCTTCCAAGGAAATCTACAAGTATTGTGACAAGGCTGGTCATAAGACTGAGGAATGCTGGAGGAAATTGGGAGCGTGTCTCCGATGTGGGAGTCGAGAGCATCGAATCCCCGACTGCCCCTTGATGAAGGAACAAGCCAACAAAGACGAGAAGCGTCTGGTAAAGAAACAAGGCCGTCTACAAGCTCTTCAAGGGACCGAACCCATGGAAGGAGGAATCGTGGAAGGTACATTAACTGTTTGCTCTAAACCTGCTAAAGTTCTATTTGATACTGGAGCAACTCATTCATTTGTTTCCAAGAGATTTACTGCCTCGTTTTCTAAAGAACATGAATGGTTAGATTTAGTAATATCTACACCTCTTGGAAACAAGTCTGATATCATGCATCACTACCCAAGTTGTGAGGTTATGGTCCAAGGTAATAATCTGCCAGTCGACCTGATATGCCTTGATATGGAGCATTATGATGTCATATTAGGAGCTGACTGGTTATCCACCTACCAAGCAATGGTAGACTGCCGGTGCAGCGACCCGGATTCCGGATAACCGGCATACCCGGTAGAACTACCGGATACGCGTGATACCGAATGGAACCCGCGAGGCCTCCCAAGAGCGGGAAAGCTCTGAAGGGAAAAAGGCACATGTAGAGTACATTGAAACCACAGAGATATAATAGAAGCAATTAAATTTCATTAGATAGGTTTGCTAAAGTAGCAGAAATAAAATTACTTTTTAATTAACTGTTCAAATTAACAATTATATCCCAGAGTCAGTCCAAAGCTAAAGACAACAAGTCTAGCACAGTACAGTCGACAGAAAAGAAAGACGTACCGAGAAGTCGGGAGAAGCACGACGTAGGTACCAGCTGGCAGCCACGGCACGCAACGAGCACGAACACTCCAGGAACCACGCGGAAGCAGAAGGCGAAACCCACCTGAAAAGCAGGGGTGAGTCTCTAACCAGAAACTCAGTAGGGGTCACGCAGATCCCCACTGGAAATTGCACAGTGCAATGGAAGCAACTGTAAAACAGCAAGTGCAGCAAGGCAGGAAAAGCTATACTACAAAGCTGTAAATAGAACAGGGACAGCAAGAGTAGGGAACAGGCTAAGAGCAAGGGAGCTCAACCAAAAGAAAGAGCGAGGCCGCAAAATCCGGAACACGACCACCGAGGAGAACTCGGCACTCTAAGCTACTCCAAGAGGCAACAAACGGTCAACCCCAAACTCACATAGTAGGGTACACCAGTCCGTCGACCAACACCAAAGAAGATGGCAAAAGCCAACACCACAACGGAAGAGGTCTAGAAAAGACCCAGACGGACGACAACCAGAACGACCAGAAACGCCGTGCACGTAGCCCCACGCACGACCAGAACGTCGCGCACGTAACAGGGCACTGACCTCGAGTACAGCCACGAGAGGGCCACTCGAAAAGGTCACAATGTGCAAGAAACGCCGAGAGTCACAAGCCAAAGTGACAGGAGCACCCTCCTCCCAGAAGAACAGCCAGATGCGTCCACTGATGACTTACACTGCGCCACAAGTGCCACGCCCAACTCGTCCAAAGGACAACGAAGACTAGACACACCAAGAACCAGGTCCGAGGAACAACAGTTCCAAGGAAGAACGGCAACTACGGACACGGGACCGCAGTACCAACCGCGAGTAACTAGTCAGGGTCACGCCCGTCGGCGCAAGTCCTCAGTCCCCGACCACGTGTGCACACACTGACCACTACCTAGGCCAGGCCTCTAGCTAGTATTCCCCTTGGTAGGACGCTACCGCAAACGGGGCCCACGGAACTAGCTTAAGAACCGTCTCACATGAAACACCCCTCCACCACTACCGGTGGGTCGGTACTCAAGAGACCTAGGGCTACGACTAGGGGAGGCTCACAAGGCACGACTCAAAAGCACAGGTGCTAAAGCACAGACAGTCAAGGAAAGACCTGTCTCGCGCACAACGAAGCACCAAGGCAGTCAAACAACCGCCAACAGACTCAGGACCAGGCAACTAGACCTACAACGTAACGATCTTTGAGTCAGACGACTCAACGGCAAGATCGTCACCAACAGCGGAACCAGCCGCCAATCGGTCTAATCCTAAGCCAGAAGAAACCACGCTCTGTAGAAAATAACACACGGAGACCTGAGGGAAAACCAGAAACCCTCAGCACAACTGGACACGCAAAATGAGGTAAGGCAACACCTCGAGGCATCCAGAACAAGTGTCTCGGACTGGACAAAAACCGCCAAGACACCCACACACAAGGTCACCTGTCAACCCCTGGGTCACCCCGGGTTGACCGGAACCAAACAAAGACATGCAAAAGTAGGAAAGAGATCCTACCTCAAGCAAGAAGACTCCTGGCTATCTCACAACGTAGTCTTAGCCCTCATAGGATGTCAGGCGACACCCACGGGACAACGGCCAGACCACAAGACGAAGCCAAGACAAGCAGAAACCAAAATCACAGAAATCGAGCACAAGGATTGTAACGCGCCACACCTAGACCGCTACACAAACGTGACGGTCTAGACATAGGCCGTTACACTCCACCTGACGGTCGGGGGAGAAGCCGTCACACACACCGCCCTAACCAACCTCAAAAACATACGAGACAAGTAACGGCCAACGCTAGGCACGTTACTCCAGCTCTGACACGCCCAACCCAGGCCGTCAGGGCCAACAAAACCACAAAACGAAACCACACAAGGACCATGTAACGTGCAATGCCAGGCGCGCTACAAACATCCAACGCGGCAAGGCCGACGCGTCAGGGCCAACCAGCCCAAAAACAACTGGCTGAAAGGCATGTAATGGTCCCGACCGGACGAGTTACAACCACCCAACGCGCGGGGACGCGGCCGTTATACCCAACGACGCAGGCACCCAACTCAGCGAAAACAACATGTAACGGCCTGGAAAAGGCGCGTTACACACACCTAACGCACGGGAACACGGTCGTTAGGCGAACCGACTCACTCGGTCAAACACAGTCAAACAGAAAGTAATGGCCCACACAAGGCGCGTTACTCACGCCCGACGCGCTAGGGCAGGCGCATCAGGGAAACCGCCTCAAAAGGTCAACGTCAGTCAACCAGAATGTAACGGCCCTGGACAGGCTCGTTACACTTACCTGACGCACGGGGTCAAGCGCGTCAGAGGAACCGACTTAACCTAAACATAAAACGACAAAAAGAATATAACGCGCCTCACGGGGCGCGTCAGAGAGATGTGACGCGCCGCCCCTGGGCCGTCACTCTCTCAAAACCCCGAAGAACTCAAACAACCCAGACGATGTAACGGTCAGTCGTGGGGCCGTCAGAGCAAGTGACGGTCCCTGGAACGACCGCTACTTCGGCTGCGGCGGGAAAACAGAGGAATGGCCAAATCGGTCCGTTCCACGCCCCATTCACGCCGAACCGCAGGGGAAACACACGTAGACGATGAAAAATAACATTAGAAGGCTAAAAACCCCACATGCAAGCTCAAAAACTCAAGATCCGGGCGATTCTAACGAATCCACCCTAAATGGATCAACGAGGTTCCCGGGCTCCAACTGGCCTCGAATGACCACCGATCAACACGAAACAAGCGTGGATGGGATCCTAACATCCCTGCGGTCAGTTTAAAACTAACTACACCGCAAACGGTCGCCGTTTTCCGGCAAACCCTATAAACCATGAAAATCAACGTTTAGGTAAAACAAGCCCAAACTCGACCGTTCCTTGCCGAACGACGTGCAATGGCAGGGAAAACGGAGAGGAAGAAGTGAGGATCAGTCACCCTACCTCCACCGAAGAAACCGAGCCCCGAAAGGACTAAACCACGCCGAAATCCACTCGCGAACCGATCCACTGGCTTAGAATCCACCGAACGGGATCGCGCCAGAATCGATCCGATCCTCGCCCCATCGCGCACCCAGCCAGCTCCACCACGTCCCCAGCACATGCCCCTAGGCACCCCGTCTGCATCCGGAGCCGAGGAGGCGAAACGAGAGAGAACGGAAGAGAGAGAGATGGCGGCGGCGAAATGAGAAGGGAGGAGAGAGGAAAGAAAAGAAAAAGAAAAGAAATTAGGAAATTTTCCTAATTTCTGAAAATTCCGAAAATGTGCCGAAAATGCACAAATTCAGAAAAATACGTAAAAATAGTCGAAACGACCGGCTCGAAGAGTATATCATCGCTGTAGCATCCACGAGTTCGAGAATTGACAAACAAACTCACCGTAGGGTTCCGTAACTAGTACGAGAGAAAAACCCACACGGCTCGTCAAACTCAACTCGGAAGCCACAAAAGTGAATCGAAACTCAACGAAACCAATCCGAAAGACCCAATAAAGATCTAAACAGATTCACAAAGGATCCGGCAAGATCGAGGGCATTACAGCCGGCATGGCAAGATAACTTTTGCGGATTATTCCGAGTTAGTTTATGTTAGCCCTCGGAATAAATCCCCTCTCATCTCAGCTCTTCGAGCTAGCAAACTTGTGAATAAAGGATGTGTGGCTTTCATAGCTTTTGTGACTGCCATGGAAGTCGAGAAGACTGAAATTGAAGACATCCGTGTAATTCGGGACTTTTCAGATGTTTTTCCTGAAGAATTACCTGGTTTACCCCCGGAGAGGGAAGTGTCGTTCACTATCGACATTATTCCTGGTGCCGGTCCTGTGTCTAAGGCACCTTATAGAATGTCTCCCACCGAGTTGAAGGAGCTAAAAGAGCAGCTAATGGATTTACTAAAAAAGGGATTCATTAGGCTGAGTACTTCCCCCTGGGGAGCACCCGTGCTCTTTGTTAAAAAGAAGGATGGAACATTGAGGCTATGCATTGATTATCGATAGTTGAACCATCTTACAATCAAGAACAAGTACCCGCTGCCGAGAATTGACGAGCTGTTCGACCAATTGTCTGGAGCTAACTATTTCTCCAAGATTGATCTTCGGTCTGGTTACCATCAATTGAGGATCAAAGAAGAAGACATATACAAAACTGCATTTCGAAGCAGGTATGGGCATTACGAATTTACTGTTATGCCTTTTGGACTAACAAATGCCCCCGCAGGTTTTATGCAGTTAATGAACAACATCTATAGGCCTTATTTAGACCAATTTATTGTGGTCTTTATCGATGATATATTGATCTATTCAAAAGTTGAAGAAGATCAAGAAGTGCATCTCAAGAAGGCATTACAGATATTGTGAGACAACAAGCTATATGCAAAATTCAGCAAATGCCAGTTCTGGCTTGAAGAAGTGTCCTTCTTAGGCCATGTCATATCAAAGAATGGAATTTCTGTTGATCATGCGAAGGTCGAAGCTGTACAAAATTGGGGACGACCAACGAATGCAACGGAGATTCGTAGCTTCTTGGGTCTAGCTGGCTACTACCGGCATTTTATTAAGGACTTCTCCAAGATTGCTGTCCCTCTTACCAGATTGACTCGCAAGGAAGTGCCTTATGAATGGAGTGAAGACTGTGAGAAGAGTTTCCTAACTTTGAAGGATCTCTTTGATAGGATCGGTGCGCTGGATTCAGAGGGGGGGTGAATGAATCCCACCCTTAAAAACTTTTCGCTCAATGAAAACTAGAACACTAACTAGACCAAGATAGACAAACTGGATAACTAATCAGAATTTCTTTTGAACCGAAGAGCAAACATCTATCTCGCGCCTAAACAATCAACTAGCGGAAGCGGAAGAAGGTAATCAACCTACTGCAAGATAGAAAAATGAACGCTCAGACAATCTGTGAAAGGTGGTAGAAGATATGGAGCTAACGCATAAGGCAAACCACTGCACATATAATTTTTTAGGTGGTTCGGTCCTCCAGACCTACATCCACCCCTCACTCCCAACCGGAGTGAGGCTTCCACTAGCACAAGCTAGAAACTGCAGACTCAGTCTGCGAACAGAATGCTGCCACACAGCTTGACCAGGGGAACATCCTCCCCTCTTCCTCCACACCGGAGGGACACCCCAAGTGACTCCCAGCCACTTGGAAACCAGAGACCGAAGTCTCTCTTCCTCCAGACCAGGAGGGGACACACCAGTGACTCCCCGTCACCAGCAAACCAGAGGTCACAGACCTCTCTTTCTCCAGACCAGGAGGGACCCGACCTCTATCCAGAGAATCGGAAGAACAAAGATAACCAAATGAAAAAGGAAAAATACACAGCGATCAGAAAGCTGTAAAGAAAGATAACATAGATGTGGCTCCCATGGAGTTGACTGGCTTGGACTTGATCCACGGTCCAGTAGACAGATCTTCAGTCGAGGCTTCTTTCTTCTTCTCCACGAACTCTCACTCTCTCTCTTCTCCTTCTCTTTTTCTCTTTCTTTTTTTGACACTCGATCGTGCAGGCTCTCTCTATCTCTTCTTTTCTCTTCTTCTTCTTTTTCTTCTTCTGCTGCTCTCTGCCTCACTTCTTCTTCACTCACAGTCTCGATCAGCCCTCTTCTGTTCTTATTAGTCTTCTTCTGAGGAAGACGTCTTCTATATATATAGCAGCAGCTTAGGGCGTGTGCTTTCCACTTCTCCCGCCCAAGTGATGGTACCACGTGTCAGCATCTCAGCTTCTTGGATCACGTGCCAGGTGCCCACCTCGAGTCACGTGCTCAGACACATTAACCTCGTCCAACAATCCTGTCAGTTAATCAGTCAAAGACAGTATCAGCTTAAGGCAATGTTCAGACTTCATTCAGCAAGCAAGGCAAGCATGGATGGCTGTACAGAGTTGATCGTGTGAGGCAAGACGAGTGTACAGACTTCTTACCACATGCTGTAATATGCATATATGATGCAATGTATAGACTTGAAGAAAGCAATTCATACACAATGATGCAATGTTCAGACTTTGATCATATATGAAGAACATATGCTGTATAGACTTGCTAATGAGTAACGTAGAATGCATCAAGCAAGATAATGCATGAAGACCATTGTGCATACATGCTGGAAAATGGATGTACAGACTTCATGTATGCAAGTCTGTGGCATTGTACAGACTTTGTGGATGCTAGGCTGAAGCAATGTATAGACTTCAATGAATAGACTTCGATGAGAACAATGCATGAACGTAGTGTATAGACTTGCTGAATGCCTAGCTATCGTGCGGATGTATAGACTTGTGTTATGCAGCCTAAGTATGTACAGACTTGATGAGGTGCTAAGTGACAGAGCTGGCTGTACATACTCTGAGGGAACACAAGCAACGTTGTATAGACTTGAAGGACGCTAGATGCACGATGTATAGACCTTGCCAAAGGAAATGGCTGTACAGACTTGATCAAGGCAAAGCAATCGAATGAATGGACTTTCACAAGATATAGACTTGCCAAAGAACTGGACGATGTACAGACTTGAACAAGGGAAAGTCTGTACAGACTTGAAGGTTCACAACGTATACACTTTGGCAAGGCAATGGCTGTACATACCTCAACTCGAGCAATGTATAGACTTGCAGGTGCAACGTAAGTAAAAGTACCAATGTATAGACTTGCGAGTGTAACGTAGGTAAAGGTACCAATGTACAGACTTCGAAGTTGAACAGGCGGATGTACAGACTTCACTTCGTACAAACTACAGTGCAGTGTACAGACTTCAGACATGATGCACTGTATAGACTTCAATGAAGAATGCACACGATGCAAAGGACTCTGTACACACTTGGCCAATGTACAGACTTAGCAGTAGCATGATGGCGAGTGCTGTACAGACTTCGTGTGCATTGGCCAACAATGTGCAGACTTGGCCCAACTAAGAACCGATAGATGTATAGACTTTACGAGCACAGTCCAATGTATAGACTTTACGAAGCACAGTCCAATGTATAGACTTTGCGAGATGCAGACTAGGCAATGTACAGACTTGAAGATGTGAACGACACAATGTATAGACTTGGCCCCTTGACGAATGTACAGACTTGGCTTCGTGCTTGCTACAAGACAATGTCTAGACTTGATGCAACTTCAAAGCACAATGTGCAGACTTTAGCAATGTGACGCAATGTACACACTTCATGAGACGATGGATGTACACACTTAAGCTAAGCAAGCTACAGTGAATGTATGGACTTTATGAAGACGATGCATGAGACGCGAACTCTGTACAGACTTGGTGTGCCGTGCATGAACAGTGCAATGTAACGGCTTGCGTGAATGCAACAGCGATGTTCAGACTTGGAAGCCGATGTGTAGACTTGCTGAGATGCAAGGCAACACAGAAACTGGCTGTATAGACTTGCGTTCACACAGTAGTGTATGGACTTCGAATGCCTTCCTGCATGCGATGTACAGACTTCAGTTGAAGCCAACCGAAGAGTGTATAGACTTTATGAATGCATATGCCAAGACCAATGTACAGACTTGAAGAGGATGCAAGCAGTGTATAGACTTAGTCTACGACAACGGACCAATGTACAGACTTAAGGTCTCGCATGCAATGCAGTGTGTGAACTTTGAAGTGCTTACAGCTGTGTAGACTTCAAATGTAGAGACTTTGAACGTGTATGCTGGCAGTGTATAGACTTGGAAGTCTAGGAGGGGTCGACCCATCTAAGAAGGGGGTCGACCCACTTTTACATGCAGTGTACTGACTGTATGCTCAATGTAATTGTGTTGACTCTGTTATATGAATGCATCGACCAGATGTCAGATAAATATAGTGGAATGTCATTCACAAGCACACATTAACAAATCCATGAGCACATATGAATGCACTTAAATGAATCAACAAGGTCTTTCATGCACACATGCATATGGTGACTTATAGTGTTTGCTATCATCAAAACCAATCATCAAGACCACAGGGGCACAACACTCTTGACTACTGCTCCGGTCTTATCTCTACCAATTGAAGGAGAGAAGTACGCGGTATATACCGATGCATCTGGTATCGGCCTCGGATGTGTATTGATGCAGAATGGAAGAGTCATTGCATACTCTTCCCGGCAATTAAAGAAGCATGAAGAAAACTACCCTGTGCATGATTTGGAACTAGCCGCAGTGGTATTGGCTTTACAGATCTGGAGGCACTATCTCTACGGAGAGCAATTCACCGTATACTCCGATCATAAAAGTCTCAAATATATATTCTCTCAGAGAGAGCTGAACATGCGACAAAGGCGTTGGCTCGAGTATCTCAAAGATTTCGACTTCACTATACAATATCATCCTGGTAAGGTTAATTCCGTAGCAGATGCCCTTAGTCGAAAGCCGAGAGCCCTAGTAACCAACTGTATGGTTCAAGAATGGAAGCTGCTGGAAAAATTCTCTGAACTCAATATAAGCATGGATGAGAATGACGGGTGTATTACTCTATCTCTCATAAGTGTACATCCGGATTTGCTAGCTAAAATCAAGAGGTTGCAAGAAGAAGATCCTACCCTAGTGGAAATAAAAGAAAAGCTGGATGAGAAATCTGATTTCAAGTTGGCACTCGATGGCAGATTATTATACCATGAACGGACATGTGTACCAGACAGTCCTGAGCTGAAGAAGAGGATTCTTGAAGAAGCTCACCGATTGAGGTATATGATCCACCCTGGAGCCACTAAGATGTACCAAGACATAAAAAGAACCTTTTGGTGGCCCAACATGAAAAGGGAGATAGCAGACTTCGTGTCTAGATGCTTGACATGCCAACAGGTGAAGGCGGAACATCAGAAGCCCGCTGGAAGATTGCATCCACTAGATATCCCCAAGTGGAAATGGGAAGTCATCGGTATGGACTTTATCATGGGTTTGCCCAAGTCTAGGGGCGGATATGATGGAATTTGGGTAATCATCGATCGCCTTACTAAATCAGCTCATTTCTTGCCTATCAAGAGTCGATGGTCGGTTGATGTTCTTGCTGCCCTATATATCAAGGAGGTTACTAGATTGCATGGAATTCATGTGTCTATAGTATCTGATCGAGACCCGCGCTTTACTTCTTATTTTTGGAAGGGTCTACAACACTCTCTAGGGACGAAACTTAATTTCAGCACTGCTTTTCATCCCCAGACAGATGGTCAGACTGAAAGAACAAATCAGGTTGTTGAAGATATGTTAAGGGCGTGTATTATAGATTTCGGCGGAAGATGGCATGACCACTTACCCCTAGCCGAATTTGCCTATAATAACAGTTATCAAGCCAGTATCCAGATGGCACCTTTCGAGGCACTTTATGGCAGGAGTTGTCGATCTCCAATATGCTGGGATGAAGTCGGTGAAAGATAACTTCTAGGCCCAGATATGGTTAGAGATTCAACTGAAAAGATACAGCTTATTAGAGAGAGACTCAAGGTAGCTCAGTGCAGGCAAAAATCTTATGTTGATAACAGAAGGAGAGATTTGGAATTTCAAATGGGTGACCTTGTATTTCTCAAGGTATCTCCCGGCCGAGGTATTAGAAGATTCGGTGTTAAGGGCAAGATTACACCAAGGTTTATCGGTCAATTTGAAGTATTGGAAAGAGTGGGCGAGGTGGCTTACCGCATTGCCTTACCTCCTCAACTCTCGGAAGTGCATAATGTATTCTATATTTCTATGCTGAAGAAGTATGTGCACGATCCTCTCCACGTCATCAATCACACTGACTTGGTGATACAGAAGGACCTTACCTATGAGCAAAGGCCAGTAAAGATCCTCGACCAAGAAATCTGAGTTCTAAGGAACAAGACGATCCCTATGGTTAAAATTCAATGGAATCGATGCTTAGAACAAGAAGCTACATGAGAAACCGAGGAGTCTATGAGAAGGAGATTTCCAGAGTTATTCTAGTCCGTAAGTAATTCTCACCCTCCTTGTCTCCATATATGCAATTGAATTTGGGGGAATAAATTCTTTTAAGTGGGGGAGGGTGTAGCACCCCGTAAAAAATAAATTTTTTTTATTAATAATATTTCCCAAATAAAAAAAAATTAGATAAACTTTATAGGAAGCTTATGTAAGAAGTTGGAACACGGAGTTATCATATGTAAAGATTATTCACTTAACAAGTGACTTCTTGGTGTAGTTGGTTAAGTGATGTGCCTTTTAACCTAGTGACCAGGGTTCCAATCCCAGCATCCACCATTTACCTTTTGTGCCAAATAATTATACGTTATAGGCTAGCATAACTTGCACCGAGGCAGAAACCTATATGCAACCAGCCAATGTATAGACTAGGAATGTACAAACTTTGTGTTGCAGCAACGTAGGTAAAGATAGGAATGTATAGACTTTGAGGAATGTACAGACTTTAAGGATGTAACGTAAGTAAAGATAGGAATGTATAGACTTTGAGGAATGTACAGACTTTGAGGATGTACAGACTTTGTGTTGAGCCGATGTACAGACTTTGAGGATTTACAAACTTTGTGAAGTCAATGTTGTATAGACTTTGAGGATGTATAGACTTTGAGGAAGCCAATATATAGACTTTGAGGATGTACAGACTTTTTGAAGCCAATGTATATAGACTTTGAGGAAGCCAATGTATAGACTTTGAGGATGTACAGACTTTGAGGAAGCCAATGTATAGACTTTGAGGATGTACAGACTTTGTGAAGTCAATGTTGTATAGACTTTGAGGATGTATAGACTTTGAGGAAGCCAATGTATAGACTTTGAGGATCTACAGACTTTTTGAAGCCAATGTATATAGACTTTGAGGAAGCCAATGTATAGACTTTGAGGATGTACAGACTTTGAGGAAGCCAATGTATAGACTTTGAGGATGTACAGACTTTGTGAAGTCAATGTTGTATAGACTTTGAAAATGTATAGATTTTGAGGAAGCCAATGTATAGACTTTGAGGATCTACAGACTTTGTGAAGTCAATGTATAGACTTTGAGGAAGCCAATGTATAGACTTTGAGGATGTACAGACTTTGAGGAAGCCAATGTATAGACTTTGAGGATGTACAGACTTTGTGAAGTCAATGTATAGACTTTGAGGATGTACAGACTTTGAAAGTGTGCACATTGAAGAGGGATCATGTATGAATGTGGGAGACAGACTTTACGATCTGGGCCATGGATTGGTTGTCCAAACATTATCCCTTATCTCTCCAGCCTGTACAAGCTGTAAAGCCCCATTATTCCAGATCTTGCCCCCCCTATCCGGTCATACCAGACCCTATAACATACCCTTTGCTACCCCCATTCTAGGTTAGCTAAGGTTGGGGCAAAGCTCTGCAGGGATTACACAGTCACCTAGAAGGGTTCTGCTACTGCTAGAGATCTTCCAACAAGGTAGGTGTTCTCAATTTTTAACTAAACTAGTAGCTAATCTAGGATGATTAGTCTAGGCAGTTAGTCTTAGGCTCATGCGATATTTCTCAGAGTTAGCATGTATTAGCTTTAATCTAAGAAAAGTAGTAAAATTAGTAAAGTAATTAGTTTTATAATCAGGATAATTAGCATGCAATAGCTTCAATCTGGGACAATTAGCAAGTATTAGTCTCATGCCCCAGATAATTAGCATGTATTAACTTCATTAACTAATCTATTAGCATACCTAATCTATTAGCATACCTAATTAACATGCTAATCTACCAAATCTATACCCCTAGTGTAGACACTTGGTGTCGACACCTCCATTGTACCATATTGGATTGTTATACATATAACTAAATGTCGACACCCCAATATATGTTGTTAGATAACTAGTAGATTATATATATAGGTCTCGACACTTCTATTATAGGTGTCGACACATTATACAACATTTGGACAGGATATATATATATAATATATATCTAATGTCGACACCTCACATAATAGGTGTCGACACTTCCATACATATATATAACATCAGGATATCTATATAGTTAAATGTCGACACCTACAAAATGAAGGTGTCGACACCTCCAAGCTAAATGTCGACACCTCTATTAACAGTATATATATAACACCTCCATTATACCTCCATTAATTGTATATATAAAACACCTCCATTATATATTGTTAGACAAGAATATATATATATATATATATAACTAATGTCTACACCTCCAGTATATGCTGTTAGAACTAATGTCTACACCTCCATTCTCACTGAATATATTTATATAGAGAACAGAATATAATATAAAATGGACTCCTCCATTCTTACAGAGTATATATATATATAGAAAAATGTCATATATACAGAATATATATAGACCAATGTAAAATATGTAGATATACATATAGAAAAATATATAGATATACATGAATATACAATGTAATATATATACATAATATATATAGACCAATGTAAAATATGTAGATATACATATAGAAAAATATATAGATATAAAGGAATATACAATGTATTATATACAGAATATATATAGACCAATGTAAAATATGTAGATATACATTTAGAAAAAAAAAATATATATAGATATAGATATATAGGAATATATATATATAACTAAATGATATAACTAAGTGACTATTGTACAAGATATCTATATATATAGCTAAATGTAGACACCTCCCTATCACAAAACAGGAAGATATATATAACTAAATGCCGACACCTCTCTATATGTATATGTCGACACCTCCCCAAAGCCTCCTTATATATAAATGTCGACACCTCACTATATATATAAATGTATATAAATGTATATAAATGTCGACACCATATAAATAAATGTCGACACCTCATATATATATTGGGCAGAAGATATATATCTATAACCTCCATTATAAATATATAACAGATGTTATATACATATTGGACAGAATTCTATAACCTCCATTATATATATATTGGACAGAATTCTATAACCTCCATTATATATATATATAGCATGATATATATATATATATATATATATATACATATTGGATAAAATATATATATAACTAATGTCGACACCTCATATAATTATATATATATATATATATATATATATATATATATATATATATATATATATATATATATATATATAGAGAGAGAGAGAGAGAGAGAGAGAGAGAGAGAGAGAGAGAGAGAACTAATGTCGAAGTCAAGTATCGACATTTACAATTAACAGATTGATGTCGCCATTTACTGTAAGAAGGAAAAATCAGAATGAGTGAAACAATAAATTAACAAAGTTAACCTCACCAAGGACAATGGCAAGACAAAATGGGTTATGTGGAGTTCTGAAATTCTCAAAGTTTCCTCTATATGTCCACATCATCAATTTGCATAACTCGACTTAAATTGATGGGCGTCCCTGACCCGGACGCTATTCACTGACCAGCGGCTGTATAACAGACGCTTATTCCAAACGAAAAATCCAAACGGAAAATAGGCAGTGAAGTTAAACTCTAGCTACTTAGCTAACCTAGACTGGTTAAATCTCGATTTCACCAATGAATCATCTAGTCAACCTGGTTAAACCAAAGCCTACAAGACACCAATCTTACCTAGTTTTTTTTATGCTTCAAACGTTGCTGGTTTTACTCCTAGTTCACCCCTACATAACGATACGCCTTGGATTCTATTCTATAATCCACCTTATATACATCCTACCTGGTCAACCCTTGAAATTCCATATTGGCTATAAACGAGAGTGGATGTCGACAAACATGACCAATGCTGTGCATATAGGGCCTGGTCTGGTCATGGGAGGAGCACCCGAAGGTACTTGTGCCCATGGGAGTTTATTGACCACGGTGTTTGGCATTGCACCGGAGTACTTGCTTGCTAGACTTTAGGCATTCCACTCATTCTCGTGATATTACTTGATTGATTGACTTGAGACCCGCAGAAGGGTAAAAGTGTTTACTTGAATGCATTGATAAATAGCCAATTCCAGTTATACATGCTTGAAACTACTTTGCTTACTATTGCTAGCTTGATTAACTTGTTGCTATTCCAGTTATTACTTCTCAATTATCACTAGCTTGATATCATTTGCTATCACTTGCTACTGCTGCTTGAAATTATGAAATCTATATACTCTCACTTTCTACTCTTGTCGATCTTACGATTCCTTGATGTCTATCTGTCTGCATGCATAGGTTACCTACATAAATGAACGTGTAATTCACTTAAAGCATGTTAGAACTTGAGATGTAAATCCTACCGAGCGATTCACTCATCTAGTTGTTTTCTAACCTTTTCAGGTAGTTCGGATATCAGTCAGAACTCGGAAGGGAATGAGTCTGAGTGATGAGTGTAGAAATGGAGTTATCATGTGGTCTTGTTAATTGTGCTTTTGTAAATTATGTTATTGTAATCCCACTTATGTCAGTCATATCCAGTTATGTCAGACGTCAGTTGTGTTAGTCCAATTGATTAGAACTGTAATAAGGGCTTGAAGCCTAGTAGTTGGACCTGGAAATGTATGTAGTTGTCATTTGGTTAGTTGTAACAATTGTCAGCTCGCACTATTTGTATTAATTTCAAGTTAAATCTTAGTTATCTGCGCACTCTATTAACTGTCAAATGAAGAATTCCATCGAATAGCTAGCTCGCTTTGGTTCTATATAAAGGACTATCGTGCCACGGGTAAGCTTCCGCACTCGGGACGTCACAGTACACGTTACCTACCTCCTAAGTATACCAAGGGCAAGACTAAGGAGGCTGGTAATCTCAGGAGATCTCCTCACAATATCTCTTAACATAATCTCCTCTTAATAATTAGAACACATGAAGATTATTAGCTGGAATGTCAGGGGAATCAACAAGAGTTCTCGTCGGAGACAACTTAATTACTCTATTAAAGCAGCTAAGGGGGATATAGTAGTTTTGCAAGAAACTAAAATCCGACCTAGACATGCAGCTACATACAAGAAGGACTTATGGCCCGAAGCTCAATTTCTGAACAATGACAGTTCCTCTAATCTTGGACGAATTTGGGTCCTATGTGATGCAAATAAATTTCATATGACATTGCTTGTAAAGTCAGAGCAGTTTATTCATATTCAGCTGAAGGATCTAATCACTGGCGAATATTTTCTACTTACTGCAATTTATGCATCTAATCTTTTAGCTCAGTGCAGAGTATTGTGAAAGGACATTGTTTCTATTTCAGCCATGGCAGCTGGAACTCCTTGGTTATTGATAAGAGACTTCAATTGTACCAGATTTGTGGAAGAGAAAGTTGGAGGGAACCCGGTGCCTCAGGCTATTCTTACTGAATTTGACAACATGATTCATTCAGCTGATTTATTTGACATTAAAACTGTTGGTCACTCTCTCTCATGGAGCAATAGATCCAAGCCTCCATTCAGGATCCTTGCAAGACTAGATAGATGCCTGATCAATAATAAATGGTTACAGAAATTCCCTGAGTGTTATCTAGAATATGCAGGAGAAGGCTTCTCTGACCATTCCATGCTCAAAGTTAGTAATGTGCAACCTATTTCTAGGGGTCCTATTCTGTAACACCCGGCAATTTTGAAGGCTAAATAGGAAGAAAAGTTTATATATATATATATATATATAGGTTTTGGAAAAGAAAAGATAACCTACACATAATGATAATTACATATTCCTATAAATAGTTAATAATATGGAATGAATAAGAATTTGGGTATAATAATCTTAGAATAAATAAGTGGCTAGTTAATATTCCCCTTTTGAATGAAAGTAAATATTTTTTCTAGGATCGACCCTACCTCTCTGGTACCCAAGACAATGATTAATAAGGTAAATAAAGTGAAGAAGATTATGAGAAAAATAATCCCTTTATGAAGCACTACTAAGACCCTAGTGTATATTGTGACTAGCCACACCAAATTAAATGAAATATAAAACACCAATGGAAAACCCGATAGCCGTATGGGCCTTGTATATGAAATCAGCTTAAGGTTAATGGGCCTCATATATATATATATATTAATAGATATAGGTCGCGTATATGAGGTTTAGTAAATAACAAATGGATTTAGTGATATATATATATATCGAGATATATAAATAATAAATAAAACCCTTGAATAATTATATAAGGAGGCCACGAGATGCATAAGTTAAATTAACCCATACGTACTCAATGTGGACCTTAAAACCCTTAAACATAACCAGTGATGTATATTTTATATATAAGTAGCAAAACTATAATAAGTCTTTGGTAAGTCTTTGAGTAAAAGGCCTCTAGGATGTATAGATAGATACAAATTAGATGTGTGTGTGTGTATATATATATATATATATATAACTCATACACGGGCTCTCACCCAAACACATATCGAAGCTCACCCCATGGTATATATATGTATAGATATATCTTAACAAGGGCCTTATATATATATATATATAAGCTATGAATATTAGAAACCTAAATAGTTAAATAGACCTTATGTACAAAAAAATAGAAGGTCAACCCACCTTCAGATAGCCAAACTAATACATAAACTAATATGGGCCTCCCTATACACAAAGAGAAGCCACATCAATATATATATATATAATATACATAATGTTTTAAACCCATGCACCAACAGATTGAGCTTTGGTGTCATGGACCCTATAAACCCACGTTCAGCATACCGCCCTTATAAGGAAACCCCAACACCCAGGAGGCCTCACAGGTCATTTAAATCCATGGCTCTCAACCCATGCACTTAAAGAATCTAAACCATTATAAATATATAATAGCCCCCCATATATGTGAATGGGACTTCACGTACACAGTAAAGATGGGCCTTTCATCGTCAAATGCCCAAGCCCACGTGAATGCTCGAACCTCGCATGCGGTTAACCCTTAGGGTTTTTCTAAACCAAACTATTCTAGCGGCTGTTAATATAGGAAGGGAATGGCAATGCATGGAAGTCTTAAAAACCTTCCCACCAAATGGCCTTCGATCTCTCTAGATGTAAAGACCCGAAATCCGAACACCAGGAAGGCCCGATAGCCCGAATCTCGAACTGCCACCCACGAGCCCGAAGACTCGGAAGGATTGAAATGATGGTGTGGAGATACACAAGAATCTAAAACAATTGCAGAGTTATGTAGTTAAATGAATTAAGCAGGAAGCAATAAATAACATTAATTAAATTACATGGTCCACAAAAATAACAGCAGTCTAAAAAGATAGTTGTCCACAACTAGTACAATCCAAAGAAAAGTACAACTACACGGGGCATACCCCGGAATTGGCAACTAACCCTGGGCACCTGAACCACGTGGAGCCTCTGAAGCGCTCCCCGGAAGCCTCGTCTCACCTGAAACATGGTGAAAACATGCAGGGAATGAGCCTCAAAACACAAGGCTCAGTAGGGATCATCAGGTCCCCACCTCACAAACCGAGAAACCGTGCGGAAAGTAACTACAAGCTACTACAACGGCTAGTACCGAACACACGGCATGAAAATTGAGACAACTCGTCAAAAGCCAAAGAGTCACTACCACACAAAGACAGGAGTACCAACCCACTAGAAGCAAGGCCGGATGTGTCCACTGACGACTTAAACCGCGCCTCAGGTTTCCCCCTCGACCCATGGTGGAACGGGGACACCGTACTAGTAACCACAGAACAAGTGACTAGTTGGGGTCGCGCTCGTCAGCGCGGGTCCAACCGCCCCCAACCACGTGTCCACACACAGACCGTGCGTCTTTGGTCTGGCCCTCTGACTGGTTTTTCCCTCAGCTGGACTCTGGCTGGTAGACGTGGGGCCTGACGGAAACCAGTCTAAAACTGTCTCTCAGGGTAGCCTCGCCACCACTCCCTGGTGGGACCACTCGCGTGTCAGAAGGCTACGACTAGTGGAGGGTCATTGAAAGAGTAGACTCTCTAGTCAACGAAAAATGACGTCTAAACCAGACAGAGTACAAGGGCCACACCTCGTACCGACATCAACTCACGGTGACATGAGCCGAGAACACCAACTCCCGGGATCCCACGGCACCCTCACGTGTGGCCCCCACATGATGCCCAGCATCAATCAGACCACGGGTCAGCATGCGGATCGAGATCCACTCACCTGAGACTCGAATTGGCAAAACATAACTCCGGTCGGACATAGATCTCTGGCGATCCACCTTTGGGCCGCCACAGAGTCTGGCAGTCCAGAATTGGTCCGCCACAGGGATTGTAGCGGTCCAATAATGGGCAGCCACACCCTGGGCTGCGAAAGAAATGGCGATCCTATATACGGCCGCCATAGGGATGTGTCAGGCGTACCTTCGATCGCCACACCCAAAAATCTTCAAAGGTCAAAAACCAACGGTCGAAAGTCAACGGTCAACTCACCCCCTCTGGCGGTCGAACCCTGGAGTGCTACACGCTCTTGCGGTTTATCGTGCGGCTGCCAGGCAGACGGACGCCTTGCCGACAAAATAGTAACCTATGGCGCACCCGCCTTGGGCCGCCACAGTGTCTGGCACACCTACCCTGGGCTGCCAGAGACTCTAGCGGTCTCTGGAAGGACCGCCACACCAGCCCGAGAACGGGCCGGTGGGAAAAACCCAAAAATCCAAACCACGCCCCCAAACATCCATGGATGAGGGGGAAAACAAGGGGGAAGCTCCCCTAGGACCCCTAGCATGCATTTAGAACCTCAAAACGCAAAATCGTGGCTTGAAACGGTAGATCGGGCGACCACTCCCCAAAACATGGATTTCCCCTCCCGGCATGAAATCACCCTCTCTCGGCCTCCCCTCGGCCTGCAAATCACGGGAATGGAACGCGGAGAGCTAAGGAACGTCACCCTACCTCGATCTCGCCTCGAGGCACGTCGGATCATCCCCAATCGACGAAGAACACTTTTAGGGCTCCCGAACCTCCACGAAATCCCACGAACCACGCGCCACCACGACCGCCTTGTCGCCGCCATGCCGTCGCCTTGCCGCCGTCTGTAGCCAGAGGAAGGCGCCGCCGTGAGCACGTCAGACGAAAAAGAGGAAGAATGGGGGGGGGGGTTCTCTCACGGTGGAGGGGGGAAGAAGAAGAAAAGAATTGAAAAAAAAGGAAAAAGAGTTGGGCTATTTATAGAAAATCTAGAAATTCTAAAAAATATCAAAAAATTGAAAATTACATTTCCGCGATCCTCGGAACGCGCCGATCGCAACGGTACCACCCGCACCTAGGTGAACGGCCCGGTCCACCCGCTACGGGGTTCCGTAGGTCCTGTCAGGAAAAAACACTGGAAATCGCAGAACACGTTCCGGGACCTCCGAAACTGATCCGAAACGCATGGATCCGAACCCGAAAGATGTCCGAAAGATAACCCCGGGCAAAATGAGAACAAAATCTCCGAAAAAAATAGATCCGAGACCCAAGAAGAGGGATCCGAAGGGTCCGGGATATTACAGCCCTCCCCCCTTCAACAAATTTCATCCTCGAAATTTAAAACAAGGCACATGGGAAGAAAAGGGTTACTCACTCGAACAGGTAAGGGAACCGCTGACGCATCTCATCCTCACGCTCCCAAGAAGCCTCACCACCAGAGTGTCACTGCCACACCACCTTAACTAGAGGGATAACCTTGTTCCGCAGGTGCTGCTCTCGCCGATCCTTAATATGGATAGGGAACTCCGGTAGAGACGGATCGGGAGTCACCTCGGGCCAAACCGAGTCCTCCAACACATGAGAAACATCGGGCATATACTTCCTCAACATCGAGACATGGAACACATCATGCACCGCTGCAAACTCAGGAGGTAGCTGCAACCGATAAGCAACCTCGCCAATGTGCCCCACGATGAGGAAATGACCAACATAGCGGGGACTCAACTTCCCACGCTGTCCAAAACGCATCACTCCCTTCATGGGAGAAACCCTCAGAAATACACGGTCACCGATCACAAAATAGAGTGGCTGCCTTCTCCGATTGACATAGCTCTTCTGCCGACTCTATGCCGCCAACATGTTCTGACGGACCAAATGCACCACATCAATGCACTACTGCACCAGCTTTGGCCCCGTCACAACACGCTCACCAACCTCTGACTAATCGAGTGGAGTCCGACACGGTCGCCCGTACAATGCCTCATAAGGAGCCATCCCAATGCTCGAATGATAGCCGTTGTTGTAGGCAAACTCCACCGATGGTAGATGGTGAATCCAACTCCCTTGCCATTCCAAGCAACATGATCTCAACATATCCTCTAACGTATGAATGGTCCTCTCTGACTGACCATCTGACTGAGGATGATACGCTGAGCTAAACGCTAACTCCTTGCCAAGAGCTCGTTGGAAACTCCTCCAGAATCCAGAAGCGAAACACGGATCTCGATCTTACACAATGGAGATGGGAATCCCATGCAAAGGTACGATCCGCTCCACATAAAGACTAGCCAACTTGGACACACTCCAGCTGACTTTGACAGGTAACAACTGAACAACTTTCGTCAGCCTATCCACCAGCAACCAAATACTATCCTGCCCGCTCGGGGTCCTCGGTAATCCCACCACAAAATCCAAGGTCACGTAGTCCCATTTCCACGTGGGAACATCCAAAGGCTGAAGAGTACCTCCTGGTCGCTGATGCTCTGCCTTCACCTGCTGACAGGTCAGGCATCAGGCCACATACTCGGCAATATCCCTCTTCATGCCAAGCCACCAAAACTGCCTCTTCAAGTTTCGATACATCTTTGTCGCACCCGGGTGCACAGTGTACCGACTTCCATGAGGCTCTCGCAACACCACACGCCTCACCTGCTCCTCGGCTGGGATGTACAGCCTACTATGAAATCTCACAGCTCTGTCCTCACCAAAGCCCACATCAGCCAAAGCCAAAATCCGAGGCAACTCTGGGTCTGCACGTTGAGCATCTGTCACCTGGCGACGAATCGCAGGCGTGACAGTCAAGCTCGCCAGAACAGCTGACCCCGGCTCCTGGTGAACCTTAAGCCTAAATGTCACGGCTGGCACCTGTTCCCAGAGCCTCCACTCCTCATCATCATGGTGCTGACAACGACCTTCCTACTCAAGGCATCGGCAACGACATTCATCCTACTCGGCTGATAAGACAGGGTGAAGTCATAATCCTTCATATACTCCATCCATCGCCTCTGCCTGAGGTTGAGGTCCTTCTGAGTGAACACATACCTCAAACTCTGATGGTCTGTGAACACCTCGAACTTCTCACCGTACAGATAATACCTCTAAATCTTCAATGCAAAGATCACAGCCACTAACTCAAGATCATGGGTAGGGTAGTTCTCCTCATGGGGCTTTAGCTGCTGAGATGCATAAGCCACCACTCTACCGTGCTGCATCAGCACAACACCCAACCCAATCCCGGAAGCATCTGTACACACCACAAAACCTCCCGATCCAGAAGGTAACACCAATACTGGTGCCAAGGAGAGCAACCGCCTAAGATCTATAAAGCTCTGCTCACACTCACCAATCCAGACAAACAACACATCCTTCCGCGTAAGCCTGGTCATCGGGGCTGCAACACGAGCAAAATCCTGAATGAACCTCCTATAATAGCCTGCAAGCCCCAAGAAAGTCCGAATCTCCGTCATGGACCTTGGCCTCGGCCACTGCATCATTGCCTCGACCTTAGCTGGATCCACGAAATATCATCACCAGAAATCACGTGCCCCAAAAAGTGCACCTCGTGAAGTCAAAACTCACACTTGATGAGCTTAGCATACAACTGGTGATCTCGCAAAGTCTGCAACACAACCCTCAAATGATACGCATGCTCATCAGCAGACCCCGAATAAACAAGGATGTCATCCACAAACACGACCACTAACTGGTCCAAGTAGGGATGGAACACCCTCTGCATCAAATCCATAAACGCTGCGGGGGCATTGGTGAGCCCAAACGGCATCACCAGAAACTCATAATGCCCGTATCTCGAGCTAAACGCAGTCTTCTCCACGTTAGACTCTCGAATCCACAACTGATAATAACCGGACCGTAAATCAATCCGCGAGAACACTCGAGCAGATTGAAGCTGGTCGAACAAGTCATCAATCCGTGGCAACAGATACTTGTTCTTAACGGTCACCTCATTCAACTGCCGGTAGTCAATGCACAGCCTCAGAATACCATCCTTCTTCTTCACGAACAACACTGGTGCACCCCAAGGGGAAAATCTAGGATGAATATACCCATTGGCCAGCAACTCCTGCAACTGTGCCCTCAACTCTCTCAACTCAGCGGGAGCCATACGGTAAGGAGCCTTCGACAAAGGTCCCGTACCAGGCACAATCTCAATCACAAAATCAATCTTCCGCTGGGGAGGCAATCCAGGTAGGTCCTCGGGAAAAATATCGGGAAACTCACACACCACCAGAATGTTCTCCACATCCGGCTCCGACTGGTCCACCACGACCACAGAAGCGAGAAAACCTGACAACCCGCATCAAGCAAACGACGAACCCTAATAGCCGAAACAAGAAAGCAAGAAGAGGAAGACATAATACCTTGGAAATAGAAGGTGGGTCCATGAAGCCGCCGGAAATAAACCCTCTTCGAGCCACAATCCACCAAAGCATGATGTGCCTCGAGCCAATCCATGCCCAAAATCACATCAAAGTTCTGAAGTTGCAACGTATAAAGCATGGCCGACAAACTCCGCCCTTCAACCCACATAGGAACCTCATCAAAACAATACAGAGTGATCATAAAATCACCAGAAGGCAACTCCACTGCCAAATTAAAGGACAACTAGGTCACCGGCTCCTCAATACTTAGCGCGAAATCCTCCGAAATAAATGAATGAGAGGCGCCAGAATCAAACAAAACTCGAGCCGCACAACCCAAAATCCGAACGGTACCTTCCACGAGCTGTGACGCCACTGCCTCTGCCATGGTCATGTGTGTAATCTGGCCTCGAGACCTCTGCCTTCCCCCCCCACTCGCTGACCTGGGTAGTGGCCGATACTGCCCCTGCACCTGCTGCTACTGCTACTGCCTCTGCTGCTGAGGGTACTGCTGATGTGGAGGAAACTACTGCTACTGCGGCCTCTAAGGACAGTCACGCGCCATATGCCCTGGCTGGTCACACCTGAAACAAATCACCGGTGCCGTGCACTGCCTGCCTGGATGCGACTCGCCACACCGGGGACACAATCCCCACGATCCACCCACTGATCCCTGATGCTGAAAAGGGACCGACTGTTGTACACTGCCTGAAGACGCTTGCCTCTGATCCTTACGTTTCTTCTGGAAACTCTTCTTGAGAAACTTCTTGACCTTGGAGCCAAAATACGCAGATCCTGTCACTGACGCTGCCGGTGTCGACGCTCCCGAACTACCCATAGCATGCTGGAAAGTACTCTACTGTTGGGTAGCCGTGTGCTGACTACGGCCTGACTGGAACTACCCCTAGGCCCCCGGTCCTCGGACCTTCTGCATATCCAGCTCCAAAGATGCCTCCACACGAGACGCTGTCTCCAAATCAGTAGCAGCGTTCACCATCAGAAGGTGCCTCAGCTCCTGCCTCAAATCCTGAACGAACTGCTCCGTCTTCACTCCCTCATGCTCCATAATATGGGGAGCATAACGGCCTAACTCCATAAACTGAGCCCTGTACTTCAACACTGACATGTCGCCCTGAACCAGCTCCAAAAACTGACGCATCTTCTGCGTACCAACATAGGATGAGCAGTAGGTACACTCGAAGACTGTAACAAAGGCCTTCCACATGATCTCCTGAAGTGGACGAGACCGAAAGGATGTCTTCCACTCGGAAGACCACCAATCTCGAGCCGTACCCTGCAACTGGTTACAAGCCAACATCACCATGTCCTCCTCAGCACAGCGCATGGAACTGAATACTCTCTCCATCTCATCAAGCCATCGCCTGGCCACATCGGGATCTGGTTGGCCCTCATAATAGGGTGGGTGAAACTGCAAGAAGTCCCTCACAGCACGACTGGGTCCACCCCTAGCCGACGAGCCCTCACCAGCATCACCGCCAAACTGCTGAGCCATGGCCTGAAACATACTCCGAAAGAAATCCTCGACCCCCGGAACTCTCGCTGCATCCCCTGTCTGGGTGGTAACTGGTGGCACTCTGCTCTGCTCCTCCTGCTCCTCTGCTGACTGTCCCTGCTGAGAGCGAGTCCTCCACCTCGGCGCCATACTCGCCTACTACAAACAGATAGAAGAAATGAGAAACGGTGAAATCAATAAAAGACACGATGCCCTAAGCCAGTGCCGACTATACATCATCATTGTGGACTAGTGGACCACTGCAACTATTTACGATTCTCATATATATCCACAACCGTGCTCTGATACTAGCTGTAACGACCCGAAATCCGAACACCAGGAAGGCCCGATAACCCGAATCTCGAACCGTCACCAACAAGCCCGAAGACTCGGAAGGGTTGAAAGGATGGTGTGGAGATACACAAAAATCTAAAATAATTACAGAGTTACGCAGTTAAATGAATTAAGCAGGAAGCAATAAATAACATTAATTAAATTACATGGTCCATAAAAATAACAACAGTCTAAAAAGACAGTAGTCCACAACTAGTACAGTCCAAAGAAAAGTACAACTACACGGGGCATACCCCGGAACTGGCAACTAACCCTGGGCACCTGAACCACGTGGAGCCTCTGAAGCACTCCCCGGAAGCCTCGTCTCACCTGAAACAAGGTGAAAACACGCAGGGAATGAGCCTCAAAACACAAGGCTCAGTAAGGATCATCAGGTCCCCACCTCACAAACCGAGAAACTGCGCAGAAAGTAACTACAAGCTACTATGACGGCTAGTACCGAACACACGACATGAAAATTGAGACAACTCATCAAAAGCCAAAGAGTCACTACCACACAAAGACAGGAGTACCAACCCACTAGAAGTAAGGCCGGATGCGTCCACTGACGACTTAAACCGCGCCTCGGGTTTCCCCCTCGACCCATGGTGGAACGGGTACACCGTACTAGTAACCACAGAACAAGTGACTAGTTGGGGTCGCGCTCGTCAGCGCGGGTCCAACCGCCCCCAACCACGTGTCCACACACAGACCGTGCGTCTTTGGTCTGACCCTCTGACTAGTTTTTCCCTCAGCCGGACTCTGGCTGGTAGACGTGGGGCCTAACGGAAACCAGTCTAAAATCATCTCTCAGGGTAGCCTCGCCACCACTCCCTGGTGGGACCACTCGCGTGTCAGAAGGCTACGACTAGTGGAGGGTCACTGAAAGAGTAGACTCTCTAGTCAACGGAAAATGACGTCTAAACCGGACAGAGTACAAGGGCCGCACCTCGTACCGACATCGACTCACGGTGACATGAGCCGAGAACACCAACTCCCGGGATCCCACGGCACCCTCACGTGTGGCCCCCACATGATGCCCAGCATCAATCAGACCACGGGTCAGCATGCGGATCGAGATCCACTCACCCGAGACTCGAATCGACAAAACATAACTCCAGTCAGACATAGATCTCTGGCGATCCACCTTTGGGCCGCCATAGAGTCTGGAGGTCCAGAATTGGGCCGCCACAGGGACTGTAGCGGTCCAACAGTGGGCCACCACACCCTGGGCTGCAAAAGAAATGGCCGTCCTATATAGGGCTGCCACAGGGATGTGGCGGGCGTACCTTCGGCCACCACACCCAAAAATCTTCAACGGTTGAAAACGAACAGTCGAAAGTCAACGGTCAACTCGCCCCTCTGGCGGTCGAACCCTAGAGCGCTACACGCTCTGGCAGTTTATCGTTCGGCCGCCAGGCCGACGGACGCCCTGCCGACAAAACAGTAACATGTGACGCACCCGCCTTGGGCCGTCACAGCGTCTGGCGCACCTACCCTGGGCGGCCAGAGACTCTGGCGGTCTTTGGAAGGACCGCCACACCAGTCCAAGAACGGGCCGGCAAGAAAAACCCAAAAATCTAAACCACGCCCCCAAACATCCATGGATGAGGGGGAAACCAAGGGGAAAGCTCCCCTAGGACCCCTAGCATGCATCTAGACTCTCAAAACGTGAAATCATGGCTTGAAATGGTAGATCGGGCGACCACTCCCCAAAATATGGATTTCCCCTCCCGGCATGAAATCACCCTCTCTCGGCCTCCCCTCGGCCTACAAATCACAGGAATGGAACGCAGGGAGCTAAGGAACGTCACCCTACCTCGATCTTGCCTCGAGGCGCGCCGGATCATCCCCAATCGATGAAGAATGCTTTTAGGGCTCCCGAACCTCAACGAAATCCCACGAACCACGTGCCACCATGACCGCCTCGTCGTCGCCGTCGCCGCCACGACGTCGCCTTGTCGCCGTCTGCAGCCGGAGGAAGGCGCCGCCGCGAGCACGTCAGACAAAGAAGAGGAAGAATGGGGGGGGGTTCTCTCACGGTGGAGGGGGGAAGAAGAAGAAAAGAATAGAAAAAAAAGAAAAAGAGTTGGGCTATTTATAAAAAAATTGGAAATTCTGGAAAATATCAAAAAATTGAAAATTACATTTTCACGATCCTCGGAACGCACTTTTCGCAACGGTACCACCCGCACCTAGGTGAACGGCCCGGTCCACCCGCTACAGGGTTCCATAGGTCCTGTCAGGGAAAAACACAGAAAACCACGGAACACATTATGGGACCTCCGAAACTGATCCGAAACGCACGGATCCGAACTTGAAAGATGTCCGAAAGATAACCATAGGCAAAATGAGAACAAAATCTCCGAGAAAATAGATCCGAGACCCAAGAAGAGGGATCCGAAGGGTCGAGATATTACACCAGACCCTCCTATCATCTATAAAGAAGCCTTCGTCGTACGTAGAGGCCTTTGCTGCTGCTCTTCGTCGACGTCCTCTGTTGCCTCTTCTTCCTCATGGACCAGCAACGTGAAGGAGTTTTTCCCTGCTGCTGTACCTGTTGCGGTGCCGCGAGAGTTCCTTCCTTCTGCTTTCATTCTTCTTCCTCCTGCAACGTGAAGGGGCGTGGAAGTTTCTCCTTCCCTGCTGTTCCTCCTGTCAGCGTGACGTGCTGATCTTCTCCCTCCTGCTACCTTCTTTCCTTCACGTTCTTCGAGTCAAAAGGTAGGTTTTCTCAAAGAATTGAAGCCCAAGACAGTAGTAATTGGGTTGCATATTTAAAATTCATGTTTTCGTTTTCCCTGATCATCATTTTACCTAAGTTTTCAGTTTACTGTTTGCGTGATTATCTTATTGATTAAATAATTACATCACGTTAAAATTTTTATATCTATGTAACCACTTGTCTAAAAATCATAAACTGCATGTGACTTGAATCTCCATGATTTACCTTAAATTTTCATGTGATTATATGATGTGTTAATTAGTTAGTAATTAACTTTAATAAATAAGAGGAATTAAAAGGTTTACTCGGCGAATCAGTATTTTCACTGTAGCGTCTTAGTTACAGAGTTTTACCTTGTCAGCCTTTTCGTGGGCGCCGGAGCGTCCTTTGGTCATGAAATTTTATGGGCGTGTTATTGGGGTGGAGACCGAGGTAGTGAGGGTGGTACCTCTTTTTTTCAGTCCTCCTAACTCAAGATAGCCCTACTCTCAAGAAAAAATATTTTTGAACATTTGGTTAGGTAGAGTTTTTTGGGCTCTTCATTTCGGTATATAGATTGCGTGATTCCGACTTGTATACATCGAGAACGAAACATTTGAAGTAGAGAAACATTATTCATTACCTTACCTAAATAACGACTTTTGCTTTGTCGTTATTTAATTAATTAACGACTTTTTGCTTTGTCGTTATTTAATTAACACCCTAACCCCTCGTTATATATATAATAATTACTTTATCTTTGAAATTAAAAAACTATTGAACCATATATTCTAAAATCTTGATATTTATATTTCTAGAATCCCTGTAATTTTCTTTATTTTTCTATATTTTTTTGTTCCCTGAAAAACCTTGCAATGTGAAAGTGGCACTATTCATTAAGGAAATAACGACAACGTGCGTTGTCATCGTTTCTTTCATATATATATCGTATTACTTTTTACGTATATCTTTAAAAATTCATATTTATAAAACTATGTAAAATAAAATTATAATATATGTATTTTTGGAATCCTTAGATTTTCTCTTAATTATCATATATTTAGTTTCGACAATTTTCTTTTATTGGAAAAAAATATTACTATGAAATTAAACACTACATATCATGATTAAATCCTAGAAAATTCATATCTTATGATCAAAGTCGGTAAAAATTACAATATATATATAGTCGTGATCCTTGTAAATTTCCCTTAATTACCATGTAATTAGTTCAAAAAATAATATCCGTCCTTTTAAAGAGATGCTATTTTTTAAATTATTAGATTAAATAAAAATTAAGATATGAATTGACACCTACTTGCATGGACGCGGATTTACTTTCTCACAGTTTTTCTCCGGTTTTGACCCATACTGTGGGTTCTTGGCACTCTCATCTCACATTCGTAGATGGAGTCCATGTTTTGATTTATACCGTTTCCCCCTCAACTCTCGGTGACGTACGAGCCCTCCGTTGGACATTCCGTTCCTTCGGACTGGCGAGTTAGTCATTGGGACCTCAGTAAGTCTCATCGCAGCCTTGGATTTCCTCAAGGCCGACTGAGCTGGTTGTACCTTAAACACCTTGTACCCGTTTTAATGTCACGTCACTCTGGAGAAATGTGGTAACCCGACCCTTTCATGGTGCTATTCTTGGCCCATGAGAGAATTCTCTTAGCCGGTGGAATGAGTGATCATTCCACTAGGTGATATATTGAATTGGGTATCCTATGGTTAGGTGCCAATTCTTCAGCTTGCTTCATGCCCATTGAATTGGTGACTATCTTGTTAGTTATCTATTCAAGTTATTCATGGCAACCTATCTAGGTGTCAATTCCACCCAGTTTATCGACATGTCATGGATTTCTATGCTTTTTGCGTGGATTTTATCGCAAGTCTGTCCTTACTCAAGGGCCTTGCCCTTGAATTCCATGAATTCTACCTTACAGTTCTATTAAAGCTTGTTCTTGAAACTCCTTATTGGCTATGGACTATAGTGGATGTCTAGATCTATCTTTAATGCTGTGCATATAGGTCCCGATCTGGTCCTGGGAGGAGCACCCGAAAGTACTTGTGCCCATGGGAGTTATATTGATCACGGTGTCTAGCATTGCACCTAAGTACTTGTCTCTCTTGATCTTTGGCATTCCACAGTCTCTCTTTCTCTCGTGACTTGCGTACATGACTTGACTTGAGTGACTCGACTTGCGTGGCCCGGAATGGGCAAGTACTTGCGTGAAATAGCCAATAATCTATAATTTTTCTCCTGAATATCTCGTGTTTAAGACTCGCTTGAAAGTTTACATGACGTGGTAAATCTCTTGTTAGTTTTGTTCACTTGCTCGGTTATTTCTACATGCATAGCCTTACTTGTATTTGCATGCAAAAATGTAATTACTTGAACCAATTGCTTGTTCTTGAGATATAATTCCTACTGAGCTTTCGCTCACCCAGTTTTATTCCAACATTTTTAAGGTAATCAGGTGGCTAGCGATATCGAGACTCACATGGGAGGGACAAGTGTGCAAGCGAGCTCTGGAAATTAGTGAACCCGAGTCTTTTACTTTCTTGAGTCTAGATGATATTCTCTGTTTAGATTGTCATGTCTAGATCCATTAGTGTGTCTCTAATTCCTTTTCTTTCTTGGTATTGTTCCTGAGTCTTTTTATTAAAGTTGAAAATTTGTAATAGACTTATATTTGGAATAGAATTTTTATTTATTACCTCAAATTAGTCGCTGTCATGTTTCATGCTCTTGATTAATCACAACTGTTAACTGCCATGTTTCGAGCAAACGACACGTTCCGCAGCTATCGGTTCGGGGCGTGACATATTCCTTTCAAATTCTTCAACATGTGGACCAAGCACCCAGAATTTATCAGTGTGGTACAACATATCTTGAGTTTCAAACATGAGGGCCACCCACAATTCATTCTCTGGTCTAAATTGCAAGCTCTCAAGGAATATCTGAAGCAATGTAATAGAAATACTTTTGGCAATGTGCAGGACAGCGTGAAGAAAGCCAGAGCTGACCTCCTTGATGTTCAGCAGAAGCTCCACAATGACCCTCTGAATATGATGTTGATTAATTTGGAGAAAGAACATAGAGCATCTTATGAGTTGGCAATGGATAATGAAGAATCTTTTGCTAAGAAAAAATCTAGGCAAAACTGGCTTGCTCTTGGAGACTCAAACATAAAATACTTCTATGCTTCCTTCAAGAGAGGAAGTCAAGGAATAACATTCGTAAATGTAAGCTCAGTGATGGTACTTACACTAAGGACTGCACTAAAATCTCTGAACATGCAGTGGATTACTTCCACCATTTATTGAACCAGCCTCAGCAGTAAACTGATTTTAATCTGGAACCTAGTTCTATGCTCAATACTTCTGAAATTGCAAAGCTAAACAGACCACTGTCTGACGAAGAGATTACCAGTGTAGTGCTGCAGTCTCCTTCAGGGAAAAGCCCAGGTCCAGATGGTTTCCCAACAGAGTTTTATAAAGTAGCTTGGAGGGTTATTGGAGATGATGTAATTTCAGCTATGAAACATTGCTATGCCACTAGGAGAATTCTGAAACAATTCAATTGTTCCTTTATAGCCCTTGTTCCTAAAACTGAAGGTGCAGATTGTTTTGATCAATTCAGGCCCATATCACTTTGCAACTTCTTCTACAAAATTGTGTCCAAGGTTATTGCTAATAGAATGCAAGAAGTGATGACAAACATTATAAGCAAAAATCAGGCTGCATTTATTAAAGGGAGATCCATTCACCATAACATCCTTCTGGCGAATGATATTATCAGGGACTTACAACCCCATTCCAAAGGTAAGAATATCTGCCTCAAAGTAGATCTCAGAAAAGCCTTTGATTCCCTGAATAGAATGTTTATTTGGGTTATGATGCACAAGATGGGATTTCCAAATTCCTGGATTGAATGGATAGCCAACTTTATTACAACTCCAATGTTTTCAGTTTTACTGAATGACTCTCCCAAAGGTTTTTTTAGTAGCAAGAATGGAGTGCGACAGGGAGACCCACTGTCTCCATACCTTTTCACCATTGCCATAGAGGGTTTCTCTTTACTCATGGAAAATGCAGTGCAAGAGGGACTGGTCAAAGTTCCAGAAGCCGGGGAAGTCAAGGTTTCCCACATTGCCTTTGCAGATGATCTGATCCTCTTCTATAAAGATGATGTTCTCTCTGTAAAGCACACCATTTCTATCCTCAAGGATTTTGCAACTATGTCTGGATTACAAGTCAATCTTCAAAAGAGTAAATTATACTTTGGTAGAAATGTTAAAAACAAGGATGAGATTCTTACCCTTGCCCAGATCCCTGAAGTTCTCCTCCCAGTTCCATACCTCGGACTTCCACTCCTGAGTTCTAGTATCAAAAAGATGAACTGTCTGCCATTGATGGATAAAATCAGAAGGCGTATGGATTCTTGGAAGAACATGCTCCTTTCAAGAGCAGGAAGGCTTGAACTCATCAGGTCTGTTCTTTCCTCCTACTCCCTTTACTGGTCTGCAGCTTTTGCACTGCCATCATCCTTCTTAGAAGACATTAAAAGAATGTTCTGTAATTTCTACTGGAATGGTCACTCCAGCAAGCAGACTAGCCATATGATATCTTGGAAGGATATCTGCAAACCAAAGACAGAGGGAGGCTTGGGCCTTAAGAACCTTAAGGAATAGAATATGGGTTGTATGTCTAAACAGCTGTGGGACATTCTACAAAATCCTGATACCCTGTGGTGCAATTGGGTTCATGCTAAATACCTCTCAAAGTGCAACATCTAGGAATTGAATTCGAAACCTCAATTCTCTGCAGCATGGAAAGGCATTCTCAAGGCTAGGAAATGGCTGAAAGGCAACATCAATTACAAGATTGGTACTGGCAGTCAAACTAACATGTGGGCAGACCCATGGGTTCAGGGAGAAAGCATAAATAACTTATATGGTGATCAAATTATGCAAGATCTAGAGATGCAAAAGGAATGCAAGGTGGCTGCCTTTGTTACCAATGGGTGTTGGTCTTTACCACAACCTGCTTCTTCTGAAATGGCAGACCTTTGGAATACAATATCAGAGATCCCTATTGCATCAGGTGGTAGAGATGAAATCCGATGGAACCATAATAATGGGCTGTTCACTACAGCACATTGCTGGGAAGTAATAAGAGCAAAAGCTACACCTTTGCTTTATAGTGAATGGATCTGGAAGGGGCCAACAATACAAAGAGCCTCTCACTGTCTGTGGCAAGCAGTGTTAAGCAAACTCCCAACTATGGACAATTTACAAAAGAGAGGACAACACCTTGCTTCTATGTGCTACTTTTGCAAAAACAATTGTAAATTTTCAGAACATCTATTCTTTGAATGTCCTTACTCTAATTGGATTTGGAATGAAAATCTAAGTATGCTAGACTTGCACCGGTCTCCTAAAACTCTCAATCTGGAAATTGCAGAGCTTGCTAATAATTGCCCTAAGAAAGGGCCAATTCTGAAGCTGGTAAGAGTGCTACTGAGAACCACAGTTTGGCATATCTAGAAACAGAGATGTGAAAGAATTTTCCAAGGAGATTATGTGCTTAAAGGAAATCTTCTAATCCAAATATTGGAAGACAGCCGCCACTGCATAGAATTCCATGAAGCATTGACAAGGTTAAAGAGGAAGCGAGATATTAGCATATTCAAAAGATTTAACATTAATTGTAAAGCTCCTTAAAAGTTTTTCACATTTCTAGTTTTTCTAGTATGATATAATGCAATGAAGGGAGGTTAGCCGACTGGAGCTAGAGTAGTGTTTCAATTTTATTTATATTCTATATTAGGCTACTAGTCTACAGATTGTGTAGTCAGTAGTCATCTCGAACTTCTTCTATACATTCTCTTACATAATACAAATCATTACTTATTAAAAAAAAAACCTTACGTTGGGTGATTTCACCACCACAGTGCAGTTCTATGTCATAAATTCTAATACTACATATAAAGCCTTACTGGGATGGCCTTGGCTTCATAGATACCAGACAGTGCCCTCCACATTACACCAATGTATCAAGTACTGCCACAATGACAGAGAATAAAGGGTGTTTACAGACTTGCATCCCTTTGAAGTATACAAGAGTCACATGCTCGATGCACCGTTCTATACAGAGGTCTCCCGAGGGGCAAAGAAGAAAGAAATTCCTGCAAACCAGAAGAAAGCAATGTCAAAAATAGACAGCTGGTTTCCTCCACCGCCTCCAGGCTACATGGAACAGCACGAGGTCTCCCATGTCTCTCAAACTGGAGACTTTGCTCGAGCTGCACCACCAACCATCTATCCTGGGGAAGCTGATGATGACATAGAGGAAAATTTCACACACATCAAAATCCCACAAGGGTTATTCAAATCAATTCCGAGCTTGGAATGCCAGACAGTGCAACCACTGACGACTATGGAGGTTCCTCATCTCTGCGAGCCTCCTATAATATTCTACTCCGGGGAGACTACTGATGAAGATGATCAAGACTGTAGAAGCAACAAACCAGATGGTGCCAATAGCGGTCCTGGATTACACCACATAACGGGTCTCACAGATGTTCACCAAGATGCAGATGCCTTCACTGCAATCCGCTGGCCAGAGGGAGGCATTCAGAAGCTCTGGGATCCACCCTGTAACAACATGGAGTTGCTGAAAATTACCCATCACCCAGGGCTGGGCTACACCTTGCAAGAATATTATGAAGCAGAGGTGGATGTTATCTCTACCTTCTTCACCCACGAAGACCCTTTCAAGGGTGGTCATGTTGAATACCCTTCGGGGGATGAAGAGATTATATGCCACTCCACTATTGGCAGTGAACCCCTCAGCAGTCAGCAAAATACAAAAGGGCGAGATGAAGCAACACTATACCGATGTTGGGAAGAGCTGTTCCCCAAGGAAGATTTGTTCCAAGCTAAAGCCAAATTCGATATAGGACCACCCAATGAAGATAAGACCTCTGATGAAGCAAAGGAGCGCTCAGAATTTGAGCGTATCCTGGAGGAAGTTCGAGCTATGCAACAACTAGTAGAGCCAGCAGAGGAGCTTATACATGCAGACCCTCAGGAGGAAGGAGTCTGTGCATTGAGACCACAAGAAAAGATGCCAGGACAGCAAAGCCAAGCCGAACAAAACCTGACAGAGAGCCCAGTGGCTCGATATTGCAGCAAAGAGAATAGGGGGCAAATCCCTCTGGTTTCAAGAAACCAATCCGAAGAGAATCAACAAGCCATGATTAACTTCAAAGGTTCGCCATCAACTTATACTTCACCTAAAGAGCTGGTAGTCTTGGAGGATGAAGAAAATTATACCAATGGGGGCTTTGTCGACCTGCAAGAAGCTCCACCTAAGGTCAAAGATGGCGGTCAAGCTACCGTTGATGAATTAATAGACGTGAATCTGGGAACCGAAGAGGAACCAAGATCGACCTTTCTCAGCGCCCTGCTGACACCAAAAGCGTGAGAACAATATATACAGTTCTTAAAAGAGTTCAGGGATTGCTTGGCCTGGACATACAATGAAATGCCAAGGTTAAGTCCCGCTGTGGCACAACATCTGTTAGCAATTGACCCAAAGGCGGAACTAGTAAAGTAACCTCCTAGACGGATGCGTCCTGAGCTGATTAATCAAATTAATAAAGAAGTCGACAAGCTCATTGATGTGGGGTTTGTAGAAGAAAATCAATATACAGCATGGTTGGCAAACATAGTGCCTGTGAAGAAGAAAAATGGGCAGATAAGAATATGTGTCGACTTTTGGGACCTCAACAAAGCATGCCCGAAAGATGATTTTCCTGTGCCAATCACCGAGGTGATGATCAACGCCACCACAGGCCATGAAACTCTCTCATTTATGGACGGGTCACCCGGATACAACCAAATTTGGATTGCTAAGCAAGATAGGATCCATACTGCATTCGCACTCTAAAAGGAATATTTCACTATAAGAGGATGCCGTTCGGCCTTAAGAATGTCGGGGCTACATATCAAAGAGCCATGACGAAGATATTCGATGACCTACTCTACAAAAGGTGGAGTGCTATATTGATGACATGGTGGTGAAGACCAAGAGAAAAGAGGACCATCTGCAAGATTTGAGGGTGGTGTTTCACAGGCTGCGCCAATATGAGCTAAAAATGAACCCCATGAAATGCACCTTCGGCGTGTCTAGTGGGAAATTCCTTGGATTCATTGTCCGACACAGAGGCATTGAGATTGATCCATCCAAGATTAAAGCTATTCAAGAGCTTCCTCCACCGAAGAATCTATCAGAGCTGCGGTCCTTGCAAGGCCGACTGGCATATATTCGCCGATTTATTTCAAATCTGTCAGGTCGATGTCACCCTTTTCACAAGCTCATGATAAAAGATGTGCCGTTCTTCTGGGACGATGAATGCCAAGCAACTTTTGAGAAGTTGAAAGAATATCTGAAAACCCCTCCGGTGTTGGGAGCGCCGATTAAAGGAAGACCTCTGATTCTCTACATAGCAGCCACTCACTGTTCCTTGGGGGCAATGCTAGCTCAAGTGAATGAAGAAGGAAAAGAGCAAGCCCTTTACTACCTCAGCAGAAGGTTAGTAAGGACTGAAGAGAAATACACTTTTATAGAAAAGACTTGCCTGACGCTAGTCTTCGATGTCAAGAAGCTCCGGCATTACATGCTGTCTCATGAAATCAAATTGATATCTGGAGCGGACTCGCTCAAGTACATATTATCCCAGCCAACACTCAAAGACCGACTCGGCAAATGGGCTGTGATCCTGATGGAATTTGATATTTCATATGTACCCTAGAGAGCTATAAAAGGTCAGGCCATAGCTAACTTTTTCGCAGTAGATCCTGCACCAGAAAATACCCCACTGGGGACTGAACTTCCTGATGATGAAACGCTGGAGGCATGTCAGGCTCAGCTGGTTATATGGCAACTCTACTTTGATGGGGCATCAAGAACAAAAGGTACATTGACTGGACAAGTCAGAGTCCGAGCAGGAGCCGATATTGTTCTGAAGTCACCTGAAGGGGAAGTTGTACACACTTCATGCTCAATAAACAAGCCATGCACCAATAATGAAGATGAGTATGAAGCTCTGATAATTGTCTGCAAATTGCCCTAAGCATGGGAATTCAAATGCTCCAAGTGTTTGGCGACTCTATGTTGATAATCAAACAAATGCAAGGGGAGTTTGATGTTCGAAAGCCATAGCTCGCCCCTTACCATCAAAAAGCACTGCGCCTTATGGCGAGTTTCTACCACATTGAACTTAATCATGTGGGCCGGGAACACAATGCGCAGAATTATGCTCTAGCAAAGCTAGCCAGTTTATTAGCAGTCCCACCAGATGAAACACTCAACATTGTTGTGATAAATCGACGACAGGTTCCTAGTGTGCTAGAATCATGTCCAGAGGAATGTGAGGCTAACATAGCTGAAGTAGCGCAGAGCCCGATTGGAGACATCATCTGATACAATGGTTCCTCCACCAGCAGCTACCCAAGGAGAGAGAAGAAAGGATGAGGCTCCTCCGGATTAAAGATTCCTATGAATTCAAAAGCGGAACATTGTTCAGAGTCATGGCTGATGCCCGTAAAAAGATTTTGCTCCACTGCCTATCCACAAAGGAGGTTTGGCAAGTGATGAAAGAAATACATGCCGAAACAGCTGGGGCACACCAAGCTGGACCGAAGATGAAAATTGAAATCAAGAAATTGGGCTATTATTGGCCTGCTATGTTTGAAGATTGCTGCCAATTCACAAAATCAGGTCAGAAATGCCAAGAACATGCTGCTGTGCCCAGGAGGCCCCCTGTACTCCTACACCCAACAATTCCAAGTTGGCCCTTCGCTCAATGGGGAACCGATGTGGTTGGACCTCTTCCAACTTCCTCAGTCAGACACAAGTATATCTTGGCAATAACAGATTACTTTTCCAGATGGGCAGAGGCTATAGCACTCAAAGAGGTGACTGGTGAACTGGTCGCCAGATTCATCAAACAAAATATTATTTTTTGGTTTGGTGTTCCCAACCGAATAATTTCTGACAACGGAAGCCACTTCAAGAATCAAAAAATATATCGGCTCGCCGAGAAGTATAAAATTGATTGGAGGACCTCCACCCCTTACAATCCGCAAGCAAACGGATTGGCTGAAGCATTTAACAAAACCCTATGCACACTCCTTGCCAAGATCATCAGCTCCCACAAAAGGGACTGGGGGGAGAAGGTGTATGAAGCATGGTGGGCATATCATACTGTCTACAAGACTCCTACGGGTTGCTCACCCTTCTCCTTAGTATATGGCTCCGAGGCTGTTGTCCCCGTGGAGCTAGAAGTATCGTCGCTCAGGGTTGCCATTCAATACAGTTTAGCCCGCGATGAACAAACAAATGTTGAAAGAAGACTTGAAGAATTGGCTGAGCTGGAGGGAAAGCACCTTCAGGCACATAAGAATATCCAAGTATATCAACCTCGCATAGAGAATGCCTTCAACAAGCTCGTCAAAGGGTGAGAATTCAAGAAAGGTGACCTGGTCATGGTCAAGAAGAAAGAAGTCATGGCTTCCAACCCAAAGGGCAAGCTTGCTGCTAACTGGTTGGGTCCATATGTGGTCCAAAGAGTCTAAGAGGGTGGAGCCTACGTGGTTGTCAACCATCGGGGGGAAGTTCAGTTCCCGCCACTCAACAAGAAGCATCTGAAGCTCTATCATGTTGTACCACTGCCCTTTGAGGGAGTGGTGAATGATTGAACAAACATTTTTAACAATAAAAGTTGATGGTAATGAGAGCTCTAAAATAAAAAAAAGATGATGATGATGATAAGGATGGTCATTCCTTCGCTGCATACCAACATCAATCCGGACCTTCCATCCGGGTAGATGATGAAACCTTATTCTCCTTTGCGTTGGTGTTTACCCCACATCAACGATAGAACTTACACGCATTTTCGGTGAACGGCTTCGCGCCTGAGCTGCTGCATACCAACATCAATCCGGACCTTCCGTCCGGGTAAATGATGAAACCTTATTCTTCTTTACATTGGTGTTTACCCCACATCAACTATAGAACTTACACGCATTTTTGGCGAACGGCTTCGCGCCTGAGCTGCTACATACCAACATCAATCCGGACCTTCCGTCCGGGTAGATGCTGAAACCTTATTCTCCTTTGCGTTGGTGTTTACCCCACATCAACGATAGAACTTACACGCATTTTCAGTGAACGGCTTCGCGCTTGAGCTGCTGCATACCAACATCAATCCGGACCTTCTATCCGGGTAGATGATGAAACCTTATTCTCCTTTGCGTTGGTGTTTACTCCACATCAATGATAGAACTTACACGCATGTTCGGCGAACGACTTCGCGCCTGAGCTGCTGCATACCAACATCAATTCAGACCTTCCGTCTGGGTAGATGATGAAACCTTATTCTCCTTTGCGTTGGTGTTTACCCTACATCAACGATAGAACTTACACGCACTTTCGGGGGACAGCTTCACGCCTGAGCTGCTGCATACCAACATCAATTCGGACCTTCCGTCCAGGTAGATGATAAAACCTTATTTTCCCTTGCGTTGATGTTAATCCCCACATCGATGATGAAACTCACATATCTTCGGCGAACGGCTTTGCGCCTAAGCTGCTGCATACCAACATCAATTCAGACCTTCCGTCTTGATAGATGATGAAACCTTATCTTCCCTTGCGTTGATGTTAATCCCTACATTAACGATAAGCACTTTTACATGTTCAAAAGGCAACATGCAAACTCAAAGGCTATGTTAAAAAAAAATGAGGCTCAAAATGGAGGTACCTCGCCGGACTTGTCCAAACATCTTGGGCAAGGGTAAAAATGGCTACAACCCGGCCGTGGCGAAAACCCGAAAGGGCGCTGCGGGAAAAATTGGGTACCCCGTCACGTGAAAACCCGCAAGGGCGCGTGGGTAAAAGCAAGAGGGGGCTGACCCTGGCGAAAACCCGATAGGGCGCTTGGGTCAGTAATGTGGTTATAATAATATAAAATATACATATGTCTTTTAATAACACACCCACCATATGTCCCATCAATGATGAAATTTTCATCGATCGCAAGGCATCATCTCCTCGATCGATGCTAAAACCTATCCGAAATAGACCTTCCGTCTATTCTGATGAAACACATCCATTTCCTTGCATCGGCATAAACCCAATGCCGATGATGAAACTTCCATTGATCATATGGCACATCACCTCGATCGATGCTAAAAACCTATTCGGAATAGACCTTCCGTCTACTCTGATGAAACCTTTAAATCCATTTTCTTGCATCGGCATAAACCCAATGTCGATGATGAAACTTCCATTGATCATATGGCACATCACCTCGATCGATGCTAAAACCTATCCGGAATAGACCTTCCGTCTATTCTGATGAAACACATCCATTTCCTTGCATCGGCATAAACCCAATGCCGATGATGAAACTTCCATTGATCATATGGTACAGCGCCTGGATCTATGCTAAAAAACCTATCCGAAATAGACCTTCCGTCTACTCTAATGAAACCTTTAAATCTATTTCCTTGCATCAGCATAAACCCAATGCCAATGATGAAACTTCCATTGATCATATGACACATCACCTGGATCAATGCTAAAAACCTATCCGGGATAGACCTTCTGTCTATTCTGATGAAACATATCCATTCCCTTGCGTCGGCATAAACCCAATGCCGATGATGAAACTTCCGTCGATCATATGGCACATCGCCTGGATCGGTGCTGATACCTACCCGGAATAGACCTTCCGTCTATTCTGATGAAACCTTTACAATCTATTCCTTGCATCGGCATAAAGCCCAATGCTGACGATGAAAAACTTGTCGATCATACGGCACATTACCTGGATCGATGCTGATACCTGCTCGGAATAGACCTTCCATCTATTCTGATGAAACCTTTACAATCTATTCCTTGCGTCGGCATAAACCCAATGCTGACGATGAAACTCCCATCGATCATACGACACATCGCCTGGATCGGTGCTGATACCTACCCGGAATAGACCTTCCGTCTATTCTGATGAAACCTTTACAATCTATTCCTTGCATCGGCATAAAGCCCAATGCAGATAATGAAACTCATGTCGATCATATGGCACATTGCCTGGATCGATTCTGATACCTGCTCGGAATAGACCTTCCGTCTATTCTGATGAAACCTTTACAATCTATTCCTTGCGTCGGCATAAAGCCCAATGCTGACGATGAAACTCCCGTCGATCATGCGGCACATCGCTTGGATCGATGCTGATACCTGCCCGGAATAGACCTTCCATCTATTCTGATGAAACCTTTAAAATCTAATGCTTGCATTGGCATAAAGCCTAATGCTGATGATGAAACTCTCGTCGATCATACGGCACATCGCCTGGATCGATGTTGATACCTACCCGGAATAGACCTTCTGTCTATTCTGATGAAACCTTTAAAATCTATTCCTTACGTCGACATAAAGCCCAATGCTGACGATGAAACTCCCGCCGATCATGTGGCACATCGCCTGGATCGATGCTGATACCTGTCCGGGATAGACCTTCCGTCTATTCTGATTAAACCGTTACAATCTATTCCTTGCGTCGGCATAAAGCCCAATGTTGACGACGAAACTCCCGTCGATCATGCGGCACATCGCCTGGATCGATGCTGATACCTGTTCGGGATAGACCTTCAGTCTATTCTGATGAAATCTTTTAAAACCTATTCCTTGCATCAGCATAAACCCAATCCCGATGATGGACTTTCACTAAGCATGAGGCATCATCACTTCTGTTAGTGATAAAACCTGTCCGAGGGTTAAGCCATAAGATATTCATAAAGCACATTAAAGGATGCACTCGCAGGCCCCGTGCCACTCATCCTTTGCTTACGCCACCTGCGAGTGGGGGGCATTTGTTGACACTGAAAAAAATGTACAAATAAAGAGAACAAAAGATGCTATGAGTCATTAGCCAGAGCTCTGAAGATTGATGAAAGATGTGGCTATGATGATACTCTATGAAGTTTTAGAACTGCGATGGAAACTGAGATCTGTTACAAATAGTCTCTTGTCCGGCTGAAGCCTTTCCGGCTAAGCTGCTGCCCAGCACGACTGTTGTTTCAGACGGTCGGGCTGATTAAAACTATGTCAAGCCCCGGGCAATCAACTGCCTGCTGCAAAGGATCTTCGAAATATCCTGATACTTATAAAATGGGACCCACATCACCTACCATGCTGTGCGGATGTAGGGCATCAAAGAATTACAAGAACAAATGTAATTGCTTGACAAATGGGTCATGAATATCATTAAAAGCTCATATAACTGACAAAGGCGTCAAGGACTTAGCTAAATAGAATTGGGCCAACACCCATGTGCATATGGAAGGCGCCGAGAAGCAAATGGGCCGATAAGGCCGAAAGCACGACTACGCGTCGGTTGCCAATATGCGTCGATGCCCACAAAGTTCCACGCGCAGATGGCCAAAGCTCAGGGCGCGCCGAGGGTCAACTGCGCCGAAGCTTCAAGGGTTCTACAACCCATTATAAAAGCCGAGGTTCGATGAAGAAGAAAAAGAAGGAAGGGGAGAGAACAGCGGCACGGGGCGAAGGGGTAGACACACAGAGAGAAAAAAGGAGCACACACAGAGCGAATAGAGAGAGCGAGAGCCAGTGTCTCTGGCGAGGTCTACAAAGGTAAGATCGTCACCGGTGTCTTGTTCGAGGTGGGCGGCCAACCGTCAAATGCCCCAAAGGGGCTATAGTTTCCCCTCCCCAGGCTCTCCCTGTTTTAATTTAGCTTGTAACTCCCGAGGTTCTTTTAAGATTTCATGATATAAATTTACTCATTCCATTTGTAAATGTATCGCTCCATTAGAATATGTGCGAATGAATACAATCTATAGAGATGATTCTCCCAGCTTGTCCTCTCTTTGTAAAACCTCTGTACATTCATCCCTCTACAAGTTATATTTGATTCATGACGTGTCTCTGCTCCTCATTTTCGCTTGGGTTTTCTTCTAGCCTCCCCGCCGTTCGACCTTTGCTATCAGCCATCTGGCTGCTATCCCCTTGCAGAGACAACAGAAGCTTCTGTCCCGTTTGTCTATGATGCTCATGACGGGAATATTATACACAAGGGATGCTGATTCACCGAGTTTCACTTCGATCGACTACAGTGTATAAGTCATTGAATCATCCTCGGCTATGTGGCAGAGGCCCAAGACAGCCCATCTCGTGGCCTTCTGTTCATTCAATTGCGAGGGATATTATGATGATATCGTATAAGCTTATTTCAATGGCCGCTCAGGCTCCCATGGACTCTCTGTGAACCAACCTCCGTTCCCCCTGGTAGCTCACCCAGAAAGCCTCTCTAGAGCCTTCAAACTAAAACCTCAAAGCACCTCAATCCATTGAAACACTAGACCCCCAACCCCTGTTCAGCCCAAGCTCTCGCCCATTAGCGCCCTATTTAAGCCCTCGGTGCCTGCCTTCTCGGTGCCCAAAACCCCCCTCTGCGTCGATTCTCGGCGCGTCGATCGGTCGATTCTCCAGCGCGCCGACCTCCCTTGTGTGCTGACTCCCATCCAAGGCCAAAGCCCCCTTTTCTGTCCACTGAAACCATTTAGCTGCCGTTTCCAATTACACTTCAGGCCCTTCAACCCCTTAAGCCACTAAAATACTCGACCTCCTAGCACCTGCCAGAAGTCCTCAAGTCCCCCAATAAACCTTAAAGCCCTGCACCCAACCCTCGTTAGCCTTCAGGCAAACCTATGCCATCCCGGGAAGAGATCATGGTTCTTCACTTAAAGCCATGTGAACTAAATCGATAGGGTTCTTACCAATACATTCCGCTGATCAATCGCAATGTTTCTTCTAACCCCACTGGCCCACGGAGTTTCGCCACTACATGTTCTCCGATGGTTCCCTAAAGGAGGATATTAATAAAATGCCATGATGGCGGATATTGTCTCATTATGTCTCAATCCCTTGGGATCTCGGGTTACATATGCCCGCATCTTTTCGGCTTCCATCTCGGCACTCCGTGGATGGATGTCCTATACTCTCTCGGCATGATCCGAAATAAGGGAAGATGCTGTCCAAATGAATTCTGATCTCTGCTATATCAAACCATTCTCATTTCCAAACCCCCTGGGATCTAAAGAGGTCTACCTCTGCATGTCCTCTATTGATTCCCCCCTGGGGAATAATAATATTAAAATGCCGTGGTAAGCGAATATTAACTCAGTTCAGTCCCACCTCGTGATATTCGGGCATTGATATACTCCGATCTTTTGTGGATTCTGTCCCGGCTCTGCGTGGACAGTTTCCTATTCCCGCTTGGCATAGTCCAAAATAAGGGGATATACTGTAGGATTTATTTCGTATACTTCTGTAAAATCGCTAAATGAGCATGTGGTGCAACAGTCAAATTAATGTCACAGATTCTAGTTATTCCGTTCTTATGCTCATCTAGCTCTGTGAAGAATGATGTTTCATTCCCTTACAACCATTTGCATGATGATTAATAAGAATCCAATGTCCACTCCCTGTTCTCCTGATATATCAAATGGTGTGTGGCTGAAAGTCGGGTTATGCCCGACCGGAAGCCGTCATTAGGCGTGATGATGGTCCTCGAACTTGAATTCTCCGCCTCGTACCGGGAATCAGACTATTAAGCCGTAATAAGCTGCAAATTGCATAATCGCATATATACATCTCTTATCCTGCATAAGAATAAGCACGACATTCATATCTTGTTCTGCCCCTGGGATCCTTCTACTTTGGCGACTAATCAAGGGTTACCCTTCTTTGGAGGGGTGTAATTAACGTCATAGCCTTTATGGTGTGACGGACTTTCGGTTCCGACCCGAATCACACAATCGACTGACTAAGTCAGATCGAGCGCATAATGAAAATTGTCACTTCGGTGGTTGGCACGCCTAAATAAATAAATAAAAAATAAAAAATAAAAAATAAAAATTAAAAAATAAAGTAAAAAAATAAAAAAAAATTGGTCCAAAACCGACCATTGGCGTCAGATGGCTACACATATCTTAGGGCATCTCCCAGAGTGAGAGCAAATCAAGATGATCATATCTAATGCAATGCTGAAATTTCATAACCTCTTAGCCTGAACGATATCAAATCCATGCAACAGTTGTATAACCAAGTGATGGGATTCAACACCGGGCACTAATATTTTATTTTTACATTTCTGTCATTTTGTTTACATTTATATCCTTGTCTAATTGGGTTTGCAATTGTAAGGCATAATAAGCCAATTTGTTAGTCTTTAGGAATCTTTAGGTTTCTATGTAAAATGCCAGTAGGTCCAGTAGGGTCCCCCACCCTCTTTCCCATTGGCCCACCTAGGTTCCATGTGCGGTTGGTTCAAAGTCCAAGGTGGGCTTAGACAAGACTTTTCAAACTTGGACCAAGAATAAAAAAAGGAAGAAAAATCTAATTTCCCTTCCTTGGTCCAAGGGGCGCCCCCCCATTAATTATTTTTTTATTTTGGTTTTTTTGACCATGTGGGGAGAATATCTTCTATCCCTTGTATGCCCCTCCCCTAACCCTAGATCTGAGGGTAATTAGGTCTTTAGGTGGGAGTTATATAACCCTTGTAATTTGGTATTTTCATAGAATTAATGTGAAAAAAGTTGGAAAATTGCCCAAGAAGGCCAAGTGCGCCCCTCCTCTCTCCTCTCCCACCCTTGCAGCTGTGAGAGCTCCAATTCCTGAGGTGTGATTCCTCCCAATGAGTTCCCCTTTGAGTGAGAAGCTCATCTCCGCCGCCGCCGCCATCGCACCACCACCGCCTCGCCCTCGCAGATCTTTCCATTACTGGATAGAGGTCTAAAGCCCGATTTTTACATCCCCATAAGCATATTAGATCGTGCTAAAAATTGGAGGGTGAGTTCTCCACGTTCCCCCCAGCCTCCACAAAAAAATTCACATTTTCCTCCCTTGTTTACTTTCGTTTACCTTTTATTCTCTCCGATCTATAGATTCTGTCCCTGTGCAGATCTGTGTTCCAGCAAGCTACCCCTTAGCCTCTTTCACCCCCTTTCTGATTTTAGATTGTGTTGAAATTTGAACTGGGAGTTCTGTCCACCAAAGCCTTCGTGCCCTATTTTTTGTGATTTTATGAATTTTCTTTCCCATCCAAAAAACCACTGCATTTTCCTAAATCTGTTCTGCCCCCTGCAGTCCAGATCTGACCCACCCCTGTTAGAAAATCTATTTCCCATATCAAACTACCTCTGAAAAATATAAAAAATTTATCCTCGTGTTCCTTACTTCTTCTTTCATCTCCCATAAAAATCCCATCTCCCAGATCCAAAGTTGCAACCCCGGTCAAACCAAGTTCTCAGGTAGATCCCAATCTGCCCAGATAGCTCTGAGCCAGAGGAGTCCGCATGTTATAAATTCAACCACAGAAAATATAGAGATAGGAAAATTCCTGTAACAATAGATGTTCATTGAACTTCAAAGGAGCTTCGCAACGGCGCCAGTCTCGCGTCGATCCGACGTCGGGTTTGATCGCAGCAGTTGTTTTCGTCGGATCGCGTAAGCCTGAAACAGCATAACAGGTCCGTGGGCAGCAAGCAACATCGTTCCCAGTCGGGCCGCCTCGCCTTCCATAGGGCGAATCAGTGTGTCGCCCTCCTCGGGATCATCCCTCCAGGAGTCCCCACCGCAGCGGTACCACTCTCAGCCCGATCGGCCCTCTGACTAGGATGTGGGCCCCACGCTTGTTTGCTCATGCTACCACCGGAACTATCCAAATCGCTGCCCGTCAACCCGAACCGCTACTCTTGGGTCCCACGTGTAGCCCTTTACCTCCCTACGTGAGTAGGCGATAAATTTATTTATGTAATTATTGGTTGTTTGTTGTACCGGGAGTACGAGTCTCGGCCGAGGTCGTCTTCCCCACGTCGGTAGCATGGAGGTATCGTGTCCGCTCCCTTCACTCGGCATTTTTACTTATTTCGTATATATTTCTATATGCCGCTGCATGAGTGTGATAGGATATTCTAGCCTGCTTAATTGTATCACCGCTGTGAGTAAGAGAGCGTGACCCGTCCCGTGACTCCATCCGAGTACACGGAAGAGCCGACTACCCGACTCAATGCCGGTTTCTCAACCGCGTAGATCCCGCATTTCCCTCGCTTAGGGGCGTCCGCGAGCTGGAGTCCCAGGTCCACGTCCCGTCTCGCATCAAATTGGTATCAGAGCTAAGTCAAGTCTAGGGTCATCGGTTAGTCAGTCCAAGGTGTCGCATTTGCATTCCTTTACCCGGTATATCAAAAGGTGTTCCTGGAATGATAGGTTACGCCTATCGGGAAGGTAGCACACTTCCGTGAGTTCGGTCTTCGGATCATACCTCCGCCACGTACCGGATACTGGTTGAGTCTAGGTTCGTAGTTGAGTCGGCATTCCAACTTGCATTGTCGTTTTAGGGTCGTGTCTAGTCAGGTTGTCTTGCACCAAGTGTCGGCATGGCCATCCTATAGTTCCCCGTGTCCCATGGATTCCCAAAAGCCCACTTCATATAATGGTGGCGGCACACCCAAGGATGGGGAACCCAATCCTACCACCTCCGTAGGCCCGAAGCCTCGGACTTCTATGGCTCCAAAGTCCCGAGTAACTACCTAGAGTGGGAAGCCGCTATGGATAAATACTTTGAGTGTTACATTATGTCGATGCCATGCAAGTTGACTTTGCCACAAGGTGATTTTTTTACGAAGCCGCCAAAACATGGAGGGACATAGAATACTTGAAGGAAATTAGGAGGCAATGGCCTATAGAGTCATGGCGTGAGATGAAGGGCGAGCTTAGAAAGGTCTACCTACCCGGCCCAGTCTGTGAAGACCCGGGAGATCCGGATACCAGTAAACCAATATCATTGATGAATCGATACCAAGAACTCAGGAAAGCCACCCAAGATACTGATTGACGAGGATCGTAAGCAGCATGGACATTTATCAAATTATGTTTTGAGTGTTTTATTTTATAGCTCACATTCGTAAGCTTAGGTGTGCTTTGAAAATGTGTCGCCATTATGTTAGTGTCTTAAGTCTTCCCACGTGAGTTATACAGAGTTTTTAGGTGATGTTTGGTCATAAATGTCAAATGTTAGGTGTTGAAGTTTTTGATACGTTGTCTGTGTGAGGAGTCTATATAAGAGTATGTAATCACATGTTAAGGAAGAAGAAAGTTGTAATGAGCTATTTTGGAAAGTGATTCCATGTGAGGTGAGACTCCTCCTTGTTTGTTCTTCTCCAAGAAGGAGATGCCCATGGGTGAGAAGCCCCGGGGTGAGACTCCCCTCCTATCCAACGTCCACCAAGCATAGCCCCACTGACCACAATCCCCCCTCATCATCATGCAACCCAACCACCGCCACCATGCTGCCCAAGGCCCCTTCACCTGTGCTTCCCCTGATCCTTCCCCACGCAAAGCCCCCCCAGCTGCCCTCTGCACACCACCTACAACCCACCCCACCTCCCTCTTCTCTCCCCTTGGGCAGCACCCCTCACCCGGCTCCACCACCCACTACCACAACCTTTACCACCAGCTGTCCACATGCGCCACCACCCAGCCCCACCTCTCCACCGCTACCATCTCCCTCTCACACTCTCTTTCCCTCCCTCAACCCCACTCGACCACCTTTCTCCACGTTGTCCTCGGCAGAACAACCACGCCCACCGGCATGCGACGACATGGCAACAGCCGCTCCGAGCACCCACAGGTCATCATCCCCCTCCAAGCTCCCTCTCCGGACAGGCACCCACGTCTCTCCCATCCCCATCACCATGAATCACCTACGGTCGTAACTACCCTACCCTCCCATGTGCGCACTTCCAACTTTCTTTGCCACCATCCCTGCTCTTCCTTCTCACCCTCTCTACATGCACGTAGCAGCCAATTTGTGAAGCCAGGAGCGTGAAGTGGACCAGCTCAAGCAGCCATGTACTTGGTCGCTGCAGCCATGCGCCCTACTCATGCACCCTGCCCATTTGCGAACCCAACTCCCATCCCCACCGCGGTACCCCCCCCGGTTTCCATGGTTGTCACAGGAACCACCTGCCACCACCACCGGTGTCAACAACGCACAGCCCCCCCTCCCGTGTTCTCTTCTCTATCATTCTCTCTCTTAACTTCTCACGAGAGGTCTTATGATATATATATATATATATATAAAGGGGATTAGTGCCCTTCTCTCTCTTTCATTCTCTCTCTCTCGAGGCCCTTTGAAGAGACCAAAAGGCTCCACCTTGATCAATTCTTCTGCTTTGTTTTTTTTCCCCTTGTCCTTTTATTCTCTACCTTCTCTCCCTGTGTGTGCCATGTGAAAGCCTCTTCACTATTCCCAGGAAGAAGCCAACAGCATGAGTAGCAAAACAACCACAACGTGAGGTTCAGTTGATCCCACATAATTATGCACGTCTCATTCTCAAGGAGAACAACCGCCACAGCACTTCCAGCGCACCATGGGCAAGGTGTCCGCAGTGGTATCCTTAATCTGCTTTGATGTGATCCATGTTAGATAATGTGAAGGTTCATTACAATCTCAGAGTTGGACATAAGAAGATGGTTATATTGACTTAAGTATGGACAAATATTTGTGAATTGGGTTTCATGTTAGATTGAGTGCCGTTCTCTAACAGAGATTTGTGGTCTGTTATATGTTTGATCAAATGCCCATGAGAGCTCAGATTATCTTGGTGGGGTGTGTAGACACGCCAAAATTGGCGCTATGTTGATCAAATCTCATGTCACTATGTTGACGCCCCAAAGTGAACTTCAATACATTCATAATATGAAGTTTTTTCTTTCTTGTGTGTTTTTTGGTTTGTTCTTGCATTTTTGTGATTCGCGACCTCAAGAAGGGCGTGTTTTAAATAGCGACCTTACCTAGGGCGTGTTCTTAAGAAAGGATGACCAAATACGAGGGCGTCAATTCCTGGTATTATCCGGTTTCAAAATAAATTCCAATTATTGATTAACGTCCTTCCTCATGGCGTGTTTTCAAGTAACGCCTTCATCTCAGGCAGTTTCACATAATTTTCAAATAAAGTAAGTTTTATTGCCAAAATTAAATCCAAGAAGTGACGCCCTTGATCATAGTCGTGTTTTGAGTAACGTCTTGATGTAGGTCATCAATTTATAATTTGACGCCCTTCTGAAGGTCGTGTTTTATCCTTCGGTGTCGTGTTTGAGTATGCCTTTCCTGAATAGTTCCCTGCCTCCAATGGTCTCCTTGCTCGAATTGGAACTAGAGTCCTGCCTTCTTTTGATCGTTGCCCGTTCTTATCTTCCCAACTTTGAGGTTATCTTGGATCTGGAACCCTATATAGGGATGTCTTGATCGACCTCGCGCGAGGTTGGGAGCAAGTTACCGAGGTTAGAGTTTTTATACATAGATGCTGAATTTACGGAGGCTATCCATCTTCTTCCTGTGCAATCCTTAGAGCTCTCTGCTTCCTTTTCTTCTTGCCAACAACATCAACTTCGGTTCCCCTTTACTGTCGTTAGGGACAGCAGGGGTTTTTGCTTATCTAATTGTGTTGTTTTTCATCGGTCATCATACGGTTTTCTTCTTTGGCATTAGCATCATATCTTCTCCTTCCCTAACTCTTTAGGGGTTTTAAAACAAAAAAAAGGTGTGCATGTTTTATTCTCTATTCATCATCATATCATCTATTCGGGATTGATACTACATTCACTTGGCTGATCCACTTCTCTTTGTTTGTTTGTCTTGTCTTTTTTTTGCAAGGGTAATCAATAAAGGAAAACCCCCTTCATCGGCCGGCCGATTGAAGGAGGAGGAGGAATTCACAATCCATCCCGCGTTCTATTTTCCACCAGGTATTCGCTATCTTCTTTGTTTCTTCTTGAGGTAACCCCTCTGGCGATCACCCTCCTTAGTAGCACCACGTGCTTCTTTTCTTTATTATTATATCATCTCTCCCCCTTATGTTTTCTCGTATTTAAACTCCTCATGTGTGGATTTATCACAATCTACAGGGTGAACCTTTTTTTATCCCGCATCACTGATGAGGCCCCGTAAGGGTTAGGAAGTGTTGTTGAGGGGATGCATAACGAAGGGAAATTACACGCGCAATATAAATTATAGCCGTAAATTGAATTATAAACGGAAGTAATTTAAAATATCAGAGTGATAATATATAGAATAATAGTCCAGATCCACAAAATATACAAGTCTGACAACTAATCAAAAGCCCAAAAGTACAACTACACGGGGCATACCCCGGTCAAAAGTACAAGAAAAGGACTCACTGACAGACAGACCACTGCTAGCTGCTAAGACCTGCCGTCTAAAACACTAGAAGCTCCGGGAGACGGCTGTTGCTTCTCACCTTAAAAAGTAAGGGTGAGTCTCAGCCAGACTCAGTAGGGGTCACGCGGATCCCTACCTCGCAACTAAACATGGAAAAGAAGTATGGCATGCATTGGCATAAATAAATGATAATTTAAGAAAGCTGTAAAACTAACTAAACGGTTTATAAACAGCTCAGCTAACTAACATGCCAATTTAATTTAAACGCAAGTACTCGAAATCTACCAATATAATAATGACTCAATCATTTCCAAGTGACAAGAGAGAAAAGGAGAGAAGATCCACCAGAAGAAGAAACCAGATGCGTCCATTGACGGCTTACACTGCGTCTCAAGTATCTACGCAAGTCTGATCATAACCAGCGAGATGTGTAACAGTACCAGAAATAAGAACTAGTCAGAGTAACACTCGTCAGTGCCAGTCCAAGCCTCTGACCACGTGTGCACACACCGGCTCGTTGCCTCGACCCAGACCTCTAGCTAGTTTTCCCCCCCAGTAGGACGCTACTGTCAAAGCCGGGGGCCCACGGAACTAGCTTAAAAACTATAAATCGGGACTACCCTGCCACCTCTCCCAGGTGGGATCGACACTGAAAGTCGTCGGGTTACGACTGGTGCTTCCATCACTAGGAAAGAGAATATAATTCTATTGAGATCTAAAACAAACATGCCACAGTTCACGATAATAATTAAACATGGCAAATATGCAAGAATTAAATGCATAATTAACTGAATAAGTTAACAATTAAAATCTGTGGGAATTAAACGGTTAAGACAGGACCGCTTTATGATTACACGGTCGGATGACCAATCGCTCTATGGGACTAAGCGGTTACTCTTAAGCCGTTCAACTCTAGCCCCCTATTCGGATTCAGGGCATACGCAGTTCTGGCTGGGCCGTTCAATGGCCTGAGCGGTCCTATGACTGCCGCTCAGTGGAATGGATGGCCAAATGGACGGTCTCGCGACTGGACATTCAGTGGACTGAACGGACCGGTCATGGCCACGTTATGGGATTGAATGGACCCTATTGGGCCGTGCTATCCACGCCGCCTTACTTTTCAATGGCTCTAAACGGTTAAGTGGCTACCGTTCTAGTTCCTACACGGTTCAGAATGGACCTTTCAATGGTTTTAAACGGTCTAGCTACGGACCGCGCTAATGGTTAAACGGTCAAGGTGTAGACCGTGGTCTACTGGACGGTCACGAGGTGGACCGTGCCATTACCGTGACGACGGGAACAGGGTTAACCTCATGGGAAACCCACCCAGTCGGTCCAAATGGACTACAAAACCTGTGAAACCTGTCAAACCATAACATACAACCCTCCCAAGCCCATAAAACATAAAGACAATGCCCATGGTATGATTTTCATGAATTAAACCAAAATACGATTAACCGTTGTCCGTGTGTTCTGAGATCTGATGTTCCCCTTTAACGAAAATGATGATGATCTAGGAGCATACGGTTAATCGTTGGATAGGCCGCTCGGTTGAGTCGAGTGGGGGACGATGGACTCTGTCTCGCACGCCGTGGTTGCAAGAAGACTCTTGACCCCATTTTGCTCAGTCTAGCAATATTATCCTTGAGTACTTTCTATTTTATCTTTCTTTGCATTCGTTTTGATGATTTCTTTATTTTAGCCGAGCATGCATCATGTCATTTTGAGCATTCATGCCACGTGATCCATTCAACGATTTCTCCTCAGTAATGGTTAATTGCACTTAAGCTCTCTTGGGTAAGAGATTCCTCATTCCACTCTGAATTCAAACGATTTTTCTGATCTTGCCGCTTGGTCTGTTTGGCCAGCGTGATTCCTGTCTGGATTTTATCTCAGTTTTATCTCTCCTTTTCCAGCTCATATGCTGTGTTCCTTCCGACCCACTCATTGTCCGTGGATTGTGTCCCCGATGAGGTTGGTCGTGTTTCCTTTCTTTTCTTAGTTAGTTCTCCAGACATGTCTCATCCTTGTCATCCATTTCAGGTGGTTAGTTCACTATTTTCGGGAGAATTCCTGTTGCTTGTTGGTTATGATGGGTGTCTTTTTGCCTTGATGCCTGCTTTTCAGTTCTCTCCGCTTCATCTCCGCTTCATCTCCATTTCACGTCGCTATTACTTTCGCTCCATCTCTTTTCCATTTCACCTCTGTGTCACTTTCGCTCGTTCCCTTACAAAGCGGATATCAAGGAGGGGCATCTGTTGACACCCATTTTAGCCCACAAGTTGTGTCATTTCTCTTATTCACCATTTTTGATGTCCCGAATTAACCATTATTTTGGAGCTTTCTCGGATGGATTTCAAGCCCATTTTTACCATTTCATATCCTTTGAGTCTTGGAGATCATGATTTCTTATAGCCCCGGAGCTTATCTTGTCAAATTTCGGCTTCCAAGTCGACTTTCGGCCCATTTAGGCCGACTTCCCTCAAGTAATCGGCTCTCTCTCACTACGCAGTCCTAAAAGTGGTTCTTTTTCACCCTATTCTTGTCCTCTTTTCAAAGAGTTGTCTTCACCAAAGTTGTTCCTCTTTCAAAGATCTACAATTTCTTCTTCTACACCGTTGGCCGGTTCTGCCCCGATTGTGAGTTATTCACGTTTTTCCAGCAGGCTGTGCTGTTCACCTACATCCCAGAATTTTACTCTCTCTTCCAGCCCCATTTTCTCCATCTTCCAATCATTTTCTCAAATTTCTTTCTTCATGAAAGTTGTTCCTCTCTCAGTTATCTACAACTTCTATGTTTACCACTTTGTCTAGTTCTACCCCGTTTGAGAGATACGCTTCAATTTCTAAAGTCGCGTGTAGTCTGCCCGGAATCTACCTTCATCAATGTGAAGGTCTACTGTAGATGCGTTACTTCAATGTGAAGGTCTACTGTAGATGCGTTACTTCACATGTGACGGTCCTACAGTAGACCGTTACATCCAAACTTGCCCGAAATCGTCCCGTTTGACCCCCATAGTGTGACGGACCTACCCTAGTCTGTTACATCACTCTGACGGTCCTACGATAGACCGTTACATGCACCAGAGAGTCCAATTCGTGCTGGACTCTGCTCCATTTCTGTGCGCCGTGGCCCTCTTGCAGAGTCCATAACTTCTTGAATTCTTATCCAAATTGATCCCCGTTTTTTCCTACTTCTAGCCCTTGGTATTATCTTGAATTTGGTTCATAGGAATCAAATTTTCATTGGCAAAATCTCTTGGGATCTGGGTCGCAAGATCAGGATTTATGTTTCCTAGTTCAGCTCAAACTCTGCAGATAAGGCTCCGGGGTTGCCTTCCAAGAGCCATATCTTCTAGAATCCTCCTCCGAATTGATCCCCGTTTGTTCCTATCTCTTTTCCTTAGTATTATCTCGAGTTTGATCCAAAGAACTCGATTTATCTTGGACTCTATCTCTGGGAATCGTAATAAGAAGATGAGGTTTTCTTGTAAAACTCTATAAAAACTGCCCAGTTTGCAGTCGCGACGGGGGGCTCTTTCCAGACGTGGGGCGAAGCCATGCTGCATCGTCGATTCAATCCTTCGACCTTGGCTTGAAGAGGGAAGTATTGGCTTTTAATTCTATCCTTCTGGGCTTGATTCCATGGTCTACACTCTTAGTTCTAGTCTCCTCAAAATCACAAATCATCACGGTTTTCTGCACTTTCTGCTACACATGCGTTTTTCTCCGTTTTGCATCATCGTTTTCTCTCTATTCTCTCAATCAAATCTCGTGATTTCAAATCTCATGCATGCACAACACACCCACCTATTATTTTCACACTTCCACAGGGGTTAAAAACCCTCCCCCGGTGCGTTCTCCCCCTTTTATTCATGCTATTTTATCACTTTGGGCAGATTTCTACACTTCATGTTCTAATGGGTTTTTGCCTTTGTGTTTCATCTTTGTTTCGCAGGAGAGCATGAATACAACGTGAGGCCCTCTTCATCTAGCCGGCTGGAAGGAGAGGAGGTCGATCCCACACCATTCCCCGCATCCCGTTCTTAAGTAAGCGCGATCAAGTCTTCATATTTCCAAGGTACACGACGCCGTTCCTCTCCTTTCTTCATCCTTTGGCGTTGTTGGAACCTTGGTGGCGATCACGGTTAGTATTTCCATCCTTTCATTCCCCTTGTCCTTCATTCACATGTTTATGCATGTATGTATTTAAAGGGGGCGGGATAGGAATCTAATCTAGTTAAAAAAACAATTCAACAGTTTTTTGGCGATCACGGTGGGACACCAATGCCCATCACGTTTGTTTTCATGCTCTTTTGTGACTTGGGTGTGTGCATGTGCATGTTTGTGTGATATTTTTTCCATTCTTCCACTGTTTGGGGGGTTTTACGGGCTTTGGTTGTGTGACGGTCTTATGGTAGACCGTCATATCCATGTAACGGTCCTTTGGTAGACCGTTACACAGCTTCTGGCAGTCTTATGCGCATGCTCACAGGGCCGTGTTCGTCGGGGCATAACTTTTGATCCCGGAGTCTGATTGAGCTGATTCTTGTTGCGTTGGATAGCCCTTTGTATTGTCTTTCCATCCATATATCATTTGCCTCATTTAGTTAACATTTGAATATTCTAATATTGTCCAACGTTTTGAGTTTTATGCATAACTTCTGCAGGCAAGCTCTGGGACAGGTTCACAGGTACATCTTTACTCAGTGATTTGACTGCCTTCCTGGTGTCTGATTGCACTGATTTTTGTTCCATTGGATAGTCCTTTGTATTGTCTTTCCATCCATAGCTTATTTGAATCATTTGGGTCTCATTTGCTTAGTTAAGAATTGTCATCATTTTAGCATTTTGTCCATAAAATCTGCATGTGGTCTGCGCATAGGTTCACGGGGGCATCTTTGCTCAGTGATTTGATTGACCTCCCGGGGTCAGATTGATCTGTTCTTGGGCCGTTGTGCAGATCTTTGTATTGTCTTTCCATCCATATACTATTTGTTTTTGTTGGATCATGTTTGCATAGTTTAATCTAGTCTTGATTTTCTAGTTTTAAGCTAGAATTTGCATGCACTCCGGTGCACATAGGGCCATACATTGCATATCATAGTTGCATTTCCTACCTTGGTGCGTGGACCTCTCGTCTCCATATTCCTTGGAGCCGACCAGGAAAACACATCAAGGACCTCCATAAGTCCCCGTGAGCCGTGGATTCCCACACGGACGCCGGGCCGGTTGTACCTTTCCACCCCTTTAGGCTTGCATTTGCATAAGTGTGAGGGAGTTAGCCTTAGTCAACCCAAAGTTTGGACCTTATTCCCATGGGATTCCTATCTTGAGGGAATTGTTATTAATTCAAATCATTAAAAGGTCTATTGAAACCCCTAAAAGATTTCCCATCATATTAACTTATTTGACTTGGGTGAAGACTCTCACATTGCATTGTTCGTGTTGATTGGGCTTGTCCAAGCTCATTAGTGATTTTTGTGTTGCATTCTTTCATCATCCACATATTTTGTTGTTGTTAGGCCCATTTAGCTTAGCCCATTTTGTGTGTCCATTGTCTAGTCCATTGTCCGTGGTCCGTTGTCCATTCATCTTTGCATTAGTGGGTCGGCCCCCCTTGTCTCAAGCCCATTAAGCCATTGCTTCCCCATTTGTATTGTCCTTGATCTCCATGTATTAAGTCTCCATTTGCCCTCATGGAGCAGTATTCTAACCCCTTGTATCATTCTTTTCCCAATCTTCTTCTATTCCCGCGTGGAATCCTCTTCCCACACGGGCCCATCTTCCCGTGGCCCTCTGATCCATCCAAGGACAGGCTAATCTCATGGCCCATCTTTCAAGCCTTGTTCACCAAATGGACCCGGCCCAGGCCCAACGTCTTATTGCATCTCATCTTCATGGGCCTTCTTCTCATAATGGGCCATCTTCTATTCATGGGCCTCCTCCTTCTCCTTCATATGTTGCTGGCCCAATTACTAATGGGACTTATTCTCCTAATGGGCCTCATCCTTCTGCCCATGTTGCTGCCAGCCCAATGGGTCCTTATGCTCATGCCTCTTCCAGGCCAACATATCCTTCCATTCTGGAATGGGCCCGTCTTCTTCTCAGCCCGGATCCTCTTATCCGGCCCAATACCATGCTCCTAGTCCTAATTCACACCCTCTTGCTCAAGTTGGCCCATATTCTTCTCGATCTCTCCCTACCCAGGAGATGATTGCTCAAACCCAACGCCAGCTTGATGAGCTTCAACGTCGGATCGATCCCAAATCCTCTTGAGTATCCATTCGCATTTCAAGGTCTTCGGCTTCCGCCATCTTCACAAATTCCTGCATATCGCCGTTATAGTGGAGTCGGTGACCCATATGTGCACTTGAAGGAGTTTGTTTATGAGTCGGCCCAGTTTCGACATGACCAACACTTGATGGCTTATCTGTTTGGTCTGTCATTGGAAGGCCCGGCTCGGGATTGGTTCTTCTCTCTTCCGCAAGAGCAAGTTGTGAGTTTTCAAGCCGTTCAAGAAAAGTTTATTCAGCAGTATCAAGATCAGGTTGGGCCCAAGTACTCTATCTGGATCTGGCCCAAGAGATGATGAAGCCCGAAGAGGAGTTTCTGCACCTTTGCTGACGTTGGCGTCGCTTGCCGCGCAAGTCTCGGGACACATACCGGAGGGAGAGCAAATCAAGATGCTGATATCTAATGCACGGCCCGAGTATCGATTTATCTTAGCCCTCAACGACATCACCTCCTGGCAACAATTATACAGTCGAGCCCACTTCATTCGCCAACAAATCCAAGATTCCCTTGACCTCGATTCTCCACCATCCACCTCCACATATCAACCTTCACCCTCCACATGTCAACCCTACGCTCCCACGAGTCAGCCGCCATGAGTCAGCCTTCCGCCACGTATCCCTCCACGAGCCAACCTCCTGCCTCTACATACCCTATACGCCTCAGCATATCAACCTTCCATGAGTCAGCCTCCCGCATCCACATACCCGTCTCCATCTCCACTTCCGGTCAAGGGAACACCACATCCCGAGCAAGTAGATGCCGTCTACATACCCCCTCATCCTGTTCCACACATGCCTTCACCAAAGCCCTCCACCACTAGCCACGCACTCCTGCCTACGCAACCTCCACTTCCGTCTCCACAACCTTCTCCACCATTACATATCCCTCGGCATCCACCTTGCCCGAAGCAGGCTCCTCATCTTCCTTTGCCGGAGTGTTTCACCGATATATTTCGGGCTTTGATGGCCACTCACGCGTTGCCGTTCTCTCCGGTTGTGCCTTACCGACCCGCGGTCGGGGATATGCTTCAGTTCTGTGATTTCCACAGTCAGCAGGGGCATTTGGTTGAGGATTGCCCCGAGTTCCGGGATTATGTTTATGATCTGGAAGCTAAGAAAAGGATTGATTGGGCCGCCATGCATAAAGTTATTTTACATCTTCGCAACCAACAACAGCAGCAAGAAGTGCCACCCGGGCAGCCGTCTCTGTTACTTCAAGGTCAGGGGCACCCCTATTATTCCACGTCTAGTGCTGCACTCGCTCCATCACCTACTCCGTTACCTCCACCATCTCTTACCCCGGCTCCATCGCCACCACAAACCCAAGCCTCTGCTCAGGCTAGTGCCTCCCCTTCTTCCCCTGCTGCCACTACCACTACTTCTATCCCTAACACCGCTTGACGCGTTGTGTCGACACGTCGACGGTGGACACCACAACCTCCCTCTTCACCTCTCTACCTCCATGTCCACTACCCCCATCGCCTTCATCACTATCCTCACCATCTCCATTGCCATCACCATCATCTCCATCTCCACCACCAGTGCTTCCATCACCACCTCCATCTCCACCCTCGCCTCCATCTCTGCCATCACCTTTGCCGAGCCTGAGCAAGCCAAGCCTTCTCCTTTACCTTTACCCTCAGCCACGCCTTCACCTTCACCTTTGTCGCCACCCGAGCCTATCATCGCCACATCGCCTGCGCCTTCACTTTCCATCACCACTCCCGTTGGAGCCTCCATGCCTTCCAAACCTTCACATGTTCCACCCAAACATATTCCCTTTACTTCTCCAACCACTTCCACCCCACGGAGCGGGTGTGCGCTTCCTTTGGTGCCCCTCGGGTCTAATCCCCAGGGAGACAATAAGCCAAGTCAGGATGATTCAGTGCCGTCAATGCATCTCAAGATTCAAGATTTTATCTGTCGGATGCCGGTTCGTGTCCTCGTCCCTGGTTATTTTGGGGATGATCCGCCTCTACTTTCAAAGATGAGAGTTGCTAAGAAGAGTTCCCTTGAGTTGATGCCAGTTTCTTCCCGAGCGAGGTCGATGGCAATCTCTTTGCTCACCGGAGAGTTCACCGTTGATGCTATTATTTCTCCTCGCTCTATTGCTGTTCAGATGACAGGCCAAGAAGGGTTCTCTACCCGCGTTGTGCTAACACATATGGCCACCAAGCAGATTATGGGTTCTATGTTCAAGGGGCAATTGGCCGTATCTTCTACACTTTCCAAGGATATTCTGCACATGTTATGTAATCTTCCTCGATTTATTAGCAGACCGGCCATGTCAACGGCGTGTATTACTCTCCCTCAGCTTCACCCGTCTCTTCTATCAAGGGAGTTATGCTTCAAGACTGAGTTCCGAGTGGAGTTACCGAATCTCGTGCTTCTAGTGCCGAGAGACAAAACTCCGTGGGTTTGTGATATTCATCACTCTGAAGGGTTACTCGCTCAAGAGTGTTCGCATATTGCTAGCACCGGGTGTCTAGGGGCAACCGCACCGATGAAGTTGCATGTTCACAGTCGGGCCAGGTCATCTGCTAGGTGGGCCCGTTATTTGAGAAGGTATTACAGATTAAGAAGCCCGAAGGTCCAAGCCCGCACCAGGTGGGTCCATTTTCAAGAAATTTCTGTCAAGAAGAGGCGGCGACGTAAACTCAATGGCTATCGGTTGTGCACTCAGGGGTCCACTTCTCTTCCTTCTTCTTCATTTCACTCATCATTTCTTCTACTCAGTTCCCACCCCTGGGTGGTGTATCTGCCCTCTCCTAATTCTCCCCCCACAATTCTCTCCTCCCATCTCGGGTCCGCGAATCCCTGTTCTTCTTTTTCCTATCCGGATCCTCCAGATTTTTCCTCCTCTCACTATTCTAGGCCCTGCCCTATGTCATCATTCCATCCTAATCTCGGGACATCACCTGATTATTCTTCCCCGAGACTTCCAGGTGTTGCCTCTGATTCTTCCCTCCAGTATCTCCGGGTTCTTCTTATTCCCCGACCTTGGCGGGTGTCTCCCATTCTCCTTCTCTGGCACTGTCGGATGATTCTCGTCCCTCTTCTCCGACCACGTCGGATGATTCTTCTTATCATCTTTCTACTCTCTCCTCTTCACCCTTTCAGGGTCATTGCCCTTTCTCTTGCTGTTTTCGAGGCTTTAGTCCGCCTTGATCTCTGCTAATCTGGTTTATTCTGTATCTGGTTCCTTGTTATCAGGGCTCTGTGCCTTACTGAGGGAGTTCTAGCCCTCGTCTCTCTTCTTTTTATCCTTCTTCGTCTAGTATGATGTCTGCCGCTCCTCTGTGTCGAGGAATCTTTGATCCTTTGCTCTCCATCATCCTTTAGTCCTATCAAGCAAGGAATACAAAGCTACTCGCGCTCCTCAAAGCTCGATGATCGAGATCACTTCAGGATGCCGATTTCCACGCCATGGATTTGCAAAGGTATTTTTATTTTGAGCAAAGAAACATGCTTTCATTTCTATTATTTCTATTGTTTCTGCACATGGTTATAACGCTATTCCTCAACATGGTTAAGTGGCTTTTAGAAATTTGCTTAGTTCATTTAAAATGAGTTCACTTATGCAGCATCCTTAGGCCAGTGATAGCTCCGCGCTGGGAGTCTAGTTCTTTCCCCGATCGTTGAGGGTGACCTTTAGGCATGGGTTTTTCACACACCACACGGCAAGCCATAGCCGATCTCTCTAGTGCAACACCGTTGCTGCTTTGGCCATACTTGGGTATGCGCAAAGGTCTTTTTCTTTTCTCTACTCGGCCAAGTGCAGGGGCAAGAGGTTGATGGATAAGATGACCAACCTAGGCGCTCCCTAATACGAGAGAGGTCTCAAATAGGGGCAGTCTTGACCCTCGAAAGTGAGCTTTCATGCAATATCTAGCCAACAAGGGCTGTCAAAAATCAATGAGAAAATGAATCAATGCTAAATTATGAATCAAAGGCATGGCAAGAGTGGCAGTACAGTTCCCCGCGGGACGTCATGAGCCCGGTCGCATGCATGTCTGATAAATATGGGTCTCCAAATCAAAGACACAAAGCCCCAGCGCAACAGACCTACTCTTTGAGGGGTAGTGCCCTGGAAGGAATTCAAATCCTGATGTCTCCCATCCTGCATAAAGCTTGTCTCTAATTTTTCTTCTATTTATCCCTCTTAGGCTGGGTTGTATCCCGGGTATGGCCTTAGTAGGGGCACCGTTCTTTAGAGACGGTTGGTTATGGTAAGCCACCCTCACATGCACGCCCTGCTTAAGGGAAGTTTTTAATGAAAGGGGTAGGAACGACGATCCCGAGCCAGTAGTTCGAACTTATCTTTGGGTGCTGCAGATTGCTTTGTCAAAATCCAAAAAAAATGAAATATTATCAAAATCTAAAAAAATGAAATATTATCAAAATTCCAAAAAAATCAAAGATGTCAAAATTCTAAAAAAAAAATCAAATATGTCAAAATTCCAAAAAAATCAAATATGTCAAAAAAATCCCAAATTTTTGAATATGGCAAAAAAAAATCAGAAATACAAAAATCCAAAAATACTTCTCTTTTGTTCCTTTTATTTTATCTTGAGGACATATACGTAATCTGTTTGCTAAGTATGCAGGCTGTAGGTTGCAGGTTCAAGCTTTCCTTGCTCTATCATTCGCTCTGTCTCGTGCTCATATTCTTCGATATGTTCTCATCTCTTCAATCCTATCTCTGGATCTATTCTGAAGCTCATGGCTTTCTCAGCTTTTGCTTATCTGCTTAATCATGTCTCCATGAGAGGGCATTGTCCCACAATTTTGAACCTGGCGGTTTCGCTTCATCTGATCTTGGGCTTTGATTGAAGAGTGTGTCCTTGTCATATATTTATATGGTCCTCCATGTCTTTTGTCCCGCCGTGTCATTCGTCACACGTGTCCCTATCCCGCCGTGTCATTCATCACACGTGTCTTTGTCCTCCGTGGTATTGTCATCTCACGTGTCTTTGTCCCACCATGTCCTTATACCACTGCGTGTGCTGTCCCGCCGTGTGCGTATTTTCTTGTCCCACCGTGCCTTTAGTCGCTTGCATGTTTGCCATTTGTTTGTTTGTTATATTTCATCCATCTTTGTTATGTTATGTTGTGCCATGTTTTGTTCATATTTCTCTTATTATGTTATGTTCATGTTATGCTCGTTCATATTCGTTCATGTTCACATTATATCATGTCAATGTGGTTGTTGTCTTATGATGAAAATCCACAAAAATCAAGAAATCAAAAATCTAAAAAATGCCGTTTCGCTTGGCAGGTAAGTCAGGTATGGTTCTCTATCCTTGCTCATTGTTGCATTACTATATGGTATCTACATTATTATAACCTCTCAAGGACCGGCTGGTTGCCCGTGTGTTCTGGGATCTGATGTTCCCCTTTAACAAAAACGATGATGATCTAGGAGCATACGGTTAATCGTTGGATAGGCCGCTTGGTTAAGTCGGGTGGGGGACGATGGACTCTGTCTCGCACGCCGTGGTTGCAAGAAGACTCTTGACCCCGTCTTGGCTTAGTCTAGCAATATTATCCTTGAGTACTTTCTATTTTATCTTTCTTTGCATTCGTTTTAATGATTTCTTTATTTTAGCCCAGCATGCATCATGTCATTTTTGAGCATTCATGTCTCGTGATCCATTCAAGGATTTCTCCTCAGCAATGGTTGATTGCATTCAGCTCTCTTGGATAAGAGATTCTTCATTCCACTCCGAATTTGAACGATTTCTCTGATCTTGCCGCTTGGTCTAATTGGCCAGTGTGATTCCTGTCTGGATTTTATCTCAGTCTTATCTCTCCTTTCCAGCTCTTATGCTGTGTTCCTTCCGACCCACTCATTGTCCGTGGATTGTGTCCCCGATGAGGCTGGTCGTGTTTCCTTTTTCCACCTTTAGTTTAGTTCTCCAGACATGTCTCATCCTTGTCAATCATTTCAGGTGGTTAGTTCGGCGTTTTCGGGAGAATTCTTGTCGCTTGTTGGTTGTAACGGGTGTCTTTTTTGGCCTTGATGCCCGCTTATCAGTTCTCTCCGCTTCATCTCCGCTTCATCTCCATTTCACGTCGCTGTTGCTGTCGCTTTCACTCCGCCTCCTTTCCATTTTGCCTCCACGTCGCTTTCGCTCGTTCCCTTGCAAAGCGGACATCAAGGAGGGGCATCTGTTGACACCCGTTTTAGCCCACAAGTTGCGTCGTTTCTCTTATTCATCATTTTTGATGCCCCGAATTAGCCATTATTTTGGAGCTTCCTTGGATGGATTTTGAGCCCATTTTTACCATTCCATACCCTTTGAGCCTTGGAGATCATGATTTCTTAGAGCCCCGGAGCTTATCTTTTCAGATTCCGGCTTCTAAGTCAACTTTCGGCCCATTTATGCCGGCTTCCCTCAAGTAATCGACTCTCTCTCACTGCGCAGTCCTGAAAGTGATTCTTTTTCACCCTCTTCCATTCCCTCTTTCAAAAGTTGTCTTCATCAAAGTTGTTCCTCTTTCAAAGATCTACAATTTCTTCTTCTACACTGTTGGCCGGTTCTGCCCCGATTGTGAGCTATTCGCATTTTTCTGGCATGCCGTGCTGTTCACCTACATTCCAGAATTTTCCTCTCTCTTCCAACCCCATTTTCACCCTCTTCCAGTCATTTTCTCACATTTCTTTCTTCATAAAACTTGTTCCTCTCTCAGTTATCTACAACTTCTATGTTTACCACTTTGTCTAATTCTCCACCGTTTGAGAGATACGCTTCGATTTCTAAAGTCGCGCGCAGTCTGCCCAGAATCTGCCTTCATCGATGTGAAGGTCATTTGCAGGTGCGTTACTTCATTGAAGTGACGGCCCAGTGAAGACCGTTACTTCAGTGTGACGGTCCTACGATAGACCGTCACACCAAAACTTGCCCAAAACAGCCCGGTTCAACCCCTAGAGTGTGGCGGTCCTATCCTTGACCGTTAGACCAAGTGACGGCCCTGTTTATGAGCGTTACATCCAATCTCATCCCGTTTGACCCCCATAGTGTGACGGACCTACCCTAGTCCATTACATCACTGTGACGGTCCTACGATAGACTGTTACATGCACCAGAGAGTCCAATTCGTGTTGGACTCTGCTCCGTTTCTGTGCGCCGTGGCCCTCTTGCAGAGTCCATAACTTCTTGAATTCTTATCCAAATTGATCCTCGTTTTTTCCTACTTCTAGCCCTTGGTATTATCTTGAATTTGGTTCATAGGAATCAAATTTTCATTGGCAAAATCTCTTGGGATCTGGGTCGCAAGATCAGGATTTATGTTTCCTAGTTCAACTCAAACTCTGCAGATAAGGCTCCGGGGCTGCCTTCCAAGAGCCCTATCTTCTAGAATCCTCCTCTGAATTGATCCTCGTTTGTTCCTATCTCTTTTCCTTAGTATTATCTCGAGTTTGATCCAAAGAACTCGATTTATCTTGGACTCTATCTCTGGGAATCGTGATAAGAAGATGAGGCTTTCTTGTAAAACTCTATATAAACTGCCCAGTTCGCAGTCGCGACGGGGGGCTCTTTCCGGACGTGGGGCGAAGCCATGCTGCATCGTCGACTCACAACTTCGACCCCATCTTGAAGAGGGAAGTATTGGCTTTCAATTTTATCCTTCTGGGCTTGATTTCATGGTCTACACTCTTAGTTCTAATCTCCTCAAAATCACAAATCATCACAGTTTCCTGCACTTTCTACTATACATGCGTTTTTCTCCGTTTTGCATCATCGTTTTCTCTCTATTCTCTCAATCAAATCTCATGATTTCAAATCTCATACATGCACAACACACACACCTATCTTTTCCACCCTTCCATAGGGGTTAAAAACCTCCCCCCGGTGAGTTTGCCCTCAATTTCTAACACTATTTTATCACTGCGGGATTGATACTACACATGCATGTTCTAATGGGTTTTTGCCTTTGTGTTTCATCTTTGTTTTACAGGAGAGCATGAATACAACGTGAGGCCCTCTTCCTCTAGCCGGCTGGAAGGAGAGGAGGTCGATCCCACACCATTCCCCGCATCCCGTTCTTAAGTAAGCGCGATCAAGTCTTCATATTTCCAAGGTACACGACGCCGTTCCTCTCCTTTCTTCATCCTTTGGCATTGTTGGAACCTTGGTGGCGATCACGGTTAGTATTTCCATCCTTTCATCCCCCTTGTCCTTCATTCACATGTTTATGCATGTATGTATTTAAAGGGGGCGGGATAGGAATCTAATCTAATTAAAAAAACAAATCAACAAAGGCGTCTTTCATTATTCTACTGCTTTTATCACACTATCTGTGAATTCACGCCCTGCCCCAGGGTGCCCTTTTATTGGATAGCGCCTCACGTCAAGGCGCGTTTTCAGATTTGACGCCCTCTTGCAGAGGCGTCCTTTTCGCTTATAGCGCCTCACCCAGAGGCGTGTTGTTTTGTCTCACTGCTGGCTCGTAGGCTTTCACAGTGATTCACGACAGTGACTCTGTCGCCTTTTTGGTTGATAGCGACCTGCCCCAGGTCGTCTCTTTCCTGCGTTTTTACAGAAACTTGCTTCCTGTTGCTGTCTGTGATTGTTGGATTGATTATTACATTGCTTGCCTATATTGTTGTGGTCTGATCATATTATTTTGCATCTTGTGGCATTTGGTTGAGAGACCTCCTCTCTCTACACTAGGATTTCACACACCTCTCTTGGAATCGGGACAACCCTCCATTAAGCACTCCGTCTCTTTGGACCGGAAATCCCTTTTCCAAGACCTCCGTAAGTCCCTGCACCCGTGGATTCCCTCACGGACGCCGGGCTGGTTGTACCCTTGAAGTACCCGGAGTATAGAGAACCTATCATTGGTGAGGAGAGAAAGAATCTAGTTAACCCGGAGATCACACTTGGATAAACTAGGTTTCACTTTGCAAAAGAGGGAATTATTCTGCAATTTAATCCACTCTAATCTCAAGCGGAACACTAAAATCTTGCGTTCATCTCAACTTGGTTGCATAAACTTGCTTGGGTTGATTTGGCTTGTTTGGATTGAGTGGGTTTTGTTTGATAGTTCCTTTATAAGGCCGTCTCTCCTCTTAAACATGAAACTCCGTTCAGGTAAAATCATCAACATGGCAGGCTACGGATATTCTTATGATGATGAGGATGAGAATGTTTTTGGTCAATATGAAAGTCCCCTCCAAGATTCCATCTATCATGAGGGAAATTACCCTCCTCCTCAGTCTCGTTATCCTCAAGTTCATGTGGTTGATACCACTCCTCAAGAGGTTGTGCCCTCTTCTCAGGCTGTGCCTTCCAACACTTCGGGAATCCTTCCCCATCCTTCAATGTCACGACTTAATTAATCACTATCTCAGTTGGATGATTCCCAGCGGCAGGCAGTTCAGGCCGCTTTGAAGGGAAGTCTGTTCCTTCTTCATCCTCCAATCCCCCTCCGGCCGAGAGTGGCCATCACCCCGTTAATGACCAGGCGGTCCTGCATAAACCTCCTTCCCGTCCACCAACGCCCGGTACGGCCATGCCGGCCCAACAGGCGAGCCACTCTGCGGTTAGGCACCAATTTCTCCAACCTCCCCGAATTCTACGGACGCCTATACCGCATTCTTTTATTCAAAATCCGGCCCCAGTCGAGTCCGACACTAATGTTCTACTGCTTCAGAAGTTGGCAAGCATGGAAGAGCAACTGAAGAAGGTCACTACGGCTAAGAATGCCCCGGAGATCTCGCTCCCTACATTGCCAGTCTTCCACTTACCACCATCTGAGATGCCGAACTTTCGGCGATATAATGGGACTGGTAACCCTTTTATTCATTTGAAGGATTTATGTACGAGACCTCCTTTTGGCAAGACAACAAGGCCTCTTGGCTTACTTATTCAGGAGATCTCTGGAGGGGCCAGCCCTTGAATGGTTCTATTCATTGGATCCTGCTGATGCCGGTGACTTTGATATCGTTCAGAGGAAGTTCTTGCAGAAGTACAGAGACCGGTCGGACCCTCCCTCTCACTCACGGACCTGGTTGCGGAAAAAATGAAGCCCGAGGAGACTTCATAATGTTTGCTGATAGATGGCGGTTGATGGCCGAGAAGCTGAAAGATACACTGTCGGAACAAGAACAAGTCAAGATGATAATTTCCAATGCAACTCCTCAGTTCCGGCATATCTTGGCCATGAATAGGTTAACCACCATGGAGGAGCTCTATGAAAGGGCTCGTTATATCCAGACGCAGATGAAGGATTCGCCCATTATGGGCATGTTTGAGCCGAAGCCACGGCTATTAAGAAAACCACAACTGTCAACAACAGCGGGCCCACGACGGAGGGCACAATTGCAAACGAGCAGGTTGGTGTAGTTGGCCACCCCCACCATCAAGCTAACCCACGACCTAACCTCCTCCACCACAAAACCCCCATTTCAACTCCACTCCATAACGCCAATTCGCACCCCAACATTCCTTTGCTTCACCGCAAAACCAAGCGCCCCGCGCTAACCCTCCAGCTCCGCAACAGTACCACCAGGTACCACCACCTACCAACTATGGCCAACAACAACAACGGAGACCACCACTTGGCCCCAAAAGGGACCACTACCCTCCACTACCAGAAAGTCTCCCGGATATTTTCAATGCTTTAATGGCCGCCAATTTGCTCATGTTACCAAGGGAAAGAACAGTGTGGCCCGCTAATGTTGACACATCCCGTTACTGCGCTTTCCATCGTGCACCTGGTCATAACCTTGATCGTTGCTTCCACTTCAGAGATTACATTTATGACCTAAATGACCAGGGTGACATCAATTGGGATGAGATGAGACAGTTCATCGCCACCATGAAAGAAAGAAGGTCTCCTCGGCAGCAACATGCTCAGCAGCCACAGCAACCAGCTCCACAGCAGCAACAACAAGCTCCAGCGCCTCAGCACGATATGGGGATCGTCCACAACCCACTGCCGGAGCACCCGCCAAACCAGCACGTAAACCCTGTCACGTCTCTCTATGAGGTGGAGAGAGGGCAGGGATGGCATGAAGAAAACGCCTCTGTCGGGGCACTTCATCATAATCAAAATCAACCTCCGCGCCTCTTGCGCACCCTTTCTTCTTCTTCTGCTCCCCAAGTGGGCCGATCTCTTCTGCGCCCCGTTAATCCACCTACCTCTGCCTATTCTCCGACCTTGCCAGTTCGCCCCCTTCTTACACGCTTACCACCTCTACAACCTACGCCACAACAAAACCCATCCACCACCAACCCTTCGCCATTGCCATCTAGGCCACTCCTCATCCACCCATCGCCAACACCCACTGCACCCGCCACCACTACTCCTTCACCGGCAAGGATTCCCCCACCATCGGTTCCACCACCTTTTGTACCCAGAACTCTTCTCATTCCACCCCCCACCAATTCCCCCCGCATTCGGGTATCCCTTTCTACTCCTACGCCTCCTACCGGGGCACCAACACCCCTACGGGGATTCCCTCTGCGGGAACTCCCGCCCCACCACTTCTTAACACCAACACACCTTCTTCTTCTTCTAATCCTCCTCCCACACTTGCCCCGACAGAGGCACGTCAAGGCGTGGCGCCGCTCCGCAGTGGACGGATGTTCCACCGTATTTTTCCACAGAGAGAGCTAGAGCCCGTGCAGGGGCCGCAAGAGCAAGAACAAGAACAAGAGTCAGTGCCAGGGACTCAGTATGATTTGCTAAAGCACTTGGACCGAACCCCAGCAAGGATTTCAATCCTGGAATTAATTAAAAGGTCCACCACTCATCAGCTAGCTTTGAAAGAATATCTGCAAAAGGTGATGGTCAATGAGGACATTCCAGTTGAGCAGATAGTCACGGTTTTAACGCCCGCTAGCAGTCAGCCGGCAATTACTTTCCATGAACATGAACTGGCGCCACTCCCAGCAAGAAAGTACGCTCTATGCATCACAGTTGACATTAATAAGGTGGCTGTTAAGCAATGTCTGGTGGACACTGGGGCATCCATCAATGTCTTGCCACCTAGCACCTTGAAGTTGTGTGGCATTCCGGAAAGCCAAATTCGGCCGTCCACTATCACAGTCACTGCATATGATAACACGAAGAAACCTCCTCTAGGCATGATTACGTTAAAAGTAAGTTTGGGTCCTGCCGCCATCACAGCAGATTTTCACATTCTGGATATGGATCCGACATTTAATGGCATTCTGGGACGCCCCTACATTCAGCAACTCGATGCGGTGCCCTCCACAAATCACCAGTGCCTTAAATTCCCACACAAGGGCCGCATTATTAAAGTTACCAGTATGCCAATTCTACCAGAGGAGGATATTCACGTGGCTTCATCAGTTCCATCCATGTGGCCGGCTAACAAGCCACTATTATCTGTGCTGGACGTCCCTTGTCCACGACCAATGCCAGAAAAAGTCACAACAGTTGCTATGACACCCCTGCCTCCCAAGGGAAAAAGAAGAAAACAATGATGAACACCTCTGGCTGGAACATCTTAATGAAAATGGGGTATCAAAATGGCAAAGGTCTGGGTGCCAATTGTCAAGGCAGGATTAGGCCTGTTAAACCTCAGAAGCTGATTACACGAGGTGGCCTAGGTTACAAAGGGCCAGGCAAAAACAAAGATGAACCATGGGCATTTATGACATCTACATTAAAAACAGATCGCCAACCGCTCACTTGGACATTGAAGACACATTTTGTCACGGGTGGCTTTCAAAATAAGGAGCAAACTACCATAATTACTTCCATATTAGACTGTCAGGATGTTCATGCTAGACAGTTTGCTCGTCATATTGCCCCGTTGGCCACATACAAAGCCTTGGAGTCCTTAAGGCCTGACAAGAGAAGGAAAATGGATGATCCAGAATGTGACTGGTACAGGTGGTTCGATATGCAGGATATTACTATTTCTTTGAGCCGCCTCTTCATGCCGACTGATCCGGAATGGCCGCCACTTATTCATGAATTGATTGAGAAGCCGGCCGTAATTACAGATAAGAGACAGCTGCTGAGTGACTACACTGATACTGGAGAGCCAGATGTTCCGTTTGAAGAAGGTTTCACCGTGGACAGGCTGTGGGCCGGCCTCTTTTCTCTCACTTCCATGCATCCATCTGTGCTTGCTTCTCTATATTCTCATCGGTTTGGTCGCGTGCCAAGACCGCCTCCGATTACAATCAATTTGTCTCCAGATTCAATCCAAGTTTCTCTCACAATTCCTTCTTCGCTCCTCGAGCGATTTTCTAAACTCTCCATCACGCCCCCGCGCGGGCCATCACTGATTCAATCTTTCTCTGATCTGGCAATTTCCACTCCTCCTGCTATCCTCCCTTCACACTGCTTTCTTCTTGAAACAGAAAATAAAAAGAAGAAAGACAAAAATGAAAAAAAAACGCCAAATTCCCAACTTTCCAAACCTCATTTCTGTTGAGGAGACCTCCTATTTCTCTTCTGAGTGCGTCCCGACCCAGGGGCCGCTCCTTCAAGATTCATTGCTAAATCTTTTCTCCCCCTCTGGTGAGGGGACTTCCTCTGTATTACCTCCTGTATCCACTTTTTCACCTCTTCCCTTCCTTCTTCTGATCAAGCTAGTTGCTCCTCCTCTTCTTTTGCTAACGCTAAAATTCAAGGGTAGATTCACATAAGAAGTCCAAGGGTAAGCAGATTCCCCATAGGTTTCTGTTGGAGTTAGCTATCAGATGCCAGGCTTGTTTAGCTCTTCCTGAATTTATAGAGAATCCAATCATCCTGCCAGAGTTAGAATATGAGGATGCTGTTGTTTCTTATGAGGGTTTGGGTGTCTATGAAATTATGAATGATGAAGACCCTATTGAAGAGGGGGATGAAAGTTATGAAGAATATGAGGACGAGGCTGATGCTTTTGCTAGTGGCATAAGACGATTTGACGAACCATCAGCCTCTGTAGAAGAGCCTACCAAAGAAATTAATTTGGGTACCGAGGAAGACCCTAGGATTGTCCTCATAAGCAAGAATTTGCCGCCCTCCGAAGAGGAGGCGCTCATTTTGGTTCTGCAAGAATACAAGGACACGTTCGCATGGAGTTATGAAGATATGCCTGGTTTAGACCCTGCACTCGTCGAACACCGCCTTACACTTAAGCCAGGGTCTGTGCCGGTCAAGCAACGGTTGAGGCGTTTCCACCCTAATATGGCTTTAAAGATGAAAGAAGAGGTTGACAAGCTCCATAAGGCTAGATTTGTTAGAGTTGTCCTCTACCCCAGTTGGGTGGCTAACATCGTCCCGGTTATGAAGAAAGATGGAAAAGTTCAGATTTGTATAGACTTCCGGGATCTCAACCGTGCGTGTCCTAAAGATGACTTCCCCCTCCCTCATATTGATATTTTGATCGATAATACGGCAGGATTTGAGACTCTCTTTTTTATGGATGGCTTTTCAGGTTACAATCAAATTCGTCTAGCTGAAGAAGATCAAGAGAAGACATCATTCACTACACCATGGGGGACTTATTATTATGTGGTCATGCCTTTTGGACTTAAGAATGCTGGAGCTACCTATCAGAGGGCTATGATGGCAATTTTTCACGATATGATTCATATTTATATCGAGGTGTATGTGGATGACCTGGTTGTGAAATCAAGGACAAGGATTGAGCATCCTGGGGTTCTAGATAAGGTCTTGCAAAGATCACCAGAGTATCAGTTGAAGATGAACCCCAAGAAGTGCGTATTTGGTGTTTCTTCATGGAAGTTGCTTGGTTTCATTGTTAGCAAGAGGGGAATTGAAGTTGATCCCAACAAGGCAAGGGCCATTAGAGATATGCCTCCTCCCAAGAATTTGAAAGAAGTTCGAGGATTAATCGGGAGGTTACAATTTATCCGCCGCTTTGTCTCCCAGCATTCACAAAGATGTAGGCCGTTTTACGAGCTTACTAAGCCGGGAGTCAAGTTTAATTGGGATGACAAGTGTCAGGCAGCCTTTGACGGATTGAAGGATTATTTGGCCAATCCTCCTGTCCTGAGGCCGCCAATTCCAGGCAAACCACTCGTTCTCTATGTCTCAATCCTGGATGACTCCGTAGGTGCTGTCTTGGCTCAAGTGGACGAAGAAGGTAAGGAGAGGGCATCATACTACTTGTCTAAACTTCTTAACCCCTGTGAGCAGAGGTATTCAGCCATGGAGAAGACTTGCGCTGCTTTGGTCTGGGTAGTTCAGAAGTTAAAGCATTATTTCCTAGCTCACGAGGTTCACCTCATTCTCGCATGAACCCAATTAAATTCCTCCTTGAAAAATCTATCCTCACTGATCGATTAGCACGCTGGCAAAGCTTCCTCTCTCAGTTTGATATCACTTACATTCAGCAGAAAGCTATCAAAGGTTACGCCATTGCCGAACATCTTGCTCACCACCCTCTACCTCATTTTGATCCTGTCAATTCGGAGTTTCCAGATGAAGAACTAATGTCCATTAATCAACCCACGATCCTATGTGGACATTACATTTTGATGGAGCTCTAAATTCTCAAGGAAGAGGGATCGGCATGGTTCTTTTAACACCAGAAGGGGTCACCATCCCATTTGCTGCTCGGCTCACTTTCCCGTCACAACAATATAGCTGAGTATGAAGCTCTTTTGGCCGGTCTTCAAACCGCTCATCGATATGGTGTCACCCATTTGAGGATTGTGGGTGATAGTCAGCTTATTCTGCGCCAGGTGCTCGTCAAGTGCCGCACTATCAATCCTAAGCTCAAACCCTACCAGGAACTCGCTTCAGCTTATGCCAAGCTCTTCACCAAATTGATTTTCGTCCATGTTCCTCGTAGTCAGAATATCTTGGCTGACGCTCTTGCCTCTTTGGCCTCTGCTTTAGTCTTCCCTCCTGAGCGTGATTTTCATGTTCCTCTGATTCATCAGCGTGACACGCCAGCTATTAAGGATCGTGCGTTCCTCGATATTAGGGATAAGGTGCTTGAGAAGGACAAGCAGAAGGAATCTCTTAAAGGCAAAGAGGTCATGCTTTTAGACTGGGAAGAAGAATTGGCTGACGAAGAGAAGCCTTGGTATTATGAGATTGCCAGATATTGCAATGATCAGTCCTATCCCGAGGAAGCCACTGCAGAAGAAAGAAAGCAATTAGAAGAGTGGCTCAGCGTTATGTTTTGGTTGGAGGTGTGCTCTATAGGAGAGGGCTCACCGGTGTTTTGTTAAGATGCCTCGACGATGATGAATCTTGGAAAGTTGTGGAAGAGGCGCATTCAGGAGTGTGTGGTGGTCATGTGAATAGCCAGATGCTAGCTAAGAAGATTCTTAGGCTAGGTTTCTATTGGCCAACTCTAGAAGAGGATTGTTCCATCTATGTTCGAAGGTGTGTTAAGTGCCAACTGCACGCCGACAAGATTCATTCTCCTGCTTCTTCACTCCATCCTATGTCCTCCCCATGGCCTTTCTCCATGTGGGCTTTTGATATCATTGGACCTCTTGGTGATTCGAACCTCCTGACCAAGCAAAAGTCGTTCATCCTCACGGCAACGGAGTACTTCACCAAGTGGGCAGAAGCGGAAGCTTACGTGGAGATTAAAGCGTCAACCGTCTGCAAGTTTATAATGAAGAACATCATCGCAAGGTTCGGCATCCCGAGCACCATCATCACCGACAATGGACCTCAATTTATCTCTCAAGAGCTCAAGGATCTCTGCAACAGGTATAACATTGCATTGCATCATTCTTCTCCCTATTATCCGCAGGGCAATGGCCAAGCAGAGGCAACTAACAAAACTTTGATAAAAATTGTCAAAAAGACGTGTGAGGCTAATAAATTTTCGGACTGGCCAGACAAGCTAGTTGAAGCTCTCTGGGCCTATCGCACTTCCATTCGTACCCCCACTGGGCAAACCCCTTTCGCCCTTACTTATGGAATGGAGGCGGTAGTCCCTTATGAGATTCTCATTCCCTCTCTGCGAGTACAATTGGATAAGGAATTTTCTATTGATGAACGTCGGGATTCACTCCTTGCCCAATTGGAACTCCTAGATGAGAAGCGTTTGGTCGCCGCTGAGCATGCGCGCATTTATCAAAACAGGCTCTCGCATTTTTATCAAAAGAAAGTAATTGAGAGAAAATTTAAAATCGATGAGATGGTAATTAAAAGAATTTTTGTAAAGCCGGGTGGCCCCCGCTCAAAACTCCAACCCAATTGGGAAGGACCGTTCGTCATAAAAGATGTTTATCCTGGTAATGCTTATAAACTGATTAATGCTGAAGGAGAAGAGTTGACTCACCCTTGGAATGGTTTGTATCTTAAGAAATACTACCCTTGATTCAAAATCCAAAAATATATATATATATATAGAGTAATTTTCAAAATTCAAAAAAAAATGAAAATGTTGTTTCAAAAATCCAAAACAAAGTGGAATATTTCCAAAAACCAAAAAAATAGAAGTTCCAACAAAAAAGCAAACAAAAATAAAGAAATTCTTCAAAATCAAAAGAGATCAAAATTGGTGCCATGGCACACGAAGGATCAAAGCCCGAAAGGTCAAAATTCAGAATTCATTCATCAGTCTTGTCAACTTAAAAGGGGGTTGACACCCGCACACACTACACGCTTTATTCTTGAGCTCAAGCGGTGCAAAATCCGATGGAAAGTCAAAAACCTGACTAAAAGTGAAAGACAATACCCGTTCTTTTCTTCTTCGGCCCATAAGGGAGGAAGGGAGACCTCGGGGTAGACACGCCAAGCCTATCCGCCGCCCTAGTAGGTGGAAGTCAGGGCCCAAAAGGGAGCAAATGCCACAAAAGCCCAAGTACAATTAGGTTATTCATCAATGCAAATCAAATTCAAAGTGAAAGTCAAGTTGTGAAAAGAAAAGCATGTCAAGAGGGCAAAGTCCCCGCAAGGAAAACCTTGGGCGTATGCGTGCAATATAAAAGAGGCAAAAAGGCAACAAATTTCCCTACGCCAAAGACCGAACCCCAACAGGCATAGGGTAGGGGAGGTAACTTTACCTTGAGCATCTCAGAATCCCTTATGGGCTTCCCTTATATTTTCTTCCATCCTTTCTATGTGGTAAGTCACGAACTGGCAGGATGGTCAAGACGGACCTCGAAAATTGCACTGTACGAAATCCCGAATACAAGTCAACTATGATCACGTCGACCCCCTTTTAATTACTCAAGAAAGGTTAATGAATTTTAGATGGTGACCGTGTAGGACCCGTGGTCTTGATAGCCTTGTCAACCCTTTTTTGCAGAATAATTCAATTAACGCCTTTGGCTAAGGCGCTTTTTATAGAATTAACGTCCTAGATTAGGTCGTCTATTTCCGAATAACGTCTCTGAGCGGGTCGTTACTTTCTCAAAAATCAGATTTCCTTTTCAAATTCACGCCGTCTTCTAGGGCGTCTTTGTGCGAACCACGACCTACTCTAAGGCGCGTTTTTCAGGAAAAATAACAAAAAAATATAAATGAGAGAAAAAAATGCATTTCTTCACGATGTATGCTTGCATTCTTTTACATGGGCATCTTTTATTTATGGTTTGCATATGTGTGCTTGCATGATGCATCTCCCCGCTATCAGTTATTTTATTTACCTTATTTTGATTAAAGGCTTGGCCCCTTGACCCGCTATTAAGGTCAAAAGTAAAGGCACCCCTTGCTTATTGAGCAAGGGGCCAAGTCGAACAGATGAATTAACCTGTTTGTTCAAAGTGTGGATTACAGTCGCAGAAACAGGGCAAAGCAAAGCAAAGACGAAGAACGTGGAAAGAGGAAAGTACACAAACACAAGTACGCAACCACACAAAGTGCTCAGGTAACAAAAAGATATCAATCTCATATATATATATACATCATGAATGTCTGAGTACAGGTGTGAGGGTGGAGGAGTACAAGTAAGTCTCTCAGCTCTCGCCTCCACCCTCCTCTCTCCTACTCTCAACCTCCTCCTCGCCGTCCCGAGCTGGCGCTGGTGGAGGAGGCATGGGCCCCCGTGAAGAAGCTGGAACCCGAACCTGACCCCCTGCCTCGCTCCTCTCTCGGAGGGAAGAGCCCGCCACAAAGGTAGAGCTGGTGAAGGAGTACCCCGCAGCACGAGCTCGCTCACGCCCTCGCTGGAGACGCTCCTCAGACACTCGTAGCCGCTCCTGAGAAAGGATCAGCTGGGTCCTTGAGTCTGCCAGCTCTCGCTCGCGTGCTGCTACCTGCTCCTGGTACCGGGCACGCTCCGCCTGCTGAAGCTCAAGGTGCCGGGCACGCTCCGCCTGGTACTCCTCCCGCTCACGAGCACGCTCCTCGCGCTCCCGGGCACGCTCCCGTCTCTCCAACTCAAGAGCCACCCGCAGCTCGGCCACGTCCTGAGGCAGCTCCTCTCGACGCCTCAGGGACCTCTCTAGCTCTGAGATCCGCTGATTGCGGATCACCAACTCGGTACGTACCGCCTGAAGCTGAGTCGCCTGCAAACAGGTAAACAAATCATCAATTCCACAATTAATGCAATGATTCAGTAATCTAGCAATTCAAGCAATACATGATTAAACCACTCACCTGTGTGCTCGTCGCACGGAAGCCCTCATCAACGCAGGTAAGAGCGGCTCGAAGCTCCTCAGTCTGTAAAATGAATTTTCATCAGTGCACAATTATATAATCAATATTTGAATGGATTTGTGTTTTGGAATTTACCCGTGAAGCGAGATCGCGCTCTGCTGCCTCAGCTCGTGCGGTCGCTCCTGCCAGCTGCTCTGCCAGTGCAGTCACCTCTGCACTGGGCCCTCTCGAGCTGGAGGCCTCCCCTGGGTCTCTCCTTACTGCTCCCTGCTGGGCACGCTGCATTCATTGAGATCGTCAGTGGCTAATCATCAATAATTCAACAAAAAAAATACATTTGCATATAGAAATAATTTAAACACTCACCAGGGTCTCTAGGTCGGCCCGTGTGGCGGCCAGCTGGTCCTCCAGACTGTGTAAGTGGGCCTGGGCATCCATCACTGCTATGTCCCATGCATCCTGCATCCATTGCATATTAGTTGCATGATAAAGTTACATAAGCCTCGCATTTAGAAATAATGGCATTCATACATACCCCTAGGACCCTCATCTAGGGTCGTCCGGCGTATACCTCCCAGTAGCGCCGGAGGTACTCGGAGCTGTCAGTCACGCGAGAGGTGACTCTGGTCCCGCCTCGCTGCCAGTCGGCGTACTGCTCCTCGAACCGCACTCTCCAGTCGGTCGCCTTCATACGACCACGCGTCTTCTTCCCAATGCCACGTGGCTCGCCGACCTCTACCCACTCCTGGTGGAGGCCCAGCGTCCTCATCACCAACCTAAGCCGTAACGGCTCGATCTCGCTCAGGCAATGAACCCACAGCTCATGCTCAAAGCGAGGACGGCCCGCTACGACCCACGGCTGGCCCTCGTCTGTCATTCCCTCATAGGGTCTCCACTGCACCTGCATTCATAAACATACATATCATCATTTCATCATCATCATAATAAATTCAAAATAAATGCAAAAGAAAGATGCATAACATTCATACATACCAGCGAGGGAGGGAAGTCTCGGAACTCTCTCCGCAGCACCCACAGCTCGTAGCCCAGTGGGGCTCCAAACACCACTGGCAGCCAGCGCCGCGCTAGGGGAAAAGCTCCCTCACCTCCAGGCCGTGGGTCAACGCGCCCCATCGGCATGTATAGATGGCTCCAAACCTGCACCCATACATTGCATTAGTAAGGCATTCACACGCATAAAAAAATATATAAAAGAGAAGAAAAAGAGAAAAATGCATACCTGAAGAAAAGGTGAGAAGCCACTGACGGTCGTCTCTCGTCCTGTCCCCGTGGACAGGTCGGCCATCATATGCGCCAGCAGTGCTGCTCCCCAGGCGTAGCTGCCAACTGCCTCCAAGTCCTCGAGAATGCCCAAGAATCGGCAGTTGATGACGTCGCCCTTCGTCCCGAGCAATAGCCTCCCTAGTAGCAGCAGTAGAAACCTCCTCAGGTCTCGGTCCGCTCTCTCCCTGTCAGCTGGGTCCTGGCAGTAGACCGCCCTCGCCCCATCGATCAACCTCTGTGAGAACTGCTCTAAGGACTCCCCGGACCTATGCCTAGCATTCCCTAAGCCCATCACCGTAGTCAGGTCGGTGCGGAAGATAGTCCTACACTTGCTAGGCGTCTCGTAGACCATCTCTAGCCCTAACAACCTCTGGGCGAGCTCAGTGTAGTCAGGGTAGGTGATCCCGCTCACAGCCTCACCGTCTACCCTCAATCCGGTGATCCTAGCTACATCCTCCAAGGTAGGAACCATATGCCCTCATGGCATCAAGAATGTCCGGCTAGTCCTTTCCCATCTCTCCCTCAGAACCTGGATAAGTGGTAGGTCTGGCCTGACTGGCTCTATGCTAAGGAAGGCCCCGAACCCCATAGCATCTACCCTGGCTCTCTGGAACTCGGGGAGGCCGTAATATGCTGCTCGGACCATGACCCAGGAGATCCGTGTCCTCATCAACCCCTGCACGCATAAAGAAAGAAATTTTGGTTTAATTGTTCAATTATTCTTGTTGAAATTCACTTAACTGCCTTGGTTTGAAATGTTAATGTTTGATTTAATTAACGACCATCCTCAGGTCGTGGTTTGTTGAATTAGCGCCCCTAAGGAGGGCGTGGTTCTAAGTGAGCTTTGAATTTACGACCTATCCTAGGTCGCTCTTCATCTAGGGAACGCCTCTGTGTCGGGCGTGGTTCTATGGTTAATTTCTGAAATTCTTAAGAATATTTCGAGTCACGCCCTTGGGTGGGGCGTTTTCCAAAATGGGTCTGTTAATTTAATCAGGAATTAATGAATGGACGACCGCTGGTTTGGTCGTCTATTGTTGAATTAACGCCCTGGTGGGGGACGTTGTTTTCAAGTGTTTCAGAAAAATGAAATAAAAATAACAGCATGCGAATAATATTTGAAATAATTAAAGCATGGAATTAACGGAAATTAACAGCATGATATGAAAAATGATGAATTTAAATGGGCGACATGGTGCAGGGCGTTTTCTCATGGGGTTAATTATTTTTCAGGGAAATAATTTAATTAACGCCCTTGGGTTGGGCGTTTCATTTCTAAAACGTGACGCCCCTGAGGGCGTCTTCTTTCTGGGTTGCAGGGTTTATACCCCGAGAGCTATGGAAATTACAGGAAAAAAATGGGAATTGGGTTGGGGTGCCTACCTTCTTGTGCTTTGGCTCTGTCGGTTGGGGGCGTGGATGACGTTGCCGCCGGAGTTGGCCGGGGCGTGGGACGACGGCCCTCGGTTGTTCTTCTTCATTTCTTTCTTCTTCTTCCTCGTCTTGTCCTTCTTCATTTCCTTCACCTTCTTCCCCGCCTTCTCCGTCTTCTCTGTCTTCACCGTCGCCTTCTTGTTCTTCTCCGGCTTCGTCACCGTGCTCCGCCGTCGGTGGATCCCCTTCGGCCATCACCGGAGGAGCTTCCCCCTTGGCATGAGCATCCTCGCCTAGGTCAACAACCTTGGGGGCGGTCACCCGCTACCGCTTGGGAGCGCTACCGCCAGCCATCGTTCAAGGCTAGGGTGAGAATGGGAGAGAGTGAGAAAGATAGAGAGAGAGAATGAGACGGGGGGGGGCTTTGGTTAGGGCTTGCAGAAGAACAGACAGAGTAGGACGAAGGAGGAAGAAGAAAGGGGGAAAAGGGCTTTTGGCATTCGAAAAGAAGACACGCCTTAAGGAAGGGCGTGGTTTGTGGAATTAACGACTGAAACCAGGGCGTGGTTTGATAATAGGCGACGTTTCTTGAGGCGTTATTTCCGTGTGCATGGGGAATGATAACCGTCGTCAGACGCATTTAATATGGGTTGATTGATGTGATGGAAGTAATAATTGATGTTTATGATTAACGTCTGAGCTTGAGGCGTTATTTTGATGATCCGTGGCTTAGCTAAGGGCGTTACTTTTGGAATTTCAACGAATATATTTTGGGGAATTTGAATCAATCCACGCCCTAGTTTAAGTCGTTATTCAGTTAACGCCCATTTATGGAGGCGTCAAATTTGTGAGCTGGAATATGGAAAACGGCGTATGCTGAGGCGTCACTTTGTGAATTCACGACATTGACTGAGTCGTTATTTGCAACAGAATCGCATGTTATTGGAAGATTTGATCAGAATCACTGTGTTATTGGCTCAATCAGAAATTATCATTGATTTATTGGAAGAAAAGATTGCATTGCTTCAATGAGCCACTTTGGGCCTCAAGCTTCTTAAAGTAATTACATAAGACTTCCACTGTTCTCTGTCTTCTTCCAAGTTTTCCACAGGTTGATGGGTTTTATTGATTTTCCACAAAGCTTGGACTGTCGTGCATTCTTCACCATCTTCATTGCTGCCAAGGTCCCGTGTCTTGATTGGAGGAAGGTGAGATGGGTCCTCGAATACTTGCCGTGGAAGCCCGAATTGAGGAAGGCACCGATGTGAATTGTATAAGACAAAATCCGAAGCGCCTATGAGACAAAGGTCCGTCCCGGGAGAAAATCTTGCACGGAGTTCTTGAGTCTTGAGTATTCCCGGGGCGCAAGTGAAGAGATTCTTTGGCATTACTTCGAGGTGCTCTCTCCATTCCGCTCTCTTCTTAATTTGAGGAATTCGGTTCATCACTCTATTGCTTATCCCAAGTGAACCGGTCATATAAGAGAGTGGGCTTTTTGAGAAGATTCTTGAGGATTGTTAGGCTTCGTTACATGGATCGAACTTGAAGTGGAGATCTACCCAACTAGAGAATGCTAGCATGCATCCGTAGATGGGCCTTCCCATCGCCGCCGAGGTTAGCCCGCTATAGAGATAGGCTAGAATAACCGGTCCAACTCTATCTCCTTCCCATAAGCTCACTATGGCGCTTAATTGGGCCTCTTCTAGAAAGTCCTCCGTGGATGGGAATAAGATTGCTCCTGCCAAGCACACCACGAAGGCCTTTGCTGCCCGCTCTATCTCTTCATCTTCTTTGGCTTGATCTGCTCTCTTGTACACCCATGAGGCGAGCTTTAGAAGATTGATTCCTTTAGTAGCTTTGATTTGATTCACTAGGTTGGGGCTAGATATCAAGCTTGTTAATAGCTCATGAGAGGAAATTGGTTTTGGCATGATGGCCATCTTTTCCTCATCCCCTTGCTTCATTCTCTTTAAGCCCAAGATCATCTCCAATTCTTCTAATAGGATTGTGGCTTCAAAAGTTGAGAAGAGAAAGGTATGAGTAGAAGAAAATGCCACATCTCTACAAGAGCTCCTATAGCTGCCCAGTCAAGATGAATTTGATCGTAATGTTTGGCATGGGTAACTAGACCCAGAAGGTGCCATCTTGTTAAGTACACCCTCATATCTGAAGAAAATTTGGAGAGTATAAGAGGCAGCCACTTAATTTTTGTAAATCTCCTTGCTCCTGGGACATTCGGGAAGTCCTGTGGAAGGAAGAAAGGAAGAACGATGTAGAGAAAGAAGGATAAATGAGCATGTAGAAGAGAAGAACATTTAAGACAAAAGTGGAAAAGAACAGAAGGATTTTATCTTTACCTGGTTCATGGAGATTCTACTGCTGATATGCTCGTTGATCTCAGTTAGTCTGGGAGTTGAGGGCTTTGATCTCTTAATCGCCCTCTCCATCTTCGGTTTGCAGGAATAAGCTCGGACGGTTGCGGTGCCTGCAGAAGAACAGATAGGAAGAAGCAGCAGAAGAAACAGAGCTCGGAGGATTTGATTGATTTGAGGAAGTGCCTTCCCTTTATAGAAGTCCGGGGAGTCTTAAGGCTGTTCGGAGTTAGAAAGTTTATGGCTATTAGGATTGGGTTTAGCTTTCGAATCGGAAACGGAAGTTTGTGCTTAATTAACGCCTTCTGTTAGGGCGTCAATTGTTTAATTGACGACCTGACTGAGGTCGTGTTTTATTTAACGCCCTTGAGTGGGTCGTTTTCTTCGTGAACTCTTGGTGCATTTAACGCCTTTGTGAAGGGCGTGTTTATCTTTTTGACGCCCTCGTCCGCAGGCGCTTTTCATGTTTTGACGCCGTTCAGTGCAGGCGTGAATTTGTGAGCTTATGAATTTGCTTCCCTACATGCTCTGATGAACTAAAGTGTTATTATTTCGTTGGAATTTTATTTTATTTAGCACTTATGATCATGTCATACTTGAATTGAGGATTATTCATATTGAAATTACGTGAGGGCTAATGAACTTTCAAAGTGCAGAAGATTGCAGGTTTCGAGATGCCCAGATCACTGTGGAAGTAACATCATGCTGTTCTTGTAAGCATTATTACTATATGGTATTCTACGCTATTATAATATATCGAGGACCTTGTGGTTCTGATGAACATGGAATTTGAGTTCCCCTTCATCAAAAATGATGATAATTCCAAGAGAGTCTTGATCACACGGATAGGCCGTTGAGTCATTAAAGGTCTGGGATGATGGTTCCACTTTTCTGGGTTGATGCGCGGACAAACGGGCTTCGGCTTAGTGTCAGCTCGAAGATCTGGATTCTTGACCACATCTAGATGGCTTAGCAATATTATCCTTGATTATTTTCTATTTTTAGTTTGTTTTAATTTTCCTTTTAGCCCAGCATGCATCATATAGGACTTTGAGCTTCATGATGAAAATCTTCATATTATGGCAATAATGAAGGTCACTCGCTCTTGATTGAGTTGACATGAGATATTCCACTCCAAATCAAGTACTTTATTCTCTCTGAAGCCGCTCAGGCTATTTCCTTGAAACTGTTCCTTTGCTGGATCTTCATTCTCTTTATTTTTTTGTAAATCCACCTTGGTTGTAGCACGTCCACGTTGGCTGGTAACCGCTCTCCAATGGTGTCTCCTTATCGTGCCCATGTGCACATTTTATTTGCTTAGCTTAGTCTCCTTTATCCAGCAAATCGATGCTTCCTTGGAATCACTCGGAGTTGTTTCGCTCAGAATCTTGGAAAGATTTCCAATGCTTAGTGTCTGAGGCGTGTCACATACACCTTGGCATCTACTTATCAGTTCGTTCCACTTCATTCCGTTGGTTGTACTTTCACTCCATTTCGTCTCACTCCCTTGCAAAGCAGACGCCAAGGCGGGGCAGCTGTAGACACGCCAAGGCGGGACAGCTGTAGACACGCCAAAATTGACGCTATGTTGATCAAATCTCATGTCACTATGTTGACGCCCCAAAGTGAACTTCAATACATTCATAATATGAAGTTTTTTCTTTCTTGTGTGTTTTTTGGTTTGTTCTTGCATTTTTGTGATTCACGACCTGAAGAAGGACGTGTTTTAAATAGTGACCTTACCTAGGGCGTGTTCTTAAGAAAGGACGACCAAATACGAGGGCGTCAATTCCTAGTATTATCCGATTTCAAAATAAATTCCAATTATTGATTAACGTCCTTCCTCAGGGCGTGTTTTCAAGTAACGCCTTCATCTCAGGCGGTTTCTCATAATTTCCAAATAAAGTAAGTTTTATTGCCAAAATTAAATCCAAGAAGTGACGCCCTTGATCATGGTCGTGTTTTGAGTAACGTCTTGATGTAGGTCGTCAATTTATAATTTGACGCCCTTCTGAAGGTCGTGTTTTATCCTTCGGTGTCGTGTTTGAGTATGCCTTTCCTGAATAGTTCCCTGCCTCCAATGGTCTCCTTGCTCGAATTGGAACTAGAGTCCTGCCTTCTTTTGATCGTTGCCCGTTCTTATCTTCCCAACTTTGAGGTTATCTTGGATCTGGAACCCTATATAGGGATGTCTTGATCGACCTCGCGTGAGGTTGGGAGCAAGTTACCGAGGATAGAGTTTTTATACATAGATGCTGAATTTACGGAGGCTATCCATCTTCTTCCTGTGCAATCCTTAGAGCTCTCTACTTCCTTTTCTTCTTGCCAACAACATCAACTTCGGTTCCCCTTTATTGTCGTTAGGGACAGCAGGGGTTTTTGCTTATCTAATTGTGTTGTTTTTCATCGGTCATCATACGGTTTTCTTCTTTTGCATTAGCATCATATCTTCTCCTTCCCTAACTCTTTAGGGGTTTTAAAACAAAAAAAAAGGTGTGCATGTTTTATTCTCTATTCATCATCATATCATCTATTCAGGATTGATAGTACATTCACTTGGCTGATCCACTTCTCTTTGTTTGTTTGTCTTGTCTTTTTTTTACAAGGGTAATCAATAAAGGAAAATCCCCTTCATCGGCCGGCCGGTTGAAGGAGGAGGAGGAATTCACAATCCATCCCACGTTCTATTTTCCACCAGGTATTCGCGATCTTCTTTGTTTCTTCTTGAGGTAACCCCTCTGGCGATCACCCTCCTTAGTAGCACCACGTGCTTCTTTTCTTTATTATTATATCATCTCTCCCCCTTATGTTTTCTCGTATTTAAACTCCTCATGTGTGGATTTATCACAATCTACAGGGTGAACCTTTTTTTATCCCGCATCACTGATGAGGCCCCGTAAGGGTTAGGAAGTGTTGTTGAGGGGATGCATAACGAAGGGAAATTACACGCGCAATATAAATTATAGCCGTAAATTGAATTATAAACGGAAGTAATTTAAAATATCAGAGTGATAATATATAGAATAATAGTCCAGATCCACAAAATATACAAGTCTGACAACTAATCAAAAGCCCAAAAGTACAACTACACGGGGCATACCCCGGTCAAAAGTACAAGAAAAGGACTCACTGACAGACAGACCACTGCTAGCTGCTAAGACCTGCCGTCTAAAACACTAGAAGCTCCGGGAGACGGCTGTTGCTTCTCACCTTAAAAAGTAAGGGTGAGTCTCAGCCAGACTCAGTAGGGGTCACGCGGATCCCTACCTCGCAACTAAACATGGAAAAGAAGTATGGCATGCATTGGCATAAATAAATGATAATTTAAGAAAGCTGTAAAACTAACTAAACGGTTTATAAACAGCTCAGCTAACTAACATGCCAATTTAATTTAAACGCAAGTACTCGAAATCTACCAATATAATAATGACTCAATCATTTCCAAGTGACAAGAGAGAAAAGGAGAGAAGATCCACCAGAAGAAGAAACCAGATGCGTCCATTGACGGCTTACACTGCGTCTCAAGTATCTACGCAAGTCTGATCATAACCAGCGAGATGTGTAACAGTACCAGAAATAAGAACTAGTCAGAGTAACACTCGTCAGTGCCAGTCCAAGCCTCTGACCACGTGTGCACACACCGGCTCGTTGCCTCGAGCCAGACCTCTAGCTAGTTTTCCCCCCCAGTAGGACGCTACTGTCAAAGCCGGGGGCCCACGGAACTAGCTTAAAAACTATAAATCGGGACTACCCTGCCACCTCTCCCAGGTGGGATCGACACTGAAAGTCGTCGGGTTACGACTGGTGCTTCCATCACTAGGAAAGAGAATATAATTCTATTGAGATCTAAAACAAACATGCCACAGTTCACGATAATAATTAAACATGGCAAATATGCAAGAATTAAATGCATAATTAACTGAATAAGTTAACAATTAAAATCTGTGGGAATTAAACGGTTAAGACAGGACCGCTTTATGATTACACGGTCGGATGACCAATCGCTCTATGGGACTAAGCGGTTACTCTTAAGCCGTTCAACTCTAGCCCCCTATTCGGATTCAGGGCATACGCAGTTCTGGCTGGGCCGTTCAATGGCCTGAGCGGTCCTATGACTGCCGCTCAGTGGAATGGATGGCCAAATGGACGGTCTCGCGACTGGACATTCAGTGGACTGAACGGACCGGTCATGGCCACGTTATGGGATTGAACGGACCCTATTGGGCCGTGCTATCCACGCCGCCTTACTTTTCAATGGCTCTAAACGATTAAGTGGCTACCGTTCTAGTTCCTACACGGTTCAGAATGGACCTTTCAATGGTTTTAAACGGTCTAGCTACGGACCGCGCTAATGGTTAAACGGTCAAGGTGTAGACCGTGGTCTACTGGACGGTCACGAGGTGGACCGTGCCATTACCGTGACGACGGGAACAGGGTTAACCTCATGGGAAACCCACCCAGTCGGTCCAAATGGACTACAAAACCTGTGAAACCTGTCAAACCATAACATACAACCCTCCCAAGCCCATAAAACATAAAGACAATGCCCATGGTATGATTTTCATGAATTAAACCAAAATACAATGCCCATGGAATTTTGCACAGAAATCAAGGAAAATGAAGGGAAATGGGGGTGCATGGGGTACGGGAGCGATCCTAGCTAAGTGAGGATTCCATCGCCCTACCTCGTTCACGATGAAATCGACGATCCGGTGCCGAACGGCAGAGAGAAGCCATGTCATCCTCTTGCCCGTACTCGCCTCCATGCTCCATGGATCGAGGCAAAGCTAGTGTCAACGCGATGCTGGCGTCATGAGTAACCCGTTGACGTGCTCCACGCCTCCGTCTGCGGCCCGGATGGACCACGCCACCAAAGAGGGGGAGAGACGTCGTCCCGTGAGAGAGAGCGTGAGGGAGAGAGAGAAAATGTGAGGGGAGAGAGAGATTCGAGTGAAAAAAGGGAAAAAAATGTTGAATTTTTTTTGATTTTTAAACTCAAATTACATTTTAAACCCTCAAAGAAGCATAATTGTAATTATGCCCACAAATTTCCTTAAAGGCTTTTAACTAATTAGATTAAATGCCAAAAAATGCCCAATAAATTCTGAAAAAATAGCCAAAATTCATGGAATAGATTCTATTTTAATGCCAGTAAAGATCCATTAATGAACTGGTCTTACAATACCTCCATCCTAATAGAAATTTCATCCTCAAAATTTAAAAGGAAAGGATAAGGAGGAAATTGAAAGAATTATAACTTACTCAAACAAGAAAAGAAACTGCTGACGCATTTCATCCTCACGTTCCCATGTAGCCTCATTATCAGAGTGACGCTGCCAGACAACCTTAACCAGAGGAATTACCTTGTTTCTCAATCGTTGCCCACGACGATCTTCAGTTCGAATAGGATACTATGGTGTAGACAAATATGCAGTCACTTCAGGCCAAACTGAATCATCAAGCCCGTGAGATGCATCAGGGACATATCTCCTCAACTGGGACACATGAAATACATCGTGGATTGCTTGCATCACCGCTGGCAATTGAAGACGATAAGCCACTTGGCCCACACGCTCCAGAATAGGAAATGGACCAATATAACGGGGACTGAGCTTTCCACGCTTCCCAAACCTCATAAGCCCTTTCATCGGAGATATTTTTACAAACACCATATCTCCAGGCTCAAACTACAATCGTCGCCTGCGCTGATCTGCATAACTTTTTTGTCGACTTTGAGCTGTCAACATTTTCTACCTGATCAAGCGAACCACATCAGCACATTACTGAACCATATCAGGTCCTGTCAACAATCTGTCACCGGCCTCAAACCAGCTCAAAGGTGTACGACAAGGACGCCCATAAAAAGCTTCATACGGTGCCATGCCAATGCTAGAGTGATAGCTGTTATTATAAGCTAATTCCATAAGTGGCAAATGCTGACTCCACGAACCCTGCCAATCTAGGCAACACGATCTCAGTATATCTTCTAAAGTCTGAATAGTCCTCTCTGATTTACCATCTGACTACGGATGATACGCTGAACTGAAAGCCAACTCTGTGCCCAACACTTTTTGGAAACTGCGCCAGAAGCCAGAAGTAAACCGTGGGTCACGATCTGACACAATAGATATCGAAATTCCATGCAATGGCACAATCTTTTCAACATAAAACTTGGCCAATTTATGAACACTCTAGGTAACTTTAATCGGCAATAACCTCGCTGTCTTTGTCAATCTATAGACCAACAGCCAGATTCCATCAAAGCGTTGCGAAGTCTGAGGTAAACCCACAACAAAATCTGTCGTGATATGACCCCATTTTCACTTCGAAATTTCTAAAGGTTGAAGCATTCCTCTAGGGTTTTGATGCTCGGCTTTAACCTGTTGGCATGTCAAACATTTAGACACAAAAGTAGCTACATCCTTTTTCATTCCTGGCCACCAAAACTGTCTTTTTAGATTTTGATACATCTTGGTAGTACCGGGGTGAATAGCATAACGGGATCCATGGGCTTCACGCAAGATGGTATTTCTCAATTCATCAACATCTTGAACATACAGCCTTCCTCTGAAGCTGACTACCAACTCATCATCAAACTCAACATCATGCATCATTATAATGCGGGACAAATCAAAATCTGCCTGCTGAGCTTACTTGATCTGCTGATAAATGGCTGGAGTCATCACAAGACTAGCACATACAGCTATCATCGGATCAGAAGGAATGTCCATGCTGAATGTCTAACAAGGAAACTGTTCCCACAACTTCCATTCTCGAACTAACAAATGACTGATTTGCACCTTCCTGCTCAGAGCATCAGCCACTACATTCATTTTACCTGGCTGATAGGAGAGAGTAAAATCATAGTCTTTCATATATTCCATCCATCTTCGCTGCTGAAGATTCAAGTCTTTTTGAGAAAACACATACTGCAAGCTTTGATGATAAGTGAAGATCTCAAATTTCTCGCCATACAGATAGTGCCTCCAGATTTTCAGTGCAAAGATTACCGCTGCAAGTTCTAAATCATGTGTTGGATAATTCTCTTCATGATGTTTTAATTGTCGGGATGCATAAACTATGACTTTACCATGTAGCATAAGCACTGCACCCAAACCTACTCGAGAAGCATCCGTGCATACCACAAATCCACCCGAGCCAGAAGGTAACACCAGTATTGGAGAAGAAGTGAGAAGCCTTTTCAATTCATTGAAGCTTTGCTCACATTGATCTAACCAGACAAAAGGCACATATTTTCGAGTCAGTCTAGTCATCGGCACGGCAATCCATGCAAAGTCTTGAATGAATCTTCGATAATAACCAGCAAGACCCAGAAAACTTCTAATCTCTGTCACAATCCTCGGTCTCTGCCATTGAAGAACAACTTCGATCTTCGCCGGATCAACTGCAACTCCGTCACCAGAAATCACATGGCCCAGAAAATGAACTTCCCGAAGCCAAAACTCACATTTAATGAATTTTACATAGAGCTCGTGATCTCGTAGAGTCTGCAATACGATCCTGAGATGCTGCACATGTTCTTCTTCAGAAGTAGAATAAACAAGAATATCATCGACAAAGATCACCACAAAGCGGTCCAGATATGGACGGAACACACGCTGCATGAGGTCCATAAAAGGTGCTGGAGCATTGGTTAGCCCAAACGACATAACCAAAAACTCATAATGACCATATCGCGTGCTAAAAGTAGTCTTTTCCACATCAGATTCTCAAATCCTCAATTGAAAATAGCCAAATCGAAGATCAATCCGTGAAAAGATAGTAGCAGACTACAATTGATCAAACAAATCATCAATCATGGGTAAAGGATACTTATTCTTGATAGTCACCTGATTCAACTACCTGTAATCAATACATAGCCTCAGGCTTCCATCTTTCTTCTTTACAAACAAGACTGGAGCACTCCATGGAGAAAATCTTGGATGGATATAGCCTTTTTCCAACAGATCTAACAGCTGTGCTCACAATTCTTTCAATTCAGCTGGAGCCATACGGTAAGGTGCCTTTGCCAAAGGTGCCGTACCTGGAATCAATTCAATCACCATGTCTATGACTCACTGTGGAGGTAAGCCTGGTAACTCATCAGGAAACACATCAAGAAATTCACAGACCACAGGAATAGCATTGATATCCTGCTGTGGTCCCTCAACAGCAACCACGGAAGCTAAGAATCCCTGATAACCTGCATTAAGCAATCTATAGGCTCGAATAGCAGAAATAATCAAGCGAGAAGAACGAGATCGAATACCTTGAAAATAGAATGTTGACTTTCCATGTGTCTGAAAATAGACTTTCTTTGATCTGCAAGCAACCACGGCTCCATACTCTTCTAACTAATCCATGTCCAGAATAATATCATAATCAACTAGCTGCAAAGCATATAATCTAGCCGGCAACTGCTGATTCCCAATAACCATCGGAGTCTCTTCCAGACAAAGAGGAGTGAACATGAAATCTCCAGAAGGTAGTTCCAGAAGCAACTCACAAGTTATTTCAGTTGTCGGCTCCTCAATACAGGCAATAAAGTCTTCAGAAATAAACGAATGAGAAGCACCTGAATCAAATAGAACACGAGCTGCATGACCATAAATCACAATCATACCTTCCACGAGATGAGATGCCACTGCTTCAGCACGGGTTATATGAGAAACCTTCCCTTTTTGCTTCATGCCCGCTGCAGTAGACTGCTGGGAAGAATACACTGAAGCTTGAGGATAATACTGCTGAGACTGAGGTGGTGGAGGAGGTCTAAACTGAGACGGCTGTGGTTGAGAGAATTGAGAAAATAGCATCGGTTTCTGTCTCAGAGGGCAATCTCAAACCACATGTCCCGGTTGATCACAACGAAAGCAAACCACCGGCATTGAACACGGCTTGCTTGGGTGGCTCCCACCACATCTCAGACACTGCCTCGGCTGACTCGCCACGGATCCCTGGCGCTACTGAAAAGAAGGTTTTGATTGCTACTCAGTACCATAAGATGCTTGACGATCATACCGCTTCTTAGATTTCTTGAACCTCCACTTGGACTTGGGCTTAGAAAAAGAAGTGCCACTGGCAGCAGGTACAGCAGATGGAATTCCTACCACAGACGGTTGACTGAACTGTTGATGCTGCACACTCGGCTGAACTGACGCCACTTGATTATGCCCTCGGGATCTAGCCATGTCAAGCTCTAAGGCCGTAGCTGCCTGATATGCTGCGTCCATTTCTGCCACACTGGTCGCAATCAAGGGCAGCCTCAACTCTGCTTTTAACCCATGCAGAAATTGCTCGATCTTCAGGCCTTCATCAGCAAGGATATGGGGCGCATATCGACCCAATTCCATAAACTTGTTCCGATATTCCAGCACAGTCATGTCACCATGAGCCAGTTCCATAAATTGATGCATCTTGTCCATTCTGAGGTAAGCTGGACTGTAAGTGTGCTCGAAGGTTGTGATAAACTCCCTCCATGTAATCTGACGAAGTGGACGGGATCTGAATGCAACCTCCCACTCCTTGGTCCACCACGAGAGTGCTACTCCCTGGAGTTGGAATGTGGCCAGCATGACTTTCTCGTCCTCCGTGCACTCCATAGAACGGAATACACGCTCGGTTGCATCAATCCACACTCTGGCTGCATCGGGATCTGCCTGTCCTTCATAAGTCAGTGGGTGGAACAGCAAAAACTCTTTCAATGCTCTACCACGGCCACCTGGAGGAAAATCAGCTTGAGGAGCAGGATCAGCTCGGATTGGAGCTGGCACATTAGCCGGAGGAGGAGAAGTGCCACTTTCCTCCCTAGGAACACGTGCTCTTCTATGAAGTGGCATTTTATGCTAAAAGAAGTCACATGGCAACGAAAAATCCATCAGTAATCACAGAAAGCATCCTAAGCCAGCAGTAGTAGACTCACATGGACTTGTTCTGGACTAATGCAATTTCAATTCCTTATACAAATCCTCAACACCGCTCTGATACCAACTGCGATGACCCAGGAGATCCGGATACCGGTAAATCGATATCATCGATGAGCCGATACTAAGAACTCAGGGAAGCCACCCAAGAGGCTGATGAGGCCCCGTAAGGGTTAGGAAGTGTTGTTGAGGGGATGCATAACGAATCGAAATTACACGCGTAATATAAATTATAGCCACAAATTGAACTATAAATGGAAGCAATTTAAAATATCAGAGTGATAATATATAGAATAATAGTCCAGATCCACAAAATATACAAGTCCGACAACTAATCGAAAGCCCAAAAGTACAACTACACGGGACATATCCCGGTCAAAAGTACAAGAAAAGGACTCACTGACAGACATACCACTGTTGGCTACTAAGACTTGCCGTCTAAAACACGAGAAGCTCCGGGAGACAGCTGCTGCTTCTCACCTGAAAAAGTAAGGGTGAGTCTCAGCCAGACTCAGTAGGGGTCACACGGATCCCCACCTCACAACTAAACATGCAAAAGCAGTAAGGCATGCATTGGCATAAATAAATGACAATGTAAGAAAGCTGTAAAACTAACTAAACAGTTTATAAACAGCTCAGCTAACTAACATGCCAATTTAATTTAAATGCAAGGACTCGAAATCTACTAATAGAATAGTGACTCAATCATTTCCAAGTGACAAGAGAGAGAAGGAGAGGAGATCCACCAGAAGAAGAAACCAGATGCGTCCACTGACGGCTTACACTGCATCTCAATCATCTACGCAAGTCTGGTCATAACCCGCGAGACGCGTAACAGTACCAGAAACAAGAACTAGTCAAAGTAACACTCGTCAGTGTCAGTCCAAGCCTCTGACCACGTGTGCACACACCAGCTCGTTGCCTCGAGCCAGGTCTCTAGCTAGTTTTCCCCCCAGTAGGACGCTACTGTAAAAGCCGGGGGCCCACGGAATTAGCTTAAAAACCGTAAACCGGGACTACCCTGCCACCTCTCCCAGGTGGGATCGACACTGAAAGTCGTCGGGTTACGACTGGTGGTTCCATCACTAGGAAAGAGAATATAATTCTATTGGGATCTAAAAAAATATGCCACAGTTCACGATAATAATTAAACGTGGCAAATATGCAAGAATTAAATGCATAATTATCTGAATAAGTTAACAATTAAAATCTGTGGGAATTAAACGGTTAAGATAGGACCGCTTTATGATTACACGGTCGGACGACCAACCGCTCTATGTGACTAAGCGGTTACACTTAAGCCGTTCAACTCTAGCCCCCTATTCGGATTCAGGGCATACGCAGTTCGGGCTGGGCCGTTCAATGGCCTGAGCGGTCCTATGACTGCCCCTCAGTGGAATGGATGGCCAAATGTACGGTCTCGCGACTGGCCATTTAGTGGACTGAACGGACCGGTCAGGGCCGCGTTATGGGATTGAACGGACCCTATTGGGCCGTGCTATCCACACCGCCTTACTGTTCAATGGCTCTAAACGGTTAAGTGGCTACCGTTCTAGTTCCTACACAGTTCAAAATGTACCTTTCAATGGTTTTAAACGGTCTAGCTACGGACCGCGCTAATGGTTAAATGGCCAAGGTGTAGACCGTGGTCTACTGGACGGTCATGAGGTGGACCGTGCCATTACCGTGACGACGGGAACGAGGTTAACCTTGTGGGAAACCCGCCCAGTCGGTCCAAATGGACTACAAAACCTGTGAAACCTGTCAAACAATAACATACAACCCTCCCAAGCCCATAAAACATAAAGATAATGCCCATGGTATGATTTTCATGAATTAAACCAACATACAATGCCCATGGAATTTTGCACAAAAATCGAGGAAAATGAAGGGCAATGGGGGTGCATGGGGTACGGGAGCGATCCTAGCGAAGTGAGGATTCCATTCCCCTACCTCGTTCGGTATGAAATCGACAATCCGGCGCCGAACGGCTGAGGGAAGTCACGCCGTCCTCTCGCCCGTACTCGCCTCCACGCTTTGCGGATCGAGGCAAAGCTAGCGTGAACGTGATCCTCGCGTCATGAGCAACCCGTTGACGTGCTCCACGTCTTCGTCTACGGCCCGGATGGACCACACCACCAAAGAGGGGGAGAGACGTTGCCGCATGAGAGAGAGAGTGAGTGAGAGAGAGAAAATGTGAGGGGAGAGAGAGATTCGAGTGAAAAAAAAAACATCGAATATATTTTTTTTGATTTTTAAACTAAAATTACATTTTAAACCCTTAAAGAAGCAAAATTGTAATTATGCCCACAAATTTCCTTAAAGGCTTTTAACTAATTAGATTAAATGCCAGAAAATGCCCAATAAATTCTAAAAAAATAGCCAAAATTCATGGAATAGATTCTATTTTAATGCCAATAAAGATCCGTTAATGAAAGGGTCTTACACAGTCACCTCCAATCGACGCCACCCACTCACCTCCAACCAAGTGGGTCATAGTTGGAGGCAAAGAGCCTCGCATGTCGATGAGCCTAAACCCACGACTAGGCCGAGAGACCATGAGCGAGTCCACCACGATGCCTCTACTCCAACCCCCACCGTTGCCGAACTCTTTAAAATCATGTCGGATCAGTTGGATATGATGTGTACTCAAATTGACGGTCTCCTGCCCGAGCCTCCCAATCAGGTGCCACCCCAATGACCTCTTCCCCTCACGGAGGACATTCCTTCCCCACCCATGAGAGCTCCATTGCCATCACCTTCACCTTTCGATATTTATTCGGAGCCACCTGTGTTTCTAACGGGAAAGCTATTCTTCGCCGAGCCACTACTTAGTTGGCTCAAGATAGGCTTGGTCCCTAGACCGCCTTGCTATCCATCAATGGACACTACACTACCATTAGTGCCGATCAACTCATTCCATACCACATTCCGGTCTAGTCACCATGTTGATACATTGGATGACCTTATTATGGGATTAGACTCGCAAATGAAGTTGACGTATATGTTGGCCCGAGGCTTCGATCAACCCACAAGTCGTAGCTTCACCAACCCCGCCTTAGGGTCCATTACCTCAGTATGCACCGTGGGTCATGTCACCACGGAGATTCTCTTATTCCTCCCCATGCTGACCGAGCCAAACTTCATTCCCTTTATCTCGAGGGAGGAATCATACCTTCTATATGACACCACCGTCCCCTATACCCTAGTGTATGAAGGTGACCACCTACACCTTCAAGAATTCCAAACATGGGACTGTGACCTATGGGAACCCAACTCGAGGGGTCACACATTCTTTGATCCCTTAGACCCCTTCCCTAGTGAACCCTTTGACCCACCACATCTACTCCACTTCTTCGAGGGAGTCCACTATCACACCCCTATCCCACGGGCCAGTCCACCTACACTCCACAAGGAGCCCGTTCATTGGGGTATGGAAGTAGGAGAATTCGGCTCTCCTAGCCCACCCAAACCATCCACGCCTAGCCCACCCAAACCTCCCAAATCCAAAAGGTCATCCGTGCATGAGTGGTGCACTTTGGGATATCTAGGATTCCATGATGCCACCTACATTTGGTTGCATCTTGTGTATGTATGGCACACATTCGGATGTCCTGGTCCACCATTGCATATGTATGGGTCAGTCTAACAGTAGGTTTGTTTAGGGCCATGAGTGAGTCTGTGTTTTTCTTTGTTTGTCCCGTTTGTCAAGATTGTTGAGTGCATAGTGAGTCCACATGTGTCGAGCATATTAGGAGTTGCATAGTCGGTCTATTGTAAGCTCGCGATGTAAATCCCTTTCGAGTGTGAGGCAAGTTGGGTCTAATGCGTACATTGTAGACTTGACGAAATTTGGGATCGGCTCTACCATTTTATTTCTTGGATCTAGTCGCATAAAGGGACCCAGTGGTGATTCCTAGTGAGTCATTGAGCCGTCTCCGTCCTTTGTGAGTGACCCCACCCCGGAATGTCCACCACTAGCCTCATTCTCACAGCCGCATGTGCATATCGAATATATACGGGATGAGCATGTGATGATTACTTAGAGTGGAGCGTACTCTACGCTACGTGGTCGGTGACAGATCCGCCGGAGCCACACGAGCAGTCACACCCCTTACTCGACGAGGTCGAGTTCTTTCCACCCGGGGAGAATTGATGAGAATCAACATCGGGCACTAATATTTTGTTTTTGCATTTCTGTCCTTTTGTTTACATTTATATCCTTGGCTAATTGGGTTTACAATTGTAAGGCATAATAAGCCAATTTGTTAGTCTTTAGGAATCTTTGGGTTTCTATGTAAAATGCCAATAGGTCCAACAGGGTCGCCCACCCTCTTTCCCATTGGTCCACCTAGGTTCTAGGGCCCATGTGGGGCTGTTTCAAAGTCCAAGGTGGGCTTAGACTAGACTTTTCAAACTTGGACCAAGGATAAAAAAGGAAGAAAAATCTAATTTCCCTTCCTTGGTCCAAGGGGCGCCCCCCCATTAATTATTTTTTTATTTTGGTTTTTTTGACCATGTGGGGAGAATATCTTCTATCCCTTGTATGCCCCTCCCCTAACCCTAGATCTGAGGGTAATTAGGTCTTTAGGTGGGAGTTATATAACCCTTGTAATTTGGTATTTTCATAAAATTAATGTGAAAAAAATTTAGAAAATTGCCTAAGAAGGCCAAGTGCGCCCCTCCTCTCTCCTCTCCCACCCTTGCAGCTGTGAGAGCTCCAATTCCTTAGATGTGATTCCTCCCAATCAGTTCCCCTTTGAGTGAGAAGCTCATCTCCGTCGCCGCCGCCGCCATCGAGCCGCCATCGCACCACCACCGCCTCGCCGTCGTAGATTTGTCTATTGCTGGACAGAGGTCTAAAGCCCGATTTTTACCTCCCCTTCAGGAGATCAGATCATACTGAAAATTGGAGGGTGAGTTCCCCACGTTCCCCCCAGCCTCCATAAAAAAAATCACATTTTCCTCCCTTGTTTACCTTCGTTTACCTTTTATTCTCCCCGATCTATAGATTCTGTCCCTGTGCAGATCTGTGTTCCAGCAAGCTACCCCTTCGCCCCTTTCACCCCCTTTCTGATTTTAGATTGAGCTGAAATTTGAACTGGGAGTTATGTCCACCAAAGCCTTTGTCCCCTATTTTTTGTAATTTTATGAATTTTTTTCCCATCCAAAAAACCACTGCATTTTCCTAAATATGTTCTGCCCCCTGCAGTCCAGATCCGACCCACCCCTGTTAAAAAATCCATTTCCCATATCAAACTACCTCTGAAAATATAAAAACATTATCCTCGTGTTCCTTACTTCTTCTTTCAGCTCTCATAAAAATCCCATCTCCCAGATCCAAAGTTGCAACCCCGGTCAAACCTAGTTCTCAGGCAGATCCCAATCTACCCAGACAGCTCTGAGCCAGAGGAGTCTGCCTGTTCTAAATTAAACCACGACAAATACAGAGATAGGAAAATTCCTGTAACAACAGGTGTTCGTAGATCTTCGAAGGAGCTTCGCAATGGTGCAAGTCTCGCATCGATCCGAAGTCGGGTCTGATCGCAGTAGCTGTTTTCGTCGGATCGCGCAAGCCTGAAATAACATAACAGGTCCATGGGTAACAAGCAACATCGTTCCCAGTCAGGCCGCTTCACCTTCCACAATGCGAACTAGCGCATCCCCCTCTTCGGGATCATCCCTCCAGGAGTCACCACTGCAGCGGTACCACTCTCAGCCCGATCGGCCCTCCGACCAGGACGTGGGCCCCACGCTTGTTGGCTCGTGCTACCACCGGAACTATTCAAATCGCTGCCCGTCAACCCGAACCGCTACTCCCAGGTCCCACATGTAGCCCTTTACCTCCCTGCGTGGAGTAGGAGATAAATTTAATTTTGTAATTATTGGTTGTTTATTGTACCGGGAGTACGAGTCTCGATCGGGGTCATCTTCCCCACACCCGGTAGCGTGGAGGTATCATGTCCGCTCCCTTCACTCGGCATTTTTGCTTATTTTGTATATATTTCTATATGCCGCTGCATGAGTGTGATAGGATATTCTAGCCTGCTCAATTGTATCACCGCTGTGAGTAAGAGAGCGTGACCAGTCCCGCGACTCCATCCGAGTACACGGAAGAGCCGACTACCCGACTCAATACCGATTTCTCAACCGCGCAGATCCCGCGTTTACCTCGCTTAGGGGCGTCCGCGAGCTAGAGTCCCAAGTTCGCGTCCTGTCCCACATCACCAAGCCCGCTTCATACATGCACATTTCCTAGATTCCCTTGATTATTCCATACTTGAATCCTGTCAACCTCCCACCTCCCATAGTCAACATCCCGCCTACCAAAGTCAACTCACCCACCAATGTCCACTTCAAGTGCCCACCATCAAGGGAATCCAAGCCCAAGAGCAAGTGAATACCATCCACTACCTACCTACTCATCCCGCTCACCACCAGGAATCTCCGCGTAGTCGCCCCACTACGCACCTTCTCCATCGCTTTCACAAGAACAACCCTCTTACCCACATTACCAAACCTCGTCGTCCTATGCTCACCCACCTCGGCAACCACCTAGCCTGAAGTGGGCCCATTACGCTCTGTTGCCGGAATCTCTTTCTGATATCTTCAGAACTTTGATGCCCGCTAATGGGTTATAGCTCTCTCTGATAAAGACTTTCCGACGTGCGGCTGAGGATCAATCTGAATACTGCGCATATCATCGCCAGCCAGGGCATATGCTCATGGACTGCCTCGAATTCTGGATTTTATTTATGATATGGAAGAGAAACAAAGGATTAATTGGGCCATCATGCGTCATAACATCATGAAGCTCTACAGCGAGGAACAATTGCAAGAGTTAGCATGTCAGTCACCGCAATAGTAGATCAGTCTGGTGCAGCTACAGCTTCATAGGCACATCCACAGCAAACATAGCCATCTTTGCAAGTACAAGATCGGGGGCACACCCATGCTTCCTCGCCAAGCGTTGTACCCACTCTAAAACCTAGCCAGCCATCACCTCCACCACTACAACAAGCACAAATTCAAACCCTTGCTCAGGCTAGTGCCGCCATTACCACCCCAACTCCTAACACCACTCGGTCCCACGATGATGAGCCGTCAACTCGACGCATCATGTTGGCGAGCCGCTGGTGGTCACCACGACCCTCTCCTTCATCACCCCTTCCTAGTCCATCACAACAACCGTTGCTTTTGCCACCATCCGACAACCCATCTGCTATCTCCGTCCAACCACTCTCTTCAACACCACCAAAACCATTTAGCACATCGCCTTCACCTTCACCTACTCTTGAGCCTGAGTAAGCTCCGCCTCCGCCTCCCTCACCATCTGCGCCCAAACCTGTCTTCACCATCACCTACCACACTCCTTGAACCCGCCGTACCCACCAAACCTATTATCTCCACTCCACAATCCACCCAACGAAGTGGGAGCATGCTGTCGATGGTGCCTACTAAGTATGGTTCCCAAGATCAAAACAAGTTGAATAAGGAAAGCTCGGTGCCAACTGTGCATTTCAAGCTCCAAAATTATATTAGCCGCATGCTGGTTATCTTGGGTATATTTGGGGAAACCAATCTTCCAACTCCAAAGGTGGCTGCCAAGAAGAGTTCCCACAAGCTAGTGCTAGTCAAATCAAAAGCAAGGTCAGTATTAGTTACAATGCTCATTGGAAAAGTCACTATCGATGCTCTCATCACTCTTCGCTCGGTTATACTTCAGATGACTAGTCAAAAGAAGGGATTCTCCACAAGCATGGTGCTAACTTACACTGCTACAAAGGCTCTAGTGGATTCTAAGATCGAGGGTAACTCATGGCCACCCTTGGCGGAAGTTCTCCACATCTGTAACACTTCATCCTCTCAGCTAGGGCTCCCACTCAAGGGGCAAATTGCCGTACCTTCAAAATCCCTCAAGGTTATTCCATGAATTATGTGCAATCTACCACAGCCTGTCAGTTAGCCGACCATGACAATGTCGTGTGTTACCATCCCAAGAACTCACCTTCCTCATCTCTCAAGGGAGCCGATCTTCATGCCGGTCTGTCAGGTATAATTTTCGGATATCAAGTTTCTCACACCAAGAGTCACACTCCCATGGATTGTTATTGTTTGCTCATCAAGGGAGACATTTTACATGCCAATGTGTCCGAAGAAGCTGCTCTATGTCAAGAATCCTACACCACAAGTGGAATTCCTGAGTGTTCGCCTTGCTAATTTTCCAAGGGAGTTACTATTTATTCTTGAATGTCCAAGGGATGTTGACGCTAAGGAACCACCAAGTGAGACCCTAAAGGCAGTAACTACACTGACTAAGCCTATGCACAAGGAAGCTTTGTGGTACCAAAGAAGAGCAAGGCCATCCGCTGCTTGGGCCTGCTATTTGAGAAGACAAGTCAAGCCAAGGAGCTAGGATGTCATCATCAAGGTTAAGTAGCTGCATTACAAGAATACATCTGTTAGGAAAAAGAAGAGACACAAGTTGAAGGTAAAGGCTGAAGGGTCCCATGCCAAGAATTCCATTAGCTCATCTCCTTCTGATTCTCCTCTATCATCCCTTCTTCTAGTCATCAATTTCTTTCTATACGCCGTCCACTAGTAGAGAAGGATGTTTCCATTCTCTCTTTTGGAACATCATCTTCCCTACCCTCTAGAGCCTTTGGATCCTTCTATGTTTGATTCTTCTTCCTCATATCTCCCTCTTCCTCCAGAATCTCAGGATCTTCTGCCCTCATCAACATTTGATCCTTCTCCATAACCCGCACATTCATTTTCTTCCTTTGAATCTGATTCTTTTCTCTGAAACCTCTGAATCCTTCACTCTCCATCTACCAGTTTATCCTTCTGATTCCTCTTAATCTCGGGCCTGATCCAATTCTTCCTAAGTCACCTGCTTAGGGCCTCTGCCTTTTCTCATATTGTTTATGAGACTTTAATCCTCACTAGTCTCTCTTTCTTTCTGCTTCTTTTGTAGACCATTCCGTGTAATCAGGGTTCCTACACCCTCGCGAGAGAGTTCTAACCCTCACCTCTTTCTCTGTTATCCTTTTTCGTCTAAGTCTAGTCTAGGTCCACCACTTCATCATGTTGAAAAGCCTCAGATTTTTGCCATCCTTTCTTTCATCTTGTCAAGCGAGAAGTGCAAGGCTCGTGATGATCCAGGTCGCTACTGGCAACTAATCCCACGACGAAGAATTGCAAGGTACTTTTGTTTGCGTAAGAATTTATATTCACTCCATCTTCATTTATCTCTACACATGGTTACAATGAAGGCATCTTTAACTTGATTATGAGTGGTAGTCTTGCCCTAGATTAAATTAAAATTTAATTTGCTTCTGCAACACTTAGATATGGTAACTCCGTGTTGGGAATCTAGAATTCCTTCCCAGTCGTTAAGGGTAACCTTGAGCATGGACAACACACACTCCACATGGCAACCTTAGCTAACTATCTTGAAAAATGCCATTGCTATTTTGGCCATACTTAGGTATGCACGAGGGTCTTTTCTCTCCTTTATTCGGCCAAGTGTAGGGGAAAGAGGTGGAATATCTAAGACAATCGACTAAGTAGTCTCTGATAAGAGAAAGTCTCAAATAGGGACAGTCTACAAAGATCTATAAAAAATTATCATGAAAAAGTAAAATCTAGCCCAAAGGGCAACCAGAATCAAAGGGAAAAAATATGTAAAAGAAAAGGCATAGCAAGAGTGGCAGTACAGTTTCTCCATGGGACGTCATGTGTCGGGTCGTATGTGTGTCTTAAATAGAAGAGGTCCAAAATCTCTAGGGGCAATGCTATGGAAAGAAGTCAAACCTGACACCGCTATACCTACACCAGACTTATCCCAAACTTTCTTCTCTTTCTCCCTCTAAAATCGGGTCGCTTCTCTAGTATGACCTTAGTAGGGGCATCGTTCATTAAGGGCAGCCAGCTATAGGATCCCACTCTTAAATGCACACCGTGCTTTGGGTGATCTTTAGTGAAAGGGGAAGAAACAAAGACCTCTAGTTAGTAGTTTGAACTAGCTAGTAGTACTATAGGTAGCAACGTTCGGTCTTGGTCTTTATTTTTTTTAAAAAAAGAAAGTTATCAAAACTCCAAAAAATAGATAATTCAGAATCTCAAAAAAATAAAAAAATTATCAAAAATATATCTTTTACTTTCCACGCATTTGTTTTTCTTTCTGGCTACCCTAATGTCTTTGTTAAGTGTGTAGGCTACAGGTCCTTGGCATTTACTTGCTTAATTACTTGATTCCCTCAGTTGTTCTGCTCATACCTTTATAATCTGTCTCGACTCTTCAATCCCAACTTTGATTCGAATATGAAGTTCCTTATCCCACTCGTCCTTCTCAATCTCTGCTTGTTCTCTCCCCATCGCATGACTCCATGAGAGGGTTTTTTTGCTTATGAACCCAATAGTTTTGTCTTTGCTTCATTTTGACCACTGGTTCTGATTGAAGTATCTGTTTGTTATATTTTGCCATTTTTTCATCAGGTCACGATCAATCGAGAGACAACGTTCTTGTTGCGGTTCTCATACCAACTGCGTTTTCCTTCTATTATCCATGTGGTTTTCTAGTTAGTTCAGTTCACCACGTTTAGTTCATGTGGTTTGCTTAGTTCATGTTTTTATTAGCGTTTTTGTGTTTTTCTTGGTCCATTAGTTGTCTTGTCTTTATATTATTTACAAAAATCCATAAAAATATTAAAATCCAAGAAAAATTCAAAATATTCCCTGCACGTCACAGATAAGTCCGGTATGTATCTCTATCTCTACCCCTCTACACCTTACTATGTGGTATTTACGCTATTATATTATCTCAAGGACTAAATGGTTCTCCATATATTCTGGGATCGATGTTGATAGTTTTTGTGTGATGTGATAATGATGTGTGTGGTGGTGAATATAGTGGTATGAGAGATATGTGTGTAAGTGTGTGAGCAAGTAATAACCTAACTCAATCAATCACCAAAATCAGGAGCATGGGCATGTCATCAATGTTTATGTGGAAGAAAATAAAAACACACACCGGGGCGTGGAGTAAAGGAATAAAATGAAAACACACACCGTAGGTGTGGAGCAAATAAGCAAAGAGAAAAGCAAGCAATGATGATGACAATGATGAACAATACCCAACCAAGGAAGTGTGATCGCCACCAAGGTAACAAAAATAGCAAAGCTGAGATAAGTATCTTGAAAAGAGCTGGATGAACACCCGCCCACGGGAGATGAAAACCAGTGATCTCTGCAAGCGCAAATGGTCTAATATACGGCTGTGAACGAACCAGAAACAGCCTTACGATAAGCCGCCAGAGCCTCGCAAATGGTCAAATGTAGCGCCGCCAGAGCGCACGGAACAACAAGTTAGGACTGGGATCTCCACCTCTCTCGGCCGGCCAGAAGAGTTGGGCCTCGTGCTAGGAACCCTGTAGACCTGCAAAAAAGTGTAGAAGCACATAAAAACAACCTAGATTAGCCCTATGATAAGTGTAGCAACTATAATACAAATAAACTAAAGTGCATGCAAAAGGAATGGTGGATATCTGGGGTGGTGGTTTTTTAAACCCCTGTGGGGCGTGGAAAAGATGGGAAGATGTTTAAAAATGATGCAAAGATGATAGAACGTGGAAAAAGAAGAGGGCAATATGCTTGTGAATGCTATGAAGAGGAGGAGAAACTAAAGAAGAAAACAACACTATTAAACCCTTTGGAACTTAATACTCCCTGGACTTGAAAGCTAATGGATGTAGACATCACTTCTCCTTGATGGGTACTTGCTCCAAAACGCGGCAGCACCTCGACGTAAGCTCCCGAATTCTCCTCCTTAACCCATGAAGTCAAGGGTTCTATTTATAGACCCTCAAACTCTCTGGACGAGTTGGAGAGATTCCAGCTAGAAAGTAGGGCAGAGCTTAGCAAACTCTTGAAGATAACACTCCCAAGAGTCCATAGAAACAAACCAGAGGTTCTGGGAGTCTCTATTGAAAGAGAAATCATCAAATCAAAACTTTAATTCGGCCACAACATAGCAGAGAAAGAATAGTTCCAGTAGGACTCTCAGTCTGCACAAACGGTCTTACGATAAACTGCCACTTGGAACAAACGGTCTAAGGATAGACCGCCACCCTTGAATGTCCACCAAAAGATAAGGTCAATGGGCAAAAAGCTTGTGAACATGACTTTGGAATTGGAAAACGGTATAGGGTTAAACCGCCAAAATGTCTTTAACGGCCCTACGATAGACCGCCAGAGCTCAACGGATAACAACAGATAAGGCTAAGAAAAGACGTTGGCTCTAGACTCTAGCGTCAGCAAACGGTTTATAGATAGACAACCAAATGTCATCAAACAGCTGTTTTGTAGACCGCCAGAAACAGTAACATGGCCAAACCAATGAAAGGCCTATTAAGCTTCAACCCACAGAAAAACAAAATAAAGAGCGAGACCCAATCAAGGAGAATGACCCTTGAAATAAGCCTCAAAGCTGACCAAGATGGCCCAATAAACGGCGTATAACTCGGAGCATCATAAAGATAAATGAGGAGACGGCCCAACTCATTGGTCATAAAACGGGTGTCAACAGATGCCCCTCCTTAACGTCCTCTTTGTAGGGGAGCAAGCGGAGGTGAAGCGAAAGCGACATGGAACATGGAGGTGAAGTGGAAACAAAGCGAAGTGGACTGAAAAGCGGACGTTAAGGTAAACTGACACCCGTCCTGAACCAACGAGCGATAGGAATCTTCCAGAAAACTTCGAACAAATCACAAGGAACAGTAAAACCGAATGACGCATGCCTGGAGGAACTGACAACTAAAGAAAATAAAACATGACCAACCTTTTCACTGGAACACACAGCTGATAGGTGGTCGGGGCAATCGGAAAAATAAAGAGACGAGCAACTAAACTCCAGACGGGAATCCTCAGCTAACCAGATCGAGCAAAAAGACCGAAGGAAACCTTCCAACTCAAAGTGGAATAGTTCTCTTTACTCAAGACCATGGATACACAGTTATCCATCATACCTGAGACACTTAGACAGACGAGGGCACGTGAATGCTCAAAAGATGCGTATGATGCATGCTGGGCTAAAATAAAGAAATCATTAAAATAAATGCAAAGAAAGGATAAAATAGAAAGATACTCGAGAATAGTATTGCTAGACTGGACAAATCAGGGTCAAGACACCATCTGCAACCACGGCGTGCAAGACAGAACCATCATCCCCCATTTTTTCCAACCTAACGGCCTATCCAACGATTAAACATGTGCACCTAGATCATCATCATTTTTATTATAGGGGAACATCAGATCCCAGAACACATGAATGACCAGCCTGTTCTCGAGGTAATATATCATAGATACCATATAGTAATGCATTAAGAGACTAGGGATCGAAATACTTACCTGACTTACCTGCCTGGCGAGCCGTGGCATGACTGTAATGTGAATTTTGCAAATAAAAAGGTTAGCCATCAACAAATAAATCCATAGGATAAGCGTGAATCATGAGATCAGGCATGACACATAATTTGCAATTCATCAAATAATTCAACCCACAAACGGTCTAAAATAAAACCGCTACACGAGCCCTAACGGTCTAAACATGGACCGCTAGAAGGACGTTGGTTCACATTCTTCGAAGAAGAACACCCTGATGACAAACGGTCGAAGGAAGGACCGCCAGAATGATCTTAACGGTCTAACGATAGACCGCCAAATTTCTTGGGCGTTCAAAAAAAAACAAACAATTTGTTCTCCCCCTCATTCACGCTCGTTTCAATCAAAACACCCAAAACCGAACCATACCCCACTTCGGCGAGATACCATACCGGCGACCACCGCGTCCAACCCCCATTCATGCCAAAAATGGTGAAGAAACGGGCCGTACGCCGCCTCCAACGATGACTAGAGGCAGAGGGAATGCCACCCCCGGCGGCGGCGGACCCATCGGTGGAGGAAGAAGGGCCGTCGGCTCATCCGGCGGCGGAAGAGGCACCCACGGCGGAGGAAGTTCCCGGCGAAGCTGTGGAGGCTGGAGATGGCGAGGAAGGGGCCCAGATGGCCGGAGAAGGGGCGGTGACGATTGGATGGTGATCGTCGGAGGTAGGTTAATGGCCCCAAAATTTTATTTTTGATGTGTTTAAGCCATGCATGTGTATGAATGGACAGGGGAATGGGTCTGGGGACCCATACAAATACTTTGTAGGCCCTTTGGGCCATTTCCAAAGCTTGGGGAAACGAGGCAAACTCTTCCCATTCTCTGGGTGCCTAGCGGTCCTTCCAGCGACCGCTAGGTGATCGGGCGGTCTAGTGACGACCGTTAGGAGGTATGAAACGGTCTAAAGGAGACCGCTAGGGAACCAGAAGGATTTTTTATGATTTTATTAAAATGCAAATGCAATGTATGTTTGACAAATTTTACATGAATGACTGATCATGATGTGCTTTGAATGAATGCAGGGGAAGAGGCGGACTCGGATTTCGTGGCTGCAGGTCCGCGCAGTTTACTTAGCATTGCCAGACTACCAAAAGGAGAGATTAGCAGCGATGGGGTTTGGGGAGCTTCTTCGCACTGAAGTGACGAGGATTGACACAGCGCTACTGTATGCACTTCATGAGCGATGGGACCCAGTCAGCAGAGCTTTCTTGTTCCCGTGGGGACATATGATCTCGACGTTGGAGGACGTCGCGAGGATCACAGGATTGAGAGTACACGAGGCTCCAGTGACAGGATGGACATATGCAGATTACCGAGTGATGGCAGAGGAGATACTAGGACTTGAGTTGATGAGACCGGGGCACCATTCCTCGATGCTGGCTAGAGCTACTCTGCAAGAGAGTTTGGGATTGAGAGGAGCAACCATAGCTATTTGAGAGTTACCTAAGGAGCACATTGGGAGACTGATAGACCGGGCACGAGAGAGAGTGTCTGCAGAGCCGGGACCAGAGGGGGACATCACCCTCCGACGCTTCTTGATATTGCTATTCGGGAAGCTTCTATTCGCAACCAGGGCAGACGGAGTGAGCTACAGGCACCTTCCTTTGTTGAGAGATTTGGACGGCGTCGACGAGTACGCTTGGGGAGCAGCAATGCTAGCCTTTCTATTTGACTCCCTCAGCACCGCTGACCGGTAGACGATGCTGGGCGGGTTCACACCCTTTCTTTAGGTAAATGCTCGACTCTATGCTCTTATGCTTATATGCCCACTATATGCTTATTTTTTATGTATGCTGACATTTTACTGATGCAGGTATGGAGCTATGTGTACCTCCCTAGCATCAGGTGAGGGAAGGAGATACATCCCGACCGGGTCCCCTTTGTGAGACGGTGGTCGGTCGCTCGGGATATGGGGTCGCTTCGACGCTTAGTGTGGGCGATCCAGGATGATTTGGATACATTCCCATATGCATTGGTAAGCTTCCAAAACACAAACTTTCTAAATGCACTTAAATGCTTCTGAATGCTTATAAATGCTTATCTAAATGCTGACACTTGACTTCCTTGCCCTTCTCAAGTGCGTTGGACACCCTATCGTGATGAGGGTCACGAGGGGCAGCCTTGGGTGGAGGTAGCCCAGGCGTACGCCGGACGAGAGATCTGGCTACATTGTATAAACATCATCGAGCCTCTTCACCATCGATTGATCATGAGGACGAGAGGAATACACCAGCCAGAGGTTGAGTTCCCCGCACGAGACGATGAGCGCTTCGGGAGATCCTCGAAGGGACTCAGTAGCGACATCGACTGGGTCACTCGAGTGCACGACCAGGTACGGGACTGGACACAGAGGGGCCGGGAGGTGAGGACCCAAGCTGACAGCGATGAGGCCTACCTAAAGGCCCATGCTCGGAGATATGGTGACCAGGTGTTCCTCGGCGTCCGATGACCGGTATGACTTCTAAACTCATGCTCTTCTTTAAATTGATATACTATATGCACTGACCTAATGACTTGCTATATGCAGCTAGACCCCCAGGGTAGGATAGCGGAGCTGTAGGGGCTTCTCCACTCCACTGTACAGCAGAGGGATGAGCTCCAGCATGCGCTAGACCTTCTGGTGAGTACCCTGAACCTTGGACTTGAATTTATGCTTATGCTATGCAATTGACTGACCCTGACTTCTAAAATGCAGCGAGCTGAGGGGGCGCAGCGGCAGGGACTGGACACACCATCCTCTTCATCACAGCCTGCGGGAGGCAGGGCTGAGCGAGATGCCGACTTTGCTCGGGTAGTTGCTCGGGCTGAGGAGGCCGAGACTACTCTCACGGAGAGGGTAAGCAAAACCAACCAAGTTCCTTAGACTTTAAATGCTTATGATGCTTATGCCTTACTATGCTATGATAAATGCTTATGTAGGCGAGAGAGCTGGGCACAGCACTGGCCGAGGCGGAGCGGTGGCGAGCAGAGGCGGCGGAGGTGACTCGTCTCCGTGAGGAGGTGGCGCGACTGAGCGCAGTTGGAGCCCGCCATCGTGCCAATGAGGAGGAGATCGAGCACCTCAGATCAGACGCTACCCGACTGAGGAGTGAGCGAGAGCAGGCTCGAGCGCAGGTCATCGAGATGAGGGGAGTGATAGTGGGTCTGAAATGCCCTCTGACTTATAGGGAAGAGGTCGGAGTCTAGCAGGACCCAGAGCGCTGGGCCGAGTAGCGCATACCGAGGCTACTTCACTGGCTCCTCCGATCACCAGAGGAACGAGGAGGAGGAGCGACGATGTCGTCGCAAGGAGGAGAGCAACACCATGTAGCCGCCAGCAAAGCGGCATGAGGGCACATGGGACAGCGGTGGCCCGGGAGATGGACCGGCCGAGTGATTTTGCACTCTTCCTTTTCTTTTTTGATGCACACTTGTACATGACTTTTTGATAGTGAAATGAAAATCTTTTTGTTATTTTTGTTGTTAAAGTACAAATGTGTATGAATGCAAATGCTGACTCACTGACCCACTACCCTAGGACTGACAGAGAGTACGGGTGAGAGAGGCGGAGGGAGCGTGGCAGGACTGATGAATGAGAGGGGAAAGAATCAACCAAATGCTGACAAAACTTGACAAACAGTCTAATTGAAGACCGCCAGAGGGAGAAAACAGTTAAACAAATGACCGTCAGAAAGATAGAGGAAGGTGGTGGATGAAGGGATACAAACAGTCTAATTGTAGACCGCGTGGGACTCCTAGCGGTCGTACGATAGACCGCTAGTGCAGAAACCTTGTGTTGTTCGAGTGGGACTCTTCCGTGAGAGTCCGAACCCGAGGATAAAGGTCTCTAATCTGCACTAGAACACATCCTAACTTAAATTGAGGCTACCCAACCACAATCCTAATGCACTAACACTAAAATCAGAGCTTTATAAGTAGGAACAAGCCCAAAAATCGCAACTCACAGAAATCCTCTGCTATAGGCCTTGAAATTTTAGAAGAAACACCCAAGAACATCATGAAGAGGAGTCTTGAAGCTAATGCTATGGGAGAGATGGCCTATACCGGGCCAAAGGCGGCTAAGAAAGAGCATGGGGAGCTACAGTGGCTGACCTCAATCCCCAAGCACTTGGGCTCAAGTTCCTCAAGAGAGGTAAGTTAAAATTTGATCAAAAGTTCATGAATTCCTTAATTTTCCTCTCATGATCTTATTCTCTTCTTCCTTCTTCTTTTCTTTTCTTAGCTTCTTCCTGGCCCAAGATGCTACTCCAACCTAAAGTGGGTGGCTCCCATGATCAAGGAACTCCCTTTAGAGGTTCTCTCCATCTTAAGGGCATGGCATCTTCACACTTTAGTGGTTCTAGGAAAGAATTTCCAAAAAATCTGATGAGGACATCTCGCACCACTCTCTCTGGCTCGGGTCGCCTACTCCAGTGTGAGGTGGATTAAATATGATTCTCACATGTTATCTCTATTGTTGGGTCTTATATCATGTAATTTTTTCTTTAATTGAGTCATGCGTGTACCCTCTTTCTTTATTTGAGTCAGTCCATTAGGGTATTGGGCCATTATGTTATCTAATTGGGCCAAACTAGTGGGCTAGGCCCATGGGCACCCATGGGATAGTCTTGGTCTTTTGTCTATTTGTCAAGGGCTTTTTTGTCATTGGAAAAAAGTGGGAGCCTATAAATAGGGCTCATCCCCCTCATTTGTAACACCTTTGATGAAATTGGAAAGAAGAATCCCCCTTGGCTATTTTCTCTCCTCTTATTTCTCTCTCTCTTTCTCTTTCTCTTTCTCTCTCTTCCTCTCTCTCCACCCCTCCCATCATCCTCCAACCACCCCACCTAGACTTCTCCACTCATCCTCCAACCACCCCACTTAGACTTCTCCACCCCCTCCCATCATCCTCCAACCACCCCACCTAGACTTCTCCCACCATCCTCCAACCACCCCACTTAGACTTCTCCACCACCCCACCTAGACTTCTCCCACCATCCTCCAACCACCCCACTTAGACTTCTCCACCACCCCTCCCATCATCCTCCAACCACACTACCTAGACTTCTCCACTCATCCTCTAACCACCCCACTTAGACTTCTCCACCCCCTCCCATCATCCTCCAACCACCCCACCTAGACTTCTCCATCATTCTCCAACCACCCCACTTAGACTTCTCCACCCATCCTCCAACCACCCCACTTAGACTTCTCCACCCATCCTCCAACCACCCCACTTAGACTTCTCCACCCCTCCCATCATCCTCCAACCACCCCACTTAGACTTCTCTACCCACCCTCCAACCCCCAACTACCTACTCTCCCTTCCCCAAGCAAATCTCCACCTTCCCAAGCCTGAAGCCACACCCCCCCTTCTCCCATAGCCACCAGCCTTCATCCCATTGCCAAACCCTTACCCATTTCCACCTTCCATATCCCCTCCATAATCAGCCCCAGCTCTGGGTCGTAGGCAGTAGAGTACCTGCAACTTGTAGAGGCCGCCAAGACATCATCTTGAAGATTTAGGAGGTGTGCCATATATCGGTGGAATCATCGTCCTATCAGCTTCGCAACGAGGGCATCCCCGTCATCTTCTGATCTTGGAGCTGTCCGGAGGAGCCATTCTCGGCAACCTGCGTAGTTCCTCCCAGACTGCTAACCAGAGCCTTAGTGCAGAAGCTTCCCCAGATACTCCCGTGCGTATCCTAGAGCGAAACTTGGCCAAGACAATTGCCAGCAAGTCCCCCATCTCTTCCAGGAAGAAGGAGGTCGTTCGCCCTCCGGAGCACCCAGTTCCAGCCGACTTTGTCGGAGCGCGTAGACTAGTCCGGCCAGGCCTAGTTGGATAGACCCTCACTCTTCTGATCAGATCTTTCTCCTCCAACTTCTGTTTATGGTACCGTTTGTTCTGCCTCAAAGTTGCCTTGACCATGGTCACGTCGACGCCAACCTCACCTCGATCAGAGTCCGGGAGCGCCCGTAGCAGCTTCTGCAACAGCCATCCTTGACTCTGTTCCAAGCAGGGGCAGTTCAGACCAGGCCGGGACTCCGAGCTGTAGCGACCACCACCGACCACCGAGCGGCACCGGGCTTCTACGGTCTGTTCTCTGGTCATACCCAGTCGTCCCAGCACTGGTCCCATTTTTGGCAACCTCCATTCGAGCTCATGGCTGCCCCAACTTCGACCCGCTGTCCAGACAGAGCCGAAGCAGCGTCCACCGTAGAGACGAACGTACCGCATCCCGGGCCGACCTCCAGACGACCACCAGCACTTGCGGCCCAGTTCCACTAGATCCTTGTCCAACTCAGCAATGTCCTCACCTTCCTGTAGCTCTTAGAGAAGCCCTCCACTCCCCGCCTCTCAGCCCCATTCCCTACGAGTCAGATCGGGATAGATTCAAGCGTTGTGGTTCTTCCCCTCCCCTCGCTTGGCCGGCTGAAGGCCCCTCCCTGCGTGGAGGTAATTTTGGCTGTAAATTAACTTAACCCCCACCCCGATAACCCCCCTCCTGTGTGAGGTGTAGTGTTGTACCCAAATTATTTTTCAGGTCAAGTGCCATCGACGCAGCGTGCGGGTGCGTGCCCACCCTACCCCGTTCGCCCTCGTCTCCGGTCGAGATTGGTGTCTTCACACCGATCAGGTGAGCAACTAGATATCCCTTGGCTGGTAGAATTATTTTCTTACCTAGTATTGCTTGTAAATGCCCGTCGGACGGAGAGACGAGAGCCCGGACTCGCACACCAATCTTAGTGTGCCCACCGCGGACTGGGAGTGAGAGCCACCCAAACCAACGCCCGGCGTGCCGGCCACCCACGAAATTGGGAATCCTAGACCCTTAGGGGTCAGCCTAAGCCAACCAAGTCCCTTAGAATATTTGGGTCCAACCTCGGACCCTCGCCATCATCCCCTGGTACCACCGAGAGATCGTATGCGCCGCACGAGTAAGCCGCTAGCGTAAGTTCGTTGAATGTGCTTGTATGATTGCGGGTCTAGGTCCTAGGCTCATTAAATCATACTTCATCACCCTTGGGCTGTGCCACATCAAAATCTCCTTGTATTGGTGAAGCATTTCAGCCCTTATAGAACTATGGCATCCACAAACACACACCTTCCTCTTCCCAAGCTTTGAAGCCACTGTCCTATTAGAGGAGGTAGAGACCTACCTAGCCCTTCCTAAGACCAAGATTGGTGATGAAGACCTAGCGTGACACACGGTTGAGCCTATATATCCATCACTCATTCTAGGGGATTTTATCTACAATCTAAAAGATGTTAGGACCATGATCAGCCCACGCCATATCCATTTGATACCCATGGCTCAATGGATTACCGTTTATTGTAAGAACAAGAGCGGGAGATTTGAGACCATAGCCAATGCTACTTCAATTTGCTTATGCAGGGTCTTTCTTTTCACCACCACCGACCATCTCTTGGACATCCAAAACCTTAGCATTATTAGTGGCTTGTGGCGGGGTTTATCCATCTCTCAAGCGGTCCTTTCATACCTTTACGAAGGTCTTAGTTCAGCTTGTTGTGACCCCTCTGTGTTGATGATGTTGACAATAAGTTTTACTTCATTGACAACAGCTTGTTTTGATTGATTGGCAACTGTTCTTATTTTGATGAAATTGTTTGGATCAGGTTGTCTGTGTATATAATGCAGTCAGAGTCTATATATTGTTATGCACACACTCACAGGTCTACACAGTGCATTGCAGCATGTACATAGAGCCTATAATTTTCCTTGTTTAGTCTAGACAGTAGTGGGTCGAACCCCTTCTCAGGTGGGTCGACACCCCCAGAGTACAAGTCTATACACTGTCTATCTGTCTTGTGTCTCATGCAGCGTCTTAGGCATTTTGTTAAAGTCTATACAGTGCAGCTCACACGAACACTCAAGTCCATACATCGTGAAGTCTGCACATTGTGGCACCCAATGTCTATACATTGCTCATTCGTTCATTTAGCATTGTCAAGTCTATACATTGGTCGGTGCCAAGTCTGTACAGTGAGCGTCGCATTGGTTAAGTATGTACACTCACCAGTTGAACTTCAAAGTCATACATTGGACTGTAGCTTGCATGAAGCTAAGCCCATACATCGCTCAAGTCTGTACAGAGTCCAGCGTCTTAGTTAGCGTCTCATGCATACGAGCAAAGTCTGTACATCGGTCTTTCGGCAAGTCTGAACATCGTCCGTCTCTGTTAGCGTCTCAGGCATTGGCCAAAGTCTATACATCGGACTGTTACAGCAAGTCTGTACATTGTCCATCTTAGTTAACGTCTTATGCATTGGGGCGAAGTCTATACAACCAACTGTTCAGCTTGTAGCCAAGTCTGTATAGCCAGGGTGACTGTTAAGTCTATACATTGATCATTACCTACGTTCTGAACTGAACTGAGTAAGTCTATACATTCCTCATATCTTCTACCTACGCTCAGTTCAGTAAGTCTGTACATTGGTTGCTTTACCGACGTTGCCTTGCCAAAGTCTTCACATTGGAAGTCTGTACAGTGAGAGTCTCATGAAGTCTGTACATCGTGCATCAGTCCTGAAGTCTATACATCGTATGCCTTCATTAGAGTCTCATGAAGTCTGTACATCGTGCATCAGTCCTGAAGTCTATACATCGTTTGTCTTCATTAGAGTCTCATGGAGTCTATACATTGCACTCGCTTTCACAGAGTCCATACACTGAAGTCTATACATTGCATTTCCATTCACGAAGTCTGTACATTGCATTCACGTTTCACAAAGTCTATACATCATGAAGTCTACACAAGGCATTTCATCTTACAAAGTCTGTACAGAGTTCTTCACTTAACCTGATAATCCGATACTCTGTCTGACAGGGATTTGTTACTGAGATTGTTGACATGACTTGTGATCCCAGGAGGACGAGGTGACCAGATGCTGCCACGTGGATGAAAGCACCTCGGATCTGGCGAATTCCTTGGGCGGGAAAACGTGGAAGCCACGCGCCCTTATCCAATCTACTGCTGATATATATAGAAGTCTTCTTCTTCTGTTGAAGGCACATCGACCAGTGGCAAGTCTATACAGTGAGACAAACCTGAGGCAGTAGAGAGCCACCGAGATCCAAAGAGAAGAAAAGCAGAGAAGAAGAAAAGGAGAGAAGAAGAAAGTGAGAGAGATGAGTTGAGAGAGTTATATGAGAGCTTGTGAATCAGTCTCTTGGTTCAGATACCAGAGCTGATATTGCTCAATTTGAGCTACAGTCGTTTTGGTTTTCATTCCATTCGATTCTGTGTTTCTTGCTTTTCAGTCTTTGTTATTTTTCTGTTGAAAACTCTTGTTCGATCAAGCTGTTAGTCTGTAACACCCGATAATTTTGAAGGCTAAAAAGGGAATAAATATATAAATATATATTTAGATTTTGAAAAGAAAAATAACATATACATGATGATATCTACATATCTCAATAAATAGTTAATAAAGGTTCCTAGAATTTATAAAAGGCTAGTTAATATTACCTTTTGGAATGGAAGTAAAAATTTATCTAGGATTGAACCTGCCTCTGATACCTAGGACAAGGATAAATAAAAGTTAAAGAAATTATGAGGAATAAAATCCCTGTATACATATAAATTATTAATAGGTATATGAGGGTTAGTGAATAATGTTGGGTTCGGTGTAGTATTCAGAGGGGGGGTGAATGAATATAGCCCTTTAAGAATTCGTCCAATTAAAAACCTTCACCCAAAATAAGATTTCGCTCACTTAAAAACTGGAATGCTAACAAGACAAATTAGAACACTCATCTACTGAACCTATAAGCAAACAGTTGAGCGCCCCTATGCATTCATCTAGCGGAAGCACAAATAGAACAAAACAAACCACAATGCAAGAGGGTTTTTAGGTGGTTCGGTCCAGCAGACCTACATCCACCCCACACTCAACCCGAGTGTGGCTTCCTGCTGACTCACAGCTTGAACAGCTGGGCATGACAGCTTGCCATACATCAGCTGGGCCTCACAGCTTGCCATCCGCTGAGCATTACAGCTTGCTTCCGCTGGGCAATATAGCTTAGCCATCGCTGACTCACAGCTTGAACCCGCTGGGGATTACAGCTTGAACCCGCTGGGGATTACAGCTTAACCCGTCCGAGACCAAGTCTCGCCAGCTGAGGATTACAGCTTTACTTGTCCAGTGGAGACCTCCACTGCATCCGCTGACTAACAGCTTGAAGAAATGATAAAAGATAAAACAAAAGATAGATAAAATAGCAACGGAAAGCTGAAATAATGAAGCACAAATATAGCCCTCGAAGGAGCAGTTCTGGCTTGGATTTGATCCAAAAGCCAGACAACCTCAACCTCTCTCTCTTTCTCAACTCGAGCTCTCTATCTCTCTCTTTCTCTTCTTTATCTTCTGCTCTTCTTCTCTTTCTCTTCTCTTCTCTCTTCTTTCTTCTTCTGCTCTCTTCACTCTTCTTCTTCTCTTCTGCTGGATCGAAGTCTCTGCACTTCTGCTTTTTCTTTCTCCACTTCGATCACTCTTCTTCTGAAGACGAAGACTCATATATATAGCAGCAGCAGCAGCAGCTAGGGCGTGTGCTCTCCACATCTCCCACCCAAAAACCTTGGACCACGTGTCAGTCTCCCAGCCAGCTTCAGCACACGTGTCACGATCCTGTCTGCCCTTCCAACCTCAGATCACGTGCCCTTCATTAGCCTCCACGAGCAGAGCACCTGTCAGACAGAGTATCGGAATATCAGGTTAAGTGAAGAGCTCTGTATAGACTTGTAAAGACGATCATGATGTATAGACTTGTAATGTAAAGTGCGTTGTATAGACTTCAGGAAGACACTGAGCCATTGTATAGACTTTGCCTTAACAATGAATGTGTAGACTTGAGACAGAACGTAGGTAAAAGATATGGCTGTATAGACTTGGCCAGAACGTAGGGAAAAACACCAATGAGCAGACTTGATCATCCAGCAGTGTATAGACTTCGTTTCAAGCAACGTAGGTAAAAACCCAATGTATAGACTTCAAATAAGACGCTGCATGAGACATGGACAGTGTACAGACTTTATGAATGAAATGCATTGTGCAAATGAGCAAGTCTGTACAGACTTTGTAAAGCGTGACTTCAATGTACAGACTTTGCTGAATGAACGTTGTGAATACGAGTCCAGTGTACAGACTTAGCCGTTGCAGACCTAGTCCAATTGAGACGCTGAGAAAGACGGTCCACTGTCTAGACTTTACAGTAAATGCATATGCCAATGTTTATACTTCAAAGCTCGACCAGTGTACAGACTTGCCACCGACCAATGTATGGACTTGAGATCTAATGCAAACGGCTGTACAGACTTGAACGTCAAGTGAGACGATGAATGAGACGATGCACTGAACAGTGGTGTACAGACTTTGACTCAATTATGCATATGAGACGCTAAATGAGATGGACCAATGTACACACTTAGCCAATGCAATGTATGGACATTGCATAGACGATGCATGAGACACAGACACTGTGCATGAACAGTGCAGTGTATAGACTTATGGACTTTGAGTTCGTGCATCTACAGTGCAAATGTACATACTTTATGAATAGTGATGCATTGTACACACTTGTGATGCATGAACAGGCCAGTGTGCAGACTTCATGAATGTGCAAACTTGTCAACAAAATGCACAATGTATAGACTATGCACATGCATGAAGAGTGTATATACTAATGCATGAAGCAAAGCAATCTGATGTGTAGACTTCATAAATGCATCTGAGGGGGTTCGACCCACAGAACCAGCATACTCATGCACAGAACAGATCAGATAGAACATACTCAAGCATTCTCCATAAATCAAGCACACTCAAGCAATCTCCACGGAATATATCAGTTATATGCATACACCACTGAGTATACCAGTTATAAACATCTCATGCATTCTCCACAGAACATAATGAGTGATATGCATTCAAATCAACATGCCATCATCATAAAAAACATAATATCATAATGCACTCACTGAGTTGCAATCATCAAAATAAAACAGCATTGCTATCATCAAATCAACATAGCACATACTTGTGCCTAAGAGGCACAACATTCTCCCCCTTTTTGATGATGACAACACACTGTGACAGTGAGTCACACATAAAATTTTCTACCCCTTTGACATGATCAAAAAGAGAAAAATAGTAAAAACATAAGTGCAAAGTGTATTATGCATGCAAATTCCTCTAGAGCAGTAAACTCCCCCTGAAGATATGACTCCCCCTGAACTGGTTCTCCCCCTTAATAATTGCTCCCCCTTTGAGAAGGAATATGAACAGATAGGTAAAGGTAGAGAAGGTAGGAGGGTCACTAGACAACAGCTGAATCATTGGTTCAGAAAATAAGCTTGATTATAAACAACAGTTAAAGTATAAGAATCAGCAACGTACAGTTTTGACAAAAATTCAGGTTTAACAGTGATAAATCTAGAGTAAAACACCTGACCCCTGAAAAAGAGTTTATAGACTCCATTTATAGCAATGAATCTAAGGCACATGGTATTAATAGATAAGTCAGAAATAATACCCTTTTGTGATTAAACAAGGAAGTTCAAGAAAGGCAACTTGAATATGTATTGAGAAAAACAATTTTCACTCAATGACTTTTGATTTCAAAGGGTTACAGCAGTTTGATTTTCATTTTTCAATTTCTGAACCTAAACTAAGTGAATAGACCAGTGGCATTTATACTGTTGACATTAGGTGTACACCTTGATCAGAGGCAGGTACCCCCAGTTACTAGGCATAAACTACTATATCTATTTCAGATCAAGACCTACAAGGAATAGTCTTCACTTTTGACATTAAGGGTATACCTTGATTAGAGGCCAGTACCCTCAGTTACTTGGTGAGAACTCCCCCTATAGATTTGACCCTATGAACAGAGATATTCTGAAGCACCTCATGACATGTGAGTTCTCCTGCTTCTTTGGAGGAGTTCACAGTTTCTCAGTGCAATCAGCCATTGCTCTGTCACTATGTTCAGCTCTTTTACATTTATGATCTTATTTACTGCTGCCCTTAATTCCTTTAGAGTGATTGTTTTAAAAAATCATTACATACTCTTATTCACCTGTTCTAGACATTTCCAGTCCAACACATTTAGGCTTTACAAAAAACTTTTTCTATTTTAGCCATGAGACAAAGATTAAGAGCTATAAGAGTTTTCCTTTATCTCAAATTCTGAAGTTCAGACACTTGACTCTTCAATTTATAAAAGTTAAACCTTTAGGGCCACTTTGGTAACGGATTAAGCTGGGTTAGGGTGGGTTAACTGGGGTCGGGTGGGTTACTCCTTGTTTGATAGTTTTTTTCTTAACCCGGGTCGGATAGGGTTAAAGTGGATTAACTCATTCCTAGGAATTAGGTGGAATGAGTTAATCCACCCAGGTTAGGGTTAGGGGTGGGGTGGGCTAACCCGGGTAAGCCACCCGCCCCTAACCTAACCCATTACCAAAGTGGCCCTTAGTTCCTTTTAATTTGCAAGTGTGATTCTTATAAGTGAACACTTGCAATAATCACAACTCAATATACTAAACCAGAGACAATTGCTGTTGTTCAGTGAAAGTGATGGGGAAAAGATAGCAATTGGTAATATGGTTCAATAGCATCTGATGATAGTGAATATGAATGAGTTGAATGGGGACAATGAGAAGTAACAAGGATTCAATGAATTGAATAGAACTCTCAGCTCCCCCTGACACCATGATGTAAAAATATGCTATGCACTAGACTATTCTACATGCAGACTATGCAACAATGATATATGTGGAAAGTATGCAATCAATTCAAGTTTATGCATCCAAGTCATGAACATTATTTTTTTATCCTTTTTCAGATTCTTCAAAAATATGATGCAGTACATTGTTCTACATGAGGACTAGACCCTTGGTACTTGGCAGAGAACCTGGTCTTAAGGACCATCTCACACATAGTAAGAACCTCCGGACAGATTTCCCTGCCTTTTAGTAACTTACCATTTGATATACCAGGGTTATGCAAGACAATGCAACATAAAGTAGTCCTACATGCATTGAACAACTTCATTGACAGTCATGCAAATTATGTATGCAGACATAAGACACATGCAATGACTGTGTGCATTAAAAGAACCATTCACAATCAACAAGTTATGCATTTAACAACAAGCATGCAATGCACTGACACAAAACACATGCATTTACATAAAGTCTATATAATGCATTAACTATATACACTAAAAACCATTCAAATCCAGTTCAGCAATTTGCACGAGATGGCAATAGAAGAGCATCAGATATATGCAGAAATGAATTCAATAGCTGAGTCTGGAATGTAGACTGATCAACTAGACAAGAAGAAGACATCAGAAGTCAATCAGACAAATCAACAATATCAGATGGAGAAATTTAAACAAGGTTCAGAACTGACCTGATGTGTAGTCATAGGGTTTTCATTCTTGAGTGCCTTGGTTAACCCCTTTTATTCTTCAGCTTCCAAGGCACACCTTCAAGATAAAGTCAAGTTGATCCTGCAGGAACCCAAGAGGTCTTGGGTCCTGAATTACCCCTATCAGGTGTTCTAAATAATTTCTTAGCAATATTGTCATCAAATTCCATTAGAGAGCAATCAGACATAGAATGTCCAAAATTTCCACAATAATGACATGAACCAACATATTTTCTGGTCCTATGATGCATATCTACAGCAACATGGGACCTATGAAACTGAGCATGAATTTTTCTGTTGTAAGCATGAATGTTTGATTTACTATTACCTGCCCACCAGCATTCAGAAGCTCGGTGGCTAGGTTTTCCACATTCATAACAAACAAGAGTCTTTTCTTTAAGACCAGCTTTATTTCTGCCCAAGAAATTTTTGTTTGGAGGGAATCTTACAAATTTGGAATTAAAATGATTTCCCTGAGCAAACCAGCAGTCCTTGACTGCATGCCCATACTTACCACATTCAAAGCATCTAAGATGCTTGCTGTTTGATTCATTTTTGCCCCTGTGATTTCCTGACCAGCATTCATTTGCCTTATGCCCAGGCTTGTTGCAAGTGAAACAGATAGTATGCTGGCCTGAAGTAGATCTGTGTCTATGTGAGTCATGAGGATGTGCAAAAGATCTAGAATTCACATTGTTATCTTCTTTCAGTTTGAAACATGCATTCATTAAATGACCACGCTTACCATAATAATAACATGATGCATTAGATTTCTTAGTGGCATGGTTTCTATCAAAAGATTTCCTTAAATGCACTGTTTTACTAGCATGCTCATCTTCTTTCAATATTCTGCAATCATCCATGATATGCCCTTTCTTGCCACAATAATAGCATGATAATTTCTTCTCTGATGCATGTGAGTGAGTGGATGAATTGTGAGTGACATGTGTCAGTCTATCAGACTCCACACTGCTAGTAGAATTCACATCACATGCAGGGACAATTTTGACTTTATTCAATTGACCATTCTTTTTCAATTTATTGCCCCCTTTCATAATTTTTGTTTGCTTTTCATTTTTCTGGGCTTTGAACTGAAATACAGATGAAGATGATTTCAGATTTTCATTTTATTTTGGGGATTGCATTGAAGTACTAGCTACATCTGAACCTTGCACAAAGGTGTTGTATAGCTGACTTTTAGTGATATTTTTGACATCAGAAGTGCAATTTGTTCCCCCCTTTAAATCCTTATCCTCACTTTTCACAACAGTTTTTATTTTTCTTTCAATGTTTGCAAACTTGGATGCTGAGTTTTCCAGGTCATGAATTTTATTTTCCAAGGATGCTATATGAAGCTCATAACTGGCTATCTCCTGTTCACTGTAATTTACACATTCACTAAAGACTTTATTTACAATTTTATACTTCTCAACTTCTTGTTCCAGATTGATCAAAGTTTGTGATTCTTCATCATGGACACCTTTTCCTTTTTCTATGGTGAGAAGTCTTTCAGACAAGCCAGTGTTTAACAACTTTAGTTTTTCAATTTCATCCTTCAGTTCATTGTTTTCTTCCTCAAGATTTTTAGCATCAATTTCAGTTCCAGCACATCTTTCTCTTCCAGACATTTGCTTCAGTTATTCAATCAGTTTCTCTTCTCTTTCTACTGCTTTAATTTTCTCAGCAAGCATATTTTTGTGATCTTCTTTAAGTGAGGCAGTTTGTTTGTTTAGCCATTCATTCTCACTAAAGAGATCTTCATTACGTTCTCTTAATGCTGAGCACATTTTACAATTTGATTTAGCAGAAGAAGACTGTGAAACCTCCTCATTTTTTTTTATCAAGAAACCTTGCCTAGTGTAGGATGGGAGAGTGCACCCTTTTACCAGAGGCAAAGAGCAAGCCACTCCACCATTCAGACATTAGGAGGTGTATTTATAATAATTTGGATGAAGGAATACATTACATTAAGCGGATACTGGGCATACCCAGTTTATCCAATCGAGCTATTCCCTTTATAGAATTAGGGAGCTCATCATAAGAGAAAAAATCAGTACAATGAGTGGAACAAGCCAAAGAGGCTAGAGAGTCAGCAACCTTATTTCCTTCTCTGTAAATGTGAGCTATTGAATCTTGAGTGGTAAGGAGTCTCCAAATCTCCCTTATATAATGAAGAATGGACCATGGGCATGGAGTAACTTTTTTGATGATTTGAACTAAGAGTTTGGAGTCGATATCAATCTGGATTGGCTTGATAGCAGTTGTGCGGTAGTACTTGATGCCATCGAGGAGAGCTCGAGCCTCAGCTACAAGACAGTTTGCTTTACCATAGTAATGTGAGAAAGCAAGTAAGATAGTGCCATTGTGGTCCCTAATAGCCCCTCCGCCTCCTGAGTCTCCATTTCCTTTGTAGGCTCCATTGGTGTTTAACTTGAGTGAGAGAGGGGTCGGATGGACCCAGGTGACAGTCATCAGCTGCCGTTTAGAGTGTTGTCTGCTGTTGATGCCAAAGTCCCGCAAAGTGATTCTTTTTACATTGTCAAACTCTTTGAGGTTTGTAGTGTCACATGTGCGCTTGACTTGAGCTTTTATATGGTGGAGAAGACTGACCTTGGAGATGCTCTTGCCCTCATATTTTGATGCATTCCTTGCTTTCCAGATTTCCCAAATTCCATAGCCAATTACTGCAAGCATGAATAAATCGTGGGTAGATTTCACCTGAATATTGTCTGCATTGTGATGTATGAAATAGGTCACTGAATTTGAGTTGATCTTCAGTCCATAACTCCTGAAATAAGACCAAATATGTTTGGCCAGTTCACTATGAATGAATAGGTGGCTAGTAGTTTCCTCACACTGTGATGTACATCAATAACATTTCGAGCACATTTGCACACCCATCTTTTGAACATTTTTATCAGTGGGGAGAGCATTGCGGGCAGTCTTCCAGAGATGGATGGAAACTTTTATTGGTAGCCAAGTAGACCAAAGATGGGTCCATGGAAAAGGATGATCATTATCATTATTCGTAGACAGTTCACAGTAGGAGGAGGCCACAGCGCAAGTACCTATTAAGGAGAGACTCCAGACCGGACAATCAGGATACTGGTTAAGCTTAAAGCTAAGGATAGCAGATTTGATTGAGTCTGGGATCCTTCCATCCAGCATATTATTATTTGCATTTGGACGGGCAGTGTAGAAATCCTTGACAGTAAAAATGTGAAACCTCCTCATTGATTTCATTCATTTTGACCATAAGAGTTTTATTTTTCTTTTGAAAATCGTTATTCTTCAGTTTCAGATTGTCCATTTCAGTATTAACTTCAGTAAGTTCCTGCATGCCTTTTAGATGCTCCTTTTTCTTATCATTCAGCTGATTCTCTATTTCTGACATTTTATCCAAGCATGTTTATTTTTCAATTTTTAGAGAATCATTTTATTTTTTAAGATTCTGAACATCTAGCATGCATGCATCATAAGACTTTTTCATATTTGGACAATTTTCATAGGAATCTTTCAGATTTATTCTATCACATTTCTTTTTCAACTTTTTATTCTCAGATTTCAATTTCTTGGATACTTCTAACAAATTTTCATACATCTCTATCAATTCATCGAAAGAGTATCCATCTGATTCAAAACTTACCTAAGATGAGGTCTCATCTTCATCATCCCGGTTGGCCATCAAACAGCTATCATTCTGTTGGTTATGCGCAGAGATAACTTTGTCATATATCTCTTTTCCAGAATTGCACCTGAGAACAAAAGGATACATATCAGTATTAACTACAGCTCTCAAGATATTAAGAACTATGGTATTATCGCGATTCTTAGAGCTGTCCTCACTAGACCAATTGGTCTGATCTTTAGGTAAATGGTGTGGGCCTTTAGATATAAGACTCCACAAATGTGGACCAATTGAGTCTATGTACACAGCTAGGCCTCCTAGCCAACTTTCAAAGTTAGAACCATCATAAACCGGAGGACGACCCATTTGAACAAGTGGCAGACAGATTCAGCGCAGTAAGACAAATGACAGGGAATGCAGCAAAATCAAATAAGCGAAGTAAAGCACTAAGACAGTGAAACAAAACAACGAGCACAAGAGATCCACTCTGAAATGCACCAAAACTAGTAGGATCCTCTGCAGATTGTTAGATCTGATAGATCAGAGACCCGCTCTGATACCAAGTGTTGGGTTCGGTTCAGTATTCAGAGGGGGGGTGAATGAATATAGCCCTTTAAGAATTCGCCCAATTAAAAACCTTCACCCAAAATAAGATTTCGCTCACTTAAAAACTGGAATGCTAACAAGACAAATTAGAACACTCATCTACTGAACCTATAAGCAAACAATTGAGCGCCCCTATGCATATATCTAGCGGAAGCACAAATAGAACAAAACAAACCACAATGCAAGAGGGTTTTTAGGTGGTTCGGTCCAGCAGACCTACATCCACCCCACACTCAACCCGAGTGTGGCTTCCTGCTGACTCACAGCTTGAACAGCTGGGCATCACAGCTTGGCATACATTAGCTGGGCCTCACAGCTTGCCATCCGCTGAGCATTACAGCTTGCTTCCGCTGGGCAATACAGCTTAGCCATCGCTGACACACAGCTTGAACCCGCTGGGGATTACAGCTTAACCCATCTGAGACCAAGTCTCGCCAGCTGAGGATTACAGCTTTACCTGTCCAGTGGAGACCTCCACTGCATCCGCTGACTAACAGCTTGAAGAAATGATAAAAGATAAAACAAAAGATAAACAAAACAGCAACGTAAAGCTGAAATAATGAAGCACAAATATAGCTCTCGAAGGAGCAGTTCTGGCTTGGATTTGATCCAAAAGCCAGACAACCTCAACCTCTCTCTCTTTCTCAACTCGAGCTCTCTATCTCTCTCTTTCTCTTCTTTATCTTCTGCTCTTCTTCTCTTTCTCTTCTCTTCTCTCTTCTTTCTTCTTCTGCTCTCTTCACTCTTTTTCTTCTCTTCTGCTGGATCGAAGTCTCTGCACTTCTACTTTTTCTTTCTCCAATTCGATCACTCTTCATCTGAAGACGAAGACTCATATATATAGCAGTAGCAGCAGCAACTAGGGCATGTGCTCTCCACATCTCCCACCCAAAAACCTTGGACCACGTGTCCGTCTCTCAGCCAGCTTCAGCACACGTGTCACGATCCTATCTGCCCTTCCAGCCTCGGATCACGTGCCCTTCATTAGCCTCCACGAGCAGAGCACCTGTCAGACAGAGTATCAGAATATCAGGTTAAGTGAAGAGCTCTGTATAGACTTGTAAAGACGATCATGATGTATAGACTTGTAATGTAAAGTGCGTTATATAGACTTCATGAAGACACTGAGCTATTGTATAGACTTTGCCTTAACAATGAATGTGTAGACTTGAGACAGAACGTAGGTAAAAGACATGGCTGTATAGACTTGGCCAGAACGTAGGGAAAAAACACCAATGAGCAGACTTGATCATCCAGCAGTGTATAGTCTTCGTTTCAAGCAACGTAGGTAAAAACCCAATGTATAGACTTCAAATAAGACGCTGCATGAGACATGGACAGTGTACAGACTTTATGAATGAAATGCATTGTGCAAATGAGAAAGTCTGTACAGACTTTGTGAAGCGTGACTTCAATGTACAGACTTTGCTGAATGAACGTTGTGAATACGAGTCCAGTGTACAGACTTAGCCGTTGCAGACCTAGTCCAATTGAGACGCTGAGAAAGATGGTCCACTGTCTAGACTTTACAGTAAATGCATATGCCAATGTTTATACTTCAAAGCTCGACCAGTGTACAGACTTGCCACCGACCAATGTATGGACTTGAGATCTAATGCAAACGGCTGTACAGACTTGAACGTCAAGTGAGACGATGAATGAGACGATGCACTGAATAGTGGTGTACAGACTTTGACTCAATTATGCATATGAGACGCTAAATGAGACGGACCAATGTACACACTTAGCCAATGCAATGTATGGACATTGCATAGACGATGCATGAGACACAGACACTGTGCATGAACAGTGCAGTGTATAGACTTATGGACTTTGAGTTCGTGCATCTACAGTGCAAATGTACAGACTTTATGAATAGTGATGCATTGTACACACTTGTGATGCATGAACAGGCCAGTGTGCAGACTTCATGAATGTGCAAACTTGTCAACGAAATGCACAATGTATAGACTATGCACATGCATGAAGAGTGTATATACTAATGCATGAAGCAAAGCAATCTGATGTGTAGATTTCATAAATGCATCTGAGGGGGTTCGACCCACAGAACCAGCATACTCATGCACAGAACAGATCAGATAGAACATACTCAAGCATTCTCCATAAATCAAGCACACTCAAGCAATCTCCACAGAATATATCAGTTATATGCATACACCACTGAGTATACCAGTTATAAACATCTCATGCATTCTCCACAGAACATAATGAGTGATATGCATTCAAATCAACATGCCATCATCATAAAAAACATAATATCATAATGCACTCACTGTGTTGTAATCATCAAAACAAAACAGCATTGCTATCATCAAATCAACATAGCATATGCTTGTGCCTAAGAGGCACAACAAATTACCCACACACATTGTAAGGGCCTTAAGTCTCAACCCACTCATCCATATATCTGTGCATATATATATAATGCAAAATAAATAAATACAATGTAAATAATTAAGGCCAGGCTATACACAACCCTCTGACAGCCTAGGAAGTCTCACAAGAAGAACTCATGGACCCTACCATTATATTATAATAAATTTAATAATAACATGTTATTTTGAGTAACCATTTAATGCACAACATAATTTTAATTGAGAATCTTTAAATCTTGAAGAAAAGGTCAATTTGTATTTTTTACTAATTTAGCAAAAATTAATATTCCACATTTATTACATTATAAAGGGAGGATATATATAAATTTACGTGTAGACATGGGAATGTATGAATATCTCATGCAATGGGGAATGCACAGACGTTGGACGTATAGACTTACGATGTGTAGACTTTGCATGTATAGACTTTGGACTGATGTACAGACTTTCTTGATGAAGGAATGTGTAGACTTTGAAGAATGAATGAAAGAATGTATAGACTTTGGATGAAGGAATGTGTGGACTTGAGTGGGTAGAATGTATAGACTTCAGGAATGTATAGACTTCAGGAATGCAAAGACTTTGATAATGTATAGACTTGTGTAGTAGAATGTATAGACTTCAGGAATGCAAAGACTTTGACAATGTATAGACTTGTGTAATAGAATGTATAGACTTCAGGAATGTATAGACTTCAGGAATGCAAAAACTTTGATAATGTATAGACTTGTGTAATGGAATGTATGGACTTGAATGGATGTATGGACTTATGAATGTATAGACTTGGAGATGAGTGTGTAGACTTGGGAATGTATGAATGTATAGACTTGGGGAAGGAGTGTGTAGACTTGGAAGAATGTATAGACTTATGCATTGTATGGACTTGTGGAATGTATAGACTTGGATTAGATGGATGTATAGACTTTGATGAAGAATGCGATGTATAGACCTAGGAGGATGGATGTACAGACTCTATGCAATGTATAGACTTATGAAATGCAAAGACTTTGGAATGTACAGACTTAGGGAATGTGTGGACTTTGACGGGTGTACAGACTTGGGATGAAGGAATGTATAGACTTAGGATAGAAGAATGTATGGACTTGTGCATTACATAGTTAAAGAGTAACAGGGATATATATATATATATATACAATATTAGTCTTTTGAAGGGTAAGTGAAAATGACAAAAATGAAATGACGCCAACGTATGCTTGCGTCAATTGCATAGAAAATGACTTTGAACAAGTCGTCATTTCAAATAAAATGAATAGTGCCGATTTTTTGACTAAAGAATTTTGGAAAACTAATTATATGAAAAAAATAGAGAAAATGGAAAACTCATACCCCTAAAATTTCCTATCTAGATCACATTTAGAAAAAAAGATAAAAATCCCGAAAGCTCGTTACACCTTAAATTAACAAAATAGGAAAGGTGAATGACGCCTTTGTTCAAGTCGTCAATTAAGAAATTGACGACTGTGTATACAAGCGTCACTTATAAAATAACGCCTCTATCATAGGCGTCAGTTTAAGAAGTGACGCCACTATTCATGGGCGTCAAATTTTATAATTTCATAGGTAATAAAAGGAAATAGTAAGTAACGCCCCCTTGGAGGGCGCCATTTTATAAATTAAAGACCCTTGGGTAGGCGTCATTTTTGATTAACACCCCAACCTTAGGCATCATTTTCAAGATGAACATGTTAGTGTTCGGTTCAAACTGAGATGTGATCTAGGGTAAGTTTTGATTTAGGAAAGAGATTAATACGTGTATATTTTAGTTTTAATCGAACTCCAACCCTCTAGGGTCTCCAGAACCCTATAAATACCCCTCCCATCGAGCCAACCTAAAGGCTCTTCTCTTCATCAAAACTTGTTGCTGCTGTCGACCGTGGAGTTTTCTCCATCATGTTAGTGTTACGAAGAAGGGTTACTATCATCTTCCTCTTCGTCCGACGGTGAAGAACATAGGAGTTCTTCCTCTTCTTCCTTGTTGCAAGAAGGACTGATCTTCTGCTGCTCTGTAAGGTGTTTACGTGAAGAACTTTAAGGGTTCTTCATCGGCTTCCTCTCCTTCCTGGTTGGTTTGTGGAGGAGAAAGCTGTTGCCTTCTCTACTTCGTCCTGTTGCTGCCACTGCACGGAGGGATCAAGAGCGACTGCTCTTATTATCATCTTGCTCTTCCTCCGCGGTTCGGGTGCAACGAGAAGACACCCTGTTGAAAACAGAGTATCGTTTTAAAGAGATTTACATCCTTTATCTTCACGTTCTATCAACCAAACCAATCCACAAGGTAGGTTTTCTCAAGACTTAGCAAAATTATATAATTAACAAGTTAATGCATGCATATAGGTCTGTAGATGAATTCAGTAGTAACAGATTTTGTTTCCAGAATGAAGTTTGCTCGTTTAATGCATAAATGGAATTCACGACCCACATCAGGGCGTCATTTTAAATGAACGACCGTGTAACAGTCGTCAAATTGCTAGTTATTTAATAAATACAAAAATTAAATAACTTTGAACCTTGATGAAATAACTAATGCATGATCATATTGATAAATTCTACTTATTTTTCTCGTCCTGTTCATATCTCTAGAATCCTGTTTGAATATGGCTCAAAAATCCATGTACCTCTGTTCATGTGAAATAACGACCATGTCCAGGTCGTCAAAATTAAATGGACGACCCTATTTATGGGCGTCAATTTGGTGTTAAATCCAGAATTTTGTAAATATATATATATATATTGATCTTGAAACGACGACTTATCCTCAGCCATTAATTCAAAATATGACGCCCCTGACTGAGGCGCCATTTACAGAATTGAAGCCTTTTTACAAGGCGTTATTTTGAAAACCACTATACCATGAAAGCGATCAGAAATCTGAATATATAGATAACCTGGATAGAACGACTGTAATTGCAGTTGTCCTTTTTATAAACTAACGACCCTGACAAGGGCGCCAATACATAAAGAGATGACTTAAGCCAAGACGTCAATTTTCTGACAGTCAGACTTTTCGTGGTTTTGTAACCCCTGACAGTGGGTTAGATGAATATATATATATATATATATATATATATATATATATATATAAAGGCACTATATTCCATTCCGTGAATATAGTCTCAGGTTTCATGATGATTTATCGATTAGCCCTTATTTCTCGGTGATAGATGATATCTCCGTGGGATATTTCGTTCCTTCGGATCGGTGACTTTATCATTGAGACCTCCGTAAGACTCCGCAAGCTTTGGATTCCCTCAAAGCAGCCGAGCTGGTTGTACCATTAAAACCCATGATACAACTTGATTGCCATGTCACTCTAAAAAAATATGGTAAACCGGCCCTTTCATGGTGCTATTCTTGGCCCATGAGAGAATTCTCTTAGCCAGTGGAATGAGTGATCATTCCACTAGGCGATATATTGAATTGGGTATCCTATAGTTAGGTGCCAATTCTTCAACTTGCTTCGTGTCCATTGAATTGGTGACTATCTTGTTAGTCATCTATTCAAGTTATTCATGGCAACCTATCTAGGTGCCAATTCCACCCAGATTTTTGACATGTCATGGTTTCTATGCTTTCACGTGGATTTTATTGCAAGTCTGTCCTTACTCAAGGGCCTTGTCCTTGAATTCCATAAAAGCTTATCTTATCATCCTATTAAAGCTTGTTCTTGAAACTCTTTATTGGCTATAAACTATCGTGGATGTCTAGATCTATCTTTAAATGCTGTGCATATAGGGCCCGATCTGGTCCTGGGAGGAGCGCCCGAAAGTACTAGTGCCCATGGGAGTTGTAATGATCGCGGTGTCTTGCATTGCACCGCAGTACTCGTCTCTCTTGATCTTTGGCATTCCACACACACTCTCTCTCTCTCTCTCGTGATGTTACTTGATATTACTTGCGTGCGTGACTTGACTTGCGTGACTCGACTAGCGTGGCCCGGAATGGGCAAATACTTGCGTGAAATAGCCAATATTCTATAAATCTCTCTTGATATCTCTTGCTTGAAAGTTTTTGCACGACGTTGTTAATCTCTTGCTAGTTTTGTTTCACTTGCTCGGTTACTTCTACATGCATAGCCTTACTGCATTTACATATGAAAGATGTAATTATTTAAACCAATTGCTTGTTCTTGAGATATAATTCCTACTGAGCTTTCGCTCATTCAGTTTATTCCAACATTTTTCAGGTAATCAGGTGGCTAGCGAGACCGTGACTCACATGGGAGGGACAAGTGTGCAAGCGAGCTTCGAAAACTAGTGAACCTATGTCTTTTATCTTTCTTGAGTCTAGCATGATGTCTCTTATTTAGTTATATTGTCTAAGTCTATAGTGACATAGTTGAGTCTTCAAGTTCTTGTAATATATTTATATTTAATAAAATATTTATTGTTGTTCCAAATTATTTGGTCTCTTGCCATTACTCTTGATCGTTCACGACTGTTTAACTGCCACGTTCCGAGCAAACGACACGTTCCGCTGCTATCGGTTCGGGGCGTGACAGAGGTGGTATCAGAGCGTCGGCTTTCATATCCTCCAGTTATTATGTCCCAAGGATAGGTTATCCTTATCAGTTGTATCAGGGCTTCAGCTTTCACATCCTCACGTTATTAGGTCAATGATAGGTTAAGTATCATTGTCAGTCATATCAGAGCTTTGGCTTTCACATCCTCAAGTTATTAGGTTCCAATGATAGGTTAAGTATCCTTGTCGGTCATCCTATAGGAATTCCGTGAGAGATGGGTAGAACTTGGGGTTAAAGTTATAAATAAAAATAAAATATTTACATTTCATTAACATTAATTCTTGAATCAATAAATTATCTCCCCACTCATCATTGTAGGAACCTAGATAAAATGGAAGCGTCTAAGCCAAGCTTTGTTCATGAGATGATCTTAGTGGATGTCCAAGCTTACGCGGACCTTGTCAGGAGAGTTCAGGAGCTAGAGAAAGCGGTGGAAGAAAAAGAAAGAGTTGAAGGGAAAGATCAAGCCCATGAGTCAGGAAAGTTCATCACTACCAAGAAAAGGATAAACGAGGGTGATATTTCACAAAGGTGTAAGAAATGCCAGAAATGTAAGAAGTGTAATAAGAAGGGAACTTCGACAGATCACTCGCAAGGTAAGTGTAAATCTTGTGGAAGATATGGTCACCAATCGGAAAAGTGTTGGTGGAGTTCGGGAGCGTGTTTGCGTTGCGGGAGCTTAGATCATAAGATAGCGGAATGTCCTATTTTGACCAAGAAGTTTCCAAGAGGAGTTCAAGATTTAACCAAACTTGCCAAAGGGGAAGTTACGGAAGGTACCCCTCACCCTTAAGCCTAAAATTAGTTCTGTTCCATTCAATATATCTAGACTTCTTCTACGCATTATAGCTAGTTCTCCATCGAGAGTAAAGGATAATGTGAATTTGGGGACCAAATTCTTTTAAGTGGGGGAGGGTGTAACACCCGGTAATTTTGAAGGCTAAAAAGGGAATAAATATATAAATATATATTTAGATTTTGAAAAGAAAAATAACATATACATGATGATATCTACATATCTCTATAAATAGTTAATAAAGGTTCCTAGAATTTATAAAAGGCTAGTTAATATTACCTTTTGGAATGGAAGTAAAAATTTATCTAGGATCGAACCTGCCTCTGATACCTAGGACAAGGATAAATAAAAGTTAAAGAAATTATGAGGAATAAAATCCCTGTATACATACAAATTATTAATAGGTATATGAGGGTTAGTGAATAACCCACACACATTGTAAGGGCCTTAAGTCTCAACCCACTCATCCATATATCTGTGCATATATATATAATGCAAAATAAATAAATACAACGTAAATAATTAAGGCCAGGCTATACACAACCCTCTGACAGCCTCGGAAGTCTCACAAGAAGAACTCATGGACCCTACCATTATATTATAATAAATTTAATAATAACATGTTATTTTGAGTAACCATTTAATGCACAACATAATTTTAATTGAGAATCTTTAAATCTTGAAGAAAAGGTCAATTTATATTTTTTACTAATTTAGCAAAAATTAATATTCCACATTTATTACATTATAAAGGGAGGATATATATAAATTTACGTGTAGACATGGGAATGTATGAATATCTCATGCAATGGGGAATGCACAGACGTTGGACGTATAGACTTACGATGTGTAGACTTTGCATGTATAGACTTTGGACTGATGTACAGATTTTATGGATGAAGGAATGTGTAGACTTTGAAGAATGAATGAAAGAATGTATAGACTTTAGATAAAGGAATGTGTGGACTTGAGTGGGTAGAATGTATAGACTTGTGTAATAGAATGTATAGACTTCAGGAATGCAAAGACTTTGACAATGTATAGACTTGTGTAATAGAATGTATAGACTTCAGGAATGCAAAGACTTTGATAATGTATAGACTTGTGTAATAGAATGTATAGACTTCAGGAATGTATAGACTTCAGGAATGCAAATACTTTGACAATGTATAGACTTGTGTAATGGAATATATGGACTTGAATGGATGTATGGACTTATGAATGTATAGACTTGGAGATGAGTGTGTAGACTTGGGAATGTATGAATGTATAGACTTGGGGAAGGAGTGTGTAGACTTGGAAGAATGTATAGACTTATGCATTGTATGGACTTGTGGAATGTATAGACTTGGATTAGATGGATGTACATACTTTGATGAAGAATATGATGTATAGACCTAGGAGGATGGATGTACAGACTCTATGCAATGTATAGACTTATGAAATGCAAAGACTTTGGAATGTACAGACTTAGGGAATGTGTGGACTTTGACGAGTGTACAGACTTGGGATGAAGGAATGTACAGACTTAGGATAGAAGAATGTATGGACTTGTGCATTACATAGTTAAAGAGTAACAGGGATATATATATATATATATATATATATATATATACAATATTAGTCTTTTGAAGGGTAAGTGAAAATGCCAAAAATGAAATGACGCCAACGTATGCTTGCGTCAATTGCATAGAAAATGACTTTGAACAAGTCGTCATTTCAAATAAAATGAATAGTGCCGATTTTTCGACTAAAGAATTTTGGAAAACTAATTATATGGAAAAAATAGAGAAAATGGAAAACTCATACCTCTAAAATTTCCTATCTAGATCACATCTAGAAAAAAAGATAAAAATCCCGAAAGATCGTTACACCTTAAATTAACAAAATAGGAAAGGTGAATGACGCCTTTGTTCAAGTCGTCAATTAAGAAATTGACGACTGTGTATACAAGCGTCACTTATAAAATAACGCCTCTATCACATGCGTCAGTTTAAGAAGTGACGCCACTATTCATGGGCGTCAAATTTCATAATTTCATAGGTAATAAAAGGAAATAGTAAGTAACGCCCCCTTGGAGGGCGCCATTTTATAAATTAAAGACCCTTGGGCAGGCGTCATTTTTAATTAACGCCCCAACTGTTAGGGTGCTAGGCCCGGATACAGAGGGGGGGTGAATGTATCCCTCTATGAAAAGTGGCCAAATAAAAACTTGGATGCTAGAGATAGACACAGAATAGAACTAATTCGATTCAACTTAAATACAAACACTTGGAGCGCGCCTATTCAAGCATCTAGCGGAAGCAAAATAAGCAATCAAACCACTGCTCAATAGATTTTTAGGTGGTTCGGTCCTCCAGACCTACATCCACCCCTCACTCCCAACCGGAGTGAGGCTTCACTAGCAAACACTAGAACTAAGCAGACTCAGTCTGCAAACAGTTGCTGCCACACAGCTTGACCAGGGGAATAGCCTCCCCTCTTCCTCCCAACCGGAGGGACACCCAAGTGACTTCCATCCACTTGGAAACTAGAGGTCGCAGACCTCTCTTCCTCCAGACCAGGAGGGACCCGACCTCAGTTCAGAGGATCGAAAGTACAAAGGTAATCAGAAAACAAAGGAAAACAATAAACGAAAATAACACAGCAATCAGAAGGCTGTAAAGGATGAAAACACAGATGTGGCTCTCAACGGAGCTGACTGGCCTGGATCTGATCCACGGTCCAGTAGGAACTAGTCTTCAGATGAAGCTTCTTCTTCCTCTTCTCTTCTCTCTCACTTTCTTTTTCTCTTAACCCTCACGAGCTCTCTAACTCTTCTTCTCCTTCTGCTCTTCTTCTCTTTCTTTTCTTCTTCTTTCGCAGGCTCTCTCTATCTCTTCTCTTCTCTAGATCGAATACTCTCTGCTGCTCTCAGACTGGATGTATAGACTTTGCTCCTTTTCTTTCGATCAGCCTTCTTTAGTGGAAGAAGGCTCATATATATAGCAGCAGCAACAACAGCTCCTGGGCGCGTGGCTTCCATGTTTTCCTGCCCAAGGAATTCACCAGAACCGAGGCAGCTTCATCCACGTGTCAGCATCTGCATACCTCGTCCTCCTGGGATCACGAGCCAGGTCATCAATCTCGGTAAGAATCCCTGTCAGAGATAGCATTGGATAAGTCATCAGTTTAAGTCCAAACACCATGTACAGACTCTGTGAATGCAAAGCATTGTATAGACTTTGAAATCAATCTAGCAAGTGTATAGACTTGATGATGCAGCGAGCATGCAATGTACAGACTCTACGTTGCAGGCAGACAGTAATGTACAAACTCTCCAATGTATGGATTTCAAATATGTGAAGCTATGCGATGTGCATACTTTGAAGAACAGCAAGTGAGTAAGTGTGTACAATGAGAGAGTGTATAGACTTGAAGACTTTAGCAGATAAAGCAAAAGCAATGTATATACTTGTGAGGATGAATGCATTAACAGAACAGGAGAGTGTGTAGACTTAGGCCTTCTGTTCAAGACAAAGACCAATGTACAGACTACATGCTGTACAGACTTGATGTTGATCAAAAGACTTTTGGACATCAGCCCAAGGCGTCAACGCTTCCAACGTGCAGCGTCGCCTCAGCTCCTCAAGCGAGATGCTCAGGCCCTTGGCAACTGGCCAATGCGTCAACGCATCCAGTGTCAGCGTCGACGCAGTGAACAAGACAGGTGATGAACAATACATGCACTAGCTTTACCAATGTGTAGACTTCATGAGATGCAATGCAAACTCTGTACAGACTTGGTCGTGTAAGGCGACGCAAGCAATGGCTGTATATACTTTACTCAATGTATGGACTTAACATAAGAAGCCAACGGCTGTACAGACTTAGGCAACCTTCAACTCACTGCGATGTACAGACTCTGAAGGACAACAGCCAATGTATAGACTTGCTCAGCCTGAGGCACTGTGTAGACTTCAGCTCAAGGCCAGTGTATGGACTTGATGAGACACTCATGAGTGTGTAGACTTAGAGTGAGGCATATAGTGTAACACTGCAATAGACTGTATAGACTTTGGCAAAAGCATGAGACGTACCCTAAGGCGATGAAGTCTATATAGACTTTACTGTGAATGGATGCTCAGTGAGACGCAAGTTGAGACGATGCAGTGTACAAACTTCATGTAATGCATGCAGACGTTGAACAATAGAATGTGCAGACTTTGCCATGAGACGCTGAACAAGACACTCCAATGAATAGACTTACTGGATGCACTGTAGACAATGTATAGACCTTGAAGGCTAACAAGCGTCCTCAGTGTACAGACTTGGGCTGTACAGACTTTGTTGAAGTGTGAAGGAGTTGAGTGTATAGACTTCGCGATGTGAAGACTTTGTCAAAGATAGCAGGCCGATGTACAGACTTAAGCGAGTCAAGGTCTATATAGACTTGAAGATCATTTAGCGACCAATGTATAGACTTTCCAATGGAAAGGCTGTACAGACTTGAAACAATGGAAGACAACGAGTGTATAGACTTTGAAGTGCAACGTAGGTAAAACTTCCAATGTTCAGACTTCAAAGATGAACGTAGGTAAAGAACCCAATGTGCAGACTTGGAAGTGCAACGTAGGAACAGATGCCAATGTACAAACTTTGGCAAGTAACGATGTACAGACTTGCACAGTTCCAGCTGAAGAATGTATAGACTTTACCTATTGAATGTGGCTGTACAGACTTGGAGAGTTGAACCCAATGTACAGACTTGTTGATATCAAACCGATGTAGAGACTTGCAATAAAGCTTGCAGAAGGCGATGTATATACTTTGATGCCCAACGCCAATGTACTGACTTTGAAGAGAAGACAAATGTATAGACTTTGACGGAGTGAGACAATGTTCAGACTTTGAAGTCACACTGTGGATGTACATACTTGTAAGATCATGGAATGTATAGACTTGAAAGTCTGAAGGCGATGTATAGACTTGCCTAAGATGCAGCATGAGACGCTGGCTGAGACGGACGCTGTACAGAATTAAATGCACTAAGACGCTGAACAAGACGGACCGATGTACAGACTTCTAAGTGCTGATAAACTATGTATGGACTTGTCTTGAGATGCTGCATGAGACGGTGCAGGATGTATAGACTTGCATGAGACAGTCAGTGAGACGCTCAGCAATGTATAGACTTTGAAATGACTGAAGAGGATGTATATACTTCAAGAGATGCAGCATGCCAATGTATAGACTTCATGAACAAACACATGATGCAATGTGTGGACTTGGTGACACATGCAGACAGATGAGTGTACAGACTATGCCAGCAAGCTACACGATGTGTAGACTTAGAAGTGCCTGCAGCTGTGCAATGTGCAACCAGTGTATGGACTTGTCGTGCCTACACAGGGCGTTGTACACACTTGTTGCCTGATGTAAATGTGCAGACTCTATAAATGCATATGAATGCCTTATGCAGCAGATAAACAGTCTGAACTTCAAATGCAATGACTCACAGTGTAAGCAGATAAACTGACTGAACATATGAAAGACTGAATGAACATTTGAATGACAGACTGAATATAAGAATGACGGAATATAGAATGACTGAATAAAAATATGGTGACTCACAGTGATTAACTCACATTAAAACCAATCATCACAAACCCCTAAAGCCAATCATCAAAACCACAAGCCACAGGGGCCAGGGGCACAACAATCTCCCCCTTTTTGATGATGGCAACAATACACAGTGAGTCATTCTGATGATGTAATACATTCTTATGAAAGTCATTCTGATGACTCAAACTATTCTCCCCCTTTGACTTCATCAAAAAGAAAATAGTTTGAGAAGTGAAAGCAAACCAGCATGCAATGATTGAATAAAATACTCCCCCTTTGGTAAAGATCTCCCCCTTTGATATAATCAATATGAATGCAGATGCAGAAGGAGATACCAAAATGCAAGAACACAATGCTCCCCCTTTAAGAGTTTCTATGCAGCATGTTGCATATGACATGGAAGCTCCCCCTCAATAAGTGGAATCTTACGAGATGGATAACAAGGAGAGGTTCAGGTCAATGAATCAATGATATTGATCAGAAGAGTTTCAAGTAGCAGATTTTCAAAGAAGCTCCAATCTCAATAACTTCAGTCAGATTTTCAGAGAGATAGCAATCTCATAAATCCAAAACATAAGTTTTCAAAGTCTTCTATTATAAGGACTTATGAATGAGCTTTATTGAACAGCATGGTTTAAACTTGATGTATGCAGAGTTTATCAATAAAATTCTTTATTGATATCTAAAACCATGGTTTAATAAAGATGAACCAAGCCCTCATATTTATCTTGATAAAACTCCCTTTCTCTTACACAATCAAATTTATTGACTTCTTTCGGAATTACATGCATCAGTATTGAAATCAAGCAATTATGAAGTCATATGATTTTATCTAGGGTTGTAGCAATTTAATTTTTGCATCAATATTCAGATATTTCAATTTGTTCAACAATTTTCTTGCTACAAATTTTACGAGCACTCTAGTTCAGTGCACACATTGTAACTAGAGGATATACTTTGATTAGAGGCCAATATCCCTAAGCTCTTAGTGTGACTAACTGTCATGCTTTATGTGAACAGAGTTAGCATTTACACATCATGACACACTACAAATCATTTTTTAATGAGTGAGTTGTATTTCTCAGTGTGCATGCCATTGCTCTGCCTGATTTTTAATGAATTTTATGCAGAGTTAACTAAGGCACCTCATGACACAGTCCTTTGGACTTGTGTTTCTCAGTGACCAATGTCATTGCTCTGACAGTTATAACCCTTTAGACATTTCAGAGACATTCATTTGCTTCAAATTAATAATAGTTTCATGTACTTAACCAATTAAAGTCATGTATTCAAAAGTGCAAATTTCAAAAATTTTTCACAAGACACAGCATAAAACAAATGGTTAAGGTTTATTAAACATGCTTCAGATATTTTTAAGAGATTTTAAAGTTAAACTCCATGAACATTAAACTTAAACCACATGAGTTATTTCAGACATTCATAAAACTGTATAATAGAAGATTTCTAGTTCAAAATTTTCAGATTTATGATCGAGATAGCCCATTGAAATCTTCATGAAGGATTGATGGAATTCTGAACCCAAATGATACCAATTGATAGGAGAAATACCAATTGTTCAGAGAGATTGTGGAGCTCAAAGTTTTCAGACTATGATTAAGGTTTGTCAACCAAATGAATAAGAAAGGATATGCAATGAATTTTGACAAATGTATGCAGGGACATGCAAAGACTCACATTGAATGCTATGCAAGGATATGCAACTAACTCCCCCTGAAAACATGCAATGTTTGCACTGAAAACTGAACATATGATACCAAATGATTCATGCACATTCAGACTGTCCTATCAAGCAAAATGACCCATGGTACTAGGCGGAGCACTTGGTCTAATAGACCACTTCACACATAGTAAGAACCTCCAGACAGACCTCCCTACCTTTTGGTACCTTACCATTTATATACCATAGAGGTCATGCAAATTTATTCAACATGCAGTTTTTATATGCAATTCAGAATTTCAGTGAGCTATTGCAACACACAAGTTTCAAATCACACTCATAAGCAGTTCAGATTTTTACTGAGAATTCGAAATACAATTTATTTTCAGAGTTTATGCATAACACAATTATCAAGCAATTGCAATTAGCCTATGTATGCATCAGATACAGACAACCCTTTTTAATCTGATATTTGCACAGAACTCTCAGCAAATGCATGATCAGAAAATAATGCACATGGCAGATGATGAATGAAAATACAAAAACAGATTTAACTTGCTATGCATTAAAACTAAAAGCAAGAAGAGCAGGAAATTTACCTGAAAAGTTCAGTATGGGGTTTTCTTCTTGAGTGCCTTGGATCATTAGCCCTTTTTATTCCAGTCCCAAGGCACACCTGCATAGCAATGTTATTTTGCACAAACAGGTACCCAAGAAGTCTTGGGTCCTGATAAAACAGTATTACTCCTAGCAGGTTTTCTCAGCACATTTCTAGGAGCAGTTTTCAGATCTGATTTATGCACATTCTTGTTAGCATGAATTCTATGTGCATAAGCATGAGATTTCTTGTTAACATAATAAAAATTCTGTTTGCTAAAACCAGTTTGGTTTTGATATCCTGCCAGCCAACAGGTTGCAGCCCTGTGACCTGGCTTCCCACAATTATAACATGAAAGTTTTACAAATTGTCTTACAGGGAATTTAGCATGTTTGAGATTCATATTTCTACCCTGAATATGCCAATAGTCCTTGACTGTATGGCCATACTTCCCACATTTGAAACACTCATTGTGCTTGCCTCTAAAAATATTACTTCCAAAAATATTTCCATTTGCAGGGAGTTTAACAGTTTTAGAATTGAATTGTCTACGCTGAGCATGCCAACAGTGGGCTGCAATGTGGCCCATCTTGCCACAGTGAAAGCATGAATTAGAACTTTTCTTACCAGCATTCAGCCAGCATTCAAATCTCTTATGACCCAATTTTCCACAATTAAAGCATGTCATATGCTGATTTATTGGAACAAACTTGTTCTTGTTAGGAGCATGATCATTTGCATGAAATTTATTCTTGTCACTAACAAACCAGCATTGTGAAATTTTGTGTCCTAGTTTACCACAATGAAAACACTCAATTCTCCTTTTCTGAGATGTAAGATTTTTATCATGATATCTCCTAGCATTCTTATCATCCTTCTCCATCAACTTACACTCATGCATCAGATGTCCAGCTTTATGACAGTAATGACAGATAATCTTCTTTTTAGATGCATGTGAGTGTGTGTGAGGACTGTGATTAGCAAACACTGATGAACCCTTTTCATTTATTTTTTGATTTACAGTCCTTTTCTGATTTTTATCCTCTTTTCCTATTTTCTTAGCCTTGTACTGAATTGGGGATGAAGTAGAAAACTTTTCCTGTTCAGAGGTTTTAATGAAAATAGTTTTCAGCTTGGATCCATCAACCTTTTTCAACTTTTTAGTTTGTTTTTGATTTTTTTGAACATTTGGTTGTTTATTTTCTGAGGTGGTGGCTACATCTGATGCTTTGATAAAGGATGTCGTTAGCTTGTTTTCAAAAGCCTTTTTATTGACATTGTTGTAGCCTAACCCTTCCCTTTGAGTATTGACCTTAACTCCTAACAACCTGTCCAGATTTTCTTGTCCACTTACAAACTTTGACAGAGAGTTCTTTAAGTCTTGGATTTCATTTTCTAAAGAGGTGATTTGTAACTCATAACTGGCAATTTCTTGCTCACTGCAATCATAGCTTCATTCAAAACTTTGTTAGCAGTTTTATATTTCTCAATTTTATTTTCCAGATTGTTCAGTTTATCAGAATCTTCAAAGCAAACACTTTTACCTCTTTCTAAAGCTAGAAGTCTCTCAGACATAGTGGAATTCAGCATTTTCAATTTCTCATTTTCTTGCTTAAGTTTGTCATTCTGAACCAATTCATTTATTAGAAGCTGATCTTCTGAATTAGTTTCAAGTTTTCTTCCAGCCTTGAATTCCTTCAAATCTTTTTCCTTCTTTTCAATGTTTTTCTGTAATTCCACATTCACAGATTTGATGGCTTCAAGTTTTTCAGCAAGCAAGTTTTTCTCCTGCTCAAGTTTCTCAAATTTTTTATCATTTTTATTAGCAGATATTCTCAGAGAATCATTTTCAGATTTCAGCTTGTTTAAATCTGAGTTCACACTTTCAAAGTTTTTCAGCAATTTTTCATACTGGTCATGATAGTCAACAAGAGTCTGATTATCATTATCTGAGTTGAATTTTTCTTTGAGTTCAGATATCACATTTATATGATCTTGATTTTCAATTTTCAATAATGAGACTTGTTTCTTCAATATTTAAAAATCAGACATACAGGCATCATGAATATTTTTCAATTCAACACAATTTCTACAAGGAGAGCTTGAACTATCTGAACCAGTACCCTTCTTCAATTTTTTATACTGTTTTCTTAACAGTTCATGAGATTCAAATAATTCAGCATATGCATTCTCCCAATCTTCTAGAGAAAAATTCTCGAAGAGATTTACCTCATCATCATCATCTTCTTCAGTTTGATTGCTGCCTTGATCGCTGCCACCTTGATTACTTCTGTTGGCCATCATGCAGCTTGTTTGATTTCCTTTCCTGGCTCTCTTCATCATCTCCAACATATCCCTTGCAGATCTGCAATCAAGGAAACATGAGTGAAAGGCTTTGTCAGTGGCTGCTTTCATCAGATTTATAGCTGTCTGATTCTCCTCATACATTGATTCGTGACTGTCAGTCCATTTGGACCTTTTCTTTGGTAATTCACGAGGACCATGTGAAATCACTTTCCACAGGTCTGGATCAACAGATTTAACATAACTACGTAAAGCACTGTGCCACTGGTTGAAATCAGAACCACTAAAGACGGGTGGACAAGCCATTGAAACAGATAGCCGATAGATTCAATGCAACAAGAATATTGATGCACTAAAACAAATTAGCACCTAAGACTGTAAGATCGATCTGCAGGTCGCTGGACCTTGTATGCAGACACCCGCTCTGATACCAACTGTTAGGGTGTTAGGCCCGGATACAGAGGGGGGGGGTGAATGTATCCCTCTATGAAAAGTGGCCAAATAAAAACTTGGATGCTAGAGATAGACACAGAATAGAACCAATTCGATTCAACTCAAATACAAACACTTGGAGCGCGCCTATTCAAGCATCTAGCGGAAGCAAAACAAGCAATCAAACCACTGCTCAATAGATTTTTAGGTGGTTCGGTCCTTCAGACCTACATCCACCCCTCACTCCCAACCGGAGTGAGGCTTCACTAGCAAACGCTAGAACCAAGCAGACTCAGTCTGCAAACAGTTGCTGCCACACAGCTTGACCAGGGGAACAGCCTCCCCTCTTCCTCCCAACCGGAGGGACACCCAAGTGACTCCCAGCCACTTGGAAACTAGAGGTCGCAGACCTCTCTTCCTCTAGACCAGGAGGGACCCGACCTCAGTTCAGAGGATCGGAAGTACAAAGGTAATCAGAAAACAAAGGAAAATAATAAACGAAAATAACACAGCAATCAGAAGACTGTGAAGGATGAAAACACATATGTGGCTCTCAACGGAGCTGACTGGCCTGGATCTGATCCACGGTCCAGTAGGAACTAGTCTTCAGATGAAGCTTCTTCTTCCTCTTCTCTTCTCTCTCACTTTCTTTTTCTCTTAACCCTCACGAGCTCTCTAACTCTCTCTTACTCTTCTTCTCCTTCTGCTCTTCTTCTCTTTCTTTTCTTCTTCTTTCGCAGGCTCTCTCTATCTCTTCTCTTCTCTGGATCGAATACTCTCTACTGCTCTCAGACTGGATGTATAGACTTTGCTCCTTTTCTTTCGATCAGCCTTCTTTAGTGGAAGAAGGCTCATATATATAGCAGCAGCAGCAGCAACTCCTGGGCGCGTGGCTTCCACGTTTTCCCGCCCAAGGAATTCGCCAGAACCGAGGCAGCTTCATCCACGTGTCAGCATCTGCATACCTCGTCCTCCTGGGATCACGAGCCAGGCCATCAATCTCGGTAAGAATCCCTGTCAGAGATAGCATCGGATAAGTCATCAGTTTAAGTCCAAACACCCTATACAGACTCTGTGAATGCAAAGCATTGTATAGACTTTGAAATCAATCTAGCAAGTGTATAGACTGGATGATGCAGCGAGCATGCAATGTACAGACTCTACGTTGCAGGCAGACAGCAATGTACAAACTCTCCAATGTATGGACTTCAAATATGTGAAGCTATGCGATGTGCATCCTTTGAAGAACAGCAAGTGAGTAAGTGTGTACAATGAGAGAGTGTATAGACTTGAAGACTTTAGCAGATAAAGCAAAAGTAATGTATATACTTGTGAGGACGAATGCATTAACAGAACAGGAGAGTGTGTAGACTTATGCCTTCTGTTCAAGACAAAGACCAATGTACAGACTACATGCTGTACAGACTTGATGTTGATCAAAAGACTTTTGGACATCAGCCCAAGGCGTCAACGCTTCCAACGTGTAGCGTTGCCTCAGCTCCTCAAGTGAGATGCTCAGGCCCTTGGCAACTGGCCAATGCGTCAACGCATCCAGTGTCAGCGTCGACGCAGTGAACAAGACAGGTGATGAACAATGCATGCACTAGCTTTACCAATGTGTAGACTTCATGAGATGCAATGCAAACTCTGTACAGACTTGGTCATGTAAGGCGACGCAAGCAATGGCTGTATATACTTTACTCAATGTATGGACTTCACATAAGAAGCCAACGGCTGTACAGACTTAGGCAACCTTCAACTCAATGCGATGTACAGACTCTGAAGGACAACAGCCAATGTATGGACTTGCTCAGCCTGAGGCACTGTGTAGACTTCAGCTCAAGGCCAGTGTATGGACTTGATGAGACACTCATGAGTGTGTAGACTTAGAGTGAGGCATATAGTGTAACACTGCAACAGACTGTATAGACTTTGGCAAAAGCATGAGACGTACCCTAAGGCGATGAAGTATGTATAGACTTTACTGTGAATGGATGCTCAGTGAGACGCAAGTTGAGACGATGCAGTGTACAAACTTCATGTAATTCATGCAGACGTTGAACAATAGAATGTGCAGACTTTGCCATGAGACGCTGAACAAGACACTCCAATGAATAGACTTACTGGATGCACTGTAGACAATGTATAGACCTTGAAGGTTAACAAGCGTCCTCAGTGTACAGACTTGGGCTGTACAGACTTTGTTGAAGTGTGAAGGAGTTGAGTGTATAGACTTCGCGATGTGAAGACTTTGTCAAAGATAGCAGGCCGATGTACAGACTTAAGCGAGTCAAGGTCTATATAGACTTGAAGATCATTTAGCGACCAATGTATAGACTTTCCAATGGAAAGGCTGTACAGACTTGAAACAATGGAAGACAACGAGTGTATAGACTTTGAAGTGCAACGTAGGTAAAACTTCCAATGTTCAGACTTCAAAGATGAACGTAGGTAAAGAACCCAATGTACAGACTTGGAAGTGCAACGTAGGAACAGATGCCAATGTACAAACTTTGGCAAGTAACGATGTACATACTTGCACAGTTCCAGCTGAAGAATGTATAGACTTTACCTATTGAATGTGGCTGTACAGACTTGGAGAGTTGAACCCAATGTACAGACTTGTTGATATCAAACCGATGTACAGACTTGCAATAAAGCTTGCAGAAGGTGATGTATATACTTTGATGCCCAACGCCAATGTACTGACTTTGAAGAGAAGACAAATGTATGGACTTTGACGGAGTGAGACAATGTTCAGACTTTGAAGTCACACTGTGGATGTACATACTTGGAAAATCATGGAATGTATAGACTTGAAAGTCTGAAGGCGATGTATAGACTTGCCTAAGATGCAGCATGAGACGCTGGCTGAGACGGACGCTGTACAGACTTAAATGCACTAAGACGCTGAACAAGACGGACCGATGTACAGACTTCTAAGTGCTGATAAACTATGTATGGACTTGTCTTGAGATGCTGCATGAGACGGTGCAGGATGTATAGACTTGCATGAGACAGTCAGTGAGACGCTCAGCAATGTATAGACTTTGAAATGACTGAAGAGGATGTACATACTTCAAGAGATGCAGCATGCCAATGTATAGACTTCATGAACAAACACATGATGCAATGTGTGGACTTGGTGACACATGCAGACAGATGAGTGTACAGACTATGCCAGCAAGCTACACGATGTGTAGACCTAGAAGTGCCTGCAGCTGTGCAATGTGCAACCAGTGTATGGACTTGTCGTGCCTACACAGGGCGTTGTACACACTTGCTGCCTGATGCAAATGTGCAGACTCTATAAATGCATATGAATGCTTTATGCAGCAGATAAACAGTCTGAACTTCAAATGCAATGACTCACAGTGTAAGCAGATAAACTGACTGAACATATGAAAGACTGAATGAACATGTGAATGACAGACTGAATATAAGAATGACGGAATATAGAATGACTGAATAAAAACATGGTGACTCACAGTGATTAACTCACATTAAAACCAATCATCACAAACCCCTAAAGCCAATCATCAAAACCACAAGCCACAGGGGCCAGGGGCACAACAATATAAATTAAATTAAAGACCCTTGGGTAGGCGTCATTTTTAATTAACGCCCCAACCTTAGGCGTCATTTTCAAGATGAACCTGTTAGTGTTCGGTTCAAACTGAGATGTTATCTAGGGTAAGTTTTGATTTAGGAAAGAGATTAATACGTGTATATTTTAGTTTTAATCGAACTCCAACCCTCTAGGGTCTCTAGAACCCTATAAATACCCCTCCCATCGAGCCAACCTAAAGGCTCTTCTCTTCATCAAAACTTGTTGCTGCTGTCGACCGTGGAGTTTTCTTCATCCTGTTAGTGTCACGAAGAAGGGTTACTATCATCTTCCTCTTCGTCCGGCAGTGAAGAACGTAGGAGTTCTTCCTCTTCTTCCTTGCTACAAGAAGGATTGATCTTCTGCTGCTCTGTAAGGTGTTTACGTGAAGAACTTAAAGGGTTCTTCATCGGCTTCCTCTCCTTCCTGGTTGGTTTGTGGAGGAGAAAGCCGTTGCCTTCTCTACTTCGTCCTGTTGCTGCCACTGCACGGAGGGATCAAGAGCGACTGCTCTTATTATCATCTTGCTCTTCCTCCACGGTTCGGGTGCAACGAGAAGACACCCTGTTGAAAACAGAGTATCATTTTAAGGAGATTTACATCCTTTATCTTCACGTTCTGTCAACCAAACCAATCCACAAGGTAGGTTTTCTCAAGACTTAGCAAAATTATATAATTAACAAGTTAATACATGCATATAGGTCTGTAGATGAATTCAGTAGTTACAGATTTTGTTTCCAGAATGAAGTTTACTCGTTTAATGCATAAATGGAATTGACGACCCACATCAGTGCGTCATTTTAAATTAACGACCGTGTAACAGTCGTCAAATTCCTAGTTATTTAATAAATACACCATGTTAAAAATTTAATAACTTTGAACCTTGATGAAATAACTAATGCATGATCATATTGATAAATTCTACTTATTTTTCTCGTCCTGTTCATATCTCTAGAATCCTGTTTGAATATGGCTCAAAAATCCATGTACCTCTGTTCATGTGAAATAACGACCATGTCCAGGTCGTCAAAATTAAATGGACGACCCTATTTATGGGCGTCAATTTGGTGTTAAATCCAGAATTTTGTAAATATATATATATATATATTGATCTTGAAACGACGACTTATCCTCAGCCATTAATTCAAAATATGCCGCCCCTGACTGAGGCGCCATTTATAGAATTGAAGCCTTTTTACAAGGCGTCATTTTGAAAACCACTATACCATGAAAGCGATTAGAAATATGAATATATAGATAACCTGGATAGAACAACTGTAATTGTAGTTGTCCTTTTTATAAACTAACGACCCTGACAAGGGCGCCAATACATAAAGAGATGACTTAAGCCAAGACGTCAATTTTCTGACAGTCAGATTTTTCGTGGTTTTGTAACCCCTGACAGTGGGTTAGATGAATATATATATATATATATATATATAAAGGCACTATTCCATTCCGTGAATATAGTCCCAGATTTCATGATGATTTATCGATTACCCCTTATTTCTCGGTGATAGATGATATCTCCGTGGGATATTCCGTTCCTTCGGACCGGTGACTTTATCATAGAGACCTCCGTAAGACTCCGCAAGCTTTGGATTCCCTCAAAGCAGCCGAGCTAGTTGTTCCATTAAAACCCATGATACTACTTGATTGCCATGTCACTCTAAAGAATTATGGTAAACCGGCCCTTTCATGGTGCTATTCTTGGCCCATGAGAGAATTCTCTTAGCCAGTGGAATGAGTGATCATTCCACTAGGCGATATATTGAATTGGGTATCCTATAGTTAGGTGCCAATTCTTCAGCTTGCTTCGTGTCCATTGAATTGGTGACTATCTTGTTAGTCATCTATTCAAGTTATTCATGGCAACCTATCTAGGTGCCAATTCCACCCAGATTTTTGACATGTCATGGTTTCTATGCTTTCACGTGGATTTTATTGCAAGTCTGTCCTTACTCAAGGGCCTTGTCCTTGAATTCCATAAAAGCTTATCTTATCATCCTATTAAAGCTTGTTCTTGAAACTCTTTATTGGCTATAAACTATCGTGGATGTCTAGATCTATCTTTAAATGCTGTGCATATAGGGCCCGATCTGGTCCTGGGAGGAGCGCCCGAAAGTACTAGTGCCCATGGGAGTTGTAATGATCGCGGTGTCTTGCATTGCACCGCAGTACTCGTCTCTCTTGATCTTTGGCATCCCACACACACACTCTCTCTCTCTCTCATGATGTTACTTGATATTACTTGCGTGCGTGACTTGACTTGCGTGACTCGACTAGCGTGGCCCGGAATGGGCAAATACTTGCGTGAAATAGCCAATATTCTATAAATCTCTCTTGATATCTCTTGCTTGAAAGTTTTTGCATGACGTTGTTAATCTCTTGCTAGTTTTATTTCACTTGCTCGGTTACTTCTACATGCATAGCCTTACTGCATTTACATGTGAATGATGTAATTATTTAAACCAATTGCTTGTTCTTGAGATATAATTCCTACTGAGCTTTCACTCACTCAATTTATTCCAACATTTTTCAGGTAATCAGGTGGCTAGCGAGACCGTGACTCATATGGGAGGGACAAGTGTGCAAGTGAGCTTCGAAAACTAGTGAACCTATGTCTTTTATCTTTCTTGAGTCTAGCATGATGTCTCTTATTTAGTTATCTTGTCTAAGTCTATAGTGACATAGTTGAGTCTTCAAGTTCTTGTAAGAGATTTATATTTAATAAAATCTTTATTGTTGTTCCAAATTATTTAGTCTCTTGCCATTACTCTTGATCGTTCACGACTGTTTAACTGCCACGTTCCGAGCAAACGACACGTTCCGCTGCTATCGGTTCGGGGCGTGACATAGTCAGTGGTGTCAAGCTGTGAGGCAGCGGTGTGCAGAGGTGTTACCTCTGGTTGGCTAAGCTGTAGAGCCCAGCAGAGCAAGCTATGAAGCTTAGCTGTTGCAGAGGAGGTTCCTCTGGTTGGGATAAGCTATAAGCCCCAGCCGTTGTTGGCAAGCTGTAGTGCCCAGCAGTTTGAATCTGTGTATCAGTAGTAATCCACATTCGAGTTGAATGTGGGGTGGACGTAGGTCGGATTGACCGAACCACCTAAAATTCTTTGTGCCTCTCGTGTGGTTGCTTGTCTGTCTAGCAGATCTTATCTCTATTATCCGGTGCATTGACTGTGTTTGATCAGTGTTCTTTTAATTCCGCATCTGAATCTAGGCATAATTTTTTATTGGCCAGCTGATCTATTCACCCCCCCCTCTAGATCCACATTCTGTGGTGAAAGAGCCTTCCATCTAATTTCAACATTTGGTATCAGAGCCTAACTCTTCTGCAGGAACTTACAGCCCGAAGAGGAAGGTACAGATGGGTGGAAGGGGGATGATAGCTGAAGGACAATCCACATCCAAGCCCCCGTACTTCGATGGATCCAGCTACGCATACTGGAAGAACTGTATGCAGGTCTTTTTGAGGGCTAAAGATTATGGGATCTGGAAGGTAGTTAGCAAAGGACCTTTCGAGCTGTCCCCTAATGAAGATGTATGGACCAAGGAGGAAATTAGAAGGTCCACGCTCAACTAGAGTGCAATCAATACAATCCAGTGTTCTCTGCATCCCACCGAGTTCTCACAAGTATCTGCTTGCTCTTCGGCGAAGGAAATGTGGGATGCACTTGAAGTTATCTACGAGGGGACTTCACAAGTTAGAGAGACCAAGACTAATCTACTGGTTTCAGAATACGAGGCCTTCAAGATGAAGCCAAACGAGACAATCAAAGAAATGTATGCTCGATTGACTATTATCACAAATAGTCTCAGAGGTTTTGGGAAGAAGTATTCTGAGTATGATATAGTTAGAAAGATCTTGCGATCCTTGACTCTAATTTGGCACACCAAGGCCACTGTTATAGAAGAGTCAAGAGATCTGCACAATACAAGGGCAGATGAGCTTATCGGATCTCTAATGGCATATGAGATGAATCTGCCGAAGATGGAGAAGGGCAAATAGAAAGTTGGTGAGCCTAGTAGAGTTGGCACTTCCAAACCTAGCTCTAGTGCTCAATCCAAGGCTAGGGGTCAGCCTGCTCTGGTAAACAAACCCCATGTCAATGCCAAAAAGTCTTCACCACCACCATCATCGAAAAAGACCCAACAAAAACCTATGAACAGGTCAGCAGGGTCAAGGGTGCAGGGAAGACAAAATGTTTTCAGGAGTCAGCCCAACAAATTCAATCCACCTTGAGTCCAGTCCTACTACCCCACACAGTCAATCTATCCTAATGGGTTTGGGTGGACTAGAACTCAAAGGATGCATACAGGGTACGTTCATCAACCTACACAATTTTACAGACCCTATGTCAGAAATTGGGGTAATGGGTATGGTAGTCGAACAACTAGAAACTTCCAATCTTTCAGCCAGCCCAAATATCACCTTGACCAAAACTTTATGAATGCAACCTGGCCGAAGCATTGGCACAACAACAACAATTCTGTGAATAACTCTATTGGTGCAAATAAAAGGAAAAAAAATAAAAATAAGAGAAAGACTAACAGAAGGAAATCTGCAAAATCCACTGAACAAAGTTCTTTTAAACAAATGTGGATTCCCAAAGCCATGCTTTCTTTCTTTACTTGCACTTCATCTGCATTGGAGCCCAAACAGACTTGGGTTCCAAACTTTTTGCCCTAATTGTGTGTGCAGGTATGCCTAGCAGCCAAGAGCAACTTATGGTACTTGGATAGTGGCTGCTCCAGGCATATGACAGGAGATAAGGCCAAGTTCTGCATGCTGACTGAGAAGCTAGGAGGCCTTGTCACTTTTGGAAGCAACACAAAGGGTAGGATCATTGGATCAGGTAAGGTAGGTAAGTGTTCTACCTACTGCATTGATGATGTTATGCTGGTTGAAGGGTTAGCTTATAATTTACTCAGTATCAGCCAGTTGTGTGATAAAGGACATAAAGTCTTATTTGATTCTCAATGCTGCAAGGTTTTTGAACCTGATTCTGAAATTGTCATATTTTCTGGAAAAAGAATAAATAACACATACATGATAGATTTAGATGATATTCAGCATTCTAACCTATGTCTTACTGCCAGTAGAGAAGATTTAGCATTTTTATGGCATCGTAGGTTAGGCCATGACCTATGTTATACTGTTTTGCATAAACTAAACAATCATAGCATGGTTAGAGGACTCCCTGAAGTCTCTTTTAAAAAGGATAATAAATTTTATAATGCATGCATTCAGTCCAAGTTGACTAGAAAATCATTCAAATCTAGGACAGAAAATCTATCCACTAAACCTTATGAACTGATACACATGGACCTATTTGGGCGAACCAGGTCTGTCAGTTTATCAGGGAAGAGGTATGGGTTTGTCTTAGTAGATGATTTTTCTAGGTATACTTGGGTATATTTTCTGTCACACAAGAATGATACATTTTCACAATTTCAGGAGTTCTGTATTAGAATAAATCAGAAAATTAAAAATATTTTGACTGATCATGGAGGTGAGTTTGAAAACTCACGCTTTGAAGAATTTTGCAGGTTTAGTGGGATTCATCATAAGTTCTCCTCACCCAGGACACCTGAGCAGAATGGTGTTGTCGAGAGGAGGAACAGAACTCTAGTGGAGATGGGCTGAACACTTCTAGTTGAAGGTGAACTGCCAAGAAAATTCCGAGCTGAAGCAGTCAACACAGCCTGTTATGTAATCAACAGGGCAATGGTAAGACCTTCTACCCAGAAAACCCCCTATGAGATTTTGAAAGGTAAGAAACCTTCAATTGCCCATTTCAAGGTCTTTGGTTGTAAATGTTTTATACATATAAATGATAAGAGGGACCTTGATAAATTTGAGCCAAAAGGTGAACCAGGAATTTTTCTTGGTTATTCTGAAAACACCCGAGCTTATAGAGTGTTCAACTTAAACACAAAAATTGTTGAAGAATCTCCACACATTATCTTTGATGAGTCCTTGATGGAAACTAACCATGGTCATTGCAGGAATGAAGATGGGAACATTTTAAAAGATGATAACTCTGCAGACCAGTCTGATGGTGAGGAAGAAAAAGAAGAGCAAAATAAAGAAGAATCTGAAGTTCAGGGGGAGGTAAGTGAAATTCCTGAAACTCAGATTGTTAATATCAGATATCTTAAAGATCACCCTGTGAATAATGTCATTGGCAATCTGAATGATCCCCCTAGGACTAGAGGTCACTTTAGAATTCAAGATGAATTAAATACATATGCTCTTGTCTCTCAAATTGAACCCAAGTCTATTGACTGTGCCCTCAAGGATGTGCATTGGATTAATGCCATGCATGAGGAGCTTAATCAGTTCGACAGGAACAAGGTGTGGCACTTGGTCCCACCTCCTGATCATGGAACAGTCATAGGGACTAAGTGGGTATTCAGGAATAAATCTGATGAATTAGGGAATATTGTTAAAAATAAAGCTAGACTTGTTGCTCAGGGGTATAACCAGGAGTTTGGTATTGACTTTGAAGAGTCATTTGCCCCTGTAGCCAGATTAGAAGCTGTTAGGATTTTATTGGCTTATGCATGCTCCCTAGGAATAATCCTCCAGCAGATGGATGTAAAATCTGCATTCTTGAATGGGGAAATTAGTGAGGATGTCTATGTAAGATAGCCCCCTGGGTTTGAATGTCTAGATTTCCCTAATCATGTTTACAAATTAAATAAAGCTCTCTATGGTCTTAAGCAAGCTCCCAGAGCTTGGTATGACAGGTTGAGCAAGTTCCTTACTGATCAAAATTTCACTAGAGGAGTAGTTGATCAGACCTTGTTTACAAAGGTGAGTCATTCTGACATTCTTATTGTACAAATTTATGTGGATGACATTATTTTTGGGTCAACTAACCCCAAATTATGTGAGGAATTTTCTAAAACAATGACTAATGAGTTTGAAATGAGCTCAATGGGTGAGCTTAAATTGTTTCTTGGACTGCAGGTTACACAAACAAAGGATGGAATGTTTATCACTCAGTCCAAGTACACAAGGGATCTACTCAAGAAATACAAGATGGACAACCTCAATGAGATAGCTGCTCCAATGGGTACCTCTACAAGCTTGGATGAAGACACTAAAGGTAAACCTGTTGATCAAAAGCTATACAGAGGTATGATCGGATCCCTTCTCTACTTAACAGCATCTAGGCCTGATATTCAATTTGCTGTAGGATTATGTGCTAGGTTTCAGGCCAGTCCTAAAGAAACTCATCTTAAAGCAGTAAAAAGGATTTTTAGATATCTGCTAGGCACCCAAGAGCTAGGATTATGGTATCCTGCTAGGTGTGAGTTAGAGCTTCTAGCCTACACTGATGTTGATTATGCTGGGTGTCGAGTAGATAGAAAAAGCACTAGTGGCTATTGTCAATTCCTTGGTGGCTGTCTAGTATCTTGGGCATCGAAGAAGCAACACACTGTAGCCTTGTCTACAGCTGAGGCTGAATATGTTGCAGCTGGTAATTGTGCTACCCAAGTACTATAGATCAAGCACCAACTAGATGATTATCAGATAAAATTGGAATGTATTCCAATTTTATGTGATAATACTAGTGCCATATGCCTTGCTAAAAATCATGTTCATCATTCTAGGACTAAACACATAGAGATAAAACACCATTTTCTTAGAGATGCTGTGAATAAAAAGGAAATCGAACTGAATTTCATTGAAACAGACAAACAAATTGCTGATATCTTTACTAACCCACTTGGAAATGAAAAGTTTAAATTTCTTAGAAGAGAACTTGGCTTGTGTAAGTTTCAGCATGATGAATAAAATTTTCAGCTGTTTTGAATAAAATTTCTGATTTGGACTTGCATCTGATAGCTTGTATAAAACTCTGTGAAGGTTGAATGGTGCAACAGACTCATGATCATGCATGACACTCATATTGTTTTCTCATGATCATCACTGCATATCATTTAGTCATGAATGTGTCTAAAATCACATGCATATAGAATTGTTTTGCACTACATTTATCTGCATAACCCTGGTAGTCATATTGCATGATAGTGCAGTCTGAATAAGCATGAACTTCAAAATTATTTGTTCAGTCATCTTTTGCAAAACCACATGCACAAAGACAGGGGGAGTATTGCATATGATTCAGAGTTGAGTCTGACAGTATGGCAATCTTTTAGTCAGTTCTAATATTAAGCAATAGAAAACAGACTTCTTCCCTCATAAGAACTTTAATTGCTTAAAGACTGACTTAATGGTTTAAATTTTATAATCTTTAGAGTTGAAAGACTACAATCAGTAAATAAGGATGCTGAAAATTAATAAAGCACTCAACCCTAATCTTATTTCATGTCAGACAAAGCTAATTATATCTGAAATCAGAAAACTCATCTGAAAGCATGTTAGAGAAACTAAGTATGTGTATTGTCCTTAAACAAGTCATTCTGAAACAAATAAAGGACAACTAAGAAAGATATTGAAAAACATTGAAAATTAATTGAAAAATAGCATTGGCAGAGCAATGACTGGTAAATCACTAAGAAACTGAGTGATCCATCAAAGAAGTGGATAACACTCATGTCATGAGGTGTATCAGCTATCTCTGTATAAAATGATCAAAATAATAGGTTGGTTTCACTGAGTACCTGGGGGTAACTGGCGTCTGATAAACGTGTACCCTCACACAGAAAGGTGTAAATCAGTTCTATTGAGTTTGATCATAGGCAAAATGGTCCATCATGTTGAGTATCTAGGGGTATTGGCGTCTGATAAACGTATACCCTTACGTAAAAAGACTTATGGTACCTGAATGCCCTAAATGAAATAATATTGAAAATGCTGTTCCTTCAAAAGAAATTTCATGGATGTCAATTTGTTTAATTTCAATACATGGCCTGGTATCTCTTAGCACATTCTACTGAGTATATGAAAGTAAGATATTCTGAAACTGAATCTCTCATGTAAATATGATTTTGGTTTATTGTTTTATCATGCACAGCTACCGTATCCAATGAATGTAGTGCATGAACTCTCATTTGTATAACCTTTAAACCAGAACTTCACTTTCTAAGCAGTTTCTCAATTCATATGACTAAAGGTTCTGTGCTTTAGCTGCTTAATTTCTGAACTACCTGCTAAGAATGCCAGTCAGCTGATTCTTCTTGTTCCTTCCCTTGCATCTTCTTTCCCTCCTCTTTGTTGATGGCAAAGGGGGAGAATATATTGTCTATTTGATGAATTCATTCCAGGGAAGTGTATGCATCATGTCTATGGCAAAGGGGGAGATCTTGTGAGCAGAGAGTTGTGTTCATGTCTCAGCATGTCATTCATAGCATCTGCATGACAAATCTGAATAACAAATCATGTCCTTCATCAAAAATGCATCTGCATAACAGAATGTTGCTATTCTATATAATAGGGTGTTGCCATCATCAAAAAGGGGGAGATTGTTGTGACCCCTCTGTGTTGATGATGTTGACAATAAGTTTTACTTCATTGGCAACATCTTATTTTGATTGATTGGCAACTATTCTTATTTTGATGAAATTGTTTGTATCAGGTTGTCTGTGTATATAATGTAGTCAGAGTCTATATATTGTTATGCACAAACTCACAGGTCTACACAGTGCATTGCAGCATGTACATAGAGCCTATAATTTTCCTTGTTAAGTCTGGACAGTAGTGGGTCGAACCCCTTCTCAGGTGGGTCGACACCCCCAGAGTACAAGTCTATACACTGTCTGTCTGTCTTGTGTCTCATGCAGCGTCTTAGGCATTTTGTTAAAGTCTATACAGTGCAGCTCACACGAACACTCAAGTCCATACATCGTGAAGTTTGCACATTGTGGCACCCAATGTCTATACATTGCTCATTCATTCATTCAGCATTGTCAAGTCTATACATTGGTCGGTGCCAAGTCTGTACAGTGAGCGTCTCATTGGTGAAGTCTGTACACTCACCAGTTGAACTTCAAAGTACATACATTGGACTGTAGCTTGCACGAAGCTAAGCCCATACATCGCTTAAGTCTGTACAGAGTCCAGCGTCTTAGTTAGCGTCTCATGCATACGAGCAAAGTCTGTACATCGGTCTTTCAGCAAGTCTGAACATCGTCCGTCTCTGTTAGCGTCTCAGGCATTGGCCAAAGTCTATACATCGGACTGTTACAGCAAGTCTGTACATTGTCCATCTCAGTTAGCGTCTTATGCATTGGGGCGAAGTCTATACAACCGACTGTTTAGCTTGTAACCAAGTCTATATAGCCAGGGCAACTGTTAAGTCTATACATTGATCATTACCTACGTTCTGAACTGAACTGAGTAACTCTATACATTCCTCATATCTTCTACCTACGCTCAGTTCAGTAAGTCTGTACATTGGTTGCTTTACCGACGTTGCCTTGCCAAAGTCTTCACATTGGAAGTCGTACAGTGAGAGTCTCATGAAGTCTGTACATCGTGCATCAGTCCTGAAGTCTATACATCGTCTGTGTTCATTAGAGTCTCATGAAGTCTGTACATCGTGCATCAGTCATGAAGTCTGTACATCGTGCATCAGTCCTGAAGTCTATACATCGTCTGTCTTCATTAGAGTCTCATGGAGTCTGTACATTGCACTCGCTTTCACAAAGTCCATACACTGAAGTCTATACATTGCATTTCCATTCACGAAGTCTGTACATTGCATTCACGTTTCACAAAGTCTATACATCATGAAGTCTACACAAGGCATTTCATCTTACAAAGTCTGTACAGAGTTCTTCACTTAACCTGATAATCCGATACTCTGTCTGACAGGGATTTGTTACTGAGATTGCTGACATGGCTCGTGATCCCAGGAGGACGAGGTGACCAGATGCTGCCACGTGGATGAAAGCACCTTGGATCTGGCAAATTCCTTGGGCGGGAAAATGTGGAAGCCATGCGCCCTTATCCAATATGCTACTGATATATATAGAAGTCTTCATCTTCTGTTGAAGGCACATCTACCAGTGGCAAGTCTATACAGTGAGACAAACCTGAGGCAGCAGAGAGCCATCGAGATCCAAAGAGAAGAAAAGCACAGAAGAAGAAAAGGAGAGAAGAAGAAAGTGAGAGAGATGAGTTGAGAGAGTTATATGAGAGCTTGTGAATCAGTCTCTTGGTTCAGATACCAGAGCTGATATTGCTCAATTTGAGCTACAATCGTTTTGATTTTCATTCCATTCGATTCTACGTTTCTTGCTTTTCAGTCTTTGTTATTTTTCTTTTGAAAACTCTTGTTCAATCAAGCTGTTAGTCAGTGGTGTCAAGCTGTGAGGCATCGGTGTGTAGAGGTGTTACCTCTGGTCGGCTAAGTTGTAGAGCCCAGCAGAGCAAGCTGTGAAGCTCAGCTGTTACAGAGGAGGTTCCTCTGGTTGGGATAAGCTGTAAGCCCCAGCCGTTGTTGGCAAGCTGTAGTGCCCAGCAGTTTGAAGCTGTGTATCAGCAGTAATCCACATTCGAGTTGAATGTGGGGTGGACGTAGGTCGGATTGACCGAACCACCTAAATTCTTTGTGCCTCTCGTATGGTTGCTTGTCTATCTAGCAGATCTTATCTCTATTATCCGATGCATTGACTGTGTTTGATCAGTGTTCTTTTAATTCCGCATCTGAATCTAGGCATAATTTTTTATTGGCTAGCTGATCTATTCACCCCTCCCTCTAGATCCACATTCTGTGGTGAAAGAGCCTTCCATCTAATTTCAACACAGCTTACCTAGGAGGGCCACTCTTTGGGTCAATGATCATCCTTGAGTGTTGGATGGTAGTGAGACTTAAGTTCCTACCCAAGGAGGACTTGCCTTCAGCTAGCCGTATATTCGGGAGTCACCCTCTATTCTTCATAGGAGGTGCATTTGGGTTTCCTTCACAGGTTGAGTGCCGCATGGCGGACAAGAAGACGTGGGATGAATGGCGCATTTACCTCAACACTTTGCCAACCGACAAGTTCGTGATGCGACCAAGAGTACTTCAAGGCACCACCCTCAGATTACCTCGGCGACCGGGCCTAGACCTGCGGCTAGTGGGGGACACTACCTTGGCGATCTAAAACCCTCACCGGTGCTATCTTCAAGTTGGGCTACCCCGTACTATGGTTCCTGTACTATCACACTTCCCTCCTCTTCTAGCTAGGAAGATAGGGACCGAGGAGAACAAGCGAGTCGTCCGGAACGCACTAATCATGTGGGAAATCAGCCGGGTTCGTGCTTGGCAAGCAGAAGTGGTAGAGGATGAAGAGGGGTACCGTGCTTACGTGAAGGAATTGCGCAAGATCCGGCCTTGCGCGGACAAAAGAATGAATGCAATTTGAGCTTTTCTTCTTTATGTACTTAAAATTATCACTGAAAATTTTGTTCAATAAACTTGATTGAATGGAATAAGAGATTTGTGTTGAGAAGTGTGCAATGGATTGCTTGATTGACCTTGAATGGATGGACAAATTAGCTTAGAACAGGGTTCTCTATCTGATAAACGGTCCATTAAAGGGCCGCTGACCGGGGACTGGCGGTCTTACGATAGATCGCTAGAGACAGGACCCAGGAAACTCAGGGTTTTCAACTCTCGGGAGAGGAAAGCGGCCTAATTATGGGCCATCAGAAGACTCTGACGGTCTAAATTAAGACCGCGAGGGACAGTTTTACTGAGAGTTGATTTTTCTAGCTTTCGGGAAAGGAAGACGGTCTAATTATGAACCGCCATAGATGGTTAGCAGTCCAATGATAGACCGTTAGGGAACCAGAGACAGAAGACTTGTGAGCATTGAATCTTGGGCGCTTGAACCTGCGTCTGCACATACTTAGACAAGAAAATAAGTTCGATCTGTTCTTAGACCCAACCCCTTGCCTGCAGCAAGTTAGAAAATGACCAGTTCTTGATATTTGGTCAAGGGGTGGAACCTTATCAAATAGGTAGAAATATAATGGGAAAATGCGATGCATGTGATGCAAGATGATGGTATTTTTAAAGTTTTGAAAGTATTTAATTTTTATGGATTTTTAAAATATATGATTTTTTTTAGATTTTGGAATATATGATTTTTTTGAATTTTGAAATATATGATTTTTTAGATTTTAAAATATATGATTTTTTAGATTTTAAATTATATGATTTTTTGGATTTTGAAATATATAATTTTTTTGGATTTTGAAAGCTAATTGTGTCCCGGCAACAAGGGCCCTACCTGTCCCACTCGGAATCTCCTGAGATCAGCGTGCTTTTCGAAGTGACAACCCCTGGCCAGGGCCAATCTGTATGACGGGACTCCTACCGAGGCCATACCCAGGGTACTGTCTAGTCCTAAAAGAGAAAATATAATTAAGAGGGTAAGCTTAGGCCAGGTATAGAGGTTTCTAGGGCTTGAGTCCTTCTCACAACGACCCGTTCAGAGATTTGGTCTGTTGCGCAGGGGCTTTGTGTCCATCATCGAACCTTTATCCACCTTAGGCACGCGTACGACCAGGCTCATAACGTCCCGCGGGAAAACTATACTGCCACTCTTGCCATGCCTAGTCTTATTTTCTCGGAGCTATGACTTTGAGATACAGACTTTTGACATAGATCTTTGTTTTTTGTCGCGATTGTTGCTCCTTCTCTTTCTTTTCTTTGATGAATTGCTCTTTCTCGTAGAATCAGGTCATAACGGACTGCCCCTATTTGAGACCTCCTCTCATCAGGGTGTCTAGATTAGTCATTGCCCCCTTGTATACCTCTTGCCCCTAGATTCAGCTGAGGAGAGAAGCGGACAGGGACTTTGACTTCTCTTGGACATGGCCAAGGAGAAATGATGTTTACACAATTGGGGGAACCCAACCAGGGATGCCGTGAAGTGTGTGATTTGCCGAACTCGGGGTCCTCCTTTGTGCTTGAGAAAGGGACACCTTGCTACCGGGCGTTCATTAGCCCGACTCTAAGGATAAAAGCGCTTAAGGTATAACCCATTCCAGGCGTGAGATAACTCCTCACCTTCTGCGTTGACTAAATGATATGCGTTCCCTGGATAAGCCTCTCTAACAACGAACAACCCTTCCCAATTAGGTTGCAACTTGGACCTAGTACCTCCAGACCGAATGAATTTGCGTTTCAAAACCATATCACCTACTTGAAATTTACGCTTGATTACCTTCTTTTGAAAATAACGTAAAACTCTCTTTTGATAAACAGACTTGTGATCGGCCGCATTCATCATCTTCTCATCTAGGAGTTCTAACTGGACGAGCAACGCCTCTCGACGTTCATCGAGATTAAGTCCCTTATCAAGCTGCACCCTTAAGGAAGGGACTAAGATCTCATATGGGAGCACCCCCTCCATTCCGTAGGTGAGAGCATAAGGGGTTTGCCCCGTAGGAGTATGGACAGAGGTGCGTAAGCCCATAGAGCTTCCACTAACCATTCAGGCCAATCAGAGAATTTTTGATATTCACATGTTTTCTTTATGATTTTAAGAAGGGTTTTATTAGTGGCCTCGGCTTGACCGTTGCCTTGAGGATAATATGGAGATGAATGATGCAATGCAATATTGAACTTCTTAGAAAGGTCCTTGAGCTCTTGAGAGATGACCTGAGGTCCATTGTCGGTGACGATGCTGCTTGGCACTCCGAACTGTGAGATGATATTCTTCATGATGAAGCGGCACACCGTTGTTACTTTGATCTCTACGTACGCTTTCGCTTTGGCCCACTTGGTGAAGTACTCCGTAGCGGTAAGGATGAATGATTTTTACTTAGTTTCAGAGTTAGGATCACCGAGCGGGCCAACAATGTCGAAAGTCCACATGGAGAATGGTCAAGGAGCAGAAAGAGGATGTAGAGATGAAGCATGAGCATAGATTTTATCAGCGTGGAGTTGGCATTTAAGACACCTCCGAACATAGAGGGAGCAATCTTCCTCTAGAGTGGGCCAATAATAACCCTTCCTAAGGATCTTCTTAGCTAGAGCCTGGCCATTGACATGATCTCCACACTCACTAGAATGGATTGCTTCGGCCACCTTCCAAGCTTCATCATCATCTAAGAATCTCATGAGCATTCCATTGAGAGCGCGCCTGTACAATTCTCTAGCAATGATAGTGTATCTCGAGGCGGCTCTTCTAATAGCCTTACATTGCTCGACGTTTGCCCCATCAGGGAATAATCCATCTTTGCAATACAACTCAATTTCATGATACCATGGTAATTCTTCTTCCTCCAAGATCTCTTCTAATTCTGTTAGAGACACTTCCTTCAAATCTTCCTTCTCAGCCCTAGCCTCTACAATTTTCCTAAGGTTGTGATACCAAGGATCTTGAAGAGAGGGAGCATCTAACCTCTGAATGACAATAGTCTCAGTACTCCGACTGAGAGGAAAAGATAAAGAGGAAGCAAGTGATGCCAGCGCATCAGCAAGAATGTTTTGAGATCGAGGGGTATGGATGTAGATCAACATGCGGAATTGCCTAGCCAAGAGAGTGACCAAATTCTGATATGGCTTGAGCTTTGGGTCATGAGTGCGGTAAGTGGATAGAACCTACCGTAGAACAAGCTGAGAGTCTCCTATGATGTTTAAATAGCGCGCACCTAATAGGTAGGCGTGCTTCAATTCGACCAGGAGAGCCTCATACTCGGCGATGTTGTTGGTAGCAGGAAAACAGAATTGATAAGCAAAGGGAATCGTCACCCCTTCCAGAGTGAGCAGAACAACACCTATCCCTCGGCCTTGAGAATTGAGCGCACCATTGAAGTGCAGAGACCAAAAGGGATGATGGGTAAGAACAGAGAGATGCTCATTAGGGAAATCATCCTAAATAAAGTCTGTGCAAGGGATGGGAAGATGGGCAAGATGCTCAGCGATGGCATATCCTTTGATTACCTTCTGAACGACGAACGTGATATCAAACTAAGAAAGGAAGCTCTGCCAGTGAGCTAACCTACTAGAAAGGACAGGCTTTTCTAAGAGATAAGGGATCGGGTCCATTCTAGAGATCAACCTAACTAGGTGGGCTAGAAAATAATGTTTCAGTTTCTGAGCTACCCACACTAAGGCGGCACAAGTCTTTTCCATGGCGGTGTATTTGGCTTCTGTCGGGTTAAATAACCTGGAGGGATAATAAGCTGCCCGCTCTTTGCCTTCATCGTCTACTTGTGCTAAGACAGCCCCTAGGGAGTCCTCAATGATAGAAATGTATAGGATTAGGGGTTTCCCAGTGACAAGAGGATGAAAAACCGGAGGATTGGTCAAATATTCCTTTAAGTCCTCATAGGCCTTTTGACAATCTTTATTCCATTCAAATTTGACCCCCGCCTTTAGCAACTCATAAAACGGGTGGCACCTCTGAGAATGTTGGGATATGAATCTTCTAATGAATTGCAATCTACCTATCAGTCCTCGGAGTTCCGTGATATTTTTAGGCGGGGACATTTCCATGATGGCCTTTACTTTATTAGGATCGATATGAATCTCCCATTGGCTGACTATGAAGCCTAGCAACTTCCCTGAAGAGACTCCAAAAACACATATCTTCAGATTCATTTTCAATTGGTACTCCCTAGCTCTCTGGAGCACCTTAGCCAGAATGGCGGGGTGTTTATCTTTGGTTCTCAACTTCACCAAGATATCATCCACGTAAGCTTCCATATAAACATGCATCATGTCATGAAATATAGCCATCATCGCCCTTTGATAAGTGGCGCCGGCATTCTTCAATCCGAACGGCATAACCACATAGCAATATGTACCCCAGGGCATAATGAAGGATATTTTCTCTTGATCTTTGGGAGCGAGATAGATTTGGTTGTATCCCGAGTAACCATCCATGAATGACAATGCTTCATACCTGGCGGTGTTATCCACTAAAACATCTATGTGAGGTAGCGGGAAATCATCTTTGGGACATGCTTTGTTAAGATCCCTGAAATCGATGCAAATGCGCACCTTTCCATCCTTCTTGATGACAGGGACTATGTTCGCCACCCACTGTGGATATAAGACAACTCTAATAAAATTGGCCTTGTATAATTTGTCGACCTCTTCCTTAATCTTTAAGGCCATGTGGGGGTGAAATCTTCTTGACCTTTGTTTCACAGTTGTTTCCCCTGGTTTAAGTACGAGTCGATATTCTACTAAAGAGGGGTCAAGACCCGGCATGTCCTCGTAAGACCAGGCAAAAGAATCGCTATACTCCCTTAGAACCTTGATCAGATCTTCTTCTACTTCTATAGGGAGATTAGCAGCAATAATAATGGGCCTGGGGTCTTTTTCAGTTCCCAGATTTATTTCCTTCGTAGGTTCATCCACCGTCGATGATGGCTCGTCGAATCTCTTTAATCCCTGCACATACAGATCGGCGGTGTCATCTACGTCACTGTCCTTGCCATCAACCGGGTCTTTTTCATCCATGATTTTATAAACACCTAGTATGTCGTCGCTCCACACCCCTTCTTGCTCCTCATCTTCTTCTATCACAATCGCCGCAGCGATGATCTCTGGGCACTTCAGAAGAGCGTGACATCGCTAAGCTAGATCCTGCAAGAATCTATCAGGCACAGATTTGGAATGACACGCAAGCGGGCGCGGCTCAAGTGAGGAAGGGTTGGACGACCTAGAACAAGACCCTACTTCTCTAGACCTAACAGACTCTACTTCTCTAGACTCGATGGACCCTACGTCTAACCTAGGAGAAAGGAAATATAATGGGAAGGAGGCAGCAGGGGCCTCATGCCCCTGGGAAGAGGATGGAGAAAAGACAGCGTAATCTTCCACTGAAATCTTTGTTTCAAATTTGACTTTTTTTTTTTGGAGAGAATCAGTGGAGATCATGTGGCGAGAGGGAGAGGACGGTGGAGGAGGAAGTGTAATGGGGAAGAGAGACGGGAACAAGACATCGAAAAAAGGATCGGAAGAAGAAAACAACATATCTGAGAGATTGGATGAGGGGGTCCACATGGTGGAGAGATCAATAGGTGGGCACTACCCACATGCACATGGCACAAATAATACTTCTAATGGCCTTTCCGTAAAGGATAGATTGACCATGATGGGAGGCGGACAAGGTATGGATTCCAGCTATTGGAAGAGAGACATAAGACGGGAGGGAGACCAAGTGAAGACGATGGGAGAGCTCCCTCTTTCCCGTGGACGGTAAGCTGGTTTCTTCAGCTTAAATTGCACAAGCCGTACCTCCTGATTTTTTTGGCAGCTTTCATCTTCATAAAATAGCCTCTCAAATGCACGGTTGCAATCAATCATATCATCGACCAGCCCCTTAGGCAGTAGTGGTGGGCTGGCAAATATCTGAGCTTCATCTTCTTTCTTGGGCTGACTAAGCTGTGTCTTCAGTGTGCCTGGCTGGAGAGGACCTTTTATAAAATGCTGGCGGTAATCCCAGGTCAGGGGCCCAGAATCATCCAAAATTGAGAATGGAGACTCCCGATAGCCGAGGCCCCTTCTATTCATCTTTCTTCCTTTAGGGACCGGCTTGGTCCGCCCTTGCAGTTGTGCGCCGAGGCCTCTCCCCGGCTGATAGCCCAACTTTAATATAATGTCCCAGCCCTTGGAATCTCGAATCTGGGGCTTTGCTTTAATGTTTACTGCTGCAGAGACGGGCTTGCGTGGTGCGTAAGTCCATGGGAAATCCAGATCTAGCACTGAAATAATTGGCCGATTACTGGGCCACAAAGTTGGCAGCACTTTCTCTGAGATGGTCTTGACTGACTGAACCGTGGACAAGCTTTTTACCTTAACCACCCTTCCTTGAAAATGGAATTTGAGGCATTGATGGGCGGTGGATGGTACGACACTGAGATTGTCTATCCACGGATGACCCAAAATGGCCTTGAACATAGGGTCGATGTCCAGCACAAAAAATTCTATGGGGATAGTAAGAGGCCAAAGCTCGGCCTGAATGATGACAACCCCATGACATGCTCTTCTTGAATTATCATACGCTGCTATGGTGGTCGGGGTTGGCCGTAATAGTTCCTCTGATAAATTGTAGGCGCGGAGAGTACTGAGCGGGCAAACATTAATAGATGCCCCTGTATCAACTAAAGCTGCATCAATACTCACTTTGTTTAAGATTATCGAAATACATAGCGGCATTTGCCTAGCTTCTGGAGGTGCTAGCTCGGTCTCGGAGAATGTAATTGCTGGCCCTTTCGAGATAGTTGCCAAGGCCGTCGGTAGACTATCAACTGCCACATCTTCGCTAACCATCACCTTCTGAAGAAAATTTCTTAATGCTTCTTGGTGAAGTGTAGACCTTTTTATCAACTCTAGCATAGATATTTTGGTGGGCACCCTGTCTAAGTGATGTAATATTTCATATTGGGTACCCGGCAGTGGCTCGGCCTCTTCCTGATCAGCAGCCGATTGTGAAGACTGAGTATTGGGTGCAGGTGCACCAGTGGAAGTGTAATTCCTGTGAAACAAACACCCGCTCCGCAGGGCAAGGTTTTGTGCCGGAACTAAATCGGTTGATGGCTTGATGGGCCCGATGGGGTGGATGAGTGGTGTGAAGGAGGGTGTGGTGGAGATGATGGGAGTAGTAGGGATGATGGTGGAGGTAATGGGTTGCGGGGAAAGGATGATAGGCGGGGGGTTAGGTGCAGGTGCGGTGATGATGGGTGTGAGTACTGCTGTGGAGAGCGGTATAGGCGGAGGCCTAGTGATGATGGTGGGCGGAGGCATAGTGATGAGCAATGGACGAGGTGGAAGTGCGAGTGGGGGTGCTGGTAGTGAAGTGGAGGTAAGTGGAGTAACGGTGGTAGTTGGTGGAAGGATGAGTGGTCTGGCGGGCGGAGAAAGGGTTTGATGGTTGGGCGTAAGGATGGTGGGAGTAGAAGATGAAGCAGGATGGCAGTGGTTATGGTGGAGGGCCATTATTTGCTGAGTAAGACCGTCATCATCATATGACCACCCAGCGTCAGGAGTCGGGGGCTAAACTAAATTAACCTGAGCTAGTGCCGGTGGCTGAGGCTGCGAAGCGGGAGGATGATTTGGCATGGGATTTTGGTGGATCCCCAAGTCTTGAACGGGCTACGGTTGCTGCGGCGACTGCTGCTGTGATGGCGGTGCTTGTTGTTGCTGCACTTGCTGCCTCTGCGGCTACCTTCTCTTGTCTTTAATTTCAACGATGGCCTTGTGCATCTCGGCCCAATCTATACGCTGTCCTTCATGCAAGTCGTATACCAAATCTCTGAACTGAAAACAACTTTCAATGGTATGGCCAGGTTGCCTATGGAACATGTAATATTTTGTCTAATCAACGGCCGGGTTCCAATTGGGCCGTTCCGGAGGAAGTTGAATGGCATTAATAGACATGAGAGCCGCAAAGATGTCCATGAGGGACTCGGGCAAAGGAGGATATTGGGATCTCTTCGAACTCGGGCGCTTGTTGTTGTTATTGGTGTAGCCGTTGGGTGGAGGGACATTATGGTATTGCGGGGGTTGCGGAGGTTGTTGCGGAGCGGGGAATGTGTTTTGTGGAGCGACGAAGGTAGGGTGAGGGTTTTGTGGAGTGGAGAAAGCGGGTTGAGGGTTTTGTGGAGTAGAGAAAGTAGGTTGGGTGTTTTGGGGATTGCGGGGATTTTGTGGAAAGTGAAATGGTGAGGATTGGAAGGGGAATGTAACGGCTTGCACGTGCTCATTTGTTTGGACCCCCTTAGTGACAGGCCCTTGAGGTTTCTTATGATATTTGGGCTTTTGGGCTTCGAAGAGTGAGTGGATTAAGGAGTCCTTGAATTGTGTTTGAATAAAGCGCGCCTGACTATATAGTTGATGCATGTGGGCTATATCATTCATACCAAGGATATTCCAGAATGTAGGAGTAGCATTTGAAATCGGCAGCTTGACCTTCTCCTCCTCCGGAATGTGGCCTGGCACTCGGGCGGCCATCTGCCTCCACCTGTTGGCATACGTAGCAAATTCTTCATCTGCCTTCATTTTCTCGGCCACTAGATCTGTAAAAGAATATTCCAGGCCGACTCGGTCTTGGAACCTTTGGATAAACTTATTTTTCACTACCTTGAAACTCTCGGCATCTTCCAGCGGCAAAGAATCGAACCATTCTAAAGCAACCCCATCCAATGAGCGGCGAAATAAATACGCCATAAGGCGATCATCGTATTGAAATTGGGCTGACTCGTACAAAAAGTCCCTCACATGGATGAAGGGATTGTTGTTCCCGTCATATTTACGGTAAGTGGAGAGCTCAGATTACGGTGGGAACCGGATGTTCTGAAAACTAGGAACTGGGACATTCGCTAGTGATTGTGGGCCAACCCGCTTATGAAGAAAGTCAAGTTGTTGTTGCATGGAGGCCCATTTATCAAGTAGTTCCTGCTCCCTGGATGGAGCAGAAGTAGTGAAAGGAGTAGGCTCAAGACGGGGAGCTGAAGGGTAGATAGATGAAAGAGGAGGCCCATAAGAGGGATATTGGGCCGAAGAATGACCCATATTGGCATGGACTTGGGCCGCCCCTTGCTGGGGGCGCATGAAATCGGATGGGCCGACAAGCACTTGTGGCACTGGTGGGATGGACCCATAAGAATCTGCCTGGATAGTAGAAGGGAGGATGGTCATCCCTTTGTCAAAAGCTTGATGGGCCGAACCAGAGGACTGGCCCGTTTCCAGACTAGAGAATCGAATGGTCCTTGGCTGAATCGGAGTAAGATCAATCGGAATGGGCTGAATAGCTGGCCCATCAATGCTTGGTTGAGCAATGGAGGCATTGGACAGACCTTGTACAATCGTGGGAGATGGGGCATTGTACCCCTGCAAGGCTTGATAGACAGCTTGAAGTTGGGCCGGATCCAACTGGGCCATCATTTGGAGGACGTGATTAGCAGAATTGGTGGAAGAGAGGTTGGTAGGCTACGCACCCTCCATAGCGATAGAAGATGGGGGAGGGGCGGACCCCTCTCCAGACTGGAAAGACACGACCCAAGACGGGTCTCCTAGAAGGCCCTGGGGGAGAGACTCCTCCTGGGAACATGGAAGATCGAGAGAAGACATGTTTGACTCGAATAAAGGATTGAAATAGAAGGTGGAAAAGGAATGGCCCCTAGGTGATGTTTCTAGAGATCGGAAGCAACTCCACATGCAACGGAAGACCTTGACAAAATGCAAACAACAACAAACAAGCACACAATGAGTGACTAACAAAGACTCCAAACTTTATAAAGACAAAGAAAGGGATGAAAGGCACTCAAAATCAATCAAGTTATAATGATGCTCCAATTTTTATTGTTTTCTCCTTTAGAACCTTAATAATTTGAATTTAGATATTCTCTCCAACAAGGTTCCTAATAGGAAGGGTGTTTGGGAGTTGGTTAATTCTAAGTGTAAACACTCCCTCACTTATGCAACCTAGACACGGTGTGGTAAAGGTACAATCGGCCCGACGTCCGTGTAAGAATCCATGGCTCGCGGGGACTTATGGAGGTCCCTGATGTGATCTCCTAGTCGACCCCAAGGAATATGGAGATGAGAGGTTCACACATCAAGGTAGGAAAATGCAACTAAAGTATGAATATGAATGGTCCTATGTGCACCGGAGTGCATGCAAATTCTAGCCTCAAAAGTAACAACCAAATATGCAAACAATGATGTGAATATGTATGACAACCAAGGAGGAGATCAGATAACACCCAAGCATGAAAATCATAGCAAAAACTATAGAAATAAAGTCAACTTCGGGATGCGTACCTGTGACTGGATAAACGGCCTCATATAAGACCGCCAAAGAGATAAGACGGCCTATTTCTGGGCCGCTTTTAAGCCGTAAACGGCCGAACAGTGGACCGCCAAGGTGACCAGAGAGCAGAAAACAACAGGAAATTAAACGAAAAATCCGAGGAAACACAAGGGCAACTGGGTTAAATCAACAGCAGTAGGTCAAACAGGAGCTCAACACGATTGGCACTAGGAGTCCCACCGTGATCGCCAAAAAAAATGGGTTGTTGATAGTTTTTATGTGATGTGATAATGATGTGTGTGGTGGTGAATATAGTGGTATGAGAGATATGTGTGTAAGTGTGTGAGCAAGTAATAACCTAACTCAATCAATCACCAAAATCAGGAGCATGGGCATGTCATCAATATTTATGAGGAAGAAAATAAAAACACACGCCGGGACGTGGAGCAAAGGAATAAAATGAAAACACACACGGTAGGTGTGGAGCAAATAAGCAAAGAGAAAATCAAGCAATGATGATGACAATGATGAACAATATCCAACCAAGGAAGTGTGATTGCCACCAAGGTAACAAAAATAGCAAAGCTGAGATAAGTATCTTGGAAAGAGCTGGATGAACACCCGCCCACGGGAGATGAAAACCGGTGATCTCTGCGAGCACAAAAAGTCTAATATACGGCTGCAAATGAACCAGAAACAGCCTTACGATAAGCCGCTAGAGCCTCGTAAATGGTCCAATGTAGCGCCACCAGAGCGCACGGAACAGCAAGTTGGGACTTGGATCTCCACCTCTCCCGGCCGGCCAGAAGAGTTGGGCCTCGTGCTAGGAACCCTGTAGACCTACAAAAAAGTGTAGAAGCATAGAAAAATAACCCAGATTAGCCCTATGATAAGTGTAGAAACTATAATGCAAATAAACTAAAGTGCATGCAAAAGGAAGGGTGGATACCTGGTGTGACGACCCGAATCCCGGATACCGGATATACCCGATAGGACTACCGAGCAGACCCGATACCACTTGGAACCCGTGAAGCCTCCCAAGAGCTGTAAAGCTCCGAAGGGAAAAAGGATTGTCATGTATTACATTGAAGCCACAGAGATATAACACTAAGCAATTAAATTTCATTAGATCGATTTGCTAAAGTAGCGGAAATAAAATTACTTTTTAATTAACAGTTAAAGTTTAACAATTATACCAGAGTCCAGTCTAAAGGAAAGACAAGCAGTACAGCCAACATAAAGGAAAACGTACACTGAGGTCGGGGGAAGCCTGATGTAGGTACCACTGGCAGCTACGAACTCATCACACAAGGAACCGCGGAAGCAGAACAACGCCACCCACCTGAGAAGCAGGGGTGAGTCTCGTGTCACTGGCCCAGTAGGGGTCACACAGATCCCCACTGAAAAATACGTAGTAACACAGAACGACAAAAATAGCAGGTGTAGTAAAGCATGAAAACTAAACTACAAAGCTGTAAAAGAAAACCAGAACGGAAGGAGTAGAGCAGCTAAAAGAAAAGGAAAAAGCCGTACCGAACAAAACACGGCTGCCAAACTAACCTCAGCCCTTAAGCTACTCTAAACAACAATAGCAACAAATGGGTAAACTCTGATCTGACGAAGTCAGGAGTCACAGATCTGTCAGAAAGTACGAGGCCCAAGACGAAGGCCCACGAGACCAGACAACAAGTCTAGAAAAAGATCTAGACAGACACAGACGGCCTAAAGCATACACGACTCGATTGCCATGCACACTCTTCTAGATACGACCACACACACATGACTAAAACGTTGTGCATAAGACACAACACTGACCTCGGGCAAGACCACGAGAGGGCTAACCCGGAAAGGTCACGACGTATGAGAAACACGAGAGTCGTGTGTCACGTGACGGAAGTACCCCCTCACTAGAAGAACAGCCAGTTGCATCCACTGACGTCTTATGATGCGCCTACAAGCGTCTCGTCTACTATGCCGCCTGAAGCACGACAGAGACTAAGACACACTCAGAACTAGAACGGGACTATAGTAACTAGTGACTAGATAGGGGAACGCCCGTCAGGGTCAGTCCAAAGCCCCTGACCACGTGTGCACACACCGACTCTTGCTGGAGAGCCAGACCTCTAGCTAGTTTTCCCCACCCAGCAGGACACTACAATACATCGGGGGCTCACGGAAACTAGCTTACAAACCGTATATCGGGAACTACCCCGCCACAAGGGCCGACACGCCGTAACATGTCGTAAGGCTACGACTAGTGGAGGCACACAAGTCACAGACTCCAAAACACGAGTGCCAGAGTACAGACATGCAAAGAAGCACTATCGTACGTACTACGAAGCACAGGACACGAGGTAGCATACCAAACTGCCACCAGACTCAAGACAAGGCAACTAGACCTGAAAACACAATGATCCTTGAGTCTCACGACTCGGAGTCAAGATCATAGTACAAAGCGGAACAAGCTACCAATCGGTCTATTCCTAAGCCAGAAGAAACAACCGTAGAAAATGACACATGGAGACCTGAGGGAACACCAAGACCCTCAGCACGCTTGGACACGTAAACCGAGGTAAAATGATACCTCGAGGCATCCAGAACCACATCTCGAACTGGACAGAACCGCCGAGACACTCAGGGTTACTTGTCAACCACTGGGTCACCTCGGGTTGACCGGAACCCCGACAATGATGATTCTACAGTAGGAAAGAAAATCCTACTTCAAGCAAGAAAACTCCTGGCTACCTCCTAACACGGTCTTAGCCCTCATTGGACATCAAAAGATATCCACGGGGATGGCAACCCACAAGGTCAAGCCAAGATATACGAAAATCGAAACGATGGGAAATGACACTCTGGGCATAAGCGATCCATCATTCAGCTGCTAGGGAAACCAAGCAGTCAAGGAGGAAACCGCCATGCACACAGAAACAAGGACACATGCGGTCAGGGGTAGAGCCACGAGGCGACTGTAGCGGTCAAGGACGAACCACTAGACTTAGTCAACTCCAGCTGACCTGCCCAATGAACCACCAAGCGGTCGATGACAGACACGCTACACAGACTAGGCGGTCAAAGAGACAACCGCCATACTAACCGCCCTAAGATACTGATCTAAAACAAATGACTCGTAGCGGCCTAAAGAAGGCGCGCTACAACGAAGAAACGCATGAAGGTTGGGCCACCAAGGCAAACCGACTTAAATCATAACTAGGTCTAAAACCACGGTAACATGAATACCGAGGTAGACCACAGGCCGCCGAGACCATTCCCTCAAGACGGGAACTCAAGGAAGGCCACTCACATGCGGGGAAACCCCACCGCACTCACACCGACTCACAGTGACTCGATCGAGTGTAATACAAAGCTCGAAACATGCATGCCCTCGAGCACGCTAATCGAGGTAACACGACATCTCCCGACACCTCAGAAACATGGACACGGAACCCACGGGGTGTTCGCGACACTCACGAGGCCATAGGTCAGTCATTGGGTCTCAACGGGACCGACCGGGTGTGAACGTGTCACATACACATTTTTAAAAGGAAAGAAAAATAACAATTAAGGGTGGATAATTATGCTAGAATATGTGGGATATGAAGGAAAAGGGGATGAGCATGAGATGCTTTATGGAGGGTGATCGCCAGTGGGGTTACCTCAAAGAAGAAAGATGATCGCATGTACCTTGTATGAAGCGGGTGAGATTGTAAGTTCTTCTTTCCTCTTCTATCAGCCGGTCGACGAAGGGGGTTTATAGCTTGATTACCCTTGCAAGAAAACACACAAAATAAACAAGAATGTGGATTAGCCAAGTGTGTAGTATCAATGCTCTAATAATATAGAATCAAACAGATTAGACATGAACACACCTTGTGTGTTTTGGTTTTAAAACCCCTAAGAGGAGTAACAAGGTATGAGATTATATGGATGAAAATGCTAATGCAACGTAAACTAGTATAATATGACCTTCTCTAGCAAAGTGACTAGAGAGTGGTATGTGTTGACATGATAACAACAAAGAAAGAAACAATGAATAAGAGAGGGGGAGTCGCCCTTCTGCTGTATGGCAGTAGTAAAGGGGGAGGACAAGTGCTTCAGTTGCTACGGGAGGAAGGGAGCTCGCTAGAGGAAGAGCTTGGGAGAAAACAACCTGTAAAACAACGAAACACTCTTCTCTCTGTTAGCTCTATCTGTGTTCTCTTCCGTTCTCTCTTTTTTCCTCTCTCTCCTCCTTTTCTCCTCGCGCGAGGGAGATTCAAGGGGGGTATTTATAGCCAAAAAATCATTGCATTAACAGGATTAAAACAAGGTAATGAATCTCTAATAAGGAACCTTCTTCCCAATCGAACACAAGGTGTAAAATGGGGAAAGGATCATTACTGGAAAGAAGCAGGCGAAAGGGAGACGGAAGTGAAAATGACGACCTGACTAGGGGCATCAATTGAAATGACGACATTCACTCAGTCGTCAATTCCTGAATTTAATTATAGAAATAAAGAACTTTCCTTATTTAAAATTTCAAATGACGCCTGTTTGAACGGGCGTTAAATAATTAACGCCCCTCCTGAGGACGTCAATTCTTTGAGTTTTATTTTCGTTAGAATTTGTAAAATCTAGGAATCGATGACCGTTTGAACAGTCGTCCATTTATGGAAAATGCCCCTAATTAAGTCGTTAATTAAATGACGCCTTCCCCACAGGCGTTAATTTCAATTATTAAACTAAAAAGCCAAGAAATCACAATTAAATATGGAGAAATTAGAAAAACTTCATATTAAGCCAATATTGAAGTCCACTTTGGGGCGTCACATGGTGACATGAAATTTACTCAACATAGTATCGATTTTGGCGTGTCTACAGCTGCCCCGCCTTGGCGTCTGCTTTGCAAGGGAGTGACACGAAATGAAGTGAACGTGTAATGAGCGGAATGGAGTGAGAACGAACTGATAAGTAGATGCCAAGGTGTGATGTGACACGCCTCTGACACTAAGCGTTAGAAACCTTTCCAGAATTCTAAATGAAACAACTTTGGATGATTACAAGGAAGCAATGATTAGCTGGATGAAGGAACTAATCTTAAAGAACTAAATGTGCGCGAGGGCACGGTAGGAAAGACACCATTGGAGAGCGGTTACCAGCCAATGTGGACGTGCTATAACCAAGGTGGATTTGCAGAAAACAAAATGAATTGAGATAACGAACCAGCGAATGAATGCTTTCAAGGAACCAGCCTGAGCGGCTTCAAGGAGAATAAAGTACTTGATTTGGAATGTAATATCTCATGTCAACTCCATTAAGAGTGAGTGGCCTTCATTATTGGCATAATATGAGGATTTTCATTATTAAAGCTCAAAGTCCTACATGATGCATGCTGGGCTAAAAGAAAAATTAAAGCACACTAAAAAAATAGAAGATAATCAAGGATAATATTGTTAAACCATCGAGATTCGGTCAGGAATTCAGATCTCTAGGCTGACACTAAGCCGAAGTCCATTTATCCACGTATCAACTCAGAAAGTGGAACCGTCGTCCCAAACCTTAGATGACCCAACGGCCTATCCGTGTGATCAAGACTCGCCTGGAATTATCACTGTTTTTGATGGAGGGGAACTCAAATTCCAGGTTCATCAGAACCACAAGGTCCTTGATATGCTATAATAACGTAAATATCATATAGTAAGAATGCATACAGGAGAGATACAAGGATGGAATGATGTTACCAGCGGAAGAAATCCAATCGTCTCAAGATCTGCATAATCTGCGCTTTTGTATGCTCAAAAATTATTAGCCCAGTAAAGAATCATCAGCTTAATAAAGATCATAAGCTCAATAAGCTCAAAGTATGATCATAAGTGCACGACATAATAAACTTCATCAAGATATAATAGCACTTAAGTTCATGAAGAATCATCATGCTGTAAAGCAATTCAAAAGTGTAAGCTCAAGAAATGACGACCTTGTGCAGAGGCGTCCAAAGCATAAATGATGACGGTCATTGGGGCGTTAATTAAAAGTACCTTTACACTTGGAATCGGAATGAAACTGACGCCCTCAAGAGAGGCGCTAAATAAATGACGACACTGATAATGTCGTCAATCAAAGAAATGACGCCAAGATATATGTCGTCAATTAACTATCTTACTGGCGCTCCATTCTCTGCTCAGAATTAAACCTCCTTCGACTGATTCGAACTCGAACTCAAACTGATGTTCTAAACGTCTAGCTAGAGCTCCGAATCATTATAAAAGGATGCATCCTCTGCTATATCGAAGTGATCAGAACAACTTAACGCTGCAGCAATCGAGCCTTCAAAAATAGATACCAGAGGGACCTCTCCATCAACCGAAAGAAGAATAAGATGGACAGGATGCTGATGCAGGGATCTTCAAATAAGTCCAGGATGAGCTTTCCTAGGATTTTTAAAGTTGCAGGCCATGTTAGCGGGAGGATAGCCAAAGGCCAAGTAAGTCTATTTTTAATTCAAGCTTTTGTTATTACATCCTTCCTCTTCTCTTCTCTGTTTAAAAACTCTGATTACATTCTCTTCTTCTTCTTTTCTTCTTTTTATATTTTTTAGGACTACCCAAATGTACCAAGACCAAGGAGATTCTTGAAAATTAAGTGGCTTCCCTTACTCCTCTCTAAACTCTCTTTAGACATGAGATCTTTTTTTAGTAGATGGCACCTTCTAGGCCTTATAACCCATGCTTCCCATTATGATGAAATCCACTTAGATTGGGATTATGGCACCCAAACACTCATACTTTCCTCTTTCCCACCTTTGAAGCCACCATTCTCTCAGAGGAAGTAGAGATGCTCTTTGGATTAAGAAAGATGAAACAAGGAGAAGAATCAAGGATGGCTAGCATGATCAAACCAATAAATGCTCATGACATGCTTACTAGGCTTATACCAAACCCAAATCTAGTGAATCAAATTAAAGCCCACAAAGGAATCAATCTTTTGAAATTAGCTTCATGGGTATATAAGAACATGGACAAAGCCCAAGAGGAGGAAGACTTATTGGAGAGAGTAATGAAAGGCTTTACATTATGCATAGTTGGAGCTCTCCTCTTCCCTTCAATAGAAGACCACTTAGAAGAATGCCACTTAAGCACCATAGCTAGCATATGGGAAGGCAAAAGAATAGGACCGGCGGTACTAGCCAACCTATATAATGGACTCACATCGGCTTCCTTGGGGCGGCCTCTCTATGGGTCAATGCTACTCCTTTCTTGTTGGGTGGACTTCCACCTAAAGTTTGACCCATGCCAAGAAACTCATCCGGCCTCAAAGATCTTCTCAAAAATCCCTCTTCGATATATGGCGGATTCTCTAGGCCTGTGTGAAAGAGTGACTAATCGGGTGCCAAAGCTCAAGAAAAGAAGTGAATGGAGGGACTACTTCAAGACAATGCCCAAGAGCGGCTTCACTTGCACACTGGGGTTTCTAAAGACCCAAGAACTTCGCTCAAGACTCTCCTCGGCATAGAGCTTCGATTGATTGGCGAGAATGACTTCGTCCTCTACAATGCTCATCGGTGCCTCCCACAGCTTGGATTACCTCGGCACACTTTCGAAGAACCTTCTCATCTTCCACCACTTAAGAGGAGGGAACTAGGCTCAAGTGGAGATCAAGAAGAAGTCAAAACAATCATGGCTCAATGGAAGGTTGGACTTCTCCACAGGTCCAAGACATATGTTGAAGAAGAAGAGAACAAATGCAAATCTTATGTAATAGCATTTAGAAAAATAAGGCCCACAGTGGCTTAGTAAATGTAACAATGATTCTTATCAAATGAAATAAAAGGATTTTTCCTTTAATTGAGCCAAAATAACATGTTACACATGATTCTGTCTTCTAATTCAATGATTCTGTCTGATAAAACGAAGCCTCGGGCTTTCTGTTCTGAGACGCGCCCTCAATAATGGCGTCAATTCCTCAACACGCGCCTTATCACATGTCGTCCATTTAATTTAATCAATTTCCTGAAAAATAGATAAATCATAATTGACGCTTATTCAAACAGGCGTCTATTAATTCGCACCTCAAAGAAAGACGTTAATCGCTTTGAATTCCTTAAAATATTTTCAAAATAATTCCTCAATTTCATAAAAATGACGCCTTCACACACGTCGTTCCTTAACAAATGGACCCCTACTCACAACGTCGTCAATTATAAATAGCAATCATGACGATCGATCACATCAATCACCTTCCCATTAATGTGCCTGACGACGGTTACAAGTTCCCATGCAAATATAAATGACGCCTAGCCTTAGGTCGTCAAATCATGAAACCACGCCTCACCTCAGACTGTCAATTAATATAACGACGACCTCTCTTAGGGTGTCAATTCTTTTCGACTGTTAAACCCCTTTTCCCTCCTTCTTCTCCTTCCTTCGTCTCCTTTCTTTCTTTTCCTCACAAACCCTAACAGAGCCCCCCCTCTTTCTAACCCATCCCTCTCATTTCTCTCTCTGCTCTTGAACCTATGGCTGGAGGCGCTCTCAAACGGCAGAGGGTCACTGCCCCTGACGTCGTGGACCTCGGCGACGACAAACACGTCAGTGAGGAGGCTCCCGCGGCGGCCGAAGACGTACCACCGGCCGAAGAAGCGCCGGTGGTGGAGCACGGCGGCGCAACCGAAGAAGAAGATGGTGCATATGAAGATGAAGGCGAAGACGACAGTGAAGGTGAGGATGATGATGAAGACGACGGTGGTGAGGAATAAGAAGAGGAAGAAGAAGAAGGAGGGGAAGAAGAGGGAGGAGAATAAGAAGGTGAGCCACCGGCGGCGGTGGTGGTCCTACGTCCCGGCCAACCACGACGGCCACTGCGACCCCGACAACCACTCCGGGGAGGGCTTCTAATGCCCGAACGAAGCAAGGTAGGCGCCCTACCAAAAGCCTCATTTTTTTATTTATTTAATTTTTTATTTCCATCAATTTTCATAGCCCTCGGTGATGGGAAAACCAGTGACACAGTCAAATGACGCCCCAGTGGGTGCCGTCAATTAAAACAACGACCCTCCCTGGGTCATCAATTAAAATTATTTTTTTTATTTTTTGAAAATGATAATTCATGAAGCCACGCCCTACAGCATGTCGTCATTTTTAAAATTTATCATGCTTATTTATCATTTGCTGTTAATTTTTATGCCATTTCTTTTATTTATAATTTTGTTTCATTTTATTTCGTGTACCGGTAGATTAAAACCCACAAAAAACAATGCCCCCCACCGGGACGTTAATTCATCAAACGACGACCAAGGGGTGGTCGTCAATTAAAAACACTTTCACGATCATGGAGAGAAACTTACTTGTAAAACAACGTCCCCCACAGGGGCGTCACTTAAACAAATAACGACCTAGTGGTTGGTCGTCAATTTATCATTTCAAAATTGAAAATTAACTTCAAAACAGCGCCCCCCACAGGAGCGTTACTTAAACAAACAATGACCCAGGGGTGGTCATCAATTCAAATTACGCATGAAATCACCAAAAACCCATTTTGAAACAACGCCTCCCTCAGGGGTGTCAATTGAATAAGTCACGACCTAGGATGGGTCGTCAATTATAACAGAGGGTAAATTGAAACAGCCAACGAATTAAGTGAAAATGTTCTTTTGTTGTTTGTAGGGGTTGATGAGGACTCGGATATCCTGGGTCCAGGTTCGAGCAGCTTACTACGGGCTTCCGAACTTCCAGAGGGATAGGATAGATGCCATGGGGTTCAGACCCTTTCTTCGCATAGAGCCTATGAGACCTGACCTACCCCTAATCCAGGTGCTTAGGGAGAGATGGGATAGGACTAGCCGGGCATTCCTGATGCCATGGGGTCACATGATTCTTAGCATAGAGGATGTTGCTAGGATCACCGGGCTGAGGGTGGACGGCGAGACTGTGAGCGGGATCACCCTACCTGACTACAGTGAGCTGACCCAGAGGTTGCTAGGGTTAGAGACAGTCTATGAGATGTCGAGTGAGTCTAGGACCATCTACCGCACCGATCTTACTATTGCTATGGGGTTGGGTGATTCTAGGCAGAGGTCGAAGGAGTCTCTAGAGCAGTTCTCACAGAGGCTGATTGATGGGGCTAGGGCCGCCTATTGCTAAAACCCAGCAGACAGAGAGAGAGTAGATAGAGATTTGAGGAGGTTTCTATTCCTGATGCTCGGGAGGTTATTACTCGGCACGAAGGGCGACATTATGAACTACCGATTCCTAGGGATTCATGAGGACTTAGAGGGCGTCGGCAAATACGCTTGGGAAGCAGCATTGCTGGCGCACTTGATGGCCGACTTGTCCACAGGGACAGGTCGAGAGACGACTGTCAGTGGCTTCTCTCCTTTTCTTCAGGTATGCATTTTTATATTTTCTTTTTTTTCTCTTCTTTTCTTAAATGTATGTGAATGCTTTATTAATGCAATGCATGGATGCAGATATGGAGCCACTTATACATGCCGATGGGGCGTGTCGACTCTCGACCCAGAGATGAGGGATCCTTCCCTCTAGCACGGCGTTGGCTGACTGTCGTGATAGGTGCTCCACTCGCCTACGAGTTGCGAATTTTACGGAGAGAGTTCCGTGACTACCCTACCTCACTGGTATGCATGCTAAACACGATGCAAATTTTTATTTTATGAAATATGTATGAAATGATGGGATATGATGATGCATGTTTGTGAATGCAGGTGGCGTGGAGACCCTATGAGGGGATGACCGACGAGGGCCAGCTCTGGGTCGTAGCGGGCCGACCTCGCTTTGGGCACGAGCTTTGGGTTCATTGCCTGAACGATATTGAGCCGTTATGGCTTAGGCTGGTGATGAGGACCCTCGGCCTACACCAGGAGTGGGTCGAGGTAGGAGAGCCCCGGGGGATAGGCAAGAAGACACACGGTCGCACAAAGGCGATCGACTTGAGAGCTCGGCTCCTTGACCAATACGCCGATTGGCAGCGTGGCGGGACCCGAGTCACCTCACAGGCGACAGACAGTTCCGAGTACCTCCGGCGCTACTGGGAGGTTTACACCGGCCGACCCCAGATGAGGGTCTTAGGGGTATGTATGAATGCACTTTTCTTTTTTCAATTAAATGCAAATGTTATATATCTATTGTGTGACTGATATGTATGATGAATGCAGGATGCACGAGACATAGCGGTGATGGACATGCAAGCCTATCTCCACAGCCTAGAGGCCTAGCTGGCTCCCACACAGGTAGATCTACAGACTCTGGTGAGTGTTTAAATTATATGCAAATGATTTCCTGAATTATTGATGATCAGCCACTGACAATCTCAATGAATGCAGCGTGCCCAGCAAGGAGCGGCGATGAGAGAGATGGGAGGAGCCTCCAGCTCGAGGGGGCCTAGTGCAGAGACGAATGCACTAGCAGAGCAGCTGGCTGGAGTGTTTGGTTCGGTGCAGTATTCAGAGGGGGGGTGAATGAATATAGCCCTTTAAAATTCGCCCAATTAAAAACCTTCACCCAAAATAAGATTTCGCTCACTTAAAAACTGGAATGCTAACAAGACAAATTAGAACACTCATCTACTGAACCTATAAGCAGACAGTTGAGCGCCCCTATGCATTCATCTAGTGGAAGCACAAATAGAACAAAACAAACCACAATGCAAGAGGGTTTTTAGGTGGTTCGGTCCAGCAGACCTACATCCACCCCACACTCAACCCGAGTGTGGCTTCCTGCTGACTCACAGCTTGAACAGCTGGGCATCACAGCTTGCCATACATCAGCTGGGCCTCACAGCTTGCCATCCGCTGAGCATTACAGCTTGCTTCCGCTGGGCAATATAGCTTAGCCATCGCTGACTCACAGCTTGAACCCGCTGGGGATTATAGCTTAACCCGTCTGAGACCAAGTATCGCCAGCTAAGGATTATAGCTTTACCTGTCCAGTGGAGACCTCCACTGCATCCGCTGACTAACAGCTTGAAGAAATGATAAAAGATAAAACAAAAGATAGACAAAACAACAACAGAAACCTGAAATAATGAAGCACAAATATAGCTCTCGAAGGAGCAGTTCTGGCTTGGATTTGATCCAAAAGCCAGACAACCTCAACCTCTCTCTCTTTCTCAACTCGAGCTCTCTATCTCTCTCTTTCTCTTCTTTATCTTCTGCTCTTCTTCTCTTTCTCTTCTCTTCTCTCTTCTTTCTTCTTCTGCTCTCTTCACTCTTCTTCTTCTCTTCTGCTGGATCGAAGTCTCTGCACTTCTGCTTTTTCTTTCTCCACTTCGATCACTCTTCATCTGAAGATGAAGACTCATATATATAGCAGCAGTAACAGCAGCAGCTAGGGCGTGTGCTCTCCACATCTCCCGCCCAAAAACCTTGGACCACGTGTCAGTCTCTCAGCCAGCTTCAGCACACGTGTCATGATCCTGTCTGCCCTTCCAGTCTCGGATCACGTGCCCTTCATTAGCCTCCACGAGCAGAGCACCTGTCAGACAGAGTATCGGAATATCAGGTTAAGTGAAGAGCTCTGTATAGACTTGTAAAGATGATCATGATGTATAGACTTGTAATGTAAAGTGCATTGTATAGACTTCATGAAGACACTGAGCCATTGTATAGACTTTGCCTTAACAATGAATGTGTAGACTTGAGACAGAATGTAGGTTAAAGATATGGCTGTATAGACTTGGCCAGAACATAGGGAAAAACACCAATGAGCAGACTTGCTCATCCAGCAGTGTATAGACTTCGTTTCAAGCAACGTAGGTAAAAACCCAATGTATAGACTTCAAAGAAGACGCTGCATGAGACATGGACAGTGTACAGACTTTATGAATGAAATGCATTGTGCAAATGAGAAAGTCTGTACAGACTTTGTGAAGCGTGACTTCAATGTATAGACTTTGCTGAATGAACGTTGTGAATACGAGTCCAGTGTACAGACTTAGCCGTTGCAGACCTAGTCCAATTGAGACGCTAAGAAAGACGGTCCACTATCTAGACTTTACAGTAAATGCATATGCCAATGTTTATACTTCAAAGCTTGACCAGTGTACAGACTTGCCACCGACCAATGTATGGACTTGAGATCTAATGCAAACGGTTGTACAGACTTGAACGTCAAGTGAGACGATGAATGAGACGATGCACTGAATAGTGGTGTACAGACTTTGACTCAATTATGCATATGAGACGCTAAATGAGACGGACCAATGTACACACTTAGCCAATGCAATGTATGGACATTGCATAGACGATGCATGAGACACAGACACTGTGCATGAACAGTGCAGTGTATAGACTTATGGACTTTGAGTTCGTGCATCTATAGTGCAAATGTACAGACTTTATGAATAGTGATGCATTGTATACACTTGTGATGCATGAACAGGCCCGTGTGCAGACTTCATGAATGTGCAAACTTGTCAACGAAATGCACAATGTATAGACTATGCACATGCATGAAGAGTGTATATACTAATGCATGAAGCAAAGCAATCTGATGTGTAGACTTCAGAAATGCATCTGAGGGGGTTCGACCCACAGAACCAGCATACTCATGCACAGAACAGATCAGATAGAACATACTCAAGCATTCTCCATAAATCAAGCACACTCAAGCAATCTCCACGGAATATATCAGTTATATGCATACACCACTGGGTATACCAGTTATAAACATCTCATGCATTCAAATCAACATGCCATCATCATAAAAAATATAATATCATAATGCACTCACTGTGTTGCAATCATCAAAACAAAACAGCATTGCTATCATCAAATCAACATCATAAAAAACATAATATCATAATGCACTCACTGTGTTGCAATCATCAAAACAAAACAGCATTGCTATCATCAAATCAACATAGCGCATGCTTGTGCCTAAGAGGCACAACATTCTCCCCCTTTTTGATGATGGCAACACACTGTGACAGTGAGTCACACACAAAATTTTCTCCCCCTTTGACATGATCAAAAAGAGAAAAATAGTAAAAACATAAGTGCAAAGTGCATTATGCATGGAAATTCCTCTAGAGCAGTAAACTCCCCCTGAAGATATGACTCCCCCTGAACTGGTTCCCCCCCTTAATAATTGCTCTCCCTTTGAGAAGGAATATGAACAGATAGGTAAAGGTCGAGAAGGTAGGAGGGTCACCAGACAACAGCTGAATCATTGGTTCAGAAAATAAGCCTGATTATAAACAGTAGTTAAAGTATAAGAATCAGCAACATACAATTTTGACAAAAATTCAGGTTTAACAGTGATAAATCTAGAGTAAAACACCTGACCCTTGAAAAAGAGTTTATAGACTCCGTTTATAGCAATGAATCTAGGGCACATGGTATTAATAGATAAGTCTGAAATAATACCCTTTTGTGTTTAAACATGGAAGTTCAAGAAAGCAACTTGAATATGTATTGAGAAAAATAATTTTCACTCAATGACTTTTGATTTCAAAGGGTTACAGCAGTTTGATTTTCATTTTTCAATTTCTGAACCTGAACTAAGTGAATAGACCAGTGGCATTTATGCTGTTGACATTAGGTGTACACCTTGATCAGAGGCAGGTACCCCCAGTTACTAGGCATAAACTACTAGATCTATTTCAGATCAAGACCTACAAGGAACAATCTTCACCTTTGACATTAAGAGTACACCTTGATCAGAGGCCAGTACCCCCAGTTACTTGGTGAAAACTCCCCCTATAGATATGACCCTATGAACAGAGATAGTCTAAAGCACTTCATGACATACGAATTCTCCTGCTTCTTTGGAGGAGTTCATAGTTTCTCAGTGCAATCAGCCATTGCTTTGTTACAATGTTCAGTTCTTTACTTGAAGATCTTATTTACTGCTGCCCTTATTTCTTTTAGAGTGATTGTTTGAAAAACAGTACACACTCTTATTCACCTGTTCTAGACATTTCCAGTTCAACACATTTAGACATTACAAAAAACTTTTTCTATTTTAACCATGAGTCAAAGATTAAGAGCTATAAAAGTTTTTCTTTTATCTCAGATTCTGAAGTGCATACACTTAACTCTCCAATTTATAAAGGTTAAACCTTTAATTCCTTTCAATTTGTAAGAGAAATTCTTATAAAAGAACAATTGCAATAATCACAACTCAATGTACTAAACCAGATACAGAACTGTTGTTCAGTGAAAATGATAGAGAAAAGATAGCAATTGGCAATATGGTCCAATGGCATCTGATGTCAAAAGATATGAATCAATTGAATGGGGACAATGAAGAGTAAATAGGATTCAAGAATTGAACTAAACCCACAGCTCCCCCTGACACCATGATGCAAGGATTATGCTATGCAACACACTGTTCTACATGCAGACTATGCATCAAGGATACATGAGGCAAGTATGCAGTCAATTCAGGTTTATGCATCCAAGTCATGAACATTTTTATCCTTTTTCAGATTTTTTCAAAATATGATGCAGTGCACTGTTCTACATGAAGACTGGACCCATGGTACTAGGCAGAGAACCTGGTCTTCAAGGACCATCTCACACATAGTAAGAACCTCCAGGCAGATTTCCCTGCCTTTTAGTAACTTACCATTTTATATACCAGGGTTATGCAAATGAATATGCAGTGCAAAGCTGTCCTATGTGCATTGAACAATTTCATTGACAGTCATGCAAATGATGTATGCAGACATTGGACACATGCATTGACTGTGTGCATTAACTGTATACACTAAAAACCATTCAAATTCAGTTCAGCAATTGGCAAGAGAAGAGCATCAGATATATGCAGAGTAAAACTCAGTAGCTGAGTCTGGAATGCAGACTGATCAGCTAGACAAGAGAAGATCATACATCAAACAAGTAAATCAACATGAAATTCTCATTTTTCATACTCACAAATTTAGATAATGAATTTAAACAAAGTTCAGAACTAACCTGAAGGATTGAATCCTGGGGTTTTCATTCTTGAGTGCCTTGGTTAACCCCTTTCATTTCCAAGGCACACCTGCAAGATAAAATCAAGTTGATCCTGCAGGAACCCAAGAAGTCTTGGGTCCTAAATTAACCCTCACAGGTGTTCTGAATGGTTTCTTAACCGAACTATCATCATAGCCCATCAACTTATGGCTGGACAAGGAATAACCAAATTGATCAGACTTACCATGATAACGAACAGAATTTAAGTTCCTTTTATGCACCTTATTGTAAGCATTAAGTTCATGTGCACGAACATTAAAATTTCTGTTATATGCATGGGCATGAGATTGGTGTAAGTGAACATGATTGGTTCTGTTATTCACATGGAAAATTTTCTTTTCATAACCAGCCAGCCAACAGTTACCAGCTCTGTGGCCTGGCTTTCCACAGTTGAAGCATGCAGAGTTTTTCTTTTTATCAATTGAATTATTTCTAACAGAATCATAGAAAGCAGGGAATTTTACAAATTTAGAATTCAATCTATTTCCCTTAGCATGCCAGCAATTTTCAACCATGTGGCCCAATTTGCCACAATGAAAACATTGAGTGTTCTTTTCATGAGATGCATGATTTTTGACATGGAACAGTTTATCATGCATTTTAACAGCAGATAGATCATCTAATTTCATTTGTCTACAATCATGCATGAGATGACCTATTTTATGACAGTAAAAACATTGAGGCCTTTTGGTTTGAGCAGAAGAAGGTTTCTTCACAGTAGGCTTTCTAGCATGAATTCTATCATACTTCAATTCATCCTTCTTCATCACAAAATAATCAGCCATCTCATGGCCAAACTTTCCACAGTAAAAATATTTGACATTCTTTCTATTAACATGAGACTGTTTGGCCTGAGACGTTTCAGCATACAGCTTTTTATTCTGTTTTGTTTTCTCGCTCTCAGTTTTCTTTTACTTTTCTATCTGATTAGCAGGCAAACATGAAGGAGAAGCTGAAGTGCTAGCTAACTCAGAGCTACGCACAAAGGTTGTGTACAGTCTTTTTCTCTCTTCCTGTTTACTGCCTTCATCAGAGACTTTCTTCTTAGATGTAGACTTCAGATTTTCTTTATTCTTAAAAGATTCAGACAACGATTTGTTCAGTTCAGTGATTTCATTTTTGAGAGAAGAAATGAGCATTTCAGAATTTGTGACTTTTTCATTAAGCATAGTATTGACAGTTTTGTAGCTGTCTATTTCTTCCATTAATATGCTCACTCTCTCACATTCATTTTCAACGTAACTCTTCCCTTTTTCAAGTATTAAAAGTCTCTCAGAATTAGCAGAATTCAGCAGCCTCAATTCTTCATTTTCTTGTTTTAGTTTTTCATCCTGACTTAGCTCATTTAGTGAAATTTGATCACCATTAATTGAGCTCATTTTTTCTTCCAGTTCAGATATCTTATCTGTGAGTTTCTGATTTTTATTTTCCAAAATAGAAATTTTTTCTTTACTCACATTCAGATCAGCTAAGCACATATCATGAGATGTTTTCAGTTCTTGACATTTTTCACAATGAGCATTCGAATTAGTCTGATCACATTTCTTTTTCAACTTTCTATTTTCAGATCTCAAATATTTACATCTCTCAGAAAGTTCATCGTACATATCCCATAATTCATCAATTGAAATCTCTTCGGATTCAGATTCAGAATTTACCTGGGATGAGGAATCTTCATTATCCTGGTTGGCCATCAAACAGCTATCATTTTGCTGGTTATGCGCAGAGATAACTTTGTCATATATCTCTTTTCCAGAATTGCACTTGAGAACAAAAGGATACATATCAGTATTAACTACAGCTCTCAAGATATTAAGAACTATGGTATTATCGCGATTCTTAGAGCTGTCCTCACTAGACCAATTGGTCTGATCTTTAGGTAAACGGTGTGGGCCTTTAGATATAAGACTCCACAAATGTGGACCAACTGAGTCTATGTACACAGCTAGGCCTCCTAGCCAACTTTCAAAGTTAGAACCATCATAAACCGGAGGACGACCCATTTGAACAAGTGGTAGACAGATTCAGCGCAGTAAGACAAATGACAGGAAATGCAGCAAACTCAAATAAGCGAAGTAAAGCACTAAGACAGTGAAACAAAACAACGAGCACAAGAGATCCACTCTTAAATGCACCAAAACTAGCAGGATCCTCTACAGATTGTTAGATCTGTTAAGGTCAGAGACCCGCTCTGATACCAAGTGTTGGGTTCGGTGCAGTATTCAGAGGGGGGGTGAATGAATATAGCCCTTTAAAATTCGCCCAATTAAAAACCTTCACCCAAAATAAGATTTCGCTCACTTAAAAACTGGAATGCTAACAAGACAAATTAGAACACTCATCTATTGAACCTATAAGCAGACAGTTGAGCGCCCCTATGCATTCATCTAGCGGAAGCACAAATAGAACAAAACAAACCACGATGCAAGAGGGTTTTTAGGTGGTTCGGTCCAGCAGACCTACATCCACCCCACACTCAACCCGAGTGTGGCTTCCTACTGACTCACAGCTTGAATAGTTGGGCATCACAGATTGCCATACATCAGCTGGGCCTCACAGCTTGCCATCCGCTGAGCATTCCAGCTTGCTTCTGCTGGGCAATACAGCTTAGCCATCGCTGACTCACAGCTTGAACCCGCTGGGGATTACAGCTTAACCCGTCCGAGACCAAGTCTCGCCAGCTGAGGATTACAGCTTTACCTGTCCAGTGGAGACCTCCACTGCATCCGCTGACTAACAGCTTGAAGAAATGATAAAAGATAAAACAAAAGATAGACAAAATAGCAACGGAAAGCTGAAATAATGAAGCACAAATATAGCTCTCGAAGGAGCAGTTCTGGCTTGGATTTGATCCAAAAGCCAGACAACCTCAACCTCTCTCTCTTTCTCAACTCGAGCTCTCTATCTCTCTCTTTCTCTTCTTTATCTTCTGCTCTTCTTCTCTTTCTCTTCTTTCTTCTTCTGCTCTCTTCACTCTTCTTCTTCTCTTCTGCTGGATCGAAGTCTCTGCACTTCTGCTTTTTCTTTCTCCACTTCGATCACTCTTCATTTGAAGACGAAGACTCATATATATAGCAGCAGTAGCTAGGGCGTGTGCTCTCCACATCTACCGCCCAAAAACCTTGGACCACGTGTCAGTCTCTCAGCTAGCTTCAGCACACGTGTCACGATTATGTCTGCCCTTCCAACCTCGGATCACGTGCCCTTCATTAGCCTTAACGAGTAGAGCACCTGCCAGACAGAGTATCGGAATATCAGGTTAAGTGAAGAGCTCTATAAAGACTTGTAAAGACGATCATGATGTATAGACTTGTAATGTAAAGTGCGTTGTATAGACTTCATGAAGACATTGAGCCATTGTATAGACTTTGCCTTTACAATGAATGTGTAGACTTGAGACAGAACGTAGGTAAAAGATATGGCTGTATAGACTTGGCCAGAACGTAAGGAAAAACACCAATGAGCAGACTTGATCATCCAGCAGTGTATAGACTTCGTTTCAAGCAACGTAGGTAAAAACCCAATGTATAGACTTCAAATAAGACGCTGCATAAGACATGGACAGTGTACAGACTTTATGAATGAAATGCATTGTGCAAATGAGAAAGTCTGTACAGACTTTGTGAAGCGTGACTTCAATGTACAGACTTTGCTGAATGAACGTTGTGAATACGAGTCCAGTGTACAGACTTAGCCGTTGCAGACCTAGTCCAATTGAGACGCTAAGAAAGACGGTCCACTGTCTAGACTTTACAGTAAATGCATATGCCAATGTTTATACTTCAAAGCTCGACCAGTGTACAGACTTGCCACCGACCAATGTATGGACTTGAGATCTAATGCAAACGGCTGTACAGACTTGAACGTCAAGTGAGATGATGAATGAGACGATGCACTGAGCAGTGGTGTACAGACTTTGACTCAATTATGCATATGAGACGCTAAATGAGACGGACCAATGTACACACTTAGCCAATGCAATGTATGGACATTGCATAGACGATGCATGAGACATAGACACTATGCATGAACAGTGCAGTGTATAGACTTGTGGACTTTGAGTTCGTGCATCTACAGTGCAAATGTACAGACTTTATGAATAGTGATGCATTGTACACACTTGTGATGCATGAACAGGCCAGTGTGCAGACTTCATGAATGTGCAAACTTGTCAACGAAATGCACAATGTATAGACTATGCACATGCATGAAGAGTGTATATACTAATGCATGAAGCAAAGCAATCTAATGTGTAGACTTCAGAAATGCATCTGAGGGGGTTCGACCCACAGAACCAGCATACTCATGCACAGAACAGATCATGTAGAACATACTCAAGCATTCTCCATAAATCAAGCACACTCAAGCAATATCTATGGAATATATCAGTTATATGTATACACCACTAAGTATACCAGTTATAAACATCTCATGCATTCAAATCAACATGCCATCATCATAAAAAACATAATATCATAATGCATTCACTGTGTTGCAATCATCAAAACAAAACAGCATTGCTATCATCAAATCAACATAGCACATGCTTGTGCCTAAGAGGCACAACATGGAGCAGTGGCACGAGCTGAGGCGGCAGAGCGCGACCTCGCCACACGGGTAAACTTAAACTCAAATTTTAGCTTTGCATTTAATTACATGTTATTATGTGTTGATGAAAATTTGTGTTTTACAGACTGAGGAGCTCTGAGCCTCGCTTGCCTGCATCGAGGCAGGACAGCGCGCGATGACTACCCGGGTGAGTTAACAAAGATTTTATTTCATTTGCTTATTTCATGAATTATTGAATTAAATGTGTAACTGATGATTCGTTTAATTGATTGTAGACCTCCGAGTTACAGGCGGCACTTACCCAGGCTGCACTTGCTGGGACGGAGCTCACCATCCGTGATGGGTGAGTCACGGAGCTGGAGAGGGCCTTGAGGCGGCGAGAGGAGCTACCTCAGGACGTGGCAGAGCTGAGAGTTGCCCTCGAGATGGAGCGCAGGGAGCACGCTCGGGAGCGAGAGGAGCGTGCAGCATGCGAGCGGGAGCTCGCAGACTTGAGGGCTCAGCTAGCCGTCACTCAGGAGTGGCTGCGAGCGACAGAGGAGCGCCTCCAGCGAGGCCGGGACCGAGTGAGAGCTGCGGGGTATGCGTTCACCAGTTCCACCTTCATAGCGGGTTCCTCTCTTCGACAGAGGAGCGAGGCGGAGGGGCAGGCTCGAGCTCCAGCTACTTCCCGGGGGTCCATGCCCCCTCCACGAGCGCCTCGTCGGGACGACGATAGTGAGGTAGGAAGTAGGAGAGAGGAGGGTGGAGGCGAGAGTTGAGAGAGACTTACTTGTACCCCTCCACCCTCACACCTGTACTCAGATATTCATTGATATATATATATGAAATTGAAATTTTTGTTACCTGAGTTACTTTGAGCACTTGTGGACTTGTGTACTTGCCTTGTTTCTTCCTTTCTTTGTCTTCCTTCTTGCCCTGTGTCTGTAGCTTAAACAAACAGATTAATCCATCTATCCGGCTTGGCCCCTTACTCAATAAGCAAGGGGTTGTCTCTTCTTTGACCTTGTGGACGGGTCAAGAGGCCAAGCCACTAATTAATAAAGGGGGATAATGAAAATATATAAGGGAATGCAACATGCAAGCAAGCAAATGTCAACTTTAAAATAAAAGATGTCCACACGAAGATGCAATCAAGCATATGAGATGAGCAGCATCAGACTTGATTTTCTGTTATTTTATTTTTTTTATTTTATATTTTAAAAATGACGCCCTCGCAAACGAGTGCTGATTGTGGAATTGACGCCGAAGTGAAAGGCGTTTATTTAGAAAAAACATTTTTTTATTTTTATCATGAAAAATGACGACATAGGCAGAGCCGTGAATTTGTTAAATGACGCCCCCATAAAGGGCGTGAATTAAAAGATCAATTTTATTTATGTTTATTTTTTTTGGTTTTTTTTCTATTTTTTTTTGGAAATGACAACCCTAGAGGAGTCGCGTATCATGAAAAAGACGCCTGCCCAGAGGGCATTATTTTTAAGGAAAATAATTTTTTTTATTCTTTTGATGGGACTTGGCATAGTATAAGGGCCTTAAACCTTACACAATCACCGTCTTGAATTCATTAATCTTTCTTAAAAGATTTAACAAAGGGTCAACGTGCTAAAATACTTGTGCTTTTACTCATATTCTCTCGCGGCCCATCCTTCTTAGTCGGTCTTCGCCATGCTTTGAGCTTATAACCCACCATGGAAGGAGAAGAGAAGAATAAGTTAAGGAAGCTCACGGGAGGTTTCCGGGAATGGGGAAACTTTCCTTCCCTATCCTAATACCCGTTGGGATTCGATCTTCGGCTTAGAGAAATTTTGTTGCTCTTTTTTCCCCTTATTCATACATGCTTACGACCAGGGTTTTCCCTGCGGGGACTTTGCCCTCTTGACATGCTTTTTGGAAACTTTTTTTTCTTTCCTTTTTCTTTTCTTCTTTAACAGATAGAAACCTAATTGTACTTGGGCTTTAAGCATTTTGTTCCCTTTTGAGCCCTGACTTCCACCTACTAGGGCGGCGGACAGGTTTGGTTAGTATTCCCTGACTCGTACTCCCTCTCGTGAGCCGAAGAGGAGAGAATAGGTAAGGTTCGTACACTCTTAGTTTGGGTCTGAACTTTCCTCGAATTCCGGGCCGCTCGAGTTTAAAAGTAAAGCGTGTAGTGTGTGCGGGAGTTGACCCCAGAGTTAAACCATCAAGACTGAAGAATGAATTAAGTATTTTGATTTTTTGGGCTCGCGGCCTATGTACCGTGCTAGCCTGCAAAATTTTGATTTTTGATCTTTTTTTTATTTTCTTCCTGATTTTCTTCTTTTTTTTAGAGGTAGTATTTCTTCAAGTAAAGACCATTCCAGGGATGAGCCAGCTCTTCACCTTCAACATTAGTTAATTTGTAAGCGTTACCAGGATAAACATCTCTTATGACAAAGGGTCCTTCCCAGTTAGGTTGAAGTTTTGAATGAGGCCCTCCGGGTTTTACGAAGATTCTTTTAATTACCATTTCACCAATTTTGAATTTTCTCTCAATTACTTTCTTTTGGTAAAAATGTGAAAGCCTATTTTGATAAATACGTGCATGCTCGGCGGCTGCCAGACGCTTCTCGTCTAGGAGTTCCAACTGAGCAAGGAGAGATTCGCGATGCTCATTAATGGGGAGCTCCTTGTCCAATTGTACTCGTAGAGAAGGATAAGAATCTCGTAAGGGACTACTGCCTCCACTCCATAAGTAAGGGCAAAAGGGGTGTGCCCGGTAGGGGTACGAATGGAAGTGCGATAGGCCCAAAGAGCTTCAACCAATTTTTCTGGCCAATCCACAAATTTAGTGGCCTCACATGTTGGTGCGGACACCAGGGCGATCACGTGACACGTCGGCGAACCGACGTGTCATACGCAGAGCGCCAAGTGGACTGCATCGGCTTCCCATCGAATTGGGGATAATTTGGCTTCAATTTGGACACTTTTGACATTAAATTTGGGCTTGTATTGAAGATTATACATGGGTTTTCATATTGGGCTGGTTGCTAGACCCTTAAAAGGCCAAGTGGTTAAAGGCCCTTAAGCTTTCCTTAAGAAAGGAAAGGCCTTGGACCAATATAAAGAACCCATTAGCCTAGTAAGGCCCAATTGGGCTCCCTTCCTATATGGGCTCTCTAAATGGGAGAGGCCTTATACAAGCATGGGCTTCACTCATGGGTTTACAAGGTTGGAAGGGGCCTTAAGCAAGAGGAGGAGAATGGGCTGGCCATGAGCCAAAGTGGCCCATTCAAGGCCCATTGAAGGGGGCGCCCCCTTCCTTGGCTTATTAGGCTAGAAAATTCTTAATTTTCTTCTTTCTTCTCTCCATTTACCACATGGGAGGCTAGAAAGGCTGCTGGTCAATTTTCCAATGGCTTCCACCTCACATTTTACAAAAAAAATTCAAAGTTAGGTGAGCCACCATTGCCCCTTGTTTCCCCCTTTCACTATCACATCGTAATGGGTTCCCCACCCTCTCTCATTGTGTATCCCACGCAGCCCCCTCCCCTCCATTGCCTATTTAAAGGCTTGTACAATGTGTGTTTAAGGATTGATGAAAATATTTTGTGAGAAATTGCCTTAAGTGAGTGATTCACTTCTCCTTCTTTGGGTGTGACTCCCAACCCTGTCCTGTGACTCGACAGCATTCAGGTCGTGAGACTCGACCCTCTACCCCCCTTTTCCTCTTATCTTCTGGTTCTACCTGATTTATCCCTGATACTACTACGAGTTAGCAAGGATTCAGCGCTAGTTTCGTGTCGATCCGAGTTCGGGAGCGCCGGTGGCGATTTTCTTCGTGGCGGCGCGCAGATCTGTCCCAGAGTGCAGTCCAGATCTGAAGATGTCTGTGTATTAATTCTTGGAGCCCACCCTGACGCCATATGCAGTTGCTTTATAAAGAGAAGTCGTAGTGTTTCAAGTCCTCTTCGCGTTTCCGCTGGTTTCGCCTCGATCCGTGACCGGTGCTGATCGTGCCGACAGATCTCGTGGGATCACGCGGGCTGGTCTGAGCAGGTCCGGCTGAAATCTGAGTCAACTTTCAGAGCCTGACCCACCTTCATCCGGCCAAGATCCGTGTGAGAGGTCTTCAGAGTATTTCTTCCTCAGGGCGTCGCCGATGTTCTCCCACAAAGAACACCCCGATCCGACATCGGCAACCATTATTTCATATTTTTACCGTGTCGCTGTGCAGTTCTGTGAGCACAAAACCAGAACCTGAGAAGATTCAAAACTGCGCCCAGACCTGAAAGCATCTGATCGCGCCCTTCGGAGTGAAGATACTACATCCAGTCGCCGACATTCTCCAACAAACGGCGCTCCGATCGGGCTTCGGATCTAACCGTACCAGCCTCCGCAAACTCGCTGCGCAGGGTGACCAGCGCGGGCAGAACCGGGTCGGTTTTCCGTCAGCGTACCCGAGTGGCCCCGGCACGCGTTCCTCGCCTCCTGCGAGTGTGGCCCGTCAACCCGGGTTCCAGCAACCCCAACATTAGCATTTTTAGCCCTATACCTCCCTGCGTGGAGTGGGCAAATATTTCTGAAAGTGTAATCTTATTGCATTTGTATATCGGGGTTGTTCGAAAATCGGCCGGGAATCTTCCCCACGCCTAGGCGTGGAGGTACGTGCTCGTTCCGATCCTCACATTTTCTGTTTAGTATACTTTCTATATTGCTGCGTTTGTGAGATTAGGGCCCTTAGCCAGTTCAAATTCACCACGATTGTGAGTTGTGAGCACCCGTTCCGTGGCTCCAATCGAGCACCGAGCGCGAATTAGCACCCTAGGCGACGGTGGTTTCTTAATCGCCGCGATCCCCACGTTTCCCTCGCAAGGGACGATCGTCGGGCTCAAGAGAGTCACTGTTGAGAGACGTCTCCACCGGAGAATACCACGGTGGTCAGCCGCCCGGCTTGCCTTAGTGTGCTAGTGCTGGTCGCACATCGAGTCGGTCGTACGTCTTAGCCCGAGTTGGTCATCCGTCCCGCATCAAATTGGTATCAGAGCGTCGTTCAAGTCTAGGGTCATTTAAGTCCAAGGTTGCATTTGCATTCCTCTACTCGGTATATCAAAAGGTGCGACACGAACGTTAGGCTATGCCTATCGGGAAGGCCGCACACTTGCGCGAGTGATCTTTGGATCGCTTAGCTCCGCCGCGTACCGAATAGTGGGTTAAGTCTAGGTTCCTAGTTAGTGCATTCCCACATAGTCATGTCTAGCATGTAGTTCCGCCGAATTCACATGGAATCCCCATCACCCGGGCAATATGGCCGTTGGTCCACCCATGGGTTGGCAACCATCCTCTCCCCTTCCGTAGGCCCGAAGCCTCTGATTTTTATGGCTCTAATGATCCGGGTGACTATCTCAATTGGGAGGTCGCGATGGACAAATATTTTGAATGTTACACCATGTCCGATGCCATGCAAGTTAGTTTTACCCGAGAGAGGCTTGTCCACAAAGCCGCCTGGAAATGGGAGAGCATTGAGCGCATGAGAGAGGTTAGGAGGCAAAGGCCCATCGAGTCGTGGCATGAGATGAAGGACGAACTTAGGAAGGTCTACCTACCCGGCCCGGTCACCTCCAACTGACCCCACCCAATCACATCCACCCAAGTGGGCCATAATCGGAGGCAACGCGCCGCGCATGTAGAAGAGCCTAGGTCCACGACTAAGCCGAGTTCATATGGGAGAGTCCACCACATTACTCCTACTCCAAACCCCACCATTGCCGAACTCTTCCAACTCATTTTGGATAAAGTGGATAGGAAGTGTGCTTATATCGAGTCCCTGCTTCCCCCTTGCCTACCTCCTAGCCAGGGAGGAACCAAACACGAACCTAAGGAGGTAACAGCCGGTAGTCCCAATCCGGTGCCATCTATGGTTCCATCCCACGGTCCCCTCCCCATCATAGTGGATCCTCGTTCCCCACCCACGAGAGCCCCTTTGCCTATACCCCCTGTCCGTCAGGAGGATAAGGGTAAGGACGCACTTATCAAGGAGCGTAGTGGTTCACGACAGCAGTGTTATCGCTGCCTGGGATTCGGCCACTTTGCAGGACAGTGTCCCACTCGGACATCTCGAGCTCTAGGGGACAAAAGGGTTGGAGAAGCCTCACTCTCCGATCTTTATTTGGAGCCTTCTCAGCCAGAGCTACCCGTGTTTCTAACGGGAAAGCTACTCATAGCCGAGCCACTCTTTAGCTGGCTTAAGATAGGTTTGGTCCCATCTCCCCTCCCATCTATGAACCCTATCCTACCTCTGGTGCCAATCCATTCATTTCACACCACTTTCCGGTCTAGTCACCGTGTGGATACATTGGATGACCTTCTTAAAGGGTTAGACCGGCAACTAACTTTTATGCACTTGTTGGCTCCAGGCTTTGACCAACCTATAGGTCGTAGCTTCACACATCCATCCTTAGGGTCTATCACCTCTGTGTACACTGTGTGCCATAACACCATGGAGGTTCTTTTACTCCTCCCCTTACCGGCCGAGCCTGACTTCACTCCTTTTATCCCGAGGGAGGAGCCCTATCTGCTATACACAGTCCCATCTACGTCGATGGATGAAGGTGACCATCAACACCTTCTAGAATTCCACACATGGGACCTTGAGATGAGGGAATCCATATCGAGGGGCCACACATTCTTTGATCCCTTCGATCCCTTTCTTCATGGGCCCTTTGGCCCACAACCTCCACTCCACCTCTTTGAGGAAGTCCACTTTCAGATCCCTTTCCCACGGGCCGGGCCACCTACGCCCACCAAGCCCGATACACCTACATCCGGCCCTCCTAGCCCTCCCAAGTCTCCCAAATCCAATGGGCAGCCGCATGCTAGGGACAAAGTAGGATGTCTAGGAGTCCCACTTTCCGCCAACCACCGGTTGCCACTAGTGTATACGGGGCACATGTTCGGGTGTCCTGGTCCACCATTGCATATGCATAGTCTGCATAACCATAGGTTTGTCTAAGTTCAAGTGTGTGTGTTTGTTTCTATGGTTTGTTTTCTTTCATCTGGTTTGCATTAAGTCGTGTCAATAAAAGGCCAGTCAAGCACATATAAGGAGGTAGCCAATGCATGCTATGTATCCGTGGATTCAAAGGGAGAGTACGTCTAGATCAGGGTCATACCTGATTGGTTTCCTCCCGGAGACCGAAAGTCACTCTAAGTCAACGATCCCCACCCTTTCCGGGTCAAGAAACAAGTGGGTCCGAATGCGTACGATATTGAACTACCGGGTGACTATGGTGTCAGTTCGACGTTCCATGTTTCAGATTTGGTAGCATATTGGAACCCGCGGTGATCCCTAGTGAGCTTTGGGCTTTCTCCTTCTATTGTGAGTGATACACCACCCGAGAGTCCACCTCTTCCAGCCTCAACGCATGCATATAGATTGTATACTGGATGAGCAGGTGATCACCACAAGGAACGGCGCATATCCACATGTCCTAGTGCGTTGGCGAGGATGCCCCACGATGACCAACACCTTGATCGCATGCGGAGAATGCAAGCTTCGAGACCCTTACTCGACGGGGTCGAGTTCCTCCCACCCGGGGAGAATTGGTGCGGACACCAGGGCGATCACGTGACACGTCGGCGAACCGACGTGTCATACGTGGAGCGCCAAGTGGACTACATCGACTTCCCATCGAATTGGGGATAATTTGGCTTCAATTTGGACACTTTGGACATTAAATTTGGGCTTGTATTGAAGATTATACATGGGTTTTCATATTGGGCTGGTTGCTAGACCCTTAAAAGGCCAAGTGGTTAAAGGCCCTTAAGCTTTCCTTAAGAAAGGAAAGGCCTTGGACCAATATAAAGAACCCATTAGCCTAGTAAGGCCCAATTGGGCTCCCTTCCTATATGGGCTCTCTAAATGGGAGAGGCCTTATACAAGCATGGGCTTCACTCATGGGTTTACAAGGTTGGAAGGGGCCTTAAACAAGAGGAGGAGAATGGGCTGGCCATGAGCCAAAGTGGCCCATTCAAGGCCCATTGAAGGGGGCGCCCCCTTCCTTGGCTTATTAGGCTAGAAAATTCTTAATTTTCTTCTTTATTCTCTACATTTACCACATGGGAGGCTAGAAAGGCTGCTGGTCAATTTTTCAATGGCTGCCACCTCACATTTTACAAAAAAAATTCAAAGTTAGGTGAGCCACCATTGCCCCTTGTTTCCCCCTTTCACTATCACATTGTAATGGGTTCCCCACCCTCTCTCATTGTGTATCCCACGCAGCCCCCTCCCCTCCATTGCCTATTTAAAGGCTTGTACAATGTGTGTTTAAGGATTGATGAAAATATTTTGTGAGAAATTGCCTTAAGTGAGTGATTCACTTCTCCTTCTTTGGGTGTGACTCCCAACCATGTCCTGTGACTGGATGGCATTCAGGTCGTGAGACTCGACCCTCTACCCCATCTTCCTATTATCTTCTGGTTCTACCTGATTTATCCCTGATACTACTACGAGTTAGCAAGGATTCAGCGCTGGTTTCGTGTCGATCCGAGTTCGGGAGCGCCGGTGGCGATTTTCCTCGTGGCGGCGCGCAGATCTGTCCTAGAGTGCAGTCCAGATCTGAAGATGTCTGTGTATTAATTCTTGGAGCCCACCCCGACGCCATATGCAGTTGCTTTCTAAAGAGAAGTCGTAGTGTTTCAAGTCCTCTTCGCGTTGCCACTGGTTTCGCCTCGATCCGTGACCGGTGCTGATCGTGCCGACAGATCTCGTGGGATCACGCGGGCTGGTATGAGCAGGTCCGGCTGAAATCTGAGTCGACTTTCAGAGCCTGCCCCACCTTCATCCGGCCAAGATCTGTGTGAGAGATCTTCAGAGTATTTCTTCCTCATGGCGTCGCCGACGTTCTCCCACAAAGAACACCCCGATCCGACATCAGAAACCATTATTTCATATTTTTACCGTGTCGCTGTGTAGTTCTGGGAGCACAAAACCAGAACCTGAGAAGATTCAAAACTGCGCCCAGACCTGAAAGCATCTGATCGCGCCCTTTGGAGTGAAGATAGTACATCCAGTCGCCGACATTCTCCAACAAATGGCGCTCCGATCGGGCTTCGGATCTAACCGTACCAGCTTCCGCAAACTTGCTGCGCAGGGTGACCAGCGCGGGCAGAACCGGGTCAGTTTTCCGTCAGCGTACCCGAGTGGCCCCGGCACGCGTTCCTCGCCTCCTGCGAGTGTGGCCCATCAACCCGGGTTCCAGCAACCCCAACATTGGCATTTGTAGCCCTATACCTCCCTGCGTGGAGTGGGAAAATATTTCTAAAAGTGTAATCTTATTGCATTTGTATATCGGGGTTGTTCGGAAATCGGCCGGGAATCTTCCCCACGCCTAGGCGTGGAGGTACGTGCTCGTTCCGATCCTCACATTTGCTGTTTAGTATACTTTCTATATTGCTGCGTTTGTGAGATTAGGGCCGTTAGCCAGTTCAAATTCACCGCGATTGTGAGTTGTGAGCGCCCGTTCCGTGGCTCCAATTGAGCACCGAGCGCGAATTAGCACCCTAGGCGACGGTAGTTTCTTAATCGCCGCGATCCCCACGTTTCCCTCGCAAGGGACGATCGTCGGGCTCAAGAGAGTCGCTGTTGAGAGACGTCTCCACCCGGAGAATACCATGGTGGTCAGCCGCCCGGCTTGCCTTAGTGTGCTAGTGCTGGTCGCACATCGAGTCGGTCGTACGTCTTAGCCCGAGTCGGTCATCCGTCCCGCATCACATGTTTTCTTAATAATCTTGATCAAGGTTTTGTTAGTTGCCTCTGCTTGGCCATTGCCCTACGGATAATAAGGAGATGAATGGTGTAATGCAATGTTATACCTGTTGCAAGGGTCCTGAAGCTCCTGGGAGATGAATTGAGTCCCATTGTCGGTGACGATGGTACTTGGGATGCCGAACCTTGCGATGATGTTCTTCATTATAAATTTGCAGACGGTTGACGCTTTTATCTCCACGTAAGCTTCTGCTTCCGCCCACTTGGTGAAGTACTCCGTGGCCGTGAGTATAAATGACTTTGGTTTTGTGAGGAGGTTCGGATCACCAAGGGGTCCAATGACATCGAAAGCCCACATGGAGAAAGGCCACGGGGAGGACACATGATGGAGTGAAGAAGTAGGAGAATGAATTTTATCGGCGTGCAGTTGGCACTTAACACACCTTCGAACATAGATGGAACAATCCTCTTCTAGAGTGGGCCAATAGAAACCTAACCTAAGGATTTTCTTAGCAAGCATCCGGCTATTGACATGACCACCACACACTCCTGAATGCGCCTCTTCCACGACCTTCCAAGATTCATCATCATCTAGGCACCTCAATAAAACTCCGGTGAGACCCCTTCTGTAGAGCACACCTCCAACCAGGGTGTATCGCTGAGCAACTCTTCGAATGGCTTTCTTTTCTTCAGCCGTGGCCTCCTCGGGATAGGATTGATCTTGGCAATACTTAGCAATCTCGTAATACCATGGCTTTTCTTCATCATTCAATTCTTCTTCTAAATCCAATAGCATGACCTCCTTATTCTCAATGATTCCACCTTGCTTAACCTTCCTAAGCACCTCCTCCTTAACACTAAGGAAAGATGGATCCTTAATAGCTGGAGTGAGCCGCTTGTGAACAATGATAGAATGGGAATCCCTTTCGGGAAGGAAAACCAAAGAAGATCCAAAGAAGCGAGAGCATCAGCTAAAATGTTATGATCACAAGGAACATGAACGAAGATTAATTTGGTGAAAAGTTTGGTATAAGCAGAAGTCAATTCCTGATAGGGTTTAAGTTTAGGATTGAGCGTACGGAACTTGGCGAGCACTTGGCGAAGAATAAGCTGGCTATCACCTACAATCTGCAATTGGGTAACACCGAATTGATGAGCGGCCTCCTGTCCGGTCAGAAGAGCCTCATACTCAGCTATATTATTTGTAACGGGAAATGCAAGCTGAGAGGCGAGTGGAATAGTGATACCCTCCGGTGATAGAAGAATAATGCCAATCCCTTTTCCTTTTGAATTCAAAGCTCCATCAAAATGTAATGTCCACATCGAATCGGATTGATTGACGGACATTAGTTCCTCATCTGGAAACTCTGAGCAAACAGGGTCAAATCTAGGGAGTGGGTGATGAGCAAGATGTTCTGCTATGGCATAGCCTTTAATTGCTTTTTGCTGAATGTATATAATATCGAATTGAGAAAAGAAGCTTTGCCATCGTGCTCATCGGTCGATGAGAACGGATTTTTCAAGAAGAAACTTGATTGGATTTATACGAGCAATGAGATGAACTTCGTGAGCTAAGAAATAATGCTTGAGTTTCTGAACTACCCAGACTAAAGCGGCACAAGTCTTTTCTATGGCCGAGTACCTCTGCTCACAGGGTTTGAGAAGTTTTGACAAGTAGTAGGCTGCCCTTTCTTTTCCTTCTTCATCAACTTGGGCTAGGACAATGCCTACAGAGTCATCCAAGACGGAAATGTAAAGAACAAGCGATTTGCCTGGAACTGGCGGCCTCAGGACAGGAGGATTTGAGAGATAATCCTTCAATTATTCAAAACCTACTTGACATTTGTCATCCCAAATAAACTTGACTCCCGGCTTAGTAAGCTCGTAGAACGGCCTACATCTTTGTGAATGCTGGGAAATAAATCAGCGAATAAATTGCAACCTCCCGATCAATCCTCGAACTTCTTTCAAATTCCTGGGAGGAGGCATTTCCCTTATGGCCTTCGCCTTGTTGGGATCAATCTTAATACCCCTCTTACTTACGATGAATCCAAGCAACTTCCCTGATGAAATGCCAAACACGCACTTCTTGGGATTCATTTTTAGCTGATACTCCCGTGCTCTTTGCAAGACTTTAGTTAGAACCATGGGATGCTAAATCCTTGTCCTTAATTTTGTTACCAGATCGTCAACATACACCTCTATATAAATGTAGATCATATCATGAAAAATCACCATCATAGCCCTTTGATAGGTGGCTCCAGCATTCTTAAGTCCAAAGGGCATGACCACATAGCAATAAGTTCCCCATGGTGTAGTGAACGATGTTTTCTCTTGATCCTCCTCAGCCAGGCGAATCTGATTATAACCTAAAAAGCCATCCATGAAGGAGAGAGTCTCATATCCTGCCGTATTGTCAATTAAAATATAAATATGAGGGAGGGGGAAGTCATCTTTAGGACACGCGCGGTTGAGGTCCCAAAAGTCTATACAAATTCGCACCTTCCCATCTTTCTTCATGACTGGGACGATGTTAGCCACCCAATTAGGATATAGGACAACTCTAACGAATCTAGCCTTATGAAGCTTATTGACCTCTTCTTTCATTTTTAATGCCATATTAGGGTGGAAACGTCTCAACCGCTGTTTGACCGGAATGGGCCCTGGTTTAAGCGTAAGTCGATGTTCAACGAGCGCAGGGTCTAGTCCAGGCATATCTTCATAACTCCATGCGAATGTGTCCTTATAGTCTTGAAGAACCAAAATGAGCGCCTCCTCTTTGGAGGGCGGCAAGTTCTTACTAATGAGGACAATCCTAGGGTCTTCCTCCGTACCCAGATT